>CM072884.1:111639784-112239784 GCA_037013685.1 Acridotheres tristis
AGAGCCACTTCTCCGACACCCTCACTGACATTGTCTGCATTTACCATCACTTTTTTACCCCAGATATTATCTCAGCATATAGAGATACTCTTTTTTTTTTTTTCTCTTAAAACTTCCTTGTGAAGTCCAAAAATAATTTAAATTGTTCTTGCCCCACGAAAATTTTATTTAGAGCATAGCCTTTAACAGGATGCAGCAGAATTTTGTAAATTCAAGATGAACGTTTATCTGCATACTTTATTTGGTTTCTTGAAATACAAACACAGTTGTGTTTAGTGATGAAACTTGAAGATGGTCTTGTGTTTTCTTTGAGGAGCAAACTTTGTTACAAGGTAGTAAGTCCACTTTTTTAATATTTTCCATAAACTTCATTGTTTAGCAGGTGCTTATTCTCACTATTATCTGGAGTACAACCTCCAATTTGGAAATAACTAAACTGAAACATCAGTTTTCATTAATTTTCAGTTTGAACAGCTAAAATTTGACTGGTAGGTTTGTATTCCTAATCTAGGCTTAGATTTACAAAGCTGGTTTTCTTTCAGGTGCTGTATTCTGTCACTGCACACACAGGTTCATGGTGATCCCTGAAAGATGGAGAAGGTTCTGGCCTCTGGAGCTGTAGATCCCAGAGGGAATCACTGCCTTAGGAACCCTAACACTTCCATTTTCTAAGCAAAGCATGTGCTGATCTGTCGTTCCTAATTTGATACACATAGTGGGAAGAGAAATTATTAAACTGGAAAGGTATTTCACCCTTTAAGAGTTTATTTATTTTTAATTTATTAAAAGAGCATCCCATTCTTACAGAACTGGGAGCTCTTTCACCTTCCTTTAAGTGAGCATTTTTGGTTTGGTGTAGCTGTACTCAGGGAAGTAGTAGACCTTTAAAAGTAGGATCTTTATTTAATGTGAATTTTGGGGGTTGTTTTGGTTTGTTTTAAAGCAGGACCTGAATCTGATGGTGATCAGGCAACATGAACAGAAGGCAACATTAAAGTGCAGGACAGAATCGTAAAGGAATCAGATTCTTTCGTGTTAAAGGCTTTGATGATGTACATGTGTTAGTGGACCAAAGTAAAGCTGTACATACACCTGGAATGTCACTGTGCTCTTATTTGGTTCAACCAGGCCCAGGGCCAGTCCTGCCCGTGGGTCACACCAACCCCGTGGAGCTCCAGGCTGGGCAGAGGGGCTGGAAAAGCTGGAAAAGCCCTGGGGGTGCTGGTGCCAGGGGCTGGACACGAGCCCAGGGGTGCCCAGGTGGGCAAGGGGCCACTGGCAGCTGGGCTGGATGAGGAATTGTGTGTCCAGCAGGAGCAGGGCAGGGATTGTCCCTCTGTGCTGGCACCGAGAGACCCTCGAGGGCTGTGTCCAGTTGTGGCTCCTGCAGGAGAGCCCTGGAGGGGCTGGAGGTGTCCAGGGCCGGGAACGGAGCTGGGAAGGGGCTGGAGCCCCAGGAGGGGCTGAGGGAGCTGGAAAGGGGCTGAGGCTGGAGAAAAGGAGGCTCAGGGGGGACCTTGTGGCTCTGCACAAGTCCCTGGCAGGAGGGGCAGGAGGGGCAGGGAGGGGGGGTCGGGCTCTGCTCCAGGGAACAGAGACAGGACAAAACGGCACCGAGTTCAGGCAGGGGAGGTTTAAATGGGATATCTGAATGATTTTCTTCACTAAAACGACGGCTAATCCTTGGCAGAACTTGCCCAGGGAGGTTTGGGAGTCACCACCTCTGTGAGCGCTCCAGGGCCGACCGTGATGCGGCCCTTGGGGAAGAAGCGCGGGCTGCTGAGGGCGGTGGCGCCGAGACACGGGAATGTCCCCGGGACACGGAGATGTCGCCGGCACACGGCGATACCGTCACTCGGCCATGTCGCCGTGTGTCCCCCGCCGTCCCCGCAGCCTCCCGGGCCCGCTGCGGCGCTGGCGGGCGGGGCCGCGCAGGCGCGGGCGGCGGCCATGGCGACTTTCTTCGGTGAGGTGGTGGTGGCCCCGTCCCGGGCCGGCCTGGACGAGGAGGAGGAGGCGCGGGAGGAGACGCCTGAGGATCGGGAGATCCGCAAGGAGATCGAGAAGAAAAGGTACCAGGCTGGAGCTCAGGGAAAGGTTCTTCCCTCCCCCAGAGGGTGCTGGGCACTGCCCAGGCTCCCCAGGGAATGGGCACGGCCCGGAGGCTGCAGAGCTCCGGGAGCTGCCGGGGATGCCCAGGCTGGGATTGTTGAAGGGCTGGGCAGGGCCAGGAGTTGCTCTGGATGGTCGCTGTGGGTCTCTCCCAGCTCGGTGTCTGTGGTTCCTTTCCCAGGGAGATCGATGTGCTGTGGACCTGGCGGTCGGGCGGCTGTGCCGAGGAGCCCTTGGTGTGCTCCAGGTTCATCGTGGCCATTGGAAGGAACGCTGCGGGTGCGTGCGGAACCGGCTGCTGCTGCTGCTGCTGCTGCTGGGCTTTTGGGGGTTAATTTGAGGAGGCAGAAGGTGGGAGGGAGGTGTCAGTGTGTCAGGACTTTCCCTGCTCCCAGCCCCAATGTCCAGCCTGGCCTTGGGCACTGCCAGGGATCCAGGGGCAGCCACAGCTGCTCTGGGCACCCTGTGCCAGCCCTGCCCACCCTCCCAGGGAACAATTCCTGCCCAATATCCCACCCAGCCCTGCCCTCCTTCAGTTTAAGTCCATTCCCCATTGTCCTGCCATCCCATTACCTTGTGAAAATCCCTCTCCAGCTTTCTTTAAGCCCCTCTGTTCACTGAATGTGTGTGGTTACTGCGCCAGAAAGAGAGAGAAAGGACAGCAAGACACACGGACTTCTTTAGGGGAAAAAGGCCAAATTTATTGTACAGACAGCCCGGATTTAAAGTGTGTTAGTGCAGCCAGGACAGGACAGGAGCTCATTGGACAATTGGGAAAAACATCCCTGGGACAGCACCTCAGGATGTGTCCCACAGGAAAGACACCAGGTGTTAATGTTTATTATGAATTCCACTCTGTTTTTCATCATGTTCTTACCTTGGGAGACTCCTCCCTAACTGAAGCTGCAGTCAGCTTGTCAGCCTGGGAATGGAGCTGAGAGTCAGGAGAAATCCAGGCCTGGAAAGCAATTTCCAATCTGTAATTCCCTAGCTCTCTAAATGTGTGTGTCCACAAATGTGCATCTCCTCCAGGAGCAGAGGTTAAACCTGGAGTTGTCCAGAGAAAGCTGAAGTTCTTCTGTACATGTAAAATACAGTTATTGCTACAGCTCTTTACTGCTCCTGAAAATGGCTGTATTTTCACTTGAACAGGAAAACCAAAATATATTTTAGTTTGAACAGTCCTCCTTTACCTGGCGTTTGTTTGGTAAACTCTCTGGGATTGTTTATTAATTGGCAAAAGTTTTGTTCTAATAGTACTGAGAAGTCTTGCTTGCATTTAAGTGACATTTAGATTTTATCAAAGTTAACTTTACTAATTTGTTTGGGTTTTGATCAGGTTTTTCTGTGAAAAACGGTAATAGATATTTTGGATCTGTCTTCTGTAGCTTTTGACAGGAATCTGATTTATGAACATTTTTGCCACACTCTTGCCTCTGTTTTCTAGAATCAGTGTAATAGTTCTGCCTTGCTGCTTCAGTGGTTTTTGTTTATAATCTGCTCTATGTACTATGTCAGAAAGTATTAGAGACTTAATATTTCGCATCCTTAGTTAATCCTAAAGAAACTGAAGTTGTTTATAATGCTGTAATTCCTAAGAACAAGTGATTTTTATGTTAGGAATCTGTATAGGTTGAACAGCTCTTATTCTTTTTAAATTTGGGTACAGTGTGGCTACTCACATTGCTGCTGTTTCTTAGATTTGGTCAATAAATCTAAGTTGATAAAAATGAGTTATTCTTCCTTCAGATGGCAAAGGAATAATCTAATTTAGTCCAGCTATTTATTTGTAAAACAGAGGTTTTAGTCTTTATAAATTAACGGTATTTTTATGGGTTTTGCAGCTTTCCTGTCATCTTTTATCCTGGATTCAGTGTGCTGGGAAGTGGTTGGAGTTGTGAAGCTGTGGAATGAGTGGTGCAGAACATCCAGCACCACAAATGTCCTCCCCACAGACTCCTTCTGTTTGTTCTACAGATTGATATCAGATCCCACAGTGAGTGACTTGAGCATTAATTCCTCTGTGTTTTGGCTTTCTGAAAAGCAGAGCCTTCATCCACCCCCCAGACAAGGCACTGCAGGGCCATGGATTAATCTCATAAATTATCTGAATAGTTAATTGTCACTAAAACTATGTGAAGTTCAGTGTGGAGCTCAGCACAAAGATGTCACAGCCTTGTGGCTTCAGTGCATTTGTGAGCAAAAAATCCTCATTGAAACAGTTAAAGAAACCCAGAATAACTGAACAAGTTCTTGTCTGCAGCCACATCATCCTTACAGGTGATTATGAGCTGCTGTTGTGCTTTTAAACCACTTGCTTACACAAGTTTTAACTTTATTTTAGGTTTTATTGTGCCAGTGTAGTTGCTACGTGGCTGAGGATCAACAGTTCCAGTGGCTCGAGAAGGTAAAACTGGCGAGAAAATAAATGGAGTCATAAAATCCAAAGGGTGGGGATTCTCTTCTCTGATGAGAACATGACAGTGTTAAATAAGTTTCCTCTGTGGTTTTCTTTTATTAAATATTCAAAAATAGATAAATTTACTCTCTGCAAAATCTGTGAAATCTCTTTCTAGAAGCTGCCAGCTGTATCTGCTGTAACCTCCCAGCTGAGAGCAATTTCAGTTTTGTTGGCCCTTAACCACTTCCCAAACCTTTTTCCTGCTTGGTTTTCATTTCCCATGGCTTATTTCAGCTGCATTTCACCTCTGGGAGATTTTTTCTTTAAAAAAATAAAAAAAACAAACCAGCAGCAATTTGTACAGCTGCTAAAGGATCACCAGACAAACCAGTTGTGGAGCTCCTGGTGGATGGTGTCAGCTGCTGGGTGTGTTCTGTGCCTTTGCCAAGGGAGAGCTGGAGGGGAAGGTCCCTCCCAAGCAGCATTTGTCCCATTTGTTCCCAGATTTAACATTCCCAGGGCCTCACCCCAGCATCAGCCAGGTACAGGAGCTCTGCTGGTTCAGTGGAGTCCCTCCAACTGTCATCATTTTGATTTTAATAAGGTAAAGCCAGGGGTGATTGTTCCTCCTCTTGATTTTCCTGATGGATTTGGGTCACTGCTTTGCCTGGAGGAAGTGTGGCTTATTTTGTCTTGCTGTCTGTCTGCTCCCTCCCTGCCTGCCTTTAAACCTCTGCTGAGCTGATGGACGAGCAGGGATTCTAAAGCTGTGCTTAGAGATAAGTACAGCTTTGCTGGGGGATCATGGCTCATTTGGAAGTTTAAAAACCCTGAGACTTCAAACATTTGTTTTTGCTGTATTCCACACATTCCTACACTTCACTTAAAGTGGGGTTGCAGAACAAAGATGGCTGGGGGGTTGTTGTGTTCCTCAGTTGTTTGTGGATATTCGTGATTTCCAGTGTGGGTGTTCCTGAGCAGTAGGAGTGTGGTTGTACCAAGTCAATATTCCTGAGTATTTTTAGGCTTTGTGGTTGTTGGTATTTTTAAATGTGCAGCAGAAACAACATGCTGGCAATCTTTTTGCTTTTAATGTGAATTGCAGACCTGTTCTCTGTGTAAATCCTGATTTACTGACCATCTCCTGACTCCACAAGTCAGATCTTTACACCTGGGTGGGTTTTCTCTGTAAGGGATCACTGACGAAAAACAACACAGAGGTTGGAATTTTGCAGCCATGAATTTCAGCCAGTGTTCCCAACAAAGCAAGTGGGAAATATGTGAACTCCTGAATATTTCTGTCAGATTGCTGTCCCAGTGGTGACACAGTGCTGGGAGGGCACAGGCAGCTTCCCTCCTGGAACTGGTACACAGACAGAAACAGGCAAGTTTCTGTCACAGTTTCCAAATTCTCTCTTTTCTCCTATTTTTGTGATGTCCAGAAGATTTTGTACTTCAAAACTCTGTTCTTCGAACTTGAGAAAGACAGCCCTAAATTTTCTTTCTCAATTCAACTTGAATAAAATAAAATCTGTGCATTTAAAATAAAGACTCCTAAAATATCATAGGACATCCGGGGAGCACAATTTTCATTTAAAATGTTACGCAGCTCAGTGAACTGCTTGTTTTTATTTGGAATCCCTTTTTCTTTCTACAATCACCGTTAATTAAAGCAGTAAATCTTAATATGTTGAATAGAAAGTACTGAAAACCTAAAACATCTCCAGAATATCACTAGACTTGGTAAATATGTCAGCAGTTATTTTGAGGGGTTTTTTTATCTCCATCTCAGGAGCAATGCCTGGGAAATTTCTACCTGAAGACTTCTGATTCAAACCGGTTTTAGTCCCACAAACCTGAGTCCAAGTGCCCTTTGCACTGAAATTGAAATGAATCTTTGAGGTGTCTCTGCTTTTATTGTGAGAAGAGAAATTTTGCTGATGTGATTTTTTGATTTCAGGTTTTTGGCTCCATGCAGAAGAAAGGCTTGCAAGTAACCATCCTTTCTACATGTCCTGTAGCTGATTATAAAACTCAGGAATCCACTCTGACACTTGTGTCTCCATTCCTGAGAGCCTTGAAGACCAAAGAATTCCAGGAGCAGGTCTGCTGCCCGCTGCTGGAGCAGCCCAACATTGTGAGGGACCTTCCTGCTGCTGGTACTTCACAATTCCAGTTATTTACAGAGCTGCTGGTGGAAACACAAAATTCCCCTTGAGGAGCATCCCACTGCAATTAGAATTTTTGCTTAATTGTGGGAACTGGCTGACAAGTCAGCTTTTTAAAAGTTAATTACTGACAGATTCCCATCTTACACATTGGCCTGGAAAATAGGGACAATTTTCCAAACCAGCCACAAATCATTTTTCTTGTTATGTGAGGGACAGAAGTACTGGAAAATTCTTCAGTATAGCCTTACAAATCATGTTGTACAGTGGGGTTTTTGGGGAATTTTACTTAGTAATTAAGTAAGTTTTATTAAGAAATTTTTTCATCTGAGCATCCAAAGTAAAAGCTTACAAACTCCTTTCTTATATTACAGGCAAGGAAGCTTGGACAGGACTATTAATCAACCTCATAGAGAAGTTAGGTTCCGTTTTATTTATGTAATTTAATAAAAACCTTGAGCTTTTCATCTTACAGTCCCTAATGGTAGCAGCATGAGGAAAAGCTTGTCTGGCAGGAGCTAAAAGTGGATGATTTTCTCTTGTTCACACTTCTTTTTATGTTTGGGTTTTTTATTTGGGTTTTTTTGCAGATGTTGCTATTATTTTTATTTACCAATAGTACAGTTTCCAGGTAAGGTATGTGCCAGGAAGAATCACCTGCATTTAACTCCTTTTTGGTGGTTTATTTCTTTGTTTAGCTGGGGGAATGAGGGGTGGCTGCTCCAGCAGTCAGGATCCTGAGTTGGTAATTAAACATCCATGGGTTTAGAATTCTGATTTTTATACAGAGAGCTGAGATTGCTTTTCTGCTGAATGTAACACAGATTTTCTGTTGCCCTGTGTTCAGTGCTGAGTTACTGCCAGGTGTGGCAGATCCCTGCAGTGCTCTATCAGTGTTACACTGATGTCATCAAGCTGGACACGGTTACCATTGAAGCCTTCAAGCCTCTGCTTGCTTCTAAAGTCCTGAAGAGTTTAGCCAAGGTAAAATTCCATATTTCAAATTAATGGCAGCTGTGGGCTGGTTTTGTCTGTCTGCATCTCTTGCATTCTGCTGATTTTGTTCCCCTGTGAGGATTTCATCTGAAAAGGCAGAAAAATACAGATTTTAGTGACAGTGCTTGTACCTGCTGTAACATCTGTGTGGCTTAGAAATAACGAATCTACAGCTTCCTTCAGAACTTCATTTTGAATTTTCAGGCTCTTCTCATGGTATGGATATATCAGAGAGGGATTTCTTGTGCTTGTGTAAGCTGCAGTTTCCTTTGGAGTTGCCTCATTTAAAACTTTTAAACTTTTTGTTGTCTTTTTTTTTTTTTTTTATTTTTTATTTTTACATTTCATATTCATATACCAGATGGCTCTGTTCTAGCTCTGTATCTGCCTCTCTTCTGGCATACAGGAAAGCTTCTTAAAATATCCATTTTGACCTATAACTTCTTTTTGGAGCCAAAAGACCAAATTTCTGAAGAAATTTTTACACTAAATCGGCAGCTGTGAAATCCAGCTTGGCCGTGAACACTTCCAGGGATGGGGCAGCCACAATTTCTCAGTGCCAGGGCCTCACCACCCTCCCAGTAAATCCCACTGATCCCATCAATTCCCACTGCAGCTCCTAAAATGAATGTTTTACTCTTTCTGAAATGTTTTAAATTGAATTTTAGTTGGTTGAAAACACTTTGAACCCAGATTTAAATGCCAAAGAAGTCTGTGTGTACTGAGGTGTTTATTTCAGTTCTAAAATCACTTTTCAGTACAGCTCATTCTGTTCTGCTGAGTAAGTCTGAGTAAGACATAAATATTTAAACTCTGAAGGAGAACAATGACAAATACTGAGGCTCTTCCCCTCATGTCCAAGCAAGGAGGAATGCAAATTAATAAATCCCATTTTATTGCTGAACTGCAGATTCCTGTGGCTTAACTTCATTCAGAAGTCCTGAGTTTTGCTCACAGTTAATATTTTAATAATGTTCAGAGTAATGAAAATGGGACCAGAGGCCAGTGGGGCTCTTGCTTTGTGCCCAGCTCTGTGGGTGATGCTGATCCTCTTTTCCTCTCCCCAGGATGCCTCTGAAAGCAGCAAGATCTTGAAGAAGTTCCTGACAACCAGTGAGACTCACAATAATATCTACATCTGACAAGGACAGTAATGCTGCACTTCTGTAAACTCCAGTTTCTTCTCTAGAGGACTTTTGGAATTATTTTTTTCCCTTAAAAGTAGAATAAATTCCAGTAGATTCTTACTTTTCCACTCATTTTTTGTTGCTTTTAACTTCATCACTGCAAACACCCTTCTGCATGGCTTGGAAGACTTTTTCTGGAGTGATTTTAGGAAAGATACCTTGGATATGAAAAGCAGTTCCTTTTTCTCCTCCTGAAGGGGTTGTCTTACCTTAAAGTATTCCTTTTATAAGTAAAAGTGGAAATGCAGATCAGGAATTCTGTCTGTATCTAATGAGAACTCTCCTTTTTTACTTTATTTTGAGACTTGAAATTTTTTCTAATATCTGATGCTTCTCAGAGATTTCTCTGTGATAGAGAAAATGAACTCTGTCCTTTTCCATCCACAGAGAATTTTGCTTGTGCTTATTTCTAGTTCCACTTGCCCTTTTTTATGTATGTATTGATAGAAAATGCAGTAATTCGAGTATGGTAAATGCCTTTAAAACTTGCTAGTGAAAAATAACAAATAACCTCTCCTGGTTAAAGGGGCTGGCAGGATCACAGGCTGCTTCAGCTAGATTTGCCAGGGCAAACTGATTTAATGCACTTTAAAACTCCAACATTTGGGCAATGGTAGGAATAATAAAAGATCTCTTAGGCAGAGCATGTGATTTATAGGAGAAAGTAAAAGGTTTTAAAACATATCCAAAAATTGTCTGGAAGTTGGTAACAATTTTAGCAGTTTATTTAAAGTATTAACTAGGATTGAGGTGCAGTTCTGAGTTGTATTCTGTTTAATTTAACATTTTGTTTAAGAAAATGCTGTTGAAGTATTAATTTGCTCCTAGGTGATTCTGTTCTCTGCTGGGTGTAGTTTTGACTTGCACTGGATGCTCAGTGGATATTTTTGAACAATGTTTTCCTTCACAGAACTGTCACTGATTTAAATTTCACTTCAGGTAATTACAGATGAGCAGATCTTGCTAAAGTGGTACTGGATTTTGGAACTGGATTTTGGAACAAATTCTGAAGCTTTGTTGAGGTTTTTTTCCCCATTTCTGCCCATCCTTTTAATTCAAAAACTGGTTTTATGTGTGATCTGAGCTGAGAATTCTGTTGTTTTGAAAGTTGGCTGCACCATTTTCTTATTTTTACATGTTTGGTTCATAATAAATAAAGCAGATAAAGAAATATCTTTAATAGTAAATTATGCAGAGGAATTGTAAATGTATTTCTAGTATTGCTGTGATCACCCAGGCAGTTTGCAATGTTTCAAAACAGTTACTGCATTATATTTAATTCAGTTTTTACTACCTGGCTTTATGCTGAGGTGTGAGAATGCTCCTAAACACCTTGAATGAAAGTGGCAAACAAAACTCTGGCAGCTTGGGAGGTGAAATCAGACTGAAATCTGGTGTTTTGGTAGAATTCTTCAAGGGTTCACTGTTCTTGCTTGAAAGCTCTCCATAGCAGGAAATGTTTAGGTACTGGGGGAGTACTGTAGGGCAGTGAAAGAAGAGATATTACTTTAAAATTCTGCTTTTCCCCATCATTTGATGTAGGAAGCAGCTCATATTCACCCCTTAAATATTCTGGAAGCCTCAGAACTAATGATGAACTGTGTCTCTCATAAGATGTGAGTGTTGACTGAAGATTTTTTCCCATATTTGAATGTTACTGCCTCTTTTATTTTCCCTTCTGTGCTCTCCAGTATCTACCAAGAGCCTGCAGTGAGGCTTTCTTGTTTCCTAACAGCTGCTGGGTTTAATCCTTGTAGGAGTTCACAAACTTCAGACTTGTCAAATGTGGCAGATGGCTTCAAAGCTTTGGGGGAAGAAGTTTGAAATGAGATTGTGTAAGACTTGATTTCTTGAGGTATTTGCTAAATGCAAATTATGAAACCAGAGTAAACTGTGAGACTGGAAGAAGTGGGGAGGTTTTTTCCCTCCCTTTTTAAAGTCATTTCTACCACTTTTTACCTTCTTTTAGATAACACTGATCTGTTCTGCTACACTCATCTGATCTGCTGAATGTCTTCCAAACCAAGGGCTCTTCTCAAGTCCACTCTGCTTTCTCATGCTGCAGATTTTATTTGGTAGGCAGAGGTGTTTTCCCATTCCTGAGGGGTTTGACTCCAGGACTGAAGTCCTGGATTTGAGGTGCATTTTTTGGAGGCTCCTTTGCTTTTGCCTTGGAACCTGTTGGAGTCTGTGCAGTGCAGGCCACAGGTGTGAGAGCAGGGCTGTACAAAGGTAATGTCCAAGCCAGGTTTGGGCTGGAAGGGACCTAAAATATCCAATTCCCACCTCCTCTCGTGGCAGAGACACCTTCCACTGTCCCAGGCTGCTCCCAGCCCCAATGTCCAACCTGGCCTTGGGCACTGCCAGGGATCCAGGGGCAGCCACAGCTGCTCTGGGAATTCCATCCCAGCCCCTGCCCACCCTGCCAGGGAACAATTCCTAATTCCCAAGATCACATCCAGCCCTGCCCTCTGGCAGTGGGAGCCATTCCCTGTGTGCTGTCCCTCCATTCCCTGTGTGCTGTCCCTCCATTCCCTGGGTGCTGTCCCTCCATTCCCTGGGTGCTGTCCCTCCATTCCCTGGGTGCTGTCCCTCCATCCCTTGGCAATTGTCTCTCTCCATGGTTCCTGCAGCTCCTTCAGGCCCTGCAAGGCCACCCTGAGCTCAGCCCAAAGCTTCTCCTCTCCAGGCTGAACAATCCCAGCTCTCCCAGCCTTTCCTCCCAGCAGAGCTGCTCCATCCCTCTGCTCATCCTGCTGCCTCCTCTGGGCTCTCTGCAGCAGCTCCAGCTCCTCCCCGTGCTGGGACAGGGCTGGGGCAGCTCTGCAGGTGGGGTCACACCTGAGGGGACACAGGGACACAATCCCAATCCCTTTCCTGCTGCCCACCCTGCTGTGGATGCAGACAGGATTCACATCGTTCCCACTCCTGGGAAAGGTCTAATTTCACTGCACAGATCCAGGAAACAATTTAATTTTTCCTAGATTCCATGCTCACATTGGCTCTACCCTGTGCAGTGTTTTGTTGCCAGAACATCACTTCTGACATGTAATTCTACAATTTCTATGCCAAGAAACTGAAAAAGGCAAGCATTTTGTTCTACCTCGTTCTTTGGGTTTTTTTTAACATTCTGGTTTGTGTCTAAAACATTGACAGACCTGAATGAGCTAAAATAACAAAAATAAAATAGATTAATGATTTTCATTTTTTTTGTACTGCCATCATATCTGCACTTTTTTTCCCCCCTTTAAATATTTGGGACTGAAAGTTTTGACAGCTGCTGCACATAATAACAACCAGCACCTACAGGAACCTCCTCAAGCCAAGTGAGATCACAGCTCTGAGGTCAAGCTTTTTTACTTCAGAAAAAACAGAGATCCTGTTGAAGATCTCCCAGAATAGCTGATGAGCAGAAGTACTGGAGAATTCCATGCAGTAAATACTGTGGGAAACCATTAACTCACAGGGATGGAAATGCACTTGTTTCACTTTGGTATCAAGGCATCCTGATGTGAGGGAAGGCCACAGACCTCAAACTCTGTGTGTGTAAGAAGGTTAAAATCAAGGTTTTTTCTTTTTAAACAATGCTATAGCCAAATGTTTAAATGTTCTTTGAATGGGAAATTTGGGCCATTGCTTTAAAGTGGGAAATGTTTCATGAGAATAGTGATGCACCTTCAAAGGACAAATAACATAAAGCATTTATTGAGAAGACCACAGGTTCTTCCCCTGTGTTTGAATGAGAGAATTCCAATGTGCTTTCATACACTGAAAACTCCATTTT
The DNA here is from genome assembly GCA_037013685.1 of Acridotheres tristis. NCBI lineage: Eukaryota > Metazoa > Chordata > Aves > Passeriformes > Sturnidae > Acridotheres > Acridotheres tristis. The sequence goes on from CM072884.1 coordinate 111,652,433, forward strand.
TCATGTTCAGCATTGATATTTTAATTCTTCTTTTAGGTTTGACTTGGATCCCTTTTCATGAAATAAAAGCAGCCTTTTTTCTCTCAGTTCCAAAGACTTTAAAGCTGCTTCATGGGGAATTAACAAAAGGAGAGATGAAAAATAATATTAATAGAGTCACAATCACTGAAGGCAGCAGCTTGATTACTGAACAGAGAATGCACAGCCTCATTTAATGTAAAGAAAGAAAGCCCAAAGCAAACCTGTGGGAGGAAAGGTTGGATGAGAACAGAGGCAGCCACTATGGGAAGGTGAGAGCCCAGCAGAGACCTCAGCATCCATCATCCTGTAAAATTAGGGTTTGAAAGGGTTGGGGTGGAGCCAAAGCAGGTTGTGAGGTGAGTTTGCTGTTCCCTTTGTGCTGCCCCACTGAACTCGTTACCAAAGTGGGATTATAAAGATACTTTTGTGCAGAATAAGCACAGTGAGAAGTACAAAATGCTCTGCCTGGCTATTTCCACCCTTAAACCCTGGAGGGTACTTGCAAGAACCCCTGTGGATGCTGTCAGAAACAAGCCAGTCTTTTCATTCCTTAGAAAGTGCTGGTGCAGCACTGTTCAGCCTGAATCTGGAGTTAAGCTGTAGCTCCATCAGCTTGCTGTGGGTTTTTTCCAAGTGGCAGGAAATAATTTGGGATAAGCTGGTAGTGCCATGTGTGAGGAAATGCTCTGTAACAGTGGACTCAGCACCTGCCCTTACACTTTCCACTGTTTTATGTTCTTCCACTTCCCTGTCAGAGTGTGTGTATAGAGGAATATTTGCTTTTAACAACTATTAAAATCTAGTAGGTTTCTTTTAGAAAAAAAATAATCAGTGGGGGTTTTAAAACTAACCTTATTCCCAGGTGTTGTGGGAGGCATATTTCCTATCTTTATGGACAGCCTGCAAGGCTGTGGTAGAGATCTTTTGATTTAAACCCAAATAAGAATCCCCCCAGTCCCCAGCTGACACCCTGCCTGGCAAGGCAAGGAATTCTGGAAGGTGCAGGTTTGTCTGAGCTTAAAGCTCAGTGAAGATTTTGCTGGTTCTAGCAATTCTTTCAAAAGTTTATTCATAGAAAGTGTTGTTAAATATTGGCAGGGGCTGCCCAGGGAGCTTTGGAGTGCCCATTCCTGGAGGTGGCACCTGGAGGTGGCACTCAGTGCTCTGGGCTGGGGACAAGGTAGCCATGGGGCACAGCTGGGACTCCATGGGCTGGGGAGGGCTTTTCCAACCTAAATCATTCTGTGAATGCTCTGCTTTGTGTCCTACTGGACAATAATCCTATTATTTGCTTTCCTGAGCATCCCAGTATGGGGGTGACTGAGGTCAGGTACTCAAAGCTGCAAGCTGGTTTGCCCTGTGGTGCCCATTTGTGGCCACGAGGCTCTCTAAGGTTCATGTAAATTTTAGTTTTCCACTGTTTTTTTTTCAGTTTAATAATCGTCTGAGAAAAATCTGGGCAAAAATATTTCCTCAAGTCAAGGCTGGAGTTCAAATTTAGTATTCAGTTTTGAGATGGTTGTTTACTCTATTCTGGTTCAGCTTCAGCTGTCTCTGATGTCATTCGATTTAAAGCAGTAAATCTTGTACTTCATAGAATCCCAGCATGGTTTGGGTTGGAAGGGACCTTGAAGATCATCCAGCTCCTGCCATGGGCAGGGACATCTTCCACTGTCCCAGGCTGCTCCAAGCCCTGTCCAACCTGGCCTTGGGCACTGCCAGGGATCCAGGGGCAGCCACAGCTGCTCTGGGAAACCTCTGCCAGTGTTTCACCATCCCAGGGAAGAATTTCTGCCTAAGATCTAATCTAACCCTGACCTCTGTCAATTTAAAACCATTCCCTGGGTGCTGTCCCTCCATTCCCTGGGTGCTGTCCCTCCATTCCCTGGGTGCTGTCCCTCCATTCCCTGGGTGCTGTCCCTCCATCCCTTGGCAATTGTCTCTCTCCATGGTTCCTGCAGCTCCTTCAGGCCCTGCAAGGCCACCCTGAGCTCAGCCCAAAGCTTCTCCTCTCCAGGCTGAACAATCCCAGCTGTAGGTGCTTCTTGAGGTAGTGGCATCCCCTCTGCTTCATGGGACAGAGGGAATTGCTACAGGACCTTCTCCCTTGCTGGAATACAGTGAGTGCTTCCCTTAAATAAGAGTTTCTGCAGTAAACCCCACTCTCTGTGGTCTCCAGAACAACCACAGGCTACAGAAGGGGGTTCCCATGCTGGTTCCTGTGCTGGTGTGAATCCTGTCCATGTCCTTCCTTCCAGCTGGGACCCAAATTCCCAGAGCTCTGCACCACTGAAAAGAGGCTCCCCTGCACTCCTGACAAAGCACCTCAAAACAGGAACAAACACCGAGTGTTACCAGTGAAGAGCAAGCAGGGCTTTTAAATAACCACATTTATTTAGTTTTCCCTCATTTCATTTTCACTTTTTGAACAAAGACCCAGCCCCAGCTGCTGGACTCTCGCTCTGCACTGCAGTGTGCACTCCAAGCCAGATGTTAAAATCCAGCTCACTTGGAGGAGGTCTTGACTCAATCAGCGTGGGGTAGAGAAAGTAATGCTGTAATGCTGATAGAAAAGGTCACTTGTCTGAGAGGAGAGCAGCTGGAAAACGCTGGGTTTTCCATCCCCTGCACCCTGGGGGTGCCGTGGCCACAGCTGCAATGCCACGGAGCCAGGCTGTAATGTTTGGGAAGTGGCTTTGATTTTTGGGACTTGCAGGGAGCCAGCCTGGTGCTTTCTGCTGTTGACATGTGGCTTCCAGACCCTCAAATCCAATGCACGTTATGAAAATGCCTAAGTGTTGGATTTAAACCATATTTTAATAATTTGGCCACCTGTACAATATCCTAATGACCTTAGGAGAACTTGAGATCCTCTGTAAAATTATTCATAGCAGATGTTAAATCTTTGGTGTATTCTACACATTTACACACTGGGGGACAGACACTAAACATTGCTCTTGCAAAAATAACCCAAAACATATTTATTTCAAAGAATTAGAGTGGGTCATAGCAGGAAGTGGATGCAGGAACCTCCATCCATTGTTGTGGTTTATTTTAAAGGTGTGCTGCAAGTGAGAGGATTAAAAGAAGTTTTGGTCTTTACTACAGTTGGACAAAATTATTGGAGCGTTTAAAAGATAAAAAGCCTTTTATTATATACATTTTGTTCCAGTAACTTTCTCAGCTGTTATTTTTCTGGCCCAGCTTTATTGTTTTTTTCTAGTACGCTGTAACTCTCCAGCTTTAAAGATGTCATTACAGGGCACTAAATCCTAAGTGCCAAACCTGTTCTCTAATGATTGAAAAATTACCCTTTTGGTCAGAACTTGAGAGCCAGAAATGCTGGAAAGAGGCAAACGTCCTCATCTGATGTGCCTGAGCAACAAATGTCTCTTAGTAGCCAAGTGAATTAGCTTTTAAAGGGTTTTTAAAGATGAAAACATTGCTGGCAAAGCAATTGCACATGCATATATATATGTATATATATGTATATATATGTATATATATGTATATATATGTATATATAGTCTCCATTGGTGCAGTAGCTGTGAGTTCATTTTAGAATCCATTTTTAAAAACTGAGAATGTTTTAGGGTGGTTTTCGTTGCCTCCTGAGGTTTTTATTTACCCTGTAACTATGAGGGCTGGATTTTCTTTGTGATGAAAAGTTTTGGCAAAGTCGTAGAATCACAGTTACAGAGCGATTTGGGTTGGAAGGGACCTTAAAGCCCATCCAGTGCCACCCCAGCCATGGCAGGGACACCTCCCACTGTCCCAATGTCCAACCTGGCCTTGGGCACTGCCAGGGATCCAGGGGCAGCCAAAGCTGCTCTGGGCACCCTGTGCCAGCCCTGCCCACCCACCCAGGGAGGAATTTCTTCCACAAGTCACCGAATTTTCAAGAGACCACTGGTTGTAGAGCCTTCAATTTTATTTCTCCAAAGACTTTTCTCCAAGATTTGGTCATAACTTTTGGACAGCCTGGCTCTGACTGTGTTGTCTCACCTGCCCCAGCCTGAAGGAACTGGATTTGATGATCATACTGGTTCCCTTCCAACTCTGAATATTCTGTGAACTAAACCAGAAGTGAGAAGTGAAAAGGCTACCCAGGCTACCCAGAGCTGTGTTTTCCTTAAAGAACAGACTGGAATATTCTAGAGACTGTGCAGTAATTAAAATGAGTTTTGCTACATTTTCTGAGCATGAAATTGGAGCATCACTCAGGGAACTCCTGCCTGGTGTGTTTACAGGTTGCCATTGAAAAAACTGGCTTAGGGAGTAAAAAGTCTGAGTTCCTCTGCTGCTGGAGCTCATAAAGATACACCTGGTTGGCTTTTCCAGCTGCAGGTGTAGTGTCAGCCTGGATGTGACCTTTCTTTCTGCAGGAGAACAGATCATGGCTGTAACACAGGAAAAAAAATATCTGCAGCTGGAGACAGGGATGGGGCAAATTTCCCTCTATTATCATAAATCAATGCAAAACTTTAGTGATGATTAGAATAAAACTGTATCATCCTGTAGCTTTGTGGTCCATGAGGTGATATTGAAATAAGTGATGCCCACTGCTTTATCCTGGAATAAGCTAAAACTCATCCCAATGGCTTTTTATTTTTGTTTCAAATTATTGTTGTACGTGTATATATGGACTTACACAACCACTCAGAGATTTTTGATGTGCAAATATTAATTCACTGAGTTGCTGAGATCATATCAAGAGGCCTTTGGACACACTCAGCTTCTGATCTTTTGGTGAGCTAAGTGTTATTTTTCATTTGAAGACTGGTTTATTTAGCCAGGTAGAGCATCATGAGCAGTGACTGAAGTGTCTATTTTGATTTCCTTGCTATGTAGCTCAGCATTAAAGTTGTTTCTTAGAACTTGGCATTAAAGATTCCTGAAGAAGAAAAGGCTTTGGGAACTCCCAGCTTTGGCCTTCAAGATGGAGGGGGACTTCTTACAAGAGCCTGAAGTGACAGGACAAGGGGGAATGGCTTCAAACTGACAGAGGACACGACTGGATTAAATGTTAGGAAGGAATTGTTCCCTGGGAGGGTGGGCAGGGCTGGCACAGGGTGCCCAGAGCAGCTGTGGCTGCCCCTGGATCCCTGGCAGTGCCCAAGGCCAGGCTGGACATTGGGGCTGGAGCAGCCTGGGACAGTGGGAGGTGTCCCTGCCATGGCAGGGGTGGCACTGGATGAGATTTAGGGTCCCTTCCAACCCAAACCATTCCATGACTCCTGGACCATTCCATGACCCAAGAGCCCTTTGGCTTCTGCCTGCCTCTGCCAGCATTCAGGAGTGACTCCATCTCTGATGGGTTTGTGGCTAGTTTGGATATCTCTGCCCATCTCTCTTATCTCTTCTACTCTGTTTTCCCTTAAATCATCTGGATTTGGTGCTCAAACCCTCCAAGCAAGGCACTCACAGGCACTTGTGTCCAGACCATCATCGGCCTAAAAGGACAGGATATGAAATTGTCCAAGAGTCAGCTCTGGGTGAGGATGGTGTTTTCAGGAACTTTGTATTTCTGGGAGTATCAGCCCCAGGAGTAGTAGCAGGAAGGATGTGGGGTGGGAACACCCTGGAGTCTTCCAGGGAGACTGACCCAAGTCTCAGTTTGGAGCTGCTCAAAGCTGTCATTAAATATATTCCTTCCCCAAGAGGATTTCCCTCAGAGTCTCTGGATATGCTGTTGAGTTCTGTGGGCTTTGGAACAGCCCCCCTTGTGCATAAATCAAGCATGGGTTTAATAAACACAGAATCACAGCTTTGGTCTCACGATGGCTGAGGACATGCAGTGAATGTGTGGAACTGCAACGAACCAGCAAAACATTTCCCGCCCTGTCACCAGCAAATGGGAAAGCTGTAAATCCTGAGCACTTAATGTGGAAAAGCTGATGCCTTTTCCATGGACAAGGGCTTCAAAACCCCTGTTCCCTGTATCTTTCGAGTCATAAAATCAAGAAATGAAAAGTCAGTGGCTCCTGAGGTGAGAAAACAGACTGTAGCAGTTTAGTCATGGGCTCTGACTCTCCGGATGCTGCTTTTCCACAAAATGCCCCTGCCCTGGAAGCATTTCAGCAGCTAATGAGCAGTGGGGAACGTGGCTGTGGTCACTGTCAGGTTGCTGGATGGACTGGGCTTTGACATGGTCAGTTATTTCCTTCTTTTTCTGCCCTCGGAGCTGAAACAGTGTGGATAGTTCTTATTTTCCCCTTCACTGACTGAAGCAAAGCATCCTCAGAAAAATGGCTATTCTGGGTCTGGGAAAACATGACAAAAAAAAATCTCAACAAAATAAAAGGGAAAAATGGAACTTTAAGGGTTTGTGTTGTTTTTTTTTAATTGACTGACACGTTTAATTTGTATTCAGACTAAGAGTCCATTTTCAAAATTGGTTGGGTTTGGGGTTTTTTAAATTTTGTTTTTTAAATCCAGACAGACTTGTCCTTATTTTTTGTATGCCATTATCAAAACACTGTTTCAAAAATTAGAAATATAAAGGTGAGAGAGCATTCTGGTCTAAAACATCCAAAAATGGGGGGAAGAAGGCTGATATCTCCTTGTTCTTCCATCAAGACAATGGATAAATCTGTGCTAAATCCAGGAATTCAGGAAGTTCTGTCACCTTCATTCCTGTACTATTATGTGCCACAGCCTCCCCTGGGTGGTGTCACTTGTGGGTGAGGCTGGGTGGGCAGGGCTCTGAGGGGTGTGGCACTGGAGGATTTATTTTCCCTTTTCCAAGGTTTTCTAGTCCCTCAGATCCATAGGATCAGCTGAGCTGGAAGAGCTCTGCCCATAAGACACTGATGACGATGGTGACCATCACTTTCCTGTCTCCAGGGGTGTTTTCCCTCTCCACCTCCCACGTCATCCTGACCCCTCTGGAATGTTCTCCCTGGCAGCCATTTATCAGCAATTTGCTGTTGTGGTTGGCAGGGGTTTCACAGGGCTCTGCTTTCCCCTCCACGATGATAACACCACTCGTGCCATGCTCCCATATCCCATCCCATATCCCATCCCATTATCCCATCCCATGCCATTATCCCATCCCATCCCATCCCAATATCCCATCCCATCCCATCCCATCCCATCCCATCCCATGCCATTATCCCATCCCATCCTATCCCATCCCAATATCCCATCCCCTCCTGCCCCATCCCATGCCAGATCCCATCCCATTATCTCATCCCATCCCATCCGATCCCATTATCCCATTCCATTATCCCATGATCCCATCCCATTCCATTCCATGATCCCATCCCATGATCCCATCCCATCCCATGATCCCATCCTATCCCATTCCATTATCCCATCCCATTATCCCATCCCACCATCTGTTTTCCATATGGGAACATGCTGCTCTCGTTAGCCACCTTTGGAGCCGCCCGGCAGCCAGGTCCCTGCTCAGAAACAAATAAATTGTCTGGTGTCTACTGGATTTCCTTTCGGGCCTCACTCCCCACTTTAAACTTGGCAGCGTTTCAGAGCAATCAAAATCCAATCAGCGGCCGTGCTAACTCCATATGTTTTATTTCCAGCAGGGAGGAGGAAGCTGGGGCTGTTTTGGGCGTGTGACATGCCACAGACCGTGTGCACGTTTCCCTCTGCCTGGTACCCTGAGCCCTGCTCGGGTTTCCTGCAGAAAATTCCGGCTGCCCAAGCGCTGTGGATCCAATTAGCTTCCCTGGAAAGTGGAGCAGCTCTAATGGAGAGTGAAGAGAATGTAAACTACAATTAGTTCGATGTGTTGGAAATTCGCCGGAGTCCTCCGGGGCTGAGCCCCGAGATATAAGCAAACTTGACAGGTTGCCTTTCTTTAAATGGTGTTTGGGACGTGGTGATTACCCCTGTCACGGGGCTGCTGGCATGTTCTGCAGGGCTGGACTCCATCAGTCAGGCTCCTTCTGCCTCTGAGAATGCTGCAGCCTGTGTCTGAATGTAAAACACGAGCCAGAAGGAATGTGTGTGAAGGAGTTTCTCCAGCAGAGCTGCCTGCCATTCTCTGGGATCAGAGGATTTCTCCCCATGCCTTTCACAGAATCATAGAACCACAGAATGAGTTGGGTTGGAAAGGACTTTAAAGATCTTCTCATTCCTCCTCCTTCCAGTATCCCAGGCTGCTGAGAGCTCCATCCAACCCGGCCTCGAGCATCTCCAGGGATGGATGGAGCAGCCCTTTGGAGCTGGGGCTATTTATATTGCCCCAATCTGGGTGGCAGCTGCAGTGCCTGAGGTGTCTGGGCAGGATTGTCACGCTCATGGCAGCTCCTCTGCCCAGAGAGGGCTTTGGTCCTACACGAGGCTCCTGACCCTGCAAGGAGGGAGGCAGAGCTGAGGAAATTCCTTGGTGAAAAGCTGGCAGGAGGTGCAAGGCAGTGTTGGGACCTGTGCTTGAGTCTCCTTGCTGGGACTTGTGCTTGAGCCACCTCTCAGAGGAAATTATTCCTGCTTGGAGAAGCACTCATGTCATGGGAGAAAAGGTCGAGAAAACGTAAGGCAAAACCATCTTGCACTCAGGAAAACCAGAACTGATCCCAAAGGGATCACAGCTCTCACTTAGGGGAGTGCAGGGAGGAGAGGCAACCAAAACTCATGGGAGAGTAGGTTTGGGATGGTAGCAACTCAAGCACGTGTTTTTCCCTGGGCCAGCCATGCAAGTCAAGAGTTACAAACTAATTTCACAGAGGTTGAAAAGCAGCAGCAGCCTCATCTCCCAGCCTGTGATCCTGTTGTGCTGCTCCATTTCCCTCTGGCTGCGTGTTGAGAGCAGAACAAACAAAGGCCTCCATTTCCAGGTTTTTTAGTGAGAGTTGTAGCCCATTCCATGAGCATTCCTGGTGAGGAGAAAGTGCAGGAAGCACCAGCAGAGCTGCTGAAGGTTAATCCAATATTTAACGTTCAGTGGGTTGCCAGGAGTTATAAAACGATTCATATGTTTTGATGGCTGTGTTCAGCTTTCCGTGGTTACTTTACATCTGCCTTGGAGGGTGATGGATTTGAAAGCACCACTAGGATGTCTTAGGAACACTGTGAGGCCTTAGGACAGGCAATAAACTGAGATTTGTCACTGACAGGGAGCTGGCTTGAAGGATGCTTTGAAAAAAGCACAGAACAAAGCCAAACTCCTGGGCACCAAAGCAATGCCACATGTCAGGAAAAGCCAACAGGTATGGGAAGCCTGGAAGGTGACAGCCAGCATGGGGCAAATGTGCAGATCAATGCTGGTTAAGAGAGCAGGAATATTCCAGTGAAAAGAGATGTGGGACCCTTTTGCTGTGGAGTTGATGCAAAATTCTGCCAAATGTGGGGGAAGCACCACACCAGCAAAACTCCCAGATCTCCAAAATCTGCTCCTCTTCCCTGGTGCCTCTGGAAGGGAAATATGGTGCTGCACACAGAGCTTTCCTGATGGGAGATGGGAGATGGACATGGGGATGGTGCTGGGACACCTGAACACACCTGGAAGGTGTGCGAGGACAAGCCCATGGGCTGCACCAGCAGAAATTCATTCCTGAGAATGTTCCCGACCAAAAAAACCTTTTGGGTCAGGTCAGAGATGAGGGAGAGTGTAGGAGATAAAAGGTGGAGTTTGCAGATCCACAAATTGGTATGATTTGGGTGCAAATCAGAAAGCCATAAGGGCTTTGGGGCTGATGCCTATAGCTGCTTTTTCTAATTATTTTTCTTCCTTTGGAAGAGGAAATATCCTTCCTAAGGGATCAGCACACAGGGTAAAGAGTTTTTACCAGGGAAACTTTCACCTTTGAAGTGTGAATGTGTGTGACAACTTTCAAAGGAGGACAGAAGTCCAGGGGAGTTTGGGACACAGGAACACCTGGGACTTGGGTTTGTCAGCAGCAGTACCCAGAGCCTGATTTATGGGAACTTGGAAACAAAGGGATTGATTTCCTTGTAAACCTCTTTTTTTTCTCATTTTGTCACTCAGCTTTGTTCACCTCCTGGGTTCAATAAGCCTTTTCAAGCTTTTTTTCCCCCCTGCACCTTTTGAGTTTTTCCAATGTTTTCTAAATCCTGACCCACGTCCTCTCTTTGTGGAGATTTTTCCTGTTTCTTCCTCGTTACTGCTGTTATTTGTTTTTCACAATTGCCTTGCAAGCTGCTCCTTCCTTCCCTCCAGTTTTCCTGGTTTATTTGCACATCTCAGAGTGTTTTTCTTTCTGGAAGGAAAAGAACACAGAGGCTCAAGTAAAATGTTACACAGAACCAAAGGCTTCCATCATCATCTTACTTAGCAGCATCATAAATCACAGAATCACAGAATGGTTTGGGTAGGAAGGGACCTTAAAGATCATCTCATTCCACCCCCAGCCATAGGCAGGGATGTATCTCATTAGACCAGGTACATCAGTAATTAACTTCTTCATCAGATGCTTAAATTAACCCTCTGAGTCATCCTGTGCTCAGGCTGTACCTGGACTGTGCAGGGAGCAAGAGGTGTCCTCTCTTCCCTTCCTCACTTTCCTCAGTAGTTCTGTTGGCCCAGGACAAGTATTTCAATGGGAGCAGGTAGGATCAGGTCATAGGGATTAATATTTTAATTTAATTCCAATTTATTTTTAAATTTACGTTATTTTAATTTAGATTTTATTCTGGCCAGCGTTAGAGTATTGCATCTTTCTCTCCCTGCCATCCCCAAAAACAGAATGCAGAAAGAACAGGATTAGTCTAATCCAACAACCCATTTTCCCTATTTTTTTAATATTTTCTATTATGTTTAACCTAATGGAAAGAACAGATAGAAACCATTTTTATTTGTGAGGGAGGAGAGGTGTCAATCTCTTCTGCTGTGTCTCAAGGGAAAGGAGGAGAGGAAATGGCCTCAAATTGCACCAGAAAAGGTTCAGGTTGGAGACTGGGAAAGAAAATTTCCCTGGCAGAGTGGTCAGGCCTTGGGATGAGCTGCCCAGGGAGGTTTGCAGTCACTGTCTGTGGGAGTGTTCAGGAGCAGGCTGGATGTGGCCCTTGGGGACAGGGTTTGGGGGATGCTGGTGGCACTGGGGTGGCACTGGCTCATCCTGAGGGGCACTTCCCACCTTGGTGATTCTGTGTTTCTGTGCTTAATTACAATTATTTATGATTTTATTTTAGTTACTTTTTGCTGTTAATTCACTTACAAAGTGCTAAGCTCAGTTATAAAGCCAGAAGCTGAACCAGAAGTGGATTTTGAGGTGATTTTTACAGCTGTGTGTTTTCCCCCTGAGAAAACCACGAAATCAAAGGATTGAGCTTTTATCATCCCCTTTTCCCTGAGGAGCTGTGTGTTTACTGCCTGCACGAGTCGATTTGGATAGATTGAAGAGCAAACCCCTGACACTTTTGTGGTGGGGAAGCTGCAGGGACATCTCTCACCACCCGTGTGCTGAGCAGAGCAGAGGGCAGGGATCTCTCGGAAGCAGGAGGGCAGTGTTGCCACGCTGTACGAGTTTCAGTGCTCTGGATTGGAGTTTCAGTGCTCTGGGTTTGAATTTCGGTGCTCTGGATTTGCTGCTCCACTTTAAACCCCTGTGGCTCTCAGAGCCCTGCGATGGGGAAAGCAAAGCCCCAGTGCTCCCAGTTCAGCCTCAGGTCCCTGCTGGGGCATCTTTGGGAAATGAGGTCGTGGCTTGTAACTCACGTCCACAGCTCCAAGCTTTTCTTTCTGGCAGCATTTGAAAACAGAGCTGTATTTTGTTTTTGTCTCTAGTACAAAAGGACATTTTTTAAACAACAATTTTGTTCACATTGTGTTCTTCGTTTTACAAATTGTGCTTTTGAGCAATGCTGCTGTTACCATGAGTGTGCTCTTTCCTATTGTTCCCAAAATGAATTCCATAGAATCCCAGAACGGTTTAGGTTGGAATGAACCTTAAAAAGCATCTCATTCCAACCTCCTGACATGGACAGGGACACTTTCCACTAGACTGTGTTGCTCCAAGCCCCATCCAACCTGGCCTTGGACACTTCCAGGGATGATTTCATGCAGAAAATACATATGAAATAGAATAGGATCGACTTCATTTAGATACTTTTGCCAGAGGTTTCATTTGGGGAGATAAAATAAATAACTGCCGTTCAGTGACAGCATTTTAGCTCACTTTAAAAATAATATATGAATTCAACTAGCAGACCTCCAGCCTGTGTGCAGACACATACCTAAGCACATACCTGCTATGCCAAGGCATATTAGGCTGATTTATTGAATTATTTTGTTATTCTTTTGCTGGCTGCAAAGTGTCGATTTTAAAATGATTCACTTCCTAGAGAAACAGAGAGCCAATATTTGAAATTATTGTTGCTGTCTTCCTGCTTCAATTCCCCTCAGTGCTGGTGAAATCAGGCAGAATTTATGTTTGCCCAAATGATCTGGGGTTGAGCACTCAGAGATCCCATGGACCTGGCTGTAATTTCCTCACACCACACAGGCAGGACCAGCCCTGCACCTGGTGAGTGAATTTCGTGGTGGGCATGAAGAATGAACTCTGAGTTGAAGTGGCAAAAGGTGATTTTCAGCACCAGGTTTCGTCCTTCTGGGCTTGGATGGGGTGTTGGCACTGCCTGAGGTCAGGACTTCTGGTTGTTGTTGCTTTTCCAGGTGTGGTGAGAAGTTTGGAGAGACTGTGAGCAGAGACCACTGGAGGTTATGGCAGAATAAAAGTGTCTGAGGAATTGGGAAATTTATATACAGGATATAGAGAGAGACCAGAAGTCCATTAAAATCCCAGGGTGCAGACAGAGCAGGGGAGAGAGGGGGAGAGGCAGCACAGCAGCTGGATTTCACAGAATCCCAGAATGACCAGGTTGGAAGAGACCTTTTGGAAGGAGATTTTCTGGTCAGGATCATTTCAAGCCAGAAAAAGAAGAAACTTGAGGGAAGGGCAGGGATGCTGGAGTGTGTCCAGAAAAGGGAATGGAGCTGGGGAAGGGTTTGGAATATGAGAGTTATGAGGAATGGCTGAGGGAGCTGGGAAAGGGGCTGAGGCTGGAGAAAAGGAGGCTCAGGGGGGACCTTGTGGCTCTGCACAAGTCCCTGGCAGGAGGGGCAGGCAAAGGAGGAGAGGAAATGGCCTCAAATTGCAGCAGGGCAGGCTCAGGGTGGAGATTGGCAAAGAAAATTTCCCTGGCAGAGTGGTCAGGCCTTGGGATGAGCTGCCCAGGGAGGTTTGCAGTCACTGTCTGTGGGAGTGTTCAGGAGCAGGCTGGATGTGGCCCTTGGGGACAGGGTTTGGGGGATGCTGGTGGCACTGGGGTGGCACTGGCTCATCCTGAGGGGCTCTTCCCAGCCTGGGCATTCCATGAAATCAAAGCAAAAGGCACCTGCACATCCAGCAAATATTCAGGCTGCTCCAACTCACAATTCATCTGCTCCCAGCCCCAAGCCCTTGGGGGCTGTGAGGAGTCTCCAGGATGGTCCCTCCCAGCCAAAGCTCAGGTTCCTACAAATCAAAGGCATCAGATGAAGTTCAGGTGAGCTTTAGGGTGACAGTGTGGGTGTGGCCCTTGGGGACAGGGTTTGGGGTGATGCTGCTGCTGCTGGGGTGGCACTGGGTGAGCTTTCCTACTTAGATGATTCTTGATTCTGTCATTCACACTTTGTTCTAAAGGCACTGCCTGTTGCCACAGACCCTCAGACAAGATTGTTCATTTTCCTCTGCTTGTGTCCCACGGTGTCTGTGGTAACCCCACCATTCCTTGTTCCCCCTTGGCTGCTGTTTGATGTTAGCACAGCTGAACTCCTCCCTGAGCTGTGCTGGACATGATGGGAGGCTCCAGAGGGATGGAGGAGCAGCCCCTGCAGGAAAATGTGTGGTGCAAGGTGTGGCAAGTGGCACTTGGTGTTTGTGTAGCCCTTCCTTATTCTGCACCCTGGAGTCAAACACAAATTCTGTGCCTCCCTCCCATGACACCATGCCAAGAATAAATTCCCAGAGCAGCTGTGGCTGCCCCTGGATCCCTGGAATGTTCAGTTCCAGGTTGGACATTGGGGTTGGAGCAGCCTGGGACAGTGGAAGGTGTCCCTGCCATGGCAGGGCCTGGCTCCTCTGCAGAGCTGCTGGAGCTCACAGCCTCTCTGTTGGCTTTGCTGTACTTTTGTGTGTGCTCTGTTTGGTGTGACCAGCACTTGGCCCCATGGGCTGTAAAAAAATATCATGGAAATAATGTGTTCCACACTGTTGGTTATTATTTTTTTGGTGCCCAACATCCACTGCTTTGAATAGCAGAGGTATTTTTAAAAGTGTGTGTAAAGTAGGGTGGGGAGGCACCTCATTTTAGTGCTGTAAATTTGACTTTCTATATAGAAAGAAGAACAAACAGCTCCACCTTGCAGCTGTGGAGGGTGGAGGGTGGAGGAGGACGGGATGTACTTTGCAGTGAGGTTTGGACTGTTGGGATGTGGATGGACAGGAGGACATGGGGAAGGCAGCTGGGAGGGTTTGTGAGTGCTGCTGCTGGCTAAAACCCAATTTAAGGACTCTGAAAAACCCTACTGGGGGACTCTGCATGGTCCCAGTGTTCCCAGTGAGTGTGGTGGAACTGGGCATGCTGATCTCTACCCATCTGTGATCACATTTCTGAGCTTTTTTGGTACTTTCCCAGAAAAATTGTGGATGTCCCATCCCTGAAAGTGTCCAAGGCCAGGCTGGATGTGTCTCTGAGCAGCCTGGGACAGTGGAAGATGTCCCTGCCTATGGGAGAGGGTTGGAATTTTAAGATCACCTCCAATCCAAACCTTTCTGGGATTCTGGGATTCTGGGAAATGGACAATATGGCTTCATTGCTCAGATGACATTCAGAAATAGGAAAAACACACCATAAGAAAGAGGAAACCAAGCTGTTAATTTGTTTAATGAATATAAAATATTATCCATAAAATCATAGACTCACAGAATGGTTTCTTGGAGGCTGATGAATGGTTTTTAAATGCAGATTCATCATCCTAAGATTCAACATGTGCTTTCAAGGGCAAAGCTTTATCTTTTACTGATAGATCTTGTCAGTCAAGGATTCTAAAGGCCCTACACTGAACCCAGGTGAGGGATTGTTTCTTTTCACAATTGCCTCTCCTGTCAGTGATGTAGTATTTTATTGGGTTTTGTGTAAATTTCAGTTCTAATTCTCAATTCTTCTTACCTTATGCTTATGTAAAGTCATAGAAACAGCATAAAATTCACAGAATCCCAGAATTCCTGAGGCTGGAAAAGCCCTCCCAGCCCATGCAGTCCCAGCTGTGCCCCATGGCCACCTTGTCACCCTGAGTGCCACCTCCAGGTGCCACCTCCAGGGATGGGCACTCCAAAGCTCCCTGGGCAGCCCCTGCCAATGCTTGCCCACCCTAAAAATTGTTCTCAAATCTGTCAAAATCACTCTCCAAAAGGGAGAGGTTGTACCACCAATCCTCCTGCCTTTTAATTGCTAACTTTAATTTTAATATTTTGGAGGTTATTTTAGGGGACTCAGGCTTTGGGTACACGATGGAAGAACAGAATTTGCCGTGCAAGCACAAATGCTGAGGGAGAGAAAACAACGTGCTGCAGACTGGCTGATTATTTGTCACACAAGCAAATCTGTATTTAGAGACCTCCACAAAAAAAAATATAGTTTCCATAGTGAAAAGTGAGAACACCCACCAGCGTTAGGCAGTCGGGAACAACCAGTTTATGTGCAAGGAGGAGAAACATAAAGAATACCCTTCAGCTTTCCTAACCACTGTTTTCCTTGGACTGCAGGGCATGCTGAATGTTCCTGGGAAAATTGGAAACCTTCTCCAGTGTGCTGAAGAATTCAGATTCTTTCATTGTCACTGGCTGAGTGCACGTATTTATTTGCAGGGCATTTTTATACAGTGTGATGGAGACATCAAGCTGGAGCCTGGGCCAGTATTCTCGAAATAACTCACCATTTGGGAGGAGAATAAAGGGTGTTAATCTCAGCTCCTTGGCTGGAGCTCCCAGTAAAGTTTTTACTTCTCCTCTCCCCAAGAATAGGAGCAGTGTTCCACAAGAAATAATTCATATTCAGAGTGTTACTCTCTATATAAAATTTCAGTGCACCAGCGCACAACTAATCCTTAGAAGGGAAAGTTGCCCTCAAAAATCCAGCCAGCTCCACGGTGCTTAATGTACATGGACTTGAATGATAGGCAAAATGTTGAAAGAATTAAGTTAAATGTATTTTGGGGGGGGGAAAAAACATTAGGAAAACTCTTGGGCAAATCTTTTGCAGATGGCAGACAGCTTAATTGCTGTGGTAAACTTGTCTGAGATCTCTGGAAAAATGTGGGTGCTGCAGTAATCCATGGAACCCAACAGACCCAGGCTCCAGCAGCTCAAAGCAAAGACCTGCACGTCTTCATCTTGCTTAAATTTCACCCAGGGTTTGGGGGGTGGGTTTTTTTCCTGCATTTATTTTTATCCATTTAACTCCTTTTGACCAATTAAAAAGTTGTGCATGTATGATTTGGGCAGGGAAGAAACAGAGGCCTTGAATGAAGAAAACAAGGTTATGGGATTCCTCTCTCCCACATGTCTCCCTGGAAAGATTTGTGCTGTCCACAGCTGGACAAAAATAGGAAAAAAAGTTGGGGTTTTTTTTTTCATTGTGCAGGACACAACACCAACCAGAGGAGCACACTGGGGGAAGTGGAAGGGGTCTTGTGTGACTTCTTAGTCCACACTCACCAGTTTGGAGACCAAATTGGCATCAGATGCCATCCATGTCATTCCCATCATCTCACTGCAGGGAAATGGTTACACCCCCAGGGCTGCCAGAGCTCAAGATCAGTTTGGACAGTGCTCTCAGGCACAGAGTGGGATTTGGGGTCTGTCCTGTGCAGGGCCAGGAGTTGGACTGGATGATCCTTGTGGGTCCCTAGCTCTCAAAAAAAGAAACATCTCTTATTTTTTGTTTCTCTCAGGCCTTTAAAAGCTGATAAATTGGTGGGGATGATGTTCTTTTACAGGTGGGTCCTGATCTGGTCTCTCTCACTGCACATTTTTCCCCTTTAAGGACAATCTTCCTGAAATTGAGCCATTCGCCCCCAAAAAATATGATGTCAAGACAATAATAAACTTGTCAGAGGGGTTGGGACAGGGTTATGAGCAGTGTTATTCCTCAAAATATTCAAAAAAACCCCAATCCCTGAATATTCCATGAACTATCCAGGTAGACCCCCTAGGAGGTGGCATTTTTAGGGTTTTCCCCTGCATGATGAGTAGGTCAGTGCCTCCCCAGGCCATCAAACCACGGGAGCTGTCAGCATCCAGGGTGGATGCTGCATCCCACAGCCGGGGCATGGATGCTGGGGCAGTTTGTGATTTCCCTACTGAAGCTTTGAAGGAGTGCCAGTGGGGACAGGCCTGGTGAGGGGAGTGTGATACCTCTAAGTTTTGAGTTTTCTGTTCTGCTTGGATGTGTTTTTCCATTGTGCTTGGGTGATGAAGACAAAACAGCCTGATTCCACCTGGGGGCTCAAGGACAGCATCTTTAAACTTCAAGCCCTAAGCATAAACAACATGAAAAGAGGAGGGCAGACACACGAGCAAGCAGGAGGATGAAACTTCCCTATTTGAGACTATTAATTGGACAGTTGACTCCTGCATGGACTGAAACCTATAAAGGTGTGAGAACTCGTGGCCAGCTCCTCCTTTCCTTCCATCTTGGAGCATCCAGGCAGGGGCCAGGACTGTGGCACTGATATTGCTGGGGTGTGGCTTTTGTAGGCCCCACAATAAATACCCATTTTATTCTCCTTAACTCTGTGTGTAGCCTCTGTTCCAGCCCCTCAGGTGTGTAGGGTGACTGAGGAGGGGAGGGTGGGGAAGGGGCAGCAGAGCTGGCCAGAGATGTGCCAGGGAAAACCCATGATCCTGAGGGCAAATCCCACTGTGAGCTGGGTTCAGGAGCTTTGGGAGCTCAGGCTGAGGAGGAAAAGGCTCCCCAAGGGGACCCTGCTCTGGGGGGATGTCCTGTGGTTCGAGGAAGGGACAAAGGTGGGTCACCTTCCCTGTGTGCACCAGTGAGGCACTGAACTGCCACAGAGAGATGAGCTGGGTGATGCTTCCCCCAACACCAGCACTGGGAAGGGTCATGTTCCCACCAGAATCCATCACTGTGCCAAGGAAATCCCTCTGAGGAGCCACTGCTTTGGCTGTGGTGGAACCTGAGCTCTGCTGATGTACCTGTGGTGTTGCCTGGAAAGGCTGAGCTGGAACAGAGACCAGACAGAGCAAAAGGGATAAAATGGGAATTTATTGAAAGGATTCACCTTGGGCAGTGCAGGAGCCTGGCTGGGGCTACACCCAAATCAAATCCAAGTTGGATCCTGGTCACGAGTTTTTACACTTTTATAAGTTTTGGTTTATTTACACATTGGGGTCAATTATCCAAGCACAGCCCCAGGCTATGAAGTCTCAGCCCCCTGGTTTGCCCCTTTTCCCTCACTGTTGTTTCTGATTTTTGGGTGTCCTTGATTCTCCAGCTACAAAGGGATTGTTTTGTCACTCCCCTGTGAAGAGAACTTACTGACACCGAATATGAGGTTTCAGAGTTCCACACTAAGCAGCAGAGATTCTGAAAAATAGAAAAGCTCAAACCCAAGACATCATTCCCCCACTCCAGTGACACCTGCCTTTAAAAAGCCAAATAAACAACCAAACAATGATTCAAGACAGATGCTGCCACCAGTTGCTTTCTGGTTGAACTGGGAGCAGAATATGAGAAGTTTTTGCTGTCTCCCCTCTCTTTCCCTGCCTCTGCACTCACCCTCTGCTGCCAAAGGCACTGATTTGGGATTCCCTGCTCGCTGAACCTGATTTTCCCCACAGAGTGCACCTGCAGCATTGGAGGATTGCGTTTGCCAAGTTCATTGCAGCTCCTGGGCTTCAGGAGTGCAGCTCCTTTTCTCTTCATGAACAATCTCAAATAACCAGCACCTTGCTGGGTGTGTTTTTCAGACACCTCAGCAGCCTGCTCACACATCTGACCTGTTCCCAAATGCTCTTTGCAGGGGCTGTCCCTGCCAATGGGTTGCAGCCCCAGTGTGAAGAACAGCCCTGGAGATTTTTATGGTCCTGTGGGAAACAGGTGTTTCTGTATGAAAATGCCTTCTTTTGTTGTTGTTTATTGTGTTTTATTTCACACAAAAGACACTAGTTTATTGTGTTTTATTTTCTTTCTTTTTCCTGACAGAGTCGGTATTAAAAGCTCAAGAGACCAAATTTCTTGTTCAGACTTAGATGTTTATTAATTCTTATCTATATTACAGTGAGCTCTACAGCACTTCCAGCTAACAAGCTAAAAATGACAATGTATTTTTCTCTCTACAAGGTCTTTTAAGGTCTAATCTGTCCAATTAAGAATGGACACCTAATTTATTTTTATTTTAACTTAATAACTAAACACCTGTGACTCGCAATGCAGCATTGTTCTGTCCAATTACAAAAATACCCCCTAGACCCATGAAGAAGGTGAAGAAGAAAGAAACCTCCACCCTAAAACTTCTATCTTGCCTTCTATATATTACTGTATTCTAAAACCTTAAAATCTAAGTTTTCCACTATGTGATATTACACACTTCTATTCAAACCATGCAGCAGTGCTTCTAGTTCTGTTACTTAATTTTGGAAGCCTTCTCTACAGCCTCAGGTCAAATGCAGAGTTCTCCTGGGGGTCAGCGCCTGTCAGCACATAAAGTCTGAAATTCTCAATTTCCAGGGTTCTAACAGTCATTGTTTGCATTTTATCCCTGATCACAAAGCACAGCCCTCTGCAGGGCAGCTGACAGGCACCTGGAATATCTGCTCCTGCTGGGATTTTCCCCCTGCCAGAGGGAGGTGTGTCTCTCCAGAAGAAATTGGGATTCCTGCACAGTTGTTGTGAATAGCTACAGCCCTGTCTGCCTGGGAAAGGCACCAGGTGCGAGCTGTGTGAGTGGAACAAGCATTCCTGGTGCTCCTCTTGCTTTTCTTCCCCCAGCATCTCTACCCGGCGATGCAGGAGCTCTTTTTGGTTGGCATTTCTGCCTCCTCCCTGCATGCCAGAAGCCAGCTGAGCTCATGGGTGGTGTGAGCACCACACAGCCTGCCCTGAGAGGAAGTTCTGGGGAGAGTGGGGTGGGAAGTGCAGATCATACCCAAAAAAGGATGAGCAAAGTGCCTCTCTGGCCATCAGGAGCTGCTTGATGAGCAACTGTGAGTCAGCTGGAGCCCCACAGGAGATCCTGCAGAAGTCATCCATCCATCCCTTCTTGGACTGCTTGTGCCATAAACCCACGTCTTCCATAGCAACACTGGGGGAATCCCTCTCTGATCACCAGTTTACACAGGAATTTTGGTCATGTCTGCAATGGGACTGTGCTGTCACAACAGAAGGCTGCTGTTCACTGTGATGTCTCACATGAAACCCCCTCTCTAATCAATGGAGAGAGCCAGGAACTTCCAGAGAGTGATTCCCAGCCCGTGGTAGGGGAGGTGGAATTAGATTTTCTTTCAAGTCTTTCCAACCCAACCCATTTTATTATTCTGAATTCCTAACAGCAAGGAAGCCATGGCATTAATTGTGCTGAAATCTGAGATTTCTTACCCAAGTTTAAGGCTTTGTGGAAGGGAAGTCATTCTTTACTTTGTGTGTCTGAGATGAATTTCATTTAATAGCGAGCTGGTTATGGGCAGGTGGAAACCAGCACATGATCTATCATAACATCCAAGTAAAAATACAAATATAGTGTTCTTCGTTTATCAGGGGAGCTCAAAATAGCACATCTCTGGATGTATTTCTGTTGCAGGGCCTCTTAAAGGAAGAAACAAAATCAAAACAGCAATCAGTGGCAGCAGATTCAAGTTCTCTGTTGCTTTTTCCTTTGGTGCTAAGATCATTGTGATCTCCAGTCCACCTCACTCTGCTCTACTGGCAAGCTGCAAATCAATAACCTCTTGCCTTGCTGTTCACTTGTCTAGAAAAAACGGTTTTGTTTTTTTTTAATATGCACTTCCCAAGCATATTTGACTACTGGAGTGAGTAGGAGCTTTGTAAAAGGAAACACAATATGATTCAGCTCTCAAAGGTGTGGGAATATCATCTTCAGATACTTCAGAGGAAAATGCTTCAAAGTGTTTTTTCCTGTATGTGTCCAAGTGACATTTAGTTGACAGCTAATATTTCTAGCCAGATAATGAGTGTATTTCTCAGAAATCGGACACAGAGGATTTTTCATAAGTCCCTTCCTCTTTTTACAGCAGCACGTAATTCACAGTACTTCTCTCTCCATTACAATGAGGCAGCAGGTGTTCAGATAAACTGAATTATTGTCAAATGCTTTTAATGGTTGAGACAGACAATCTACAAAGGGTTGAGAGACAATATTTAAGGGTTGATTCAGGTAAAAAACAAAGATATTTCAAAATAATGGAAACTTGCTTCGAGTGGGGTCAAATGTTACTGGATTCAAGAGAAGAAATACAGTGTTTTGGTGGAATAATGGAAAAATTTGTCTTGCAAGGATCTTCTGGAGGCCCCTACCCCAAACCCACATCCCAGTATGGGTGACTGCAAATTCAGGTGGCTCAAGAGTTTTCTGGTTGAGTTTTACTATTTGGAGGCTGCAGAGGAGATTGCCACATCTGCCCCCAGTGAACCCAAGGTGAAATTCCAGGTGAGGGAATCTGCCCCTGTGTAAAGGTGATATCTGCACCATTTGATTGGTGGCTTGTCTTCATTTTCTTCTGTCTTCACTCAGGGTCAGGATTAAAAACACAAAGGAGACAAATTTCTCATGTTCAGGCTTGGTTGTTTATTAAATCTTTCCTAAAGTACAGAGAGTTCAGCAACACTTCTAGCCACCAGCTAAAAGTGAGCAAAATGGAGACAAATCCAGCTGCTACAAGGTCTCTTAAAGCTAAACAGTCCAATAGAGAATTAACACCTATATTATTTACTCTTTTACACCAATAAACAAACACCTGTGACCTGCAGTGCAGCACTGACTGTCCAACTAAAAACTACTGCCTGAAGCCATGAAGTCAGAAAGAAACAATACCCAAAATTCTCCATCTTGTCCCATACCTGTTACTATATTCTAAAAACCCCAAATCCTTTACCATGTGAAATCACACACTTCTATTTAACTACACACCCAAAGTCGTGTCACATTTACACACTCAAAACTTTAAAGTTTCTGATCAGATCTGCCAGCTCAACCACACATTTGATGATCTTCACAAAATAAGCCAAGAATGGTATTTCTTCCTGAAGATTTTAAGTGATATCCACACACAAAATTTCTCACCATGTCCTCTTCACCACAAAAGAAGGGATAAATTGTGCTCTCTGCTCAAACTTCACAAAGAATTTCCATCACTCAAATTTGGAAGCCTTCTCCAAGGCCTCAGGTCAAAAGCAATGTTCTCCTGGGGGGTCAGTGCCAGACAGAATAGAAAGTTCAAAAATCCCTGTTTTCTGGGATCCAACACCCCTGGAGGGTGTGCTTGGCATGGTGCAGAATCCCCAGCCCATGGAGAGGTCTGCCACAGGCAGCTGGACCCTTTCCTGACCCCAGGAATCTCTTTCAATGCAGGGATTTCAGGAGCTCTTTTTTTGTTTTTTCGTGTGGTGTTGACTGGGCAAAGTCATCACACTTTGCTGTGTGTTCAGACCTAAACTCCTCACCTCTCCTGTGCTCTCATCACATCCTTAAAATTCCAAGGAACGTGGGCTTTTCATGATCCATGGACAATAGAAAATGCTTCCAAGCAGGATTTCTGCAGCCTTCTTGCTTTGACATTGGGAACATCCTCACACAGAGCAGCAGTCACACAGAAATTGCTGTAATAAACTCTTGTGTTTATAGAAACTGAACAATGTTTATGTGCCATTGGTACTGCTTTGGACAAAATCAATGTGCTTAAAAAAAACCCTTTCTGTGAAGTCTGTTTTTATCCCAGGTCAGTTCTTCAGTCTTCAACACCACAAAGATCGATCAGAGTAAAACTATTAAATTTTGTAAAGGTCACCACGTCTTAAAATTCATCTGTTAAAGAACTCTTTATTCCATCACCCCACCACCCCCGCCCTTTTTACCCATCACATTTTTATAAATTCTTCCCTTTCCTCCTGGTTTCATTCTCCTGGTTTGGGAGTCAGTGAGCTGTAGAAAGCAATGCTCCCTTCAGGAGGAAAACTGAGGTTTATTTTTGTCCACATATTTTTATTGTCTTCTTAGTGATGCTGTTGATCTTTTAACAAATCTGTGACAGAAAAAAATTCCCCATCAGTTCCTAGTTTTTTGAGAAAATACTCAGTGCTGGTCTCTTTTAAGAGAAGAGAAATTCTTTGTGAAGTTTGAGCAGAGAGCACAATTTATTCCTCTTTTGTGGTGAAGAGGTCATGGTGAGAAATTTTGTGTGGATATCACTTAAAATCTTCAGGAAGAAATACCATTCTTGGCTTATTTTGTGAAGATCATCAAATGCGTGGTTGAGCTGGCAGATCTGATCAGAAACTTTAATTTAAAGTTTTGAGTGTGTAAATGTGGCACGATTTTGGTCTTGAAGCTGGGTGTGTCCTGTTGACTCACAATATACTCAAGAAATATTTAAGAAAAAACCCCGTGGTTTGGTCCAAGTGGGGTGGGGAGAAGCAGCCTGTTCCTCAGTGTTCCCTGAAGTGGCTGGGCTGGAAGAAGGGGTGGTTCCTGAAGGATGGGAGCAGAAAATCACAGTGTGAAACTCAAACCCGAATTTACCAGGAGAAAGAAGAACAGCTCTGACCAAAGGTGTGATGAGTGAGAAGAAATAGTGAAGGAAATTTTTGCATTTGTTTAATTACAACTTGGATGAATGCTCCAAGTAGCAAATCAGTGAAATAAAATATCTTGTGCATTTGGAGGAGGAATAATGGCCCTGACAGTCCCATCTCACCCATGGTGGCAGCTCCAACCATTCACCTGAAATTATCTGGAGACCAAGCCTGCACTAGGTAGAGGAGGAGGGCAAACCATGAGTGTTTGTGCTCCTTAAGAAATGTTCTTCTTTGATCTGGGTCATGACTTCGTTGGCTTTTCAGTGGTCCCTTTCAAATTTAAACTTTGTCTTCATAAAAAGCTTGACTTCATCCTTAACATTTCTGAAGCCATGGATGGATTGTAGTTAGAAATCTTCCCCAGGCCACCTGTGCACCAGTTAATTTTGCAGAGACTTTGGGGAAGGAAATTCGGGTCTTTCAGTTCTCCACAGTGATCTCCATCTGTTCTGTCCAGGCCTTCTCTTTAGACCAAGGTGTGATCTCTCAAGAGAAATTGGAGAGGCCAGGAGAGGTTTGTGGTAAAAATCCAAAGGTGATCAAGCAAGGCTGATATTAATAATCCCAGCTGGTTTTGACAGAGAGCCCACATAAAAATCCTTGTCCCTACAACACCTAGTGGAGGCCCTGACCTGATCCTCCTTATAATCCAAAGCCTTTAGGATCACACATTTCAAATGAGGGGGAGGGAGGATGGAGACACTTCTTACCAGGTGGGAACAGCTCTGTGTGTGCATTAGAAAAGAAAGCAAAGCCCTGTGGTCTGGTTTCAGTGGGTCAGAGCTGACATGAGATTTTCAGTCAGTTTCTTGGGACTGGAAGCCTTTATAGTCATGTTTGCTTTCAGCACATCTTGCTCACCCAGAGGATGGTACCATCATCTCATATTTCAGGGATCTGAAGAGAATTAGTCTTGTACCATGCAGGACAAAGTGAGGAGGCAGGACCAGCTCCATGCATGAAATTATTTGGTTTCACCTGGGATTGGAGACTGGACTCCCCTGGGAAAGGTTAGCCATGAATCCAGGTCATAAATGTGTAAAGAGGGCTTGCTATGAAGTGGCAAAACATTCAGAGTACAGCCCAAAGAAACTGGTGCTGAATTTTCACACTTGCCTCCTCAGCAAGTTGAATCTTTCAGGTTTCTGAGGGCTGGTGAAGGTGGAGAAACAGGGTTTTCTCATTTGTGTTCCAGTGGATTCTTTCCATGTTCTAGAAGTGAACCAATGATTTGTTATCCCACCTGGAATGCTTGGGGCATCAAAGTATTCCAATTACAGTCAATTACAGCTCATGTCAAACCACAGAGATGACACAGTGCTGTGCTGGTTTATCTCAGAACCTGATGAAAATACGGTGTGCTGGTCAGAATTTCTCTCATTTTAGGAATCTAAGCTTAAAAATTACTCTGTTTCTAGATAGTAACAATGGTATTGCCAAAAGTAATCCAGGTTTGTGACTGAATGCTGGCTTGACGTGATGGCTGCCTTTTCCCATGAGGTTCCTGGCTGGATTAGGTCTGGAAGAGCAGTGAGTTTTGCAGTCTCATCTGCAGGTCTCTCAGCTGCAGGTTAGGATAGGAGGCTCCAGACAGAGCTGAGGGGCCGGTGCAGGCAGAAAGGGATTTTAGGGATTTTAGGGATTTCAGGTGCCCAAAGGGAAAACGTGATGTGAGGCCAAACCAGGATCCGCTGGCTCTGTGCTTCATGGACTGACTGTCCTTGGCTCATGGGTGGTGGGTTCACAAACATCACAGAGAGAGGGTGGTCACCCTCTCTCAGCCATTGCAGGAGGGACCTGTGGTAGGAATCAGCCAGGCCTGGACACTCCTGAGCTGCTTTTGGGTGCTGGCAATAAAACAAGGGGTGGGTATCGCTTTCATTGCCTGTACAGGGAGAGAAACTTGTCACAGCCTTTTCTCTGAGCTGCCACATCACAGACTGCTAAATGCCACCCAGCTGAGGGCTGGAGACTGTAAATATTTTCCCCAAATATGATGTTTTTTCCGTACTTTTTCCTGCCTGCCTGACTGAGCAACCTGCCACAGTTCATCAGCACTGTGGAATAGAAGGCGACGTGCCACCGAGGTAAAGGAGATTTTTTATGAAAACTTTTAGCACCCAGCCTTGCTCTCCCTTGGGTGCTGACAAGAAAGGAGGGCATGGACAAAGAGCTGAAATCCAGCCAGAGCCATGGCAGTGGGTGTCAGGTGTTTGCTCCATCGTTTCTTGCTGCATTGAAGCGCTGGCTCTTGGTGAGTGAACTCTGTGGATATGCAATAGTCGGTACTGTATGCTAACTAAAAACCTAATGTGTTATTCCTGGCTTTTAAATACCTGCTTACCCATGGATAAAGCTATAGGATATTTATTACAGCAGGGCAAGACTGCTTTGTAATCTGAATATGCTGCATTCACACCAGCGACTTGAACAAAGTGTTTCTTCATTTCCCTGGCCATTAATGGTTTTCTCATAAGAAACCATGAAGTCAGTTTTGTTGTGTTTGTCAGCTGGGTTTTTGACTGCGTGTATTTTGTTCCACAAAGGGGTTATTCAAAACCTCCCCTCCAGTCCTAATTAATTGCAGACCTGGTGGAAGGCGAGCCCAGTGGGGCTGGAGAGGTTCCCGTCTGGTTTCCATTTTGTGTGTGGAATCACGGCTGGCTCCTGGGCTGCTCAGCCCTCAGAGTGCTGGGATTGACAGACACTGATTTATTTATTTATTTGTTTGTTTAATTATTTACTCTGATCAGCCTCCAGCCTAAGCCCAGGGTGCTCAGTGAGGGCAGAAAGCTTCGTGCTGGCAAAAGAGGATGAAGATCCCAAACAATCTTCCACACTATCTCCTCTGGATAAAGCCTGTGAGACTCTTTGGGAGACAAACTCCCTATTCATAGCACTGAAATCCTCTGCTTTTTAGCTGTGCCTGCTCTCAGCTCTCGGTCTGTTCCAGGATTTTGCCTCTGCCAAGGTCTCCTACCAGGGAACCACTCAAAGCCAGGGGATTCACAGCTTTCAAAATGCCACCGTGTGTTTTACTACAGCTGTGAAAGTCAGACATGGAACAGTAACATTCCCTGTGAAAAAAACAACTCCAAACCCTCTCCCTAATAAATGTGCGTAGTGTCTGAGTACCCTGGCTGGCTTCAGCTCCTCAGAGCCTCTACCTTCCCTTTTAATTTATGCATTTCATCTGCCTGCTGTAAATATACCCAAAGCCTGGAGAATGCCTGTGTTTCCCCAGGGGAATATTTTCTATTGAGCTTGGCTGTGCTGAGCTCTCTTTGGCAGATGAGTTATGAAGAGCAGACTCATAAAGGCAGGAGGCTCTTCCAAGCATTGCACAAGGGTTGGGATGAAAGGTGGGCCCACGGTCACGCTGCCCTCACCAAAAAAGCACCTCACACCAGAGCAGGATTGAAAAAAATTCTGCTGAAATTCTGCTGAAAGTCACCCAAAGGAGAGTTCTATGGAAATGCCATCTCCCCTGCTGGGTTGTACTTGTGATGCCTTTTTGGGCTACCTGAAAACAGAGGGCAAATTAAGGGAATAAAAAGCAGTTCTGTTTGTTGAAGGGTCTTCAGGTACATTAAGGGCAGACAAAACTCCCCAGAGGTTACACCCAAAATGGGTGATGGGTCAGAGGTTTTCATACTTTTACAAGTTTGGCCCACTTGCATATTGGGGGTGAATCTTCCAATTACAGCTTCAGGTAATGAAGTAATTTACCCCAATTTTGCTTCCCCCCACCTCACTTTTGTTTCCATCTCTCAGGGCCTGAGACAGTGAGGTGTCCTTGATTCCCAGCCTGGAGAGGAATTGTGTTGTCTGACCAAAATGGGAAAGCAGCAGCCAACACTCTGTGTGGAGTTTAGAGTTATACACTGAAGAATTGCAGGATTACAAATATTTGAAAAATATAAAAGCTAAAATCCTAAGGCACCACTCTTGGGGAGAGTGAGATGTGGAGATCCACGCTCTCCAAAACCAGGTGGGAAATCCAGTTCCCACCACACATAGCCCCTCCTGGATAAAAAGGCCTCATGCTCTGCTGGGTTCCAGGCTGAGAAACAAGGGAAAGCATACTTCCTGCTGCAAGCAGCTTTCAGTGTAGTAAATTAAAATTCAGACATAAAAAAATGCCTCAGGAAATGCCAGGGATGGTCCTGGCATGGTGCAGCACAAGCTTGTTATTTGGCATTTTGGTGCCTCCTGCACAGACAGACAGGAGGATTTCGGAGCTGATTTTCTGCAACATTTCTGATGCTGTAAGAAGGAGGGAATGACAAAAAGGACTAGAAATTATCCCAGCAGGTGAGGGGACAGCAGAGACAGGGCACAGAGCTGCAGCAGGATTTACCAAGTGCTAAATTCAATAATGATGTGGTGACAGGACATTCCAGGTTAAAACACTTATCCCAGCACCTTCCTCTCCCTACAGGTTTTTACACAGGACATGGGAAAGTTGCCCATGCTGGGTTGGAAATTTCACAGCCTCCCATCTCACCCAGTGGGCAGAGGGCTCTGGCACCAGTTACCCCAAGCCAGTGAAAACTGTAAAGAAGCTGTATCATACTGCAAAGGACCTGAAAGGATCAGCTCCTTCTGTGGGAAGACAAGCAGGGGATTATTCCTGCCACGTGGCTGAGGGAAGCTGAGAGGTTTTTGGAGAGCTGAGAGGTTTTTGGAGAGATGTGCCTGCACATTCCTGCTGAGCATGAATGGGAACAAAAGGAGCTGAGGAAAGGATGTTCAGCAATGCACTGGTGTGTCAGGTGGAGTTCAGCAAGCTGAGCCTAAAAACGATGATGTAAAAAAAACCTGTGCTGATGCTGTGTGTAAAAAAAGAATTTCTGTGACCAGGACCTGCAAGACAGCTCAGTGTGCTTGGGCTTGGTCTAAGAGTATTTTTATGCACATCTCTTATTGGCATCCTGACTGCTCTGAGTGAAATTTCAGCGTTGTCACTCATGGAAAATCTCTTTGTGTCAATGTCTGGGCTCTAATATAATCCCTGCTGTTTGCTGGAGTTGGCATGTGTGGTTCTGGAAGGAATGGTTCTTGGAGAGGATGGTTATTATTTATTATTATTATTATTATTATTATTATTATTATTATTACTACTACTACTACTATTCCCTCTGTAGCTCCTTTTTCTCCTCTTTTTGCTCCATTAGCACTCGAGATAAGGAAATCACAATTTCCTACTTCAGCAGCTCAGAGCTCTCTTGGTTTGGTTGCTGTGTGTGTCTCAGTGATATTTTCTCTCGTACCCCAGGTGTGCTGCTGAAGGAATTTGGGTCCCATCATGTTGATGCTGCACAAAAAGCTGTTCCCTGATTTTTCTTTTTAGGTTGAAGGGGTTTCCAAGAAAAATGAGCTTTCCATATATTGTCTACTTAAATTACTGAGCAGGTCTAAGTAACTATTAAGCAAGCAACTGCACAAACACCTATTATCATAATCTGGTGAAAAATAAAAAATCTTTCAACTAAAATTCTTCTAAAAAGAAAAGGGATAAAGTCCTTCAGTACAAAAGGAAAGTGAGATCCTAGAAAACCATGGCACAAACAAGAAGTAGCAAAAATGGGAAAAGCCAAGCAGGAAAATTGACATTCTTCAGCAGAGGAGTGCAGTTTGCCTTCTGTACATGCTGCAGAAAAATAGGGAATATCAAAATGAAATTACTAACTCCAGAGGAGAAAAGAAGCCTCCAGTCTGCTCCTGTTTTCCAGGAGCTCAGGGTTCAAGCATGTGAGATCTGTTGACACCACCAAAGGGTTTTGGGAGCTGAGGGGTTTGGGGATCATTTAGACATAAAAATTCTGCCTTGTTTGTGCAGACGTGGTGACCAGTACAGAATACACAAAAGCAAATCCTCTGTGTGCTTCAAGGGTTGGTTCTATATTAAGGCTTTTGCTGTCATAAAAATGTTGTAACAACAACAGCAACAGAATCCCATCAGCTAAAGCTGACCACAATTATTAGGCAAAAGATTTATGTGACCATTTAGTTTTAAAAAACTCTCATGTCTCACAGCCTCAGCATCAATTTTTGGGATGTGCTTGTGAAAGAGTTGTGGCAGGTGAGTTACAAGTCTGAGCAGCTCAAGGGTTCAATGTGAGAGACGTGAAAAAAAGAGAAGAAAGGATGGAACGATGCTTTTTAATGAAATAAAAGATACCTTCACCATTCCCACTCGTTAGAAACCTTACCTCCTATTTTTAGGAGCTTATTCCAATTTTTTTGGGTGTATCTTGTACTGAATCAGAGTGGCACAGGCATGGGGAGGGCTCTCTCCACCTCTCACTCAGCTGGGCTGGAATTGCTGGGGCATAATTAACACTGAAATCACACTTCTCATCAGTTTCCTCCCTTATTGGTAACAGCCTTGAACAGTTTATTGCCACAGAAAAAGAAATATTTTGAGAGGCATTTAATTTAAGCAGAGCTGTTCGGTCTGTGTGTGTAGAAAAAGAGAGAAGAGCTGCAGTTTATAAATTCTTCTAAAAATCAGGTGAAGTTTCTCCCAAGCAGAGCAAAGAAGTGGCTCCAGCCTCAAAGAGATTGCCTGAGGAGAAGAAAATAACTCCAGAATACACCTGAAAACACTTTAAAGTAGATGCTGAAGTGATAATATTTCAAAATGGACATAAAGCCCATGTCCTGTTAACTTCCAATAACTATGGGCTAAGCTTTTACTGCAAACCACAACACCCAGCACACAGCTACGAGGAATTCTTACCAAACAGACAGAAAGTGGTGAACTTCAGTTGCACAGAAGAAAAAAGCCCAGCTAGAAAACAGATAAAGCAGAATAGTCACATGGAAATAGGACACCCCAGGGTATTAAAAACAACTAACCCCAACTTCAGTGATTATGTCTGGAGGACATTTGCTCAAGGCAGTAAAAGAGAGAACAGAATTACGCCTTCAATTCTGTGGTTTAGACCACAGAGCCACTGAGTGTCCAGCTGGAGGAAGAAAAAAAAAAAGATGGAGCTGAGATGCAGAAGAAAAACATTCAGCCAGCCTCATCCATCTAGTCCTGTGACCAGTGCAGGATTTGGCCTCCTCTAATGCCTGAGAGGTGTCAGCACAAGCTGAGTGATGTTTTTCGTGACAAGCTGTGTTAACATCTCCTCCTTTCAGACAGATTTAGTCGTGTTCCCAGGAACTGAGACAGCACTGAAAGCCTGCAGGAGGTTTCTGTACCAGCCTTACCCTTGAACTGCTTTGTGGAAAGGCACCAGGACCTTCTCAGAAGCTGATGGAGAATGCTCAGCTGCTCACCCAGAGATTTTCACAAGGACAGAGCAGTCACAGAGTTCTCTTTGTGGCTGTTCTGGTCATTGCTGATTTTTTTGCAGGAGTATTTTGTGTAAACCCTCAGTTTGTCATTCCAGACCTGTCCCCCTACCAGCAGCTTTTGTTGTGGTGTCACCTGCAGAGCAAACTGTGCAGCATCCCTGGTGGCATCCAGCAGAAGGATAAATCTGGTTAAGAAAAAAAAAAAAAGAAATTTTGTTTCCAAACAAATCCTTTGGAAAGAAGGAATGATGGATGGAAAAAAAAAAAAGCCTCAAACCATCAGCAGGACTTTAGGAAAATATATATTTCAAAGTTTGCCAGAGTGTGGCAGTGGTCCTTTAGCAAAGGGAAACACAGTTAAGTTTCAGGCTTCACTGAGGAGGTCAGCTTGGAAAAGGACCCAGACAGCACCTCACAGGGGACAATCTTCGAGACAGTAATTAAAATAAAAACATCTTGAAACCCAAAAAATCGCTGCAAGATCTACAGTAGCTTGACCTGAGGTGTGACAGAAATGAATTGCTAATAAATCCTTCCAAGGAGGACTAGTTTAAAGGATGCCTTTGACACTTTTCACAATAAAACAGTTTTCCTAACCACCTCATATATCTCCCAGGCTGCTCTGGATGTGCTGCTGGTGAGTGATTCCACAGTCATTAATGGATTGCAAACCCTCCCTGCCCACTGCAAACACTGTCAAATAATTAACAACTCAGGACCTTTCCAGGACAATCCCCTCCTTTGAAATATGCCTTGGAATGCTCCCCGCTGAGTAATGGGCAGAGCTGGAAGCCACCCAGGGTTGGTACCTCACTGCCTTTTACACCTGGGGGAATTCCCATGGAAAATCTGCCTTTTTTTACAGCTCCAGCTCAGCTGCAGGAGCACTGTGTGTTGGTTTGAAAGACAGGTGTCTGCCAAGAAAGGCAGGAGCCTCTTTTTAAAAATGGAGAATGTAAACCCCCTCTCTCTAAATTATTATAATTTGTAAATTAAGGTGTTCTCAGGCAGAGATATGGGAATAGAAATAACAGTTGTTTACCAGGAAAATTAAGATAGAAATCCAGTATTGCAGAGAACAAACCCAAATCACTGCCAGAGTGAGAATCCAAGGTGCCCCCGTCAGTCAGTCAGGGCTTGGTGCAGTCCCATTCCATGGTGGCTGCATCCTCCTGCAGGGACAGATGTGGTTCTGCTGGAGCAGGGCTCCTGCACAAGGTGCACTTTTCCTCCAAAGCTGCAGGGATGATGTGCAAGGCTCTGGTTTTCCTCTGGGATCCAGTGGGAAAAGGCTGCTCTGCTGTTCCAAATCTCCCCTTTGATCTGGGTAGGAAATGCTCGGCTCCTGCCCTGGCTGGAGCATCTCCCCATGGGATGATGGAATTTGATCAGCCCTGCCCTGGGACTGCATGGCCATGGACAGGAGAGATCTCCTGGAGGGAGGATGGGCTGTGGGGAAGAGAAAGAACACTGCCACAGCTGGGTGAACAGCTGGAACAGGAACAGCAGAGATCCCCACAGGGATCAGGATCACTGCCACAGCTGGGTGAACAGCTGGAACAGGAACAGCAGAGATCCCCCCAGAGATCAGGATCACTGCCACAGCTGGGTGAACAGCTGGAACAGGAACAGCAGAGATCCCCACAGAGATCAGGATCACTGCCACAGCTGGGTGAACAGCTGGAACAGGAACAGCAGAGATCCCCACAGGGATCAGGATCACTGCCACAGCTGGGTGAACAGCTGGAACAGGAACAGCAGAGATCCCCACAGAGATCAGGATCACTGCCACAGCTGGGTGAACAGCTGGAACATGAACAGCAGAGATCCCCACAGGGATCAGGATCACTGCCACAGCTGTTTTAACACATAGGGACAGAATCCAGACTTTTGGTCACATTCTGTATTGCACCCTAAGACACACTGCTCTTGCAGGAGCTCTAAAACTGAGAGACAAGCACAAGGACAAGATCCATCCAAGGGCTCAGGTTGAAGCTGTGGCCCTGGAAATTGTGTCAGCCTCTGCCTCAGCCTGGAGGCACCTGGACCACAGCACTCACATGGATCATGGGGCAGTGGGACAGGAGCCACTGCTGCTGCTGCTGCTTGCACCTGGCCTGGGGATCTCTGGGTTCACCCAAATGGCTCCTCTGGGGTTTATCCAGAGCTTGCTGCATGTGAAATGCTGAGCTCTGAGAGCAGGTCGTCCTTCATCTGTGTGATTCTCCTAACCCTTGGGACATGGAGAAGGGAGGAGAAGCAGTGAGATCAAGCTGTTTGCAAAAGTGCCTGGAAATCAAGATGAAGATTTGCTAGGAGAGGAAGACAGGGGGCAAAAAGCTCTTCTTGGAGCAGGAGAGTGATGGGTGAGTGGTTCAGGTGCTGCTCTCCCAGGAGCAGCCTGTGTTGGATACAAATTGTGGAACAGTGAGCACACTGAACCCAGTTTGTATGATCCTATTTCTGTTTTTTGTCACTGCTCTCAAAAACTCACTGACAGGTTGGTAGGTGGAGTGGGGTAGCTGCACCACCTAATTAATGGCTTGTCTTCATTTTCTTCTGTCTTCACTCAGAGTCAGGATTAAAACACAAAGGAGATTAATTTCTCCTGTTTAGAATTGGTTGTTTATTAAATCTCATCTAAACAACAGAGATTTCTGCAGCACTCTAGCTACCAGCTAAAAGTGAGCAAAATGGAGAATGAATCTAACTAGTTACAAGGTCTTTTAAAGCTAAGCAGTCCAATACAGAGCTAACACCTATATTATTTATAGTTTTGACCCAATAACCAAACACCTGTGCCCCACAGTACAGCACTGACTGTCCAACCAGAAACTACTGCCTGAAACCATGAAGAAGACAGAAAGAGACAACACCCAAGAACATCCATTGTCCTATAGGTTGTCCTGTACCTATTATTATATTCTAAAGACCCAAATTCCAAACCCTTCGCCATGAGAAATCACACACTCCTATTTAACTACACGCCTGTGATTCCAACTCCATCACTCAAATTTGGAATCCTTCTCCAAGGCCTCAACTCAAAAGCAGTGTTCTCCTGGGGGTCTGTGCCAGAAAGCACAGAAAGTTCAAAACTCCCAGGCTTCCAACAGGTAGGGAGGAGGTTGTGGATTCCATGGTGGCACAAAGAGCACCATGTGAGCTCCCAGGAGGTGCTGTCCCTGCTCAGGGGGGTGTGAGGCAAAGGGGAGAGGGCTGAAGGGACACAGGCAAAGAGGAAGAATCGCTGAATTCAGAGCCAGGTCCACACCCAGCCTGCTCATTGCAAGGTAAAGTGGTCTTTAGTTCCATGAATGGGATTTACAAGCACTTCTGGCTGTGTGCAGAGCCCTGACACAACGGGTTACTCTGCTGAGTGTATTTGCAAGTGGTTACCTTGGCACTGGACTGGGATGTGCCTGGGAGAGACTCTGTCCACATTTTAAATGAGGCATTGACAGATGGCATGACCTGAACCATCTCTTTTTTTCAAGGTGAAAACCCACTGGAAAGCTTTCCTAAGAAGGAAATATCTGAAATGCTTCTGCTGGAACCCCTTGCCTTCCCAGATGGGAAGGACAGCATGTACCAGTCAGCACCTAAGCCC
The DNA here is from genome assembly GCA_037013685.1 of Acridotheres tristis. Classification (NCBI taxonomy): domain Eukaryota; kingdom Metazoa; phylum Chordata; class Aves; order Passeriformes; family Sturnidae; genus Acridotheres; species Acridotheres tristis. The sequence continues at coordinate 111,687,168 of CM072884.1, forward strand.
CATCCCCACTGGTGGGATTTGGGAGAGGGTTGGAAAAGCAAAAGTAAGAAACTTGTGAGTTGAGATGAAGACATTTTAATAGCTAAAGCAAAAGCCACAATTACAAGCAAAGCAAATCTTGGAATCCATTCCCCCCTTCCCCAGGGCTGGCAGGTGTTCAACCATCCCCAAAAAAGCTGGGAGCCATCACATTTAACAGTGGGGAGACAAATGCCATCACCCCAAACACCCCACCTTTCTTATTCTCCCATCATTCAAACTCTGAGCATGATGCCATCTGCTGTGGGACATCCCTTGGGACATTTGGGGTCAGCTGTCCTGGCTGTGTCCCCTCCCAAACCCGTGTGCACCCCCAGCCCTCTCATCAGTGGGGTGAGGTGAGAGCCGGAAAAAAGTGTAAATTCTTCTCAGCAATAACCAAAACATCCCTGAATTATCAACACTGACTCCAGCACAAATCCAAACCACAGCCCCACAACAGCTACTGCAAAGAAAATTAACCCTAGCCCAGCCAAAAGCAGCACAGGCAGTGATTCCTTTGTCACACCCTTTTATTGCAGTGATCCAAGTTCAGCTGTGAGGAGGACAGTAAGGAAGAAGTCTGGACTTCCAAAATAGAGACACTGCAGTGCCTGGCATTTTAGGAAAGAGAACACAAAACCACAGTCCTTGAAAAAGCAAGTGCTGAGAAGGGCAGGGGTGTGAGAAAAAAAAGTGCTTGGGTGTCTCTTGGTTTTGAGGAATGAGAGGCTGATTCTCCTGCCAGCTGCAGTTGTTTATTCTGAGCTTTACCTCCATGGACCAAGGTGCTCGACTTCCCTCTTGCAGGGGGCCGGACACGGAGCCTCGTGGGTCTTCCCTGGTGTTGGTCGAGGCACTGGAATGGCAATCACAGCATCCATGGGGCTTGCAAGGCTGCCAACCCAAACGTGAGCACAGCCCAAGGGCAAGGAAAGCTGCAGCTGGAGGGCTGTGTCCAGCTGTGGCTCCTGCAGGAGAGCCCTGGAGGGGCTGGAGGTGTCCAGGGCAGGGAACGGAGCTGGGAAGGGGCTGGAGCCCCAGGAGGGGCTGAGGGAGCTGGAAAGGGGCTGAGGCTGGAGAAAAGGAGGCTCAGGGGGGACCTTGTGGCTCTGCACAAGTCCCTGGCAGGAGGGGCAGGGAGGGGGGGTCGGGCTCTGCTCCAGGGAACAGGGACAGGAGGAGAGGGAACGGCCTCAGGCTGGGCCAGGGCAGGCTCAGCTTGGACAGCAGCAGGAATTTCCCCATGGAAAGGGAGCTCAGGCCTTGGCAGGGGCTGCCCAGGGAGCTTTGGAGTGCCCATCCCTGGAGGTGGCACCTGGAGGTGGCACTCAGTGCTCTGGGCTGGGGACAAGGTGGGGATCAAAGTTTGGATGTGGTGAACTTGGGGATCTTTTCCAACAGAAATGATTCTGGGATTGTTTGATTCTGTGAAGAATGCCCTGCTCCATGGCTGTGGTCAGTGCAGGGACAGCTCTGGCTGGGAGCTGAGCTGGGATGGGAAATCTCTCCCTGTGCCTTTTGGGGGCTGACTGAGCTCGCCGGGAACACGAAGCTGTGTCTGAGCATAGATGGCGCAACAGTTTCACTAATCACTGTTAATTCCAGCGCTCAGCATCCCAAACCCTCCGAGCCGCTCTCTTTGAACTCCGCGTCTGCCCAGGCACGACTCGCCCGGGCTGGAAAGTGGCAAAATCACCTCTAAATCCAGAGCAGTGTGCCTGATCATGCCCTAAAACCGGAGGTTCTGCCTGATCCTCAGCCTGTCCATCCATCCATCCATCCATCCATCCATCCATCCATCCATCCATCCATCCATCCCTTCCTCTCCTGCACACACAGGAGTGAAATGAGTGTTTAAAATCCAGCCAGAGGTTCCCAGAGCCCTCAGACCCTTCTCATTGCTGATGGCAATTAAGGGATTTTGCCTTCACCCTCACCCTGTGATAGGGAAAGTGTGCATTCTCCTTTTACCCACTGTAAACAGACCCACGGGATTCAGTGGCTGCAAGAAGGTCATGCAGGAAGCTGTGGTTGGACTGGGAATTTTGGTGTGGGTCAGGCAGGCCTGGTCATGGGCAGACTGCCTGCCCCAACAATTAAGCAAATTTGCATCTTCTAAGTGCCTATTGCATTACTGACCTCAGAGATTTGCATTGCTGTCTCAAGTTCCTCATTTCTATTACTAGGTCTATTATATCTCTCTGTGTGTTGAATTTGCCATAATAAGAGATAATAAAAGATGTAAAGAGATGATGTTGTGTCCCCAGACATAATTTCAATGTGACTGTGCAGTAAGGGCATGAAAGCTGTGCTTAAACCAGACTATTATTTTAATATATCTATTTTAGCAAGCTCTAAAATCCAGAAAGGAGCTATAAATAGAGTACATATCTGCACTGAGTCTCACTGTAAATGAATTGGGAGAAAATTGGGTAGGAACAGGGCTGAATGAACAGGGAGATAACAGTGTTGAGTAATTCCATTTTGATTTCCTTCCATTTGGTGGATGTGTGTTTCTTCAGCTGGCGTGTGTCAACACTGGGTATTTCACAATGCAGTTCTTTACTGGCATGGTGCAGATCCTTCTCCTCTGATATCACAGCACCAGGGCTTTGTTTGCCCGCTCAGGTTGTTTGGAGAGTGTCTCATCCGAAGGAGGAAGAAGGTGCCACAAGCTCTCACTTGTAGAGCAGGCAGAAAATGTAACCCTGCCGAGGTGGGGCATGCTGATCATCCCATGGTGTTTGTCTGAAGGGCATTCATTCTGCAAGTCACACCCCTGAGAAAAGGAGATATTTCCTCTATAAGGATGTTTAACTCTTAAGATTCCCCTCCACGATTTTTTGCAGGGAATATCCAGGAAAATTTGCCCATTTTACCAGGTTAATCAGGATGATTTCATTCCACATCAGATATCCCTTCTGAGGCAAAAGCAGAATGGACGGTGCAACACGTTTGCTTTCCTCCTTTTAACAACAATTTTCTTCCTTTGCAACCTCTGATTTCATTAATGTGGCTGCTGTCCCTGTTTTAGAGGGAATTTTCAGCTGTGGTCTTTCCAAACCAGTTAAAACGTTTTGCTAAAAAAAAAAAAGTGTGCAAAACAAATCCCGAGGGAAAAGCCAGACCCATCCTAAATAAACTTTGCTGAACAGGAGATTAGATTTCAAGTAGTAACAGAGTTTAGAATAGAGAGCATTTGCTCTAAGGGTTGCCAAGGATAAGTCATGTCAGGAAGGAGAAAAGCTCACCAGGTAGCAGAATGAATAGAGGAGATCTTGGGAATATGGGAAGAAAAGGAAACCACCACGAAATGAAGCTGAACAAAGAAAGGGAGCACAAATATAGGAAAACAGGCTAACAGTTGTGATAGAGAACTGGGTAAAGAGTATTAAACCAAAAATCTACTCGTATTTGTGCATATAATTAAGGAAATTTGCTGATCTGTTCTTGCTTTCTATTTGCGTGTGACAGGCATGAGTTTGGCCAGCTGAGCCCTAATGCCACCAAAACTGCAGGTACCAGTATCTGCAAAAACAAATGGAAAAATCAGTGTTAATATTAGCACTGGATCTACTTGCCTTTTCCTCCAGCCAGGAAATGGAAACAATGGCACACAGCTTTATGTGACCGACAGAACTTTGTTGCCAGCAGCAAATAGTCCCAGGGAACAGCTTGAGAACAATTGATGGATGCTAACTGGGAGATTGCATCACCTTGAGTCACGACAGAATCGATGGAAATAGCCCTGTTGTTGGTTATTCCAAGGACAGAAAGTCGTGGTGTCACTGTTTAAGCTGACATAAACAGGCAAACACCTTCAGCTGGGGGGAAGTGGGGTTAATGGTGATGTGGAGGGAAGAAAAATCAGAATTTGAAGTATACTGTGAAGGCGAAATAATTGATGGACAAAAAATAAAGGGATTTGGAAATCTGGTAAGAAAACTGGCATCACACTTCTGGCATCACATTTCTGGCTGTGCTCTTTTTAACTGCAGAGGTGCTCAGAGATTGGATAGCCTGTTGTTTCACCAGTGTTAGGAGAGCTGGCCCTGCCCCTTCCTCCCTCATGGATGAACTTTTTATCATATTTACTGTTTTCCAGCACTGCTGCCTCACTGCATCATTTTCTGTGCCTTCTCAGATGATGGATGGGTGACTAAAGATAGGAACTCTTTCCTACGCAGTTCCTTGGCAGCTGGCAGTGAATGACCCCTGTCCCTGCAGATATATTTTTGGTTCAGTTATTCCCTCATTTGTGTTTCACTAATCCTAAGTCCTATTATCTCCCAGGCTCTGGCTCCCTTCACCTGTGCAGTGGCTGTGAATGCCCAGGGTTTCCCTCATTCCAATAGTCTGCCATGCCCTCAATTCTTAGAGGGCTCTTGTGCTTTTTTTTTTCCTCTCTCCTCACTCCACTACTTTAATTTCTGAGTATTTCCATTGGATTTCTTTGAAAAACTCTTCTCTGTGATCTGCCCTGCACACTCCTTGCCAGCCCTGCTTTGGAGGTGGGGGACAGGAATGCTGCTCCTGAGGTGTTTTTTGGACTGATTCTCAATGAAAGCCTCAAGAACACCTGGCAAGCATTGCCAGAATAGTGCAATTTATTGGTGGGGCAGTGCATACCAGCAGAGCACGTGTGATACCTCCTGCTGGTGGCTGAAAAAAGGAAAACCACTTTGATGAAGTATTAAAAGGTTGGTTTACTTTTACAGATCCCACAAAAAAACCTCGCTGCAGCCAGAAACTAAAATACCACTCTGTCCACAATGGCAGGATTGAGTCTGTTTGACTTCAGGTGTGTGAGGGAGGCACTCTGCATCACACCACCCTCTTTCTTGGTCCTTCTCTTGACTATATAGGGAATTTGGTCAGCTAACTTTGGCCTTGAATCACACCCACAGCAGATGACTAATGCTGCCATAAACAGAGATTTCTACTATAAACCCTCATTTTTTTTTTCCACTGAGTGGGCCCAGTGCCTTTCTCTTGGCAGATGAGAGGTGCTGGCACTGCCCAGAGTTGTAACTCAGGTGACCTTGGCCAGGGCACTGTCCCCTCCCTCCCATCCCTGCCCCTGCAGGGGACATGGCCAGGTAAGGAAAGCTCTCCTGGCTGGGACAGCACAGCTGCAATCCCAACCACTTCTCTCCATGGATTATTTACTGCTCCCCTCCCTGCTCAGTGGCTTCCCAGGTGGATGGTGCTTGTGGGGGCTGGCTATGGGATGCTCCTGTGGCTTTTTTTTTGGGAAACCAAGTGGTGCAGAGCAGGAGCTCCATCCAGCTGGAGAGACTGGAAAGAAGGGAGGGGAAAGGCTTCAGAGCTCTCTGAGGCTTCCCTCAACCTCTGGACCATGCCACCTTAGCTAAGTTTTACCCCAGGTTTCTTCAACATCCACCTTGTACTTCCCATTTCTCTTGCATCCAGATCTTTTACTTATTTGCCCAGTTTTCCACAAATAGCTTAATGCTTGTCAAATCCCAGCCTTGGAGAGAGAAGGGTGGGCAGAGCCCTGCCTGAGCACTCACCACAACAATTCCTAGAGAGGAATCAGGTGGGAAAAGGGAGAATGGATGGGCAGCACACCTGAGGTTCTCACTCAGTGCTGAGGCTGCCCAGGGGGAGGTATCTGAGGTGCCCAGTCAGCAAAGATCCCTGAGCAGCCAAGGGTGTCTCCCAGTCATTTCTGGCCCATTTCCCCAGTTAATCTCTTTTCCAGCAGTGCTGTCACACCTTCCCATTCCTCTTTCTCCCAGCCACCTGACTTTTCCAGCTCTTTGTGGTGAGGATGTAATTATTTAAATTGCTCTCCATAGTTACAGGCAGGCTATAAAACCTGAACTTGAACTAGTGCCCCAGCCTAGATAATGTGCCCTGGAATCTGAAACCCTGAACTCCAGCACAGGTACATTTGATACCTGTGACATAGATACACAATCACATTTCTGCTGATCCAGCAGAATTCCTGAAAAACTTTCTAGTGCACTTGGGTCTATTATCCCTCATTTAGTTTTCATGGAAAGGGCTGCAGCCATGTGTCCAAAACCTGTGTCTGACACCTGGGTGGGAGCTACAGGAGAGTGGCAGGAAGAAAAATGGGATTGTTACTCATTAAAAAAATAAAAAACCCCTTGACCACACATTCAGACCAAGCTTTGGAATTGAAGAAGAGTGGAGACAAAAAATACCTAGAAAGCCATGGAAGTGTGGCCTGTTCAGAGTCTCCAGCTGTAAAGTGCTTGGAATTCTGAGCATGGCAGGGAAGCTTTGGTGCTGCTGGAGGGCACACCTTGTGCCAGCTGGGCTCTGCTCACCTGTGCCAGCCCAGCTGCCAGGGGCTGTGCCAGGAACGGGAGCTTAGCTCTTTTGCCAGCTTGTATAAACTCTGTTCCCGACAGAAAAACAATGAAGTTGTTCTTTTTTCCTGCCTGGGAGCCATTAGGGAAAGTCAGAGCACTCCTTTTACAGCCAGGCTTCCCTTTGATGGCCACCTTCCTTATCAGCGTGGCTGCAGATACCCAGGGCTTGGTGTTTGAGATCACAGAGCTCAGAAATGAATGGAAATGTGTAAGAAGAGGTGGGACAGCAACTGCAGCTTTCCTTGAGTCAGCTGGTACTTTATCCTTAGGCAATGGCAATTAAAAATTCAAATGGGCGGGCAACGTGCAAAATCCAATTTATTCTGTGAAACAGCAAGCAAAGACCTGGCTTTTGGGGCTAGATCCACTTGAGGCAGGACTGGAGGAGCACAGGACTGGAGATGGGGAGGTTGTAAATCCCCCCTGCTGCCCCTCATGGCAGCCAAACCACCCACGAGCTCTGCAAAGTCCTCTCCCCTTTTTCACACTCACCATTTCAAAAAGCTGAGCTCCAGCACTTCCAGCCCAAGCTGGTGGAGAAAGTCGAGGCTGCTCTCAAAAGCTGGGAGTTTCCACACCATGGCTTGTGAAAAAGCAGCCCTAACCCAAGTCCCCAGCAGGAAACATTTCTTACTCAGGCTCTACTCACAAGTTACTCTGCCCTGGCAGCCAAGCTCATGGAGAGCAAACACCTCTGCCAGCAGCAGGGATGGGCTCCAGGTGTGAGAGGGTCTGGGGTTAGGAGCAAACACAGCCCTCTCACAGAGGGGAAGGAGGTTCAGGAGCCACCAGGATCAGCCCTGTGGTCCCAGACAAGCTGCTTTCACTTTGTTTCAGTCTTCCCACCCAAGAAAAGAGAATAATATTTGCTTGCCTCCCTACCCAGGCTGTTGGGAGATGGCAATGAATGTCTGCACAGTGCTGCAAGCATAGAAGGTGTTAGAAAAACGTGGAGCCTTTAGGTTCCCAGCAGCACACTGGAACGATGCAGGAAAGGGAAATAGGGTGCTCAGACACTTGTGGGGTGAGCACGACAGGTTTATTGCAGGCAGGAATGTTTAAACTCACAAATACAGGAGGGGGGTGCCAAAATGAGTTAATTGGGAGGTGATGGACTGCAGGCACTCCATAAAGCACAGCCCTGCTGACCAGTGGCACTGGGGGAGAGCTGGATGGCCAGGCTGAGCAGGCTGTCGCATCTGTCACCCTGCCAGCACGGTGGTTTGGGGCACGGGATGGAGCTGGGCAGGGGTGAGGGAGTGTGGAAAGGAGGCTGCTGTGTCCTAGGAGTCACCTCTGAGCAGAGCCAGAGTGGAAAAGCGAGTGCCACAAGCCCTTGCCTGCAGACACTCCTTATCAGGGACATGTGAGAGGTGTTTGTGCTCCTGCAGGGCTGCTGAGGGCTCCAAGTGCCACCACTTCACCACCCTGCAGAGCTGGCACTGCTCCTGGGGACGTGCTGGCTACTGTGCTGAGCCCCCAGTGATGCCTTGGGTTTGAGCTTTTCTATTTTCCAGAATCTCTGCTGCTTATTGTGGAACTCTGAAACTTCATATTCGGTGTCAGTAAGTTCTCTTCACAGGGGAGTGACAAAACAATCCTTTTGTAGCTGGAGAATCAAGGACACCCAAAAATCAGAAATAACAGTGAGGGAAAAGGGGCAAACCAGGGGGCTGAGACTTCATAGCCTGGGGCTGTGCTTGGATAATTGACCCCAATGTGTAAATGAACCAAAACCTATAAAAGTGTAAAAACTCGTGACCAGGATCCATCTTGGATTTGATTTGGGTGTAGCCCCAGCCAGGCTCCTGCACTGCCCAAGGTGAATCCTTTCAATAAATACCTATTTTATCCCTTTTGCTCTGTCTGGTCTCTGTTCCAGCTCAGCCTTTCCAGGCAACACCAGCCCCCCTGAGTGTGAGGAGGGGGACAGGAGCCATTCATTCCCTGCTCTGCTCTCCCTGGCTCTGCAGGGTCACTGTTCCAGCACACTCACAGCCTGAGGCTGCAGAATTTGGTCCAGGGTGTTTCCCAGGGTCCCAGGTTGGATGTGCACATTCTTCCAGGAGTTCTGTGCTGGTGACAGGGATTTCAGGCATGGCTGGCAGTCTTGTCCCCAGCCAGCAGAGCTCTCCTGGAAGGGCAGAAAATGCCTGGAGGGAAGGGGAGATGCGCTGGTGCCTCATTGCTCAGAGGGACAGGGAGAAAGCAAACCAGGCTTGGGGCTGTCACAGAGCCATTCCCTGGGCTCAGGGACCAGCAGGATGCTGCTCCCCAGCAGGGCCTGGCAGCCTCAGCCTCCCCATAGCAACTGAGACAAACAAACCCCGGGGCTGCAGCAGAGCCATGACTGAAAGGAAAGGGTAAGGGAACAGCCAAACTATTTTTATATTTCCGAACTACGCAGCAGCTATTTTTTCCTTTTCCGTGCTGAGTGGTTATGGTGTGTTTGCTGGGTGATATCCCCCCTCCTTCCCCTGCTGGCTCTTAGCTGAAGTCCCAGCTATTTGTCTGAGAAGTTTCACGTTTTTGGGTCTCTGGCTCAGTGTTTGTTTCCCTACGTTAATTAACAATGTGAGTGTGCACAGCCAAACATCTCCCACGGGCATGCAGTGAGTGTGGACACCCTCTCTGGGTTGTTACATCCCTCCGAGGGCTGGGGACAGCCTGCCAGCCCCCAGGGGATCCTAGTGGCCCCATGCCACCAGGTGCCATCTCAGGAGCCATCATTTCTGCTCCTTGCAGGTCTCTCCAGTAGCCAAGCCTGGGCATAGGCAGTGGGGGTGCCAAAGGGGCAAGAGCTGGGTAGGAAATCTCTCCACACAACTCCTGGAGGAGTGGGAATGTTCCCTTTGGGAAGGGAAGACCCTCAGCAGCTCTTCATGAAGTGTGAGAAGGGATGAGAACATTCTTTCAGAGCCAGCTCGGGGGCAGGGGCTGGACCAGGCTCTGGTGGCTGAGGGCTCCCAGGTGGGGGTGGGTTTGACTCACCTACCTGGGCTGAATCCATCACCCAAGGCTCCATTTACTGGCAGCAGGAGAAATGGGTGTGTTTTGGGCATGAGTCAACTGGCCTAATTTTGCTTTCTGTCTTGGGGTAAGGTGAATTCCTCTGGATTTTCCACCTCCTTTGTGTTGGCTGCTAAGGGACATTAACTCAGATAAATGGATGCCTCCAGTGGGTTGATGAATGGCCATCCCAAGTTATTACTGAGTGTTATTACAGGTTATTACCCTGTGCCCTCCCCTAGCCTGGGCAAACATAACCTCAGTTAGCTTTGCAAGAAAGCCTGTAGGGATCCCTGAGTTGTGACAACTTATTTTTTATTTCAGTGTGAAGAGAGGACAAATCAGTGGCTCAGAAGCTGTGAGGAAGCCAATGCTGCCATGCTCCCTCCTATTAATCTGATTTTTCTGTTAAAAGGTTCTTCGAGCGTTTTGGTGGAAAGAGTTTCACAGCAAATCTCAGTAACGCAGGGGGGGAAGTGAAGGAATGCCTTCAGAGGTAGCTGTCCTTTTTCTGCCTTCATTTGCTTTTACTTTTCCACCAGATTTAGCCATCAGGCTGGAAACCATGGCCAGAGTGCAGCAATGAGGGTATCCAGGATTCCTGGAGCTGCAGCTGCAGTTTATTACCGGGTGGGCTTGGGCACTGTGTCAGGCAGCACGCAGACAGTTCCTGTCCCAATTCATCACAAAAGCAGCAGCACTTGCTGGTGGTGATCACACGTTTGATGTTTTCCTCCTGGAAACTCCTGCAGGATGGAGCAGCTTCAGTGAGCAGCCACTGGGGCCAGAGGTGAAGCCCTGACCTGGAAAGGAGCCTTTGTGGGGTGGTGATTTATGGCCAAGTTGTACAGCCATCACTGGAGGACGTCATAGCAGCTCCTGCCAGAGCCACCTCGCAGAAATCTCTCTCCTTACTGGAAATTTGTTGTTGAAGGAGATGTTGATCAAACCAGCACTCCTGTCTGGGTTTTGAACACCCTTGGAGGTCAAGTTTCAGCACGCAGAGAGGTCCGTGCCAACAGGTAACTGAATGAATGAATCAAAAGGAAAATTAATGAGGTTTCAAGCGTGGAGACGAGTCAGAGCCACATCTTTACACCTAAATGCAAATTTGGCTTAACCCCCCCATCCCTGCATTTCTGCCAAGGGATTACAGCCCTGGCTCAGCGCTTGTTAAGCAACGGAGTAAAGCACTTTGTGTTCCTGCCTGGTGGCACAGACACATCAGCTGGGACATCCAGGGCCTGGTGTTGTTTGGAGGAAGGGCTGGGTGCTGTTTGGGTGGGTATGTGTAGGAAATAAAGGAACAATGACCCCATTCTTCAGGCACCCGGTAAATCAGCCCTTTGTTCTCTCCTCCTTGATGTGCTGGAGGAAAGTCACTGCAAATGCCATTGTTTTCCCAGAGTGTTTTTGAAGGGCTTCAGTATGTTTCATTCCTCAGCTTAATTTAACAGATTTACTTGTTTTCAGAATATTTCAGATGAAATATTCAAGGAGAAAGCCAAGATGTTAATTCTGTTTCTCTGTTTGCATTAGGAACCACCTCTGGAAGACTTTGAGGCTCCTTTGTTTGCACTGTAAGAGGTGTCTGAGGATAATTTGTTGATGACTTCAACCAAGAGAGTCTATAAAGAGGCTGAGGTGGTTGGATGGGGAAAATCATCCCTTTATGCCCATTACTCTTTGCTTTGTAGGCCAGGCTGGGGCAGTGCCTGTGCTCCCTGGCACTGTTCAGCTGACCTGCACCATTCAGGCAGGCTGTAATTAAGCAGCTCCTAATTTCAGCAGAAGACCAGCAGAGAAATGGAAAGGGTGATCCTGCTTGAAAAGCTCGCAGCCAAGCTAATATTCTCAAAGGGAATTTTTTCTTGGCTGTAGGTGTGCTGTACATCCGTTACACATCCTAAAGCAATTACAGGAGAAAGAAGCCATAAAAAGGGCTCTGTGCCCAAAACCTCACCTGTGTTTTCCAGCTGTCTTAGGGAACCTAAGAAAAGCCATTTCCTCTTTCCACAAACCATCTTTCTTTGAAGGCAGCTATGTGTGGAATAAAAGGTGGTTTTTTTTTTCAGTGCTGCTGCAGAGCATTTAAGGAAAGTATTAATAGGACAGGTCTCCTTCACAGCCAGCTGAAGAACCCTTCGAGAAAAGTCTGTCCTCCACCCTTCCCACACCACTTCAGGGACACAGAGGTGTTGTTTTGCTGCCTCAGAAAAAGCTGTGTGTGCTGAGGGTCACAAAGGATGAGACTACCCCTCTGGCCATGTTCCTGTTGGCACTGTCACTGCAATCCTGCTCTCCTGGCTGCTCTCACCTGGGGCTAAACCCTCTTCAGTTCAGTGCCAGGAGACACAGACAAGGTTTCAGGGGGAGAAAAGCAGCCAGGACTCAGTTGCTGCTCTGTGGAGCAGTGGAATGAGTAGGAAAAAGTGGTTTAATATCTGGGAAGTGATGGGTCCCTCTGTCTGCCTACCCACACAAGCCCTGGCTCTCAGAATAACATAAAACAACTTTTATTCTTTTTCTTTTTTTCTTTTTTTAATAAAATCAACACTGTCAACAAAGTTGTGGTTGCATGCAATGTTGATGTGGTGCAGTAACAATGAAAAAAAAATTTGGTCTGAATTAAAACTTTAGGGGAAAGCTTGGCTTTGAGCTTGGAATTGGAGTGAGTGACATGTGCAGGCTTGTTGGGAGGTGATGTAACACACAGTGTGAATACACCTGAGGTATTCCCTGGGGATTTTGTTAACTGTTTCTTGTTGTGGGCTCTGATCTCCAGCAAGATCTGTGGGGATAAGGCAGGGCTTGCTTCCAGGGGAGCCGGGTGAGGAGCAGGAATAAGGATGTGCTTCAAGGAATCACTGGTTTATCCATTCAAAAGCTGCAGTGCTTGGAGTGCTGAAGGGTTGGAGTGTCTGCAGGCTGCTCTAGGGGTGTAGAAAAGCCTTGGGAGATGAGTCAGCCCAGGATGAAAGAGAGGGAATTTTGGGGGAGGGAAGGAAAGCTGAAACTGGCTTCTTTTCAATTTTCGAAAGAGTCCAAAGGGGCAGGGGTGGGGCTGGATGTGAGGAGAGCAGGGCTGGATGCAGAAAATATGATTTTTTAAAAAAAAGAGCCCCTGAGCTGGACAGTGCCCAGGTGGAGATGTTCTGTCTGCTTCTGGTTCTTGATTTACCAGGAAAGTGGGAAAATATGAGCGGGAGGCATTAGTCATGCCATTCCAGGTAGCCCTCAAATACACTGGATTACTGGAGAATTCACTAATAGAGAGGTGGGTGATGACTTATAAACAAAGAGCTTTTAGGGCAGGAAGTCACAGTTGTTGAGTGATAATAATTGCTTGTAATTATTTTAAATAGAACACTGCCAAAGAATGAAAAACGGTGCAATTCCCTCTTGTTGGACAGTGCTGTAGGCATCAGAAAAATGAATGTTGCACCAGGAAAAATGCCTTTCCTGCCAAGCCTGCCAGGCCAAGACACTCAAGCTTTTGTGAGTCCATGGGGAAAAATTTCTAAAAATGGTCTATATATCTATTATCACCACCATACACCTGGAGGGCTCTGTAGAACCACAGCAATGCAACCTGACAGATGGGAAACAACTTCCGAGCCTCTTGCAGGTGACTCAGTGAACAGGAAAAATCTGTCGTGCTCAAAATTTGTTGTGGAAAAAGACCAAGGACGGCATGCAAAATTAAAGTATTTGAAGTCTTTACTACTCCCAGTTTTTTCAATGGGTTTTTTTGAAGACCTTGCTGTAGTCAGATTTTTTTTCTTCAGTATAAGTGGTTTGGACCTGCCTTTGAAATTTCACTTTCATACCCTGTGTGCTAATTTATACTCAGAAACCTGAGTCCACACTCTGCAATCCTCTGCAGGCAGGGTGTGGAGTGTAGGCTTGCAAATGCCTTCAATGATCTTTTGAAAGCAGAGAAGAAGTTGGAGCTTCAAAGCTCAATGTTTTGTCACTTATTGATGGATAGCACTGAGAAGAGTCAGCTAGGACAGAAGAAGGGAATGAAAAGGAATCGTTGCATCACCTGGTTCAGGTATATCCTCCCTTTTCTAACTCATCAAAGAGTAGGTGGATTATTTGACTCTGTGATCCCATAGGAAGCCTTTTCCTAAATCTGGTTATCCCAGTGATTTAAACATTTCATTTAATTTACAGCCTAAATAAATGGATGTGTCCATATGTTCTCACGAGGAAATTATCCTGGCAGCTCTTCCCAGGTGTTTGTGCCCAGCACACTTATGGAGAACACCTAACTTATAGAATTATAGGATCACAGGGTATCCTGAGCTGGAAAGGACCCACAGGATCATCGAGTTCAGCTCCTGGCCCTGCCCAGACCCCCCAGCAATCCCAGCCTGGGCATCCCTGGCAGTGCTGTCCAAACACTCCTGGAATTCTGGCCATGCCCATTCCCTGGGGATCCTGGGCAGTGCCCAGCACCCTCTGGGGAAAGAATTTTTTCTTGATATCCACCCCAAACCTCCTCTGAAACAGCTCCATGCCTTTGTCTCAGACCCGCTTTTGAATTTTTGTTCTGTTCTTTTCCCAAGGCAAAGCTTTTAGCAAAAGTATTCTGGTGGTGCAGCCTTTTCTGATTATCCTGGTAACCCTTCTCCACTCCTATTTTATACCCCTTGGGAGCTCATGCTGGGAACTGGGAGCAAGAACTGTACCTGCAGTTGCCAAGGAAATCTGACCAAAAGCTTGTACAGTGCTGTTACTTCAGCCCTCCCTAGGGCATCCCTAACAGAGGCACCTCTTTGGAAGCATTTTAAGGCTGAAGTTCCCTCTCCACATCTGCATCATGTTATCATTACTAACTGCCCTTTCCTCAGAGGAAAAAGCTCTGTTGCTGCCAGGTGATGAATTCCTTGCTTGGTGAAAAAAAAATCAGAGGTTCCCAAAGGCATGACCTTGTGCTACTGAATCTCCTCCCTTTTCTGCTGCTTTGGATCATGAGGTCTTACTGTCACAGGCTCTAACATTCTGAACTGAAGCTGTTTCCCACTTTTGTGACATCAGCAAATTTCATTAGCACATGCTGACGTCCTGAGCCAAAGCTGGGAGGAAAATTATTGAGTCAGATCAGCCTTGGGAGCAGTCCTGGGGAAGGAGCCTCTGTTGCTGACTCTTCTCCCCACTGCCTGAGGCTCCATCTCTTTAGTTTTGCCCACCTCAGCTTCCTCCTCCTTCTCCAGGTAAACCCATGCCTTGCCCTGCAGCGTTTTTGGAACTGAGAGAGGAAAAGTTTATCTCAGATCTGATCTCTAGAAAATCAGATAGCAGCTTTGACAAGAATAATCTTCCCCGTGGTGAACCTGTCTTGCATCTTGCCACATCCACCTCCGAGCCTTTGGCTGCACGTTTTATTTCATCCTTTAAAATATATGCAGAGGAATTGCTTGCAAAGGAGGTGAGTCCAGCAGGCTCACAGCTGGACCCATTTTATTTTTATTTTTTATTTCTTTATTGTATTTTTACCCGGGGAGCAGCCTAGGTCTGAGCTTGGCTCTGCTCTGGGCCGTGGTCACACAGAGATCCTGCCCTGCAGAATCACCTTTTCCCTGCCCTCCAGAGAGGACTTCAGTTGTTTAATTATCCATCTCCATCCCTAGATGGGTGTGCTCGGAATTCCTGTGGGAACAGAACCACGGTTTAGGCAGTGCTTGTATCAACTGTGCTTTGCTGGTGCCTGAAACACCACAAGCTGCATCCTTTCCCCCTCCCTGATGAGAATCTTTGAGGGAAACTTCAGGTCAGAGATTATATTTTTCCTTTTAAAAACAAGCATGAGATGAGTGACTGCCAGTTTTGCCCCTGAACACACATAAAACAGAGAACCACCACTTTTTCAGGTAACATCCAGCAGGGGTTTTTATTTCTGTATCAACTGCCAAACAACTCATCAAGTGAAGATTCTGAAGAAATTTACTTCCAGAATTCTTTGGATTTAAATAAAAATTTAAAAAAAAACAAGCAAAAAAACAAAAAACCCAACAACAAACAAACAAACAAAACCTCCAGACTTTACTGTAGCATAAGGACAAACAAGCACATTGCAGGATGTGACACGGGATTTTACATGGCAGCATCATTTACCACAGCAGGGGCACCTGTCTCCTTCTAGCAGCATCACACCCAGCTCCTCATTCCTCCCGATTCTTTTGTGCTGCTGCAAAGGCAGATTTAACCTTTCCAGGATGCGTTTTCCAGCAGGCACACACAAATGGTTGGTCATTTCCTAAATCAGTGGCATCTCCCCGTTGCTCGGTGACAGTCCCAGGTTGTTTGTCTGCAGGAGCAGATGCTGAGCAGAGCCCAGGGCTCAGGTTCCTGAGTGTCCCCATGGCCAGCCTGGCTGCTCCAGAAAATTCCCTGGCACACAGAGGCTGGCAGAGATCCAAAGGGAGGTTTGGAGTTGTTGGGTTCTGCATTTTCCATCCCATTTCTACAGCACTACCCTGGACTCATGGTGTGGGTGCATCCTTCCTTCTGAGCAAGGATTTCACCAGGATGAGCAGAGGGATGGAGCAGCTCTGCTGGGAGGAAAGGCTGGCACAGCTGGGATTGTTCAGCCTGGAGAGGAGAAGCTTTGGGCTGAGCTCAGGGTGGCCTTGCAGGGCCTGAAGGAGCTGCAGGAACCATGGAGAGAGACAATTGCCAGGGGATGGAGGGACAGCACCCAGGGGATGGAGGGACAGCACCCAGGGAATGGAGGGACAGCACCCAGGGGATGGAGGGACAGCACCCAGGGAATGGAGGGACAGCACCCAGGGAATGGAGGGACAGCACCCAGGGAATGGCAGGGCTGGATGGGATATTGGGAATTAGGAATTGTTCCCTGGGAGGGGCTGGGCTGGAATTCCCAGAGCAGCTGTGGCTGTCCCTGGATCCCTGGCAGTGCCCAAGGCCAGGTTGGACATTGGGGCTGGAGCAGCCTGGGACAGTGGAAGGTGTCCCTGCCATGGCAGGGGTGGCACTGGATGTTCACAGTGCTGTTTGATTCTAGTTAGGAAGAAGGACAGAAACATACACGTGATAAAATCATCAGGTCCAACTTGCTACATCACACAAGTCCAAAATAATTTCCAAATACTCAAACCAGTCAGGAATGAAGAGAAGTAGGAAAAGCTTTTTATGTCAGTGGAGCAGGAATATCAACAGTTACATTTTTAGAGAAGCAGAAAATAAACACCCTGCTCACATTACTTCTGATTTTTATAAACCTGTCATACACAAAGAGGTTTAAAGTCCTTTTATTGCCATTTTTGAGCCACATAATGTAGGATTTACTTTGTGGTAAGGACGTAGCACCCTTTCCAAAGCATTACACCCAGAGCATCTCCCTCTCCTTGTGTCTCCATGGCCAGGTTATTAATGAGCATGTGTTACATTATCTACATGTTCTGGTGGTTGAAATGAGTGAAAATGGCTTGGTTTAGTAGTTGTAATTAAAAGTGAGTCTTTTTTTGAGGAGAAGGAGGTTCCCCTGGAGCACAATTGCTTCTTTTTTAAGATGCTACCAGGAAAGGGTCAGTGAGATGAGGCAGCAGTTCTTGCTCACACCAGCCTGAAAGTTGGATGGAGCCTTTTTCCCTGCTCCCTAAAGCCAGAAAAACGGGCAGCTGGCTGCTGTAGCTGTCAGGCATTAACCTACTATTCCCAAATCTCTGAAATGAAATCCAGTGAGGAGGATCAGTACAGGCTTTCCATGACCTTCTTCCACCTCATCCTCTGTGACTCCAAGCTTTTGAATGGTGAGGATGGAATAAGATGTGATGGGAATGATATGGGAATTATTTATCCCATTCAACCTTGGGATTGGTAACCAAGTCAGCATCAGAAGAAGCTCACAGATATTCCTTTGTGACACTGGCAAGGTGAGGGACTTGAATTGTAAGATATACAGAATATTCAGAGCTACTCTTTAGAGTGGCTCAATTCATGTTCCTGGTAACATCCCAAATCCAGGGAAAGGGGCAACTTCCTGCAAAATAAATCATGGGATGGACAGCAGTGTGTAGTTGTATTCTTTGTCTATAGATTTCTGGAGAGAAGATTTCAACTAAAGAGTAAAGTGCAAATGTGCTCCTAAAAATTTACCTTTCATAGAGCAGGAGAACACAGAGGCTGAATTTGGATAGCACGTGCACAGGAAGCCTGTAATTCAAAAATGCTGAAGTTATGCATTGAAAAAACATCAGGAAAGGTGTCATGGAGTATTACTTTGTTAATTTTTTTTTTGTAGAGTTGGGTTTGAATGCACAGGAGACAGTAATTCTTGTTCGGACTTAGATGTTTATTAATTTTTATTTATATTGCAGTGAGTGCTACAGCATTTTTAGTTAACAAGCTGAAAATGACCATGTATTTTTTTTTATTACAAGGTCTTTTAAGGTCTGTCTAATTAAGAACTAACACTTAAATTATTTTTACTTTTGACCTAATTATCAAAGACTTGTGACCCACAGTGCAGCATTTTTTATCCAATTACAAAAGTACTACTTAGACTTATAAAGAAGAAGGATTAGAAGAAAGAAACCTCAGTTATAAAAATTTCATCTTGTTTTCTATATATTGCTACATTCCAAAACTCTAAATTTTAAATTTTGTACCTTGTGATATTACACACTTCTACTCAAACTACACACTCGTGATCCTAACTCGATTTTTTAATTTTGGAAGCTTTTTCCACAGCCTTAGGTCAAATGCAGTGCTCTTTTGGGGGGGGTCAGTGCCTGACACAGGAAGTTCAGCAGTCCCAGTTTCCAGGGTTGCAGCAATGGAGCAGCACCAGGAGCAGGCTCAGCACTCAGGTGTCATCAGAGGATGCTGCACAAACTCTAAAACAAGAGGTGGCAGCTCAGCACTCACGAGAGGCAGCCAGAGGAGTGGGGATGCACTCAGCCTTCCAGCTCTGATTTACTGATTTTACCCACACCTTGCACAAATTGAGTGTCTGCTGCTCACTCACCTGCTCCTTGCTGGGGGTGGGGGATCCTCCTCCTACACTTTATGTTTTGCAGGAGCTCAGCACAGCAGCTCTGAGTTAAACCCCTGCCTCAATTAACCCCTTATTGATGCACTGAAGCTGTTACCATTCCAGACCCAAAGAAAAGGAGTTTTAAGGGCTTGCCTTTGTGTGAGGTGACATTAGAACTGCTGTTTCTGCAATCTGGGGGTCCACTGGTGGAGGCCTGCGGGCAATAGTGCATCAAATAAGATATTTAAACACTTACCCAAGGGGCATTGAGGATGGATATTTCTGGTTTTGATTCTGATCCATTAGAAGGGTTTTTTTGGGGTATAGCTTCTTTTTTTAAAATCTGAGCATAGGGTTTTTCATAGGGCTCACTGAATATGAGCCTATTGAGTAATTGTGCTGCTGAGAAACAAATAATTTGCTTTGCTGTTTCGTTCTGCAGATGGATTCCAGTGTTTACACTGTGTTGCTGCTGTAACAGAATATTCATGTGGCAATTTCAAATGGAAAGAGGGTAGACTTAGATTAGAAATTAGGATGAAATGCTTTACTGTGGGGGTGGTGAGGCCCTGGAACAAGTTGTCAAGGGAAACTGTGGATGTCCCATTCATGAAAGTGTTCAAGGTCAGGCTGGATGGAGCTTGGAGCAATCTGGGATAGTGGAAGGAGTGAAATGAGATGATTTTTAAAGTCCCTTCCAGCCCAAGCCATTCCATGATATGTTTCTATGAATTTCTTCTTTGGAAAATCTCAATGTATTTATGTGATTGACCGCTGGAAGTGATCAATCAGGTATATATTTGAGTTTTCAGAGCTTGAATATTGCAAGGTACTGACTGTAGTAGGTTTTATTATCTGGCTGAAAAATCCTAACAACAAAAAAACAAACAAAAAAAAAAACCACCAAAAAACAAACAACTGCAGAAAACAAGTCTGACTTGAACATCTGGAGGACTCGGAGCAGGAAAACAAATGAAAGGGCCTGCTGTATTCTGTGCCAGGAGGATTTGCAATCCAGAAAGAGATGCAAATGACTAAGGCTGAGCGATCTACTTTCTGTTAGCAATCAGCGTGACAGACTTTAACCCCTTTTCTTGTTTGCAAATTATCCCGGAGTGAAGCGCCGCTGCTGCTTACAGATGTGTTTGCTGTTTGCATCCACTTTGTGAATAAACTCCTGCTCGGGGCTTAGTCATGAGCCACTCAGCGCGACTATTGCCTGAGTGGGGCTGTGTTTCAGGCTGTGATTCATCAGACCTGCAAGGGAAGGCAGTGAGCACGGCTGGAAAAATGTGTATGGATGCACACTGGCAAATTGTCAGCGTGTTCGCCGTGCTTTTCATCCCTCTGCAAACAACCTGCTCTCCAAAGAAAACCTTGTGCCCAAAAGCACTTTGCTGGGTTTTTTTATACTTCCCTCTATCTTCTGAGGGGAAATGCTGGTGGGAAGCTTCTTGAGATGAATTGTGTGTGTCTGTGTACCTCTGGTAATCTCTTACATTGAGCAGAGTGGCAACTGGCCACCAAGTGTGTGTGATGCCTCAGGATTTTAGCTTTTATATTTTTCATAGATTTGTAATCCTGAAATTCTTCAGTGTATAGTGCATATAGTGTAACACTCTGAACACTCTAAAATGTACATAGTGTATAGTGTATAAACTCCATACAGAGTGTTGGCTGCTGCTTTCCCATTTTGGTCAAACAACACAATTCCTCTCCAGGCCTGGGAATCAAGGATATCTAAATGAAAGTGAGTTGGGGGGGGTGAAACTTGGGGTAAATGACTTCATTACCTGAAGCTGTAATTGGAAGATTAACCCCCAATATCCAAATGGACCAAATTTATAAAAGTGTGAAAACGTGTGACCCGTCACCCATTTTGGTGTAACTCTGGCGGGCTTCATCTGCCCTAAATGTACCTGAAGGCCCTTCAATAAATAGAACTGCTTTTTATTCCCTTAATTTTGTCTGGCCTCTGTTTTTAGGTAGCCCAAAAAGCATCACAAGCTCTTGAACCTCAGCCAACAGAGCTTCCCTGGGGGATCCATTCCTTTTTCTTGCTGCTGCAGAGTGTCCTGGCATGGTGTCCTGAGGGATTTCTGCCCTTGGGGTTTGCTCCAGGTGAGGTGAGTGGGGCAGAGCCTGGAGCACTGCTGGGGTTGTGGCCCTGCAGGGCTGGGAGAGCAGGGTAAATGTGGAAAATTTTGTGGTCTGGTCACAGATACATAAATGCCTCAATATGAGTGTGCTGGATATGCCAGCTCCAGGTCAAGTTATCATTTGGTTTGCACAGGGAAAAAGCCCCAATGTCCACACACTGTGTCCTCAGAAAAGGCCCCTCCACCTCCTAAAAGACCCCAGCCACCCGGTGAAAGCAGAGACACTTGGCTGTCCTAGCCTGGCAGAGTGGCCCAGACCAAGTTACTACTGAGTACATAGCTGCAGGTTTGCTATTTGAGTGCAAAATAGTGACAAAAGATGAGTTTTCCTGCAATAAATTCCATGAAACTTACTTTCAGAGCTAATTTTGGCAAAGCTTTTCAACAGCTTTGCTGGCTGGGAAATGAGCTGATATCATCACCCTGATAATTTTGTGGTGAACCCAAGGGATGTGTCCTTTTTCCTGGCCTGCTGAGGCAGGGTTTGGGAGATCTATGGGGTGCAGGTGCCCCAGGTGTCAGCTCTCCCCTTTGGAGAGGGAGGAATTGTGTGCAGGGCTGGTTTCCAAAGGTCCCCACTGCACCTCACCAGTGCAAGGCAGGTGCAGTTCCCATCCCTGGGATTTTTCAGCCTGGTTGGGGATGTGATGTAACCAGGGCTCTGCAATCATTACCAATTTAATTAGAAAACAGACTTAATATCAAATGCAAACTGTGCTTCAGGTGCTTTCCTTCCCTTAGCCTAATTTTCATCAAGAAAACAATCACTTCTGCTTGAGGCTGCCTTTTTTGGGGATAAGGAAAAGAGGAACAAGAAGCTGGAGAAGAGCCTTTCTACTTCAGTTTTAAACCATGAGAAGGCATGAAGAGAAAACACATGGTAGGGGATTTATCCCAGCCCCAGCAGCAGCCCCCTTATCTTCCTTTCTTTTCTTTTATTTTTTTTTTTTTTCTGCTGACTTCCTGCTCTGGACTCCTTGGCAGCTCCTGGGACAACTCTAAACTTTGCAAACGTGAAGGAATTCAAGCGACGTCGCCTTTTCCAAGGGGGCCATAAATCAGAGTTTTGTTATGGTGCTTCTCTCGTCAGGCAGAACGTGTGCAGGCAGATAAGAGCCTGGAGGAAGGAGAGGCAGAGAGAAAAGAAACACCGGTAGGAAGGACCCCGTAAGAAATGTTTTGACAGCCTCAATTGAGCTGAGCAGCCATGGAAGGGCTGGATTGAGCTCTCATTGTTGAGGGAACAGAGCCCCGCCTAATTTGAAGTGAGTTTGCTCCGGAGCTCTGTTCCCTCTCCCCATCGAGGTTTTGTCAGTGGCAGTGGGATTTTCCCGGTGAGGCAGTATTTTCCAGCCACAGCAAGGGTGTGATTCACCAGGGATATAAATAGACACAACCTCCACCAGCTCCAGTGGTCTTGCACTGACTTGCATCAGCACAAGAAAGTTGGGATGGAAAGTTTCCATCACTGTGCCCTGTCCCAGCCACTGCCAGCTGGGCTCTTGCTGTACATCAGAACAGAGAATTATCCCGAGCAAATTGCATAACTCCCTTTTTCTTAGTCAACAGAAGGTATAGGTTGGTTTCCTCTCAGGAAGCTTTCACTTATATCTATCTTTTTTTTTCTTTTTTAACTTGCTCTGCTCTTGGTTTGGCCCCTTTGTTCAAAGAATTCCAGCATGGTTTGTGTTGGAAAGGACCTTAAGGGATATCCTGTTCTACCCCAAACCTTCCACTACCCAGGTTGCTCAGAGCCCCATCCAGCCTGGCCTTGGACATTTCCAGGGATGGGGCAGCCACAGCTTTTCTGGGAAACCTGTGCCAGTGCCTCACCACCCTCAAATTAAAAAAAAAAAAAAAATTTTCCTAATATCCACTCTCACCCTGCTCTCTGTCAGTTTGAAGCTGTTCCCCCTTGTCCCGTGTCCTACATGCTCTTGTAAATTTGATTGTTTGGATGTCTGGGGTGTGGGATGTTTTGCTGGTCCTCCACAACAAAACTGGGCACTCAGGGGATCCACTGGAGAATTGCTAAACCCTGGATTTATCAGCGGATTTAAGGTTTTTAAATATTAATCATTTTAACTGGCTGGTGGGAGGTTAACCCGGGCAGCTGCTCCAGACAAGGAGGTGATTATGTTTATTCCTTGGCTGCATTGTGTGGAATGCAGATGAGGGTTTAAGTGGCTGTAATTACCTGTGCAAGGTGTCATTCCTATTTTACAACAACAGCAGCAAGGTCAGCTGAGCCTGGATCTGCTGCCTTGGCCGTGCTTGGGTTTCCAAGCATCTTCCAGCCTGCCTCTTTTCCCTGCTTGTCCAGCATATTTCCCAGGAATTAGACCCTTTTAAATACTGGTTTTACTTCCCTGGTGCTCCATTATTTGCTCTGTTTTGATGCCACATCATGGGCAAGGGTGAATGACTGGTTAGAAACGTTTGTTATTTTCAGACATATTCACTGAGGCATTTTTTGCATCTCTGTTATACTCAGGCCTCTCAGGAGAGGAGGGATCCCTATAATTTGGCTGAGCTTGCTTCTTCCTTGTGAAGGATGGCTTCAATAATCTCTCCAGCTTCCAGAAATAAAACACAGTGAGACCTGTTCTCTTTATGTTGGGTTTGGGGGGGAAAAAAAAAAAAGAAAAAGAAAAATGGGGATTTAGGGAGATTCCTGACATGCCTTCAGGAATAAATTTGGGAGCTGCTGCCAGAAGTGAGAGAGAAATGAAGAGACAGGATATTTTCTGTGGGTCACCCTGCAGTGGGGCAGGGTTGGGAGCCCTGAGGGGCTGCAGGGAGGAGGAGAAGCAAGAGGATGAGGAAGAGCAGCTCACTAGGTGACATTCTGCCCTCTGACTGCAGATGGGAAGTGGCAGTGGCTTCCCACAAGAATCTTATTCCCACAAAGGACCCAACACCCCTGGTCATCCTGGGAGCCATGGTTTGTGTGTTGGCACCTCAGGCAGGTGCCTGACTGCCCAGGAGCCCCTGGTCCCAACAAAGCCTGGCTCTAGATCTCATATTTTTGGGGCAAAGCACAAACTGGTGACCAGAATATCCCTGCAGAGTTAATAAACCAAATTAACTGGCCAAGATTAAGGTTTAGAAACTCGAGGTTTCAGCTGTGGGTCATGGATTTTGCGTTATTATTGTTTATTTTTGGAGCTGGCAGACGTGCTAGCATCAGTCCTCGCCTCAGTCCCACCGGTTGTTTTGTTGCTTCCAAATTTCTGGTTGCCTAAATCCCTGGTATTTCAGTTGGATGGCCTTCCCCTCTGGTTCTGCACTGCTGTGTGCTGTTTAAAGGCTGTCAGGCCTGATTCTCATTTACACTCTGGCAGCCCAAACCTTCACACCCACTTGAGGGTCCTTTTCTTCTTCCTGAGTGCTGGAAGGAGGATTTGGATGCAGGAGGGAGCCATCCCCATGCTGCATGTTACACAGCTCCTCAGCTTGGAGTCAGCTTGCAGCATCCTCTGTGGTCCTGCTGCATGGAAAACCAGGTGCAAAATGCCAGCTGGGATTTATTTCAAGTCAGTGGAGCCTTGAGCCTGCTGATCCAAGAGGTGCTGGGGATGAGGGAAGCACCTGCTTGCACTTTCACAATGGGAGCGGCTGGAAAATTTAAATTTTCCTCTGTTTCGTGTTCCGTGTGCTGCCAGCTCTCCCTCCAGCTGTGAGGAGCAGCCCAATGGCAGGCTAAGGCTCTGTCCCCGAGCTCCAAGGAGACTCCAAGGAAACTCAGGGTGGATTTTCCAGCTGTGCACTGTCACGTGCACGCAGTTCACGACGGATCCGTCGCGCATCCAACGCAAAATTAGTGGGAGTGTCTTATAAACAAAAAGTAATAATCCCGTGAGTCAGAGCTGAACATTTTCCCTTCTGTGCAAAGTGTTCATTATTCTGGAATTTTAAGTGAGGGGAAGGGCTGACTGAGAGGGTTTGTGCTCGCTGGCTGCTTCCTCCAGCAGCTGGGGACAGGGCCAGCCGTGGCTGTCCTGATGTCCCATCCTCTGCACACATTTTTAGGGCTGCTGCTGATGTCTTAAGGTGGCGACTTCCCTTCCTGAGTGTGAGGCTAAGGAGAAATGGTTTTACTGCTGTTTTTCTTTAATTTGATTTTGCCCATCTTGTTTTTTTTTTTAAAGTGAATTCACAAAAGCACCACAGTTTCCTAGTAGACGTATTTTCCCAGAGATGTTGCCGTCACGTTTAGCCGTAAGAGGGGCTTGAAATACCTCAGTGCTTTTGGGAATGCTCTGCTCCAGAACCCAGGTTGGCACAGGTGTATTTGATCCTCACTTCTGTGATTTACCCGAGGGGAAGGGATGGATCTACTTAGATATTTAGAGAGAGGGTCATACAAGGAGGGGCTGAGGGAGCTGGAAAGGTGCTCAGGCTGGAGAAAAGGAGGCTCAGGGGGGACCTTGTGGCTCTGCACAAGTCCCTGGCAGGAGGGGCAGGGAGGGGGGGTCGGGCTCTGCTCCAGGGAACAGGGACAGGAGGAGAGGGAACAGCCTCAGGCTGGGCCAGGGCAGGCTCAGCTTGGACAGCAGCAGGAATTTCCCCATGGAAAGGGAGCTCAGGCCTTGGCAGGGACTGCCCAGGGAGCTTTGGAGTGCCCATCCCTGGAGGTGGCACCTGGAGGTGGCACTCAGTGCTCTGGGCTGGGGACAAGGTGGCCATGGGGCACAGCTGGGACTGCAGGGGCTGGGAGGGCTTTTCCAGCCTCAGGGATTTGGGGATTCTGTGATCTAGTTAAACAGCTTCATGTCAGTATCTAACTCGGGAGAATCCCTTTTCCAACCGTGACAAAGTCCTGCAGAAAAGGATCTGTGGAAAACACAGGAATAATTTCCCTGCCAGTCCAGCCAGACCCTCAGAGCACTTTGGTGGAATTCCTGATGTGCAAGACCTGAAATGCTGGGAGCATCACCCTGTGCTTTCAGGCTGTTTGTCAGCTGGAAGCCTCTGCCAGAGCTGCAGTGTGGTGAGGAGTCTGCTCCTCATCTCCTCACATCTGGACCCCGTGACATTAATGGCAAAAGCAACTCTCTTTTGCAACTCCATCCAAAAACTGCAGGCATCAGCCCTTCACAGCTAATGAGAACTGGGCTGGGGGAGAGTTTCTCCACAGTGCCCCGTGACAAGTCAGCTGCGTGCCTCTTGATCCATGTCATTTTACTCCTCGTGGAGACCTCACATAGGCACAAATAGAGAGAGATTTGAAAACAGTGTGACTCCTGCTTATTTATCTTGCAATGAATTCAATGTATTAAATCACTGCCCTGCTAAAAGCCTGTCTTTCTCCAAGATCACATCCTATGAGGTCAACTCAAGCAAATAAAATGGCTACTAAATCTTTGGTTGTCATTGCAACACTTTTAAAAAAATATATTTTTGTTTTTTAAAAACAACAGAACACTCCAGTATTCATTCCAGTGCCATAAACATGTTAAGTAATTGAGTATTTATCTGAAGAGAATGAAAAATGTGGAATTTATTTCTAGAACTTGAGCTTTAAATAAACAAGACACTTTTAAACATAACTGCATTTTGGATAATGAGATGTTTTCATGGACATGATGGCTATTTGCAGCGTGTTTTCCCATGACTTTTTTTTACAATATGACATTTAAATCAGACTAGTATAGAATCTTTGTGCATTAATAGAGGTCAGCTCTTCTCAAGAGTAAATATTTGTATATATGTGGGTGTGTGTGATACGTCTCATGCAAAAACTGTAACAGTGGGAGTTAATTTGGTTTAATAATCAAGCTGTAAAAATCTAACTGATTGATCAAACTCATAAATTGCTTTCCTGGTACAAAAGGCATTCCATAAGCAGGTGTCTCTACTTCTATTAAATATTCTTTATGTAATATATGGGTATAGCTAAGGAAATATTATGGATCTATCACCAAACTGCTGTGATCCCTGATTCTTAGGTGTGGAAAATCCAATGTTGTCCCATGGAAGTAAAACACCACACAGACATCAGTATTTTCACGTTGTGTGGCACTTTTTATTTAATCCAGCCTGCAGGACTGACCCCGTGCACTGCTGGGAGGAGCAGCTGGCTACAGCAGAACCACCTTGTGAGGACAAAAAGGGAGATTTCTGTCATCTGGCCTGCAAGGGGTACCCCAAATTTCTGTTTTCCATGGGCATGGAAAGTTTCCAGCCACGCAGGATTCTCTGCTGAATCATCCCTGCCACACCTACACTGAGCTGAGATTTGCCTGGAATAAGCAGTGATGCCTGAAATAGCTGTGAGCAGGCACGAGCAGCAGTGCTTGTCAAGGGACAGAAAGGCACTTTGCCTTTCATTTGATGCTTAGTGTGAGCTGCAGCTAGTTTGTGTTGGGAGAGAAGTTTCAGTCCTTGTTTTCCAAGAACTGGTGGCTTTTGTTCTTTCCTTTTTGTTGGTGTGAGTGACCTGCAGAGGTGTTGTGGTGGTGCTTCCCCATCCTGTATGTTCTTGAATGAGAAGGAGTAATAGGGGCTGTGGGTTGGTGTCTTGGGCAGGGGAAGCACAGTTAGGAATGGGATTGAAGTGGATGAGGTGATTTATTCACACGAGGCATAAATCAAAGTTGAGCCCTGGCATTTGGACTGCAAAAAAGATGGACTTGAGGTGCTGGTGGGTGAGAGCTGAACACGCCCTGTCTGTGTGTGCTGGGATCAGAAACCAGCTGTGCCCTGGGCTGATCCCACAGTGTGAGCAGCAGGAAAGGGATTTGGATTGTGCCCCTGTGCCCCCTCAGGTGTGACCCCACCTGCAGAGCTGCCTCAGCCCTGTCCCAGCCTGGGGAGGAGCTGGAGCTGCTGCAGAGAGCCCAGAGGAGGCAGCAGGATGAGCAGAGGGATGGAGCAGCTCTGCTGGGAGGAAAGGCTGGCACAGCTGGGATTGTTCAGCCTGGAGAGGAGAAGCTTTGGGCTGAGCTCAGGGTGGCCTTGCAGGGCCTGAAGGAGCTGCAGGAACCATGGAGAGAGACAATTGCCAAGGGATGGAGGGACAGCACCCAGGGGATGGAGGGACAGCACCCAGGGAATGGAGGGACAGCACCCAGGGAATGGAGGGACAGCACCCAGGGAATGGAGGGACAGCACCCAGGGGATGGAGGGACAGCACCCAGGGAATGGAGGGACAGCACCCAGGGAATGGAGGGACAGCACACAGGGAATGGAGGGACAGCACCCAGGGAATGGGGGGACAGCACACAGGGAATGGCTTCCCACTGCCAGAGGGCAGGGCTGGATGGGATCTTGGGAATTAGGAATTGTTCCCTGGGAGGGTGGGCAGGGGCTGGGATGGAATTCCCAGAGCAGCTGTGGCTGCCCCTGGATCCCTGGCAGTGCCCAAGGCCAGGCTGGATGGGACTTGGAACAATCTGTTCAAGTGGAAGATGTCCCTGCCCACAGCTTGGAACTTGATGATCTTTAAGGTCCTTTCTAACCCAAACCATTCTATGATTTCATGTTCCTGTTTAGGGGACAGTCCTGCTCCTTAGGACAAAACCTGGACTCTCCTCACTGCAGGATTCCCACCAGCACCGTGCCAGGGCAGCAGATCCTCACTGGAGATGAGTGCCCTGATCCACTTCCCCACATTCAATGACATGAATGTCACGCTGGGCTGTACCTCTGTCACACTGTGAGTGGCCTTGCCCAGTCACAGCTGCTGGGTAAGTGAATTTTTGTTTTTGCAAGGGCCTGTCTCCTCCCCACCCTCTTGCTAACCCACTTTTGGGCAAAGCTTCCTACTTGGAAACCTGCCCGTCCCATTAACCTCTGCAAGCAGGGCAATGATTCCAAGTGCTGGAGTGTTTGGGAGCTGCTCCCAGGGGAAAGCAATGCCTGCTGCTCAAGGAGACACCACTCCTGGGCAGCTCAAAGCAGGCACGGAGGGGGAGAACCAGCCTGGGCACAGAGGGTCCAGTGCCACTGCTCTGCCCTCCTGAGTATCCAGTAGAAAACTGGTTTTACTCCCAGCCAGGAATCCCAATCTCCAGCAATGTTGCCACACATGTTCAGCTCCAAGATATCCACACCTCTTATCTTCCAGTTTAGTGGTGCAGTTATACAGATAATTCCCTTGCAAACCTTCCCAGCTGGGAACTCATCCTTTGAAGCTTTGATGCCATTTGGTCACTAAGGTCACTCGGTAAATCTGTGCTAAAAAACATCCCAGTCCCACATTTCCACTCAGGAAAATCCCCCCTGGAATTGGAGCAGGGCAGGCTGGTGGTGCTGGGATTGTGTGAGCACAGTGGAACAGTGTTTTTTTCCCCTTCTCTTTCCTTGGAGATGAAAGAGAAAGATCAGAAGAGGATTGAGTGCCTTGCATTACCCGTAGGTGTGTGTGTGTGTGTACCCGGTACTTATTTACGTTGGCGTCTGTGTACAGCTGGGCAGATAAAATGAAAGAATTTAGGACATATCTGGCACAGCCACACACACTTTTAGAACACAAGATAAACAATAGATGATTGCATGTTTAAAGCATTTTCCTTGATAAAAGATTGAATAATTTACCAGTAATGACAGGGAGCGATGGTCAGCGAACCACATTGCACTACAATTGCACCACACCAACTCCAGCCATGTTGTTGGGGCTATTTTGTTTGTTTGTCTTGGATATAATTTTTTTTTTTTTTTTTGGCAACCATCTTTTGGACTTCACAACAGAGCAGATCCAGTGGGAAACGCCCCATGGGAAGTGTGGAGTGGAGTGTGCATGTAAAAGCGGTGTGGGGGGAAAAGTGGGAATTTATTTTGTGCTGGTTTGGAGGGGATGCACTGAACTGGAGAATGAGAACGGGCACACCTGGCAGAGACAGACCTGGGAACAGGACTATCTTACCTGGTCCCAGCAGCACCTTTATTGACTAAGAAACACAGAATTATAGAATGGTTAAAATTGGAAAAGACTCCAAAATTATCTTGTCCAAGCCTCCATGGATCACCACCTTTTCAACAGAATTAGAGTGCTGGTCCTATTGTTTCTTGAACAACTCCCTGGGGAGCTCTTCCAACACTTGACAAACCTTTCACTGAAGAAATTCCTTCTGTTTTTCATCCTGGACCTTCCCTGGTAGAACCTGAGGCCATTTCCTTTTGGGAAGAGAGGCTGACCCCCCACCCTGCCCACAGGACAGTGCTGCTGTGCTATTTCTCCAGTTTTCTTTGCCAAGGCTCAAGCACTGGGCACCAGGAGTTTGTTTATTTGCTGCTGCCAGCTCAGTTAGATGACTCCAAGCAGTGTGAGCTCATGGGTTCAACCCCTTCAGCTTGCTGGAGCTGATAGAAAATCACCAGCTTTGTCTAAATTACAGCTTGGCCCTTGATTAGGTGTCAGGGAGTCAGGTCACTGTGTGGGTGCTGCTGTGACCTGGGTCAGTGGCTGCCTGCACCCTGCAGAGCTTGGGGACGTGTTTGGGCTCCTTCCTTGTGCCCAGGCTCCAGGCTTGAGCCCCAGTGGCCCAGATTAATCTTGATGGACACTGTGAGCAAGCCTGGCCTCCAGACGTGACTGGGGAAAGGTCTTAACAGATGGCTCAGACTTGCAAAGTACTCATGTTTCACTGAAGAGCAGGATTTATGGTGTATCAGACATGTAGGACTATTTTTGTTCATCTTCTGTTTAGTTTCGTTTAACTCTTCATTTGCTTCTTTCTGCTTTGTCTTTGGGAGCATCCTGACCCATCTCCAAGTTGTCTCAGGGGGGGAATCAGAATTTTCCAGATCTCTTTGGCTGTCCCATCTGGGCTTTCCAGATATTTTCCCCACCCATCCCTGCTTGAAAGACTGAAGCACCAACCCCTGACAGGGCAGAAAGGCCAGAGGGCAGAGCCAGGTCTTGCCCAGACCCCCTCTCCATCATCAGGAGGAGCAGTTCCATGCTCAGGTCTTGCCCAGACCCCCTCTCCATCATCAGGAGGAGCAGTTCCATGCTCAGGTCTTGCCCAGACCCCCTCTCCATCATCAGGAGGAGCAGTTCCATGCTCAGGGCAGCTACAACACCCTCTACCCACCCTGTGGCCATTGCCCTCCCCATTCCCCATGGCCTGGATTGTCACCCATCACTGCTTGTGCTCACCCTGTGTCCCTAATGCCCTGCCCAGACTGGCTCTGTCCCTCCTGCCACACAGCAAACACAGGCTGGAATTCATGGGAATCCTGTGGAAAATCACTGATCATGGCTGTGCAGCAAACAGGTGATTATTGTACACTGCATCACACAAAGTTTTATCTTCTGTTTGCAGTCACCTTGTGTGGGAGGGAGAATTTAAACAATGGCGAGTTTTAAGGGGTGGGGGGTGGAAAATTCCTGTGACTTAAAGCTGAGATTGCAGATCTCAGAGAGAAGGAGAAGGGAGCTCTCAGAAAAAAAAGGGAGAGGTACCCCAAGGTTGCAGAAGATGAGCAAGTGCATTGAGAAACATGAGTGTTAGAGCAGGTCTGATATATTTTAGTTTTCTTCTGACTTCTCTTTGAAGGGAGTGAGATGATTTGAGTCACTCAGTGCCCTCAGCCCGTCCCACATGGGATTTCAGGGTTTAAAATGTGAATGGCTCCATCCAGCCCTGCTGCAGGAGGCTGAGAAGTTGTTTGCTCCTTCCCCAGAAGTTACTATTCCCGTAGCAGAAGGCTGGTTTATGACTCATCCATTCAAGATTATGTATTAAATAATAAGCTGGACTTTGAGCTGTGGCAGCTGAGAGGCAGCACACGTTTGCCAGCTCTGTTACAGGGGTGACAATTGGAAACCTGGCCATTTACATGGTGACTTGTGGACTAAGAAAAACCTGCTCACCTTCAGCAGGAGATGGGGAAATTAGCTTGGGCTTCCATGGTTTGTCATGGAAAAATCATTGTGTTGGTTTAAAAAAAGGGCAGCCAGAAACTGGGGGATTTGAAGGTGTCTGACTGTTTGTGCTGACCTGGGATTAGTCTTGTGAGTGAGAGAGAAGGAGAAAGCATTGCTGAAACTGGGTGGACAAAATATCAGTTCAGGGCAAGCGAGAGGAGCATCACTGTCCTGGCCTAGGTTTGATGAATTAATGTTCCTGAAGAGAGAGCTGCTCCTTGATGTTTATCATGGAATCATGGGATGGTTTGGGTTGGAATGGGCTTTAAAGACCATCTGATTCAACCCCTGCCATGGCAGGGACACCTTCCACTGTCCCAGGCTTCTCCAAGCCCCAATGTCCAACCTGGCCTTGGGCACTGCCAGGGATCCAGGGGCAGCAACAGCTGCTCTGGGAAATCAGTTTAAACCTTTTATAGCTCCTGCTGGTGAAGTCATGGCCATGCAGAAATATTTGTTTCTGGCCTTTGCATCTCCCCTGCAGCAGATTCAGCTGTTTCACTGTAGCTTACACAGTGTGGGCTTTGCAAACGTGCATTTCTAATTTTTCCCTTTGCAGACCTTTTGTTGTGCCTTGGGTGTTTCCCATGGGCCTGCTGCCTGCAGCAAGCAGAGCAAAAACCTTCAGTGCTGTGGGCCTGCTGAAGTTTAGGGTAAATTTGTCCTGGGAAGCTGTTGCAAGATCAGCCAGGGGATGGATTTAGTTTTTTCAGTCATGCCAGGCTAACACTGTGCCTATGCTGCAGATTCCATTTGAAGAAAAGCTAAAATGGCAACGAAGACAAAGGAGCCTGCAATGTAACAGTTTAAGAAAAAAAGAGACTGAACTTGAGTTTGTTAATCAGTAGTTTTTAGATCTTCTTTTCTACTCCAATCCAAATAAGCTCTGGCTACCCATCTGTGTTATGACCATGCCTGTTCTCTCTGCAAACACACACCCAGCCTCATGCAGCACCATTTAACATGCAGAGGTGGGGTTTGCTGGTGTCATCTTGAAATCACACCTGCATGAAGTTCATGTCACACTGTTCCTGTTTGCCTATCTCTTCTTGTTAAGAGAGAAAAAAAAAAATTTGTGCTGCATTTGCTGAGGCTGATGAGATCTGACTTTGACACTTTGGTGCCACCTGATCCATTTCCAGCAAGAACTTGCTGCTGCCTGGCATCTGTGGTTTAATTGTCCAGGATGGTGCTTCCTTCCCTAGCTGTGCCTGAGGCAGATGCTGGTTAGGGATGGTTCCCTGGGCACAACATCTGCTCTGCTGTCTGTGGGTCACGACATCTGCTGGGCTTGTGTAAGCCTGTGGTGAGCTCTTCTGGCTCCGGGTTTTTCTGTGCACGGATCTCTGCCAAAAGTGAGGGCTCCAGGCTCTGCCAGCTCCCCACTGCTCCCACAGATGGTTCCAAAACCAGATCATCCCCCTCCTCTGACAGAGAGAGGTGTCTTTACACCACAGTGCAGTCAGGTTTTCACAGGAAGGTTGTTTCAGAAGTAAACTCCGTGTTCTTCGCTCCCCAGTCATTCTCAAAAACCAACTGAAGTTTCTTTCTGAGTTTCGTTTAGCTAGAATTTCCTCCCTAGCACAGCAGCAGTGAGGACAGGCATTACCATAAAATCCTGTTTATTAGTAAACTCACTGACCTGCCCTGGTGAAAATCCCTTTCCAAAGTCCCACCCTGTTCCTCGGCAGTAGGTGCAACCACCGACTGACGTTAGTTTTGTAGTTTGAGGCTTAAAAAAAACCCACCCCAAACCAAACCAGCATGTAATAATTTGCAGATGTTGGCAGACAGCGATGATGCATGAGTTGAAGCTCTCTTTGGGTGCCAAACCACAAATATATATATCATTTTTTATAGTCTCCCATTCCTGGAACTGAAAGGGCCTTCAAAACAATCAATACGTAAACACAAATACAGAGCACTCCCTTCTGAGCATCACCAGTGCTGCTACTGCTGCTACACACAGAGGGCTTTTTCTTAGTGGCTGTGTCCTTTTTCAAGCTGCTTTTTGTCCTTTATTTTCAGGCACAGGTCTGCAGGGCCAGTGCAGCTCCTGCAAGACGAGGGGAGGTGTTCACACTTTGTGAGCTTTTAAAGTTGCTGACCAGTGTAGGCTGTCTCAGGCTGAAACCAGGCAAGAGTTATGTTTTATTTACTGCTGGATTTCCTTATGGGCTTTCTACTTAGCAGTACCATGTCCAAGGGCTTTGAAAACTGAAGTTTTCTCTTTATTCCCTGAAATCTTTATCTGCTCCTTTCCCTCCCCTGCCCTCCACGGGTATTTTATTTCTGAACCCAAGGGGCCACCTTAGAAGATGAGCTTTCTTTTCACATGAGGGCCATGCAGAAAATGCCATCAAACTTACTTTGAAGCTAATTTTGGCATCTTTTTAAACACCTTTTCTTGCTGGGAAATGAGCTGATATCATCATCCTGACAGCCCAGGGAGGGCCAGGTTGTGGTCAACTGCAAACCACTGGCAGCCACTTGCTATCAAAGTCAACTTTCCAGTATGGTCTGCCATGGCTTTGGGGTATTTGTTGTTAGATTGTGTCTAGGGCACCAGTCAGAACCATTGGACTGGGTCTGGTACAGCCAGATATGGGAAAGAGAGGCTCCTTCCCAAAAAATTTAGGGTTAGAAGAGCAGGGCAGCAGCTGGCAGGTGAAGGAGTGAGATGAGGGGACAATAATCAGGAGAGCATTTGATGTTCTCAGCATTCACTGTTGTATTCCTTTCTGCATTTATTTATTGCAGCTTTCCTGGCAAAGACAAAGATTTTAAGAAGACTTTAAAGAGGGTAATGAAGTTCCTGAGAGTTCTTTCCAACAAATCTGCCCTGGAGCATAGGGGGAACCTGGGAGAAAACCCAGAAGTGCTTGTGAAGTGGCAAACTGAAGATGGAAGGGGCACTGCTGGCCAGACACAGTGCAGGCTGGCAGCCCAGCATCCAAGAGGGATGATGTGTGAAGGGATGATGAGATGCTGATGGCTTGAGGGTTTTGAGGGTGAGGGAAATTCCTCATGGACAGACAGGGGGTGCCAAGGTGAGAGCCCTGGGGAAGGAAACCATCTCTCCAGCAGTATTTGAGATGTGTGGAAGCAGAAGCAGCTTTTATTTATTAAGGCTTTATTTATTAAGGCAAAAGGAAAAGGAATTTTTTCCTCATTAAAGGAAAAAAATGTGCTGTCTGAGCACAGATGTAATGGATTGAAAGGCCACAGAGGGGATTTTTAGCTGCCTGGATGGGTGGGAGACCACATAATTTAGAGAGATGACAGAGGGAGTTTGTGTAAGCTGGACAAAGCAACCACAGGAACCTTTGATCTCGCTGGTTAAATCCCAAACGATACAAAGGTGTTGGAGAAACCTCGTGAAAAATGGGATTTTGTTCAACAAGGTCTTATGTAAAGTACTGGGCTTAGCTGAGAAGAAAACAACCATGTAGCTCTCCCTGCTCTCTGGAATTTCTTCACGATAAAAACAATTCTTCCACTCTGGGCTATGTGGAGCAGAAGAGAGGCTGCAGGACATTTGAGCTCATCTGTTTGCTGTAGTGAGCACTAATAAAGGTGTGAATGAACTGTGCTCCAGGAAAGATACCCAGCTGGGATGGAAACCAAGGAGAACAGGGATTAGATGGACAAGGTTGTGTAGGAACTGGGGGGGTTTGGTCCAGAAAAGTGAGAGATGGGAGACAATATTGTAATATAAAAGGATGCTGCAAAGATGAATCCATTCTCCTTCTGTGTGGTCATTAGGGCAAGAAGTCCCAGGCTTAAATTATGGCAGGAATAAGTCAGACATCAGGGAAAAAAACACTTTCTAGCAGTCTAAACAGAAAAATCAGGTTTAAAGTGGCTGGAGAAGCTCTGCAGTCTCTGTCTTTGGGGGTTGTTTCAACCTAGGTAATCAAAACTGGTTCATAAAGGATGGCTGGGCTTGTCCTGCTCCCAGGGATGGGCTTGGCATCCCCATGAGGTCTCTCTCAGCCCTGAAGATTCTCCCTGAAGATGGGGTTGCCCACAAGAATTAACATGAAAGATTAAAGGCAGAGCAACACATGGGATGGGTCTTCTTTTCATGTGCTAAAAGAAGTTTAAAATCTAGGGACAGAATCAGCAGACAACTGCAGCTCAGGGTAAAAGGTGATATAAGTAAAAATTTTAGTTGGGTGAAGATTTGGAAAAGCTCATTTAATGAATTCATTTAATGAGACTCAGTGTGTTTCCAGTGTGTCTCCGTGGCAGGAAATTGTTAGAAGAGGGCCTAGAATGAGAAAGGAAGAAAGGAACCACTCAAAATGGTGAATGGACCTGGAGATAGAAGAAAAAAGAGACCAGTCTACAGCTGGAGAGGGTTTAAAAAATTAGTAGTATCAGAAAGAATAAAATGCACTTATAATGTGAAAAGAAAAATGTTGGAAGAGGCATGGCTGTTCCTTCCAAGGGAAATCAGCAGATAATTTAAGAGAGGGATCACCTACAGATAAGCCACCAACAAATCTCATCTCCTTTGTGCTCAGTCCCATGGTGCAGTCACAGAAGAAGAGGGGCCAAAAGTGACAGAAGGGTCTGTGGGCTTCTTGTTCATCTTCTGCCGTGTGAAACTGGGAAATGTCACTGTGGAAAAGTGGAGACAGATGGAAGAGTGGAGTGATGAGTCAGAGGTGATGAGAAGAAAGCTGGGCTTTCTGGTGGGGGATCCAGAGTAGATTCCTGGGTAGGAATCCCTCAGGACAGCTGGAAAGTGGGGCAGGGTGATGATGGAGGGAAGTCATGGAACAAAAGGCATCAGTAGTGTGAGGAAGGGACAGAGAAAAGAGGTGTCAGATGTGAGCAAGGGCTGCCAGTGGCCAGGGAAGCAGGAGGCAGCAGGAGAGATTTGGAGGCATGTGAGAAGGAATCAGAGCCACTGACTTAGAGGGAGGAAGGAGCTCGGAGTGGGTCCCAGCAAAATAAAAGCAGTCAGCAGTGACAGGCTGGGAAGTGTAAAAATACACATGTACAGGGACTGGGTGTGAAGAGAAGGATTGAGGGATGATGCACAAAGAAAGTGGGAAACAGATGGGAAGTTCTGATCTGGAGAGAGGGATGGGAAAGGGCAGGATGGAGTGACCAGCCTTGGGCAAATGGGAGAGCACAGCATGGAGAGGGCAATGGGAGGGGAAGGAGACAGAGGATGGGATGAGGATGGAGAGCCAGGACTGGGATAAGGGTGAGGGGTGAAGGAGTGGGGATGGAACCTCTGGAGTGAAGGTGAAAACAGGTGAGGACCAGTGTGCAGAGCTGCATTTCTGCAGGGAGCTGAAGGGAGCCATGAGAGGCCCGGGGCTGAGTGCATTCTGGGCAGTTCACCTGCAATCTGAAATCTCTCATCCCCAGTGAATGTCCCTCCCAGCTCCTCTATCTTCCTCCCCAGTACCCAATCAGCCTCTGAAGCTCTGAATTCCCAACTGGAAACCTCTCCAGTGGGCACAGCCAGCCCCCTTCCTACCTGGCAGCAGTGCCAGATGCTGCTGCTGGAGACTAAAAGGCACTTTGCCTTCTGTATTCAAAGCCCAGATACTTGTCCCCAAGACGAATCAGGGGACTTCTGTGTTTTAGAAAGAAAAATCCAAGCCAGTAACTCTAAATTATGCACAAGCCTCGAGAGACCTGTATCTCTCTGTGCATTATCCTGAGCCCAAATAGCCCAAGTGTTTGAGCAAAAGGCCATAAAGGCTTTCTGGGTAAATACTATATATTTTAAAATAAGTTTCAATGGCTGCTGTGTTTCTCTCCAGCTGGTGGGTGAAGGCAGCCCTCTGTACAGACTGTGTTCATTGCCTGGAATCTGCTGGCACCTGGAGCAACCTTTATTTGGCAGTGCCCAGGAGCTGAGCTGCAGCCCCCGAGGTGGAGGGAGCTGGCTGGGACACCCAGAAGGTGACACTTCCTTGGCAGCTCTTCCTGCACAGCCTGTGCCATGGGGCTGTGGGAAGCCTGAGGAAGCTGCAGCTCTCCTCCTCCTGCCTCCAGGAAAGCTGCACCACGTCACTGTCAGGGACAGCATCAGTGCTATTGCCTCTCTCATTTCCCCCAAACAGCAGCTCACTCCAACAAAAAGTGCCCATTTAAGGGATAAACCAAAGCATCCCTCTGAAAAATGGGCTGGACTTGGCTGGAGTTCACAGCATTTGAAAGCACCAAGGTGTAAACCAAGGCCAGGGGATTTGTATCCAACAGATTGTTGGGAATGGGAAGCTGTAACAGCAGTGGGAGTTTTGCATCACTTAATTACTGGTTTGTCTCAGTCTCTTTTCCCTTCACTTAGAGCTAGGATTATATGATGGAAACTGTTTTTTCATCAACTGTTTTGAGCTTGGTTGTTTAATAAATTTTATCAAAAAGTACAGAGTGTTCAACAGAACTTCTAGCTACCTGCTAGAAACGAGAAAAATGGAGGAAGATACAGCTGCTACAAGGTCTCTTAAAGCTAAACAGTCCAATAGAGAATAAACACCTATATTATTTCTACTTTTAACCCAATAACTAAATTCCCATGACTCTCAGTGTGACACTGACTGATCAACCAGAAACTACTGCCTGAAACCATGAAGAACAAGGAAGAAGAAGGAAGACAGAAAAAGACACCACCCAAAATCTTCCATCTTGTCCCATATCTATCACTATATTACAAAAACCTCAAATTTAAAACCCTTTACCACGTGAAAGCACACACTTCTATTTAATTACACACCCATGATTTTGACTTCATCACTCAAATTTAGAAGCCTTCTCCAAGGCCTCAGGTCACAAGCAGTGTTCTTCACAGAAAGCTCAAAAGCCCCAGGTCTCTGAGATCCAACAGGAAATGATTCCAGTCTGGATCCTTTTCTCATGGCCCACCTCTGGGAAAGACAAGGAGATCTCAGACTCCACCAGCAGTGGAGATCTTTGTCAAAATCAGGTTAATTCACTTTTGTGGTTTTAAATGACCCAGCGCTGTCAAGACTTTGCTTCTCTCTCCGTCACATCAGGTCAGTGGTGTCTGAGGCATGCAGTGATGATGCACAGTCTTGCACAACGACCTCTTGTTCTGGGACTAAAAGCTGTTTGTTTACATAGTATAAGATGGCCTTTCAGCCTTGCAGAGTTGGTTCAGTTTAATGACACTTCTGAGTTTCCGTCGAGGCAGGAGAGCGGCGACGTTGCGCAACCCAGAGCGAAGTTTCCCATGCCTGCTGTGACTCAGTGTGTTCCTGGAGTCTTAGAAACAGAAATTGGACAGCAAGGCATCTCATTCTAGCACTGTGTAAGTCGGGGTGTTGTGCTTTGGGTTTGTTTGTTTGTTTTTTATTTAAATTATCTTCTCTCGTAGGGCCAGCAACCTGCTAATTCTTGTGCAGCACTGCTCTGTTTCCAGGGAGCAGCACCAGGAGACTTATCAGGCAGGATTCCTCTGAACCAGTCACCCTTAATCCCTTCCACAGGAGAGACACAAATGCAAAGATGCAATCCCTCTCTTCTGGAGTGTCTTCAAGGCGTTCTGCCATTAAACACAATTACAGAGCGGAGCTCAAACCCAGCTTGCACTCCCAGCTTTAGAAACCAGAACAGGGGTGCTCAAAGTCCATTCCCAGGTGTCTGTTTGCTCTTCAGCTCAAGTGTAAGGAGTGCTGAATTCTCTCTCTGGATGCTCCAGCTGGTGTGAGATGTCACCTGCATCCTCCCCATGCTTGTCCTCTGGGCATGGAGGGATGTTGGGACAGCTCTGCTGAGCTCCAGCTTCTCCCACCAGAACATCCAGCCTGGCCCTGAACACTTCCAGGTTGCCTCCTAATGGTTTGTATTATTGTTTAATGCCTAAATAGCAAAGCAGAATGTGCCTGGAGTGCATTTAATGAGTCGCCATTAGTCATAAGGATTCCACACTGTTGGTGAGTCTGTGTATTTGCAGAGCCCAGTGTCACGAGGGCATCACATGGAGAAAGCACTTGCAAAAAAAGGTTAAGAGCCAAACAGACAAAAGAAACATTATTATCACCATTTTAGCAGAGTGAAGCAAGCCTCTGAGGCAGTGGTTACTCAAAAAGTCTGTGTCAGCCAGGAACTGAAAGGAAATTCCCTTTCCAATTCTACTGGAAATAATAAATAATTCCGATTTTATTAACCACAATTATGTCTTAAACACCTATAATGCTGATTTACTCAAAAAGTCAGTCAGGTGCTTCTCAGAGCTGTGATAAACTTTTGGGCCCTAAATTTAAGTTTTTGCTTGGACAAGTACAAACTTCTGAAGTCTGGAGCTGCCTCTGATTGTCACAGTTTCTTCTCAACTCCATCCACTACAGGCAGGTGTTTGGTCTGCACAAGGAGCCTTGTCCAGTCATTTAATATTTTCTTTTTTTCCTGGATAAAATTTGGTATATTTCACTAAATAAATGTCACCATGAAGACCTGCAGCTCTTTGAACTAAACAATAATCTAAATAACTAAGTTAATTCTGTAGCAGCCTTCTCAGCAGCTTGGCATCAACACTTGAAGATGCATTTCCTTTCTGTTTGCTTTTCCTCATCCTTTCTTTAAAAGAGTGTTTATTTTAAAGCTTTTCTTTTATATATCAATATATATACACACACACATATATATATATTTGTGGGATATATTTTCCCAGAGTAAAACATCTAAAGCTCTATTACAATTTAGCTGGTTTTTTCCAAGTTCATGTCTTGGCTCTACAAAGCAGCTGCACTCCCTGGAGATCCTTTATTGTAACTGTGTAAAACATTATGAAGTGTGGGAAAAATCTTGATCTCTTGTTGTTTTTGTATTTCTTTGTGGAGGAGGGTTTTTTCTTCCCTCCTTCCCCAAGACAATTGATTTATGGGAGAGGTCTCAGCCAGCCCCTCTCATTACCTCAGGGTTCTTTTATGGTTTGATATGAAATGCAGCCAGCATTTAAAAATCTTTCCTTGACTCCTCACCCAATGGTACCCCCATGCTGGGGGATGTTTCCTCTTCCTTCCTCTTCTTTCTTTGGGATATTTGCTTCCAGGTTTGCTGCTGGACTGCTCCATGGCTTTGGGTAAAGCTTCCTTGGCTTCACTCACCCTTCACACACTGATGTTGCTGTTCCTTTCCTCTCTTGCTTCTTGTACTTGGTTGATTTCTTATTTGATTTTCCTTCTTCCTTTTATGATTCTGGGAACTTATTCCTGACTGTTAGAGAGACAGTCAATACACCAGGCTAGCATTTTTCTCACACACCTTTCTTTTTCTGCCAGAGGTCATGACTTTTTGACTCGAGTAACAGAAACAAAAAGAAAAAGAAAAAAAGGGGATATGAGAGAAGTGAATAGGTTGAGCTGGTGTTAGGGAGTTGCATTTCCTCTCTTGATGGGTTCTCTGTTAGGAATGCAGCTGCACATGTAATGGGCTAGACACTGCTGAATGCCCAAAGACTATTAAATTGTTTAAATGCATAAATGTGGAGGGGAAAATTAGTAAGGGATGTCTCACCGATTTTTCTGATTGCAAGGCTGGCTGGAAAACCTTAATTCCCCTCTGGGCAGGGATGGTGAGCATAGAGGATGAGCTTTCCTACCCCCAGGGTGACCCATCCTTCAAAGGCTGAGTAATTCCTTCTCTCTCTTTCTTTCTTTTCTTTCTTTCTTTCTTTCTTTCTTTCTTTCTTTCTTTCTTTCTTTCTTTCTTTCTTTCTTTCTTTCTTTCTTTCTTTCTTTCTTTCTTTCTTTCTTTCTTTCTTTCTTTCTTTTTCTTTCTTTCTCTCTTTCTTTCTTTCTTTCTTTTTCTTTCTTTCTTTCTTTTTCTTTCTTTCTCTCTTTCTTTCTTTCTTTCTCTTTCTTTCTTTCTTTCTTTTCTTTCTTTCTTTCTTTCTTTCTTTTTCTTTCTTTCTCTCTTTCTTTCTTTCTTTCTTTCTTTTTCTTTCTTTCTTTCTTTTTCTTTCTTTCTCTCTTTCTTTCTTTCTTTCTTTTTCTTTCTTTCTCTTTCTTTCTTTCTTTCTTTCTTTCTTTCTTTCTTTCTTTCTTTCTTTCTTTCTTTCTCTCTCTCTTCTTTTTCTTCTTTCTTTCTTTTTCTAACTTTCTTTCTTTTTTTTCTTTGTTCTTTATTTGAGGAACAGGGGCTGTTCCCAGGGAATAAATGCCATAAATCTCCCTGCTGAGCTCCAGAGTCCCTTGTAGATACTTGGACAGGTGGAGGGATGAACTCACACAAGTTCAAGATATTTATGTGCTGCTTTAAAACAATGCAGACATTAAAGGTCTAAAAGGCCTGTGAAGCTTGACTTTTCATTCTTACAAAATCTATGTAAGATATTTAAGAAGGGGGAGTGAAATTCAAACCTGAATCTAAATTTTCAAGTGTCCTCACACCCAAGCTCAGCACAGAAGGCCTGCTTTGTTGGGTTTGTTTTTTTCACTGAACTACTGATGAAAATGCCAAGCCAGCACAGCCTCTGTTCCATGGGAAACGTTGTGAAAGTTTTGATTTAATTTCATTTCATTCCTATTTCCCAGAAACTGGAAATTTACTTTCTGAAAGCACTGAAAACATGCTGTTTACTAATGAAATAAATAATAGCAGCTGGGAGGCCGAGGACAGCGCTGATTTCCTAAGTGGCTGCCAGGATGATGGGGAGCTGTGGCTCGGAGCAAACCTGCTGCCAGCACTGCTTTCAGAGCAAAGCTGGCTCCAGATCAGCACAAGGCACAGGGAGCCATTGGTGCCACGGATTTATCTCAATAATCAGCATTTCCATGGCTGCAGGAGATTAAAAAAAAAAAATATTAGGGTTTCTACCTGGCAGGAGGTTGTAGCTACATAGGGCTCTGCTCCAGGGGAATACAGGAGGAGAGGGAACAGCCTCAGGCTGGGCCAGGGCAGGCTCAGCTTGGACAGCAGCAGGAATTTCCCCATGGAAAGGGAGCTCAGGCCTTGGCAGGGGCTGCCCAGGGAGCTTTGGAGTGCCCATCCCTGGAGGTGGCACCTGGAGGTGGCACTCAGGGTGACAAGGTGGCCATGGGGCACAGCTGGGACTTGATTTGGAGATCTTCTCCAACATAAATTATTCTACAATTTGGACTAAATTCAAAAAGATCTTAAAGCTCATCCAGTTCCACTGTCCTTCCACTTCCACCTTCCACTGTCCCAGGCTGCTCCAAACCTCATCCAACCTGGCCTTGGACACTTCCAAGGATTGGGCATCTTCCCCAGCCTGGCCTTGGAATTCCTAGCCTTCCAGGAATGGGGCAGCCACAGCTTCTCTGGGCAGAAAGAAAGCTGATAACCAAAATTATGTGACCTATTTCTATGAAAATATTATATATTTATATATAGTTTTATATATATATTTATACACTATATATATATATATATTTATATAGTATAAAATAGTATATTTCTTGACTCCTTTCCACTTCTCTGATGGTTCAAGTTTTGCCAACCATGAGACCAGGCTGCTTCAAATCTTGTTCCTTTCCTCAGTCTACTGGGCCTGATATTTGATAAATTTTCAGTCCCTGACTCATACTAATGGCCCACACAAAGATGAGCCAGATAAACAGGAATGTCCCCTGCAACGATGCCAAATATTGAAATATTGAAAACTGGCTCTGCAGCAATGAAAGAAACTTTTTTGATTTTATAGGGACACCTTTTTAAAGCATTTCAGATTTTACACTTTGATTTCAGAGGGCTGGAACAATAACACATCACTTCCTGCCAAGGGCTGGTGAACACAGACGGGGATGCTGTTATTTACATGAATTTACATAATTCACAGACCAAGAATCATTTGATGCAGGGATAAATGATACAAAACGAGGGAAATTTGCAGTTCAGCTTGTGATCATCCTGGGGCAGAGAGGGGCAGGATTTCTCTGTATTTTCAATATTTGTTTTCAGATTATTCCCACAGCCATCCTTGGTGTGTGCTGTGTTTCCTATCTTGGTATCCCACACTTCCCGACAGACCCAGTGCAGAGAACAAAGCTGCTTGTGGTGGTTTTTAATTAAGTGAGCGGTGCATGCACGTGTTGGCAAATTTTCTCTTTTTTTGCTTTAAAGGGTACCCAGGTTTTGACTTGTGGAGGTGGAATGTGGTCCTGCTTTGCTTCTATCCCACTCGCAGCAGGTTAATGCTCCCGAGGCCTCTCTGCTTAGATCTCCCTCTGTTCCCAAAGCCCTGCCTCTGGTGTGAGCTGATGGATGCCTGGAAATGAACTGTGGGGGGATTTATTCCGGGACAGCAGATAAAAATAACTCAGCCCTGTTTCTCTTTGCCCTGAAACGTTGGACATTTTGTGTGAATTATGAGCAGCCAATAAGTCTTGTTCTCGAGAGGGTCAGGTAGGGAAAAGGGTTTGGAGTTGGCAAGATAAGCCTTCCCTAGAAACTTTACACATCCAGAAATAACCCAGAGTTTTCAAAGTCTGGGGGGCTGTCCAGTGATTTAGGAAAAAAAAAAATAATCCCTTAGGACATGAAATCCAAATTTAAAAAAAAAAAAAGGCAGCACTTTTGCAGAGCAGCTAAATTGGGAAGCAAAGAGAAAGTACCAGGAAGGGCCATTAGGGAATAGTGCCACTGGAATGAAATAGATAACTTGGGAGACAGGGAATTTCCCCAGGCAGGGTTTGGCTGCGTGCCTGCCCCAGTAAAGCACTTTTTGACATTAAGGCAACAGCAGAGAGAAACTGGGGCTTTCAAAGGCAGTTTATCTCCAGTTGTTCCAGTGTTATTCTCTAATTGGCCTGGAGTCTGGGCCATTAAAAGAGCTGACAAATG
Organism: Acridotheres tristis; assembly: GCA_037013685.1. Lineage (NCBI taxonomy): Eukaryota > Metazoa > Chordata > Aves > Passeriformes > Sturnidae > Acridotheres > Acridotheres tristis. The sequence continues at coordinate 111,731,400 of CM072884.1, forward strand.
CTGCAGGAGTAAGAGTATTAGTAATTAATGCACTTAATGATCTCGAATAGACTTAATACATGAGGAATGAACTCTCCTTTATTTCACAGGGATGCAAAGGAACCTTGCCATAGGCATTAATTGCATTTAATTCCATGTTAGAGCCCATTCATCCTACCAACAACTTGGATAACAGCCCAAGAGTAAATGTGATGCTCTCTGGAAGAGTTTCTTCTCATCAAATGCTTCAGATACACAAAACTGAAAATATTTTTGTGACATTGCAATGAGTTTTTAATTGTTTTTAAATGTGGTCCTAAACCAACCTGCTTTTCTGAGTGTAGAAATTGGCTCTCCAAAACAAGTAGATGCACAGATGGATGCAATATTTTTATTTTGTGCTTCAGATGATACCATATGCCAGGCCTTAGGAGGTGCTCAGCTGCCAAGAAGGTACAAATAGAGATTTACACCAGGTGAAACTGAAAGGTGAAACTGCCACGTTTTCACACAGCAGGGCTCAGTGAAGTGTCAGCCTGTCCTCAGAGAGATGGTGGCTTCTCAGCTGAGAAATTCTAGTTTTGCTTTGTGTCACAGCAATTTCCCTTCAACTGCTTTCTCTGTGACCCCTCAAGGTACTGGGAGTGCTCAGGTTTAGCTGAGAAAGGGCCTGGGGGATGTTTGTGAAGGTGGGTAATGGCTTCAAAAATTCACATTTTTGAAGGTGGGTAATGGCTGAGGATTCACAAGGTGGATAATCAGGAGGTGGATAATCAGAAGGTGGATAATGGCTACAAAAATTCTTTTTTTTTTTTTAAGATGGGTAATGTCTGAGGATTTAGAAGCTGGGTAATGGCTTCAAAAATTCACATTTTTGAAGGTGGATAATGCCTGAGGATTTAGAAGGGACTTGGGGACCATCGTTGTCTTTTCAGAGCACATCTCCTGTCCGTTAGTCAGGCAGTGAACTATCCTGATTTTCACCTCACACCAAGCCCACAGGCAGCATATACAGCACGAAATCCCAAATAATCCTCCAGGCTGTGGGTATGGAAACACAGTTCAGAAAACAGGAGGGCTCAGATGATCTCTTTTGGGGCCAGCAGGCTCATTCAGCTTTCTCACAGGAGGAGCCACAGGCAGCTGAGCCATTTCCATAACACCTTCCCCAGCTCCCCTGCCCTCACCCACCTCATCCTGCAGTGGGATTTCCTTGCAGCCCTTTCCCAGGGCTTGGGAAGGCACTCGGGCAACAATTTGGAGCAGCCTGACCAGTCCTTAAAAACTGAACCTGTGAACTGTTTCTGTCCCCCCCTCCACACCCCCGTGCTTTAATTTGAAATGATTTTATGTGCCTTGAACGGGCAGTGTGAACCAGGGTGGCTCTGATGGCTCCAGGATTGTGATTTACAGGAGCTGGGGGTTCCAGGGTTGCTTGGGTGGGAAAAGTCCTTTAAGGTCACGGACTCTGACCATTAACCCACCCTAAACCTGTCCCTGAGCACCTTTTTGAGCACACCCAGGGACAGATCTGCCAGGCTTTGGCAGTGACACCAGAGTGCTGCAGACACCAAACCTCCAAAAAGGAGGATTTTAAAAGCTGTTCCTTCACTGGGTACTTTCCCCCATTGATCCCTGACAGACTACCTGTGGTTACTGAGGATTGGGGCTGTGGAAAGACCTTCCAGAACCTTCCAGCACCTAAAGGGGCTCCAAGAGAGCTGGAGAGGGACTTTTAACAAGGGCATGAAGTGCTAAGAGAAAGGATAGTGTCTTTACACTGACAGAGGGCAAGGTTTAGATCAGATGAAAGGAAAAAAATCAGTTTATTAAATGTGAAACAGGCTCATCCTAACCTCTGTTTTATGACATTAAACATGTTTCTTCTCCAAATTGGCAACTCTTATTTTCAGATAGGTTTAGACTGTATTAAGCTATTAATTATTAGTTTCTGTAGCAAACTCATTATCTTCTCCCTCTTCAGTATTTCACTGCAATTTTAGATTATGCCTCTGCTATTTATTGGCGTGTTATCTTTGGATAGAGAAAGAATGGAAATCGAATAAAGGCGTTAGAATTGTAATTTGGAGAACTTTAAATTATTCCTTAAAGGGCTGAGATGCAAAAGTACTGCAATTTGCTAAAACACAACTTCTAAAAAGTTGGGAAATCTCGATAATTAGAGCAACCTAGGCTTCCATAACTTCCTTGGCAATATCACAATTACAAATTAGGAAAGATAAGCTCTTCCCAGCAATGGAATCCTCCCTCTGGAGGTAAAACATTTCCAGTTTGTGACCTGAACGTGGGCAGGAAAACCACACGGGGTGGTTGGATGGGCACCACGTGGGCTCAGCGCTTTTGGGTTGTCACCAGGTGCCAGTGACCAGAAAGATGCTTCCAAAAAATCCATAAATTGGGAGTGGGGGTGTGGATAAACATCAGCAGCCACGCTGTGTGCCCACCTTCCCCTGGGAGCTGGAATTTAACGTGCCAGGCTCTCCCCAAAACCCAGAGCTGTGCATGGAGGAGAGCAAACCCCCCCCCAGGAATTATTTGGTGATATTTCACTGCCACCCTCAGAACAAAGCCATCTGTAGCTGTGTGGCTTTGCTGGACAATTTGTTTGCAGGAGAGAAGGAGGAATGGCTGTGGTCACCCACAGAACCATGAGATGGGACATTCAGTGCTCTTGTGGGTGTTCTCCTTGTTCAGCTCACCACAATTGAGGAATTATTCATCCCCAGCCTTTTAAATGCTGCCCAGACAATGGTGGTATGAGGAATGACAGCACTTCAGAGCCCCCAGCATGGGCAGGTGTAGTAATGAATTTGAATATTTAAGTTATAATTTACACTAGGTGTATTAGTTTAACTATTTGTAGTTGTTTTTCTGCTCTTTTATCAAACACTCTGAAATTCTTCAAAAGTACTAAAACATAAATTATACTGAATTGTAAAAAAACCCCTAAAAATCAGAATATCAAAATTAAAAGGCAAAATAAAAGTAAGCAGTAACACACTAAACTGTAATAAATCATATTTCCTTCAAAGTATGTACAAAGCACATAGACAAAATAAAAACACCAATCAAAAAATACGAAATCCCGTGAACAATAATTTTTAAATGTATAAATAAAATATAAAGTAAACAATAAATCAACTTCTACATAATCACATTAATTTGTCATTCAAAAATCCTTTATTCCTGTGGGCAGGGAGGGGATCTCCCCAGGAGTTTCCAGCAGGAATTGGGCTGATTTGAGGAGAAATGGTCACTCTTGGCGCTGATGTAGCTTCTGTCCCTCTGTGATGTGAGGAACAAGAGATCCTCTCCTGTTACCTGTCCATAACCCCCATCACTCCCCAGCTTAAAAATGCAAACCCAGCAAGAGAGACAAAGGCTGGGACCCTGCCTGCATCTGGGATAAAAAGTGGTAGGGGACACAAGGACAGTGACTCAGGACCAGGATGCCCATGCTGGAAAACACCTTTTCCCCTGAATCAGTGTAAGCACACAGCTGAAACAGGATTTTTGGCCACTAAGAGACTGAATAATGCCCGTGGGGAGGGAGCTGTGTGCTCCCAGCAAAGCCAGCAGGTCCCCTCCATGGCCATGGGAGAAGAGGGAAGCATGGATGGCTCAGATCTTCACTGCAGACATCAGAGCTTTATGAATATGTGTTGATTTTCCCTTGAATTTACAGTAACTCTCATGTAAAAGTGTGCCAAAATGCTCTCCCAGCCTCTTTGAGAAAATAAAAGCAGATATTAAAAAAAAAAGAAACCTGGAAACATGCCCCTGCTGAGGGTGCTTTGGCACAGAGGAAATGCTGAAGGTGGAACCCAAATGAGTAATGCCAGGAGGTGCACAGGCAGAATAGAGCAGAGCACAGCAAGATTTAGGTTTTGCTGGAGGTTACACCTACAGCAGCAGAAAAAGAAAATTTAGAAATAAAATAAATAAAAAATAATTTAAAAAAATATAATATAAAATAAAATTAAAAAAAAAGAAAAGAAAAAAAAAGAAAAGAAAAAAAAGAGATCAAATCAGTTCTCATTTTCCAGGGTGAGACCTCTGCCTGCACAGCTCAGTTCTCTCCCCTGCAGGACAGGGCTGCCTTGTTTCCTTGTTTCTGCTGTGCCTGAGCACAGGAGAGAGCCCCCAGGGCATTGCTGGGGGCCAGCTCCTCATGGGCAGGAGCAGCCTGCAATTCCTGAGTGCCTGCCACTGCTGATGGAGAAAAAAGTGCCCCTGGAAATGGCCTGAGGAGTGGTCTCTGTGTCACCAGGACACCTGGAGAATGAGGGAGCAGCTCTGGGGATGGTTCAGGCTGTCACTCAGGTTTGTTTCCTGCAGCCCTGAGCAGGCTGCTGCTTTAGCTGGGGTGTTCTTCAGAGTGATTCTATAACCAGAATAACTCCAGACTCCTCCCCATGCTCTCTCTTCCACCTGCCTCGGGGTTTTTTATGTGCATGGCAACAGCCTTGGAGTTCAGAGGTACCTGGGGGCAGCAATATAACTCAGTTACCAGCAGTGGCTGTAAAATGCACTGATAAAGCAGAGCAGATGTTAAAGTGCAAACACAGGTTACCCCAAGTGGCCTTGTGGGGCCACTCTGCCATCGATTTGGTGACGTTGTGCTGACTGAGACACCCTCCTGCAGTCAGAGAGCTGAGAAATCCCACTGGCTCTTTGCCACTTGAAAGCTTTCCTTCCATCAGCATTGCCTGCTGGATATTCCCTTTCCCAGAGTCATGGAGCCACAGAATGGATTGGGTTGGAAGGGACCTTAAATCTCATCCCACCCCTGCCATGGGCAGGGACACCTTCCACTGTCCCAATGTCCAACCTGGCCTTGGGCACTGCCAGGGATCCAGGGGCAGCCACAGCTGCTCTGGGAATTCCATCCCAGCCCCTCACAGGGAACAATTCCTTTTGTATATTTAACCAAAAATCTCCACTCTTTCAGTTTGAACCCATTGGTACATAAATTACCTCCAAAACTAATCTGGCATGAGCACAACGCCCTTTTTTCCCAGTCTCCAAGAAGGAAAAAAACCCCAAACCCAAACATACTCTTCTGGAGCACTAATTTCTCGAATTCGTATTCCCAGCTTGGCACAGGGATCAACCTCCTTCCACGGGGTTAAGGCCCAGCCAGCAGAAGGTGTGATGAATGGCTGGGGGATATTGTTAGCACGTGTTCCTGGCACTTGGGAAAGAAGAGATGAAATATCTGACTCGTATTTTCCAGCCATTTTCATCCCCCACCAAAACAAACTTCTCCTGTGTAAACAGAGGTAATTAGTTAATCCATGTACTGCCAGTATATCTGCTTTGATGAAAAAATCAAACACTGTCCTGCATCCAGGGGATTTTTCCTGCAATAGAAACAACAGAAGTGATGTATTCAAGTGCTGTGAAATGGCCTGGAACATTTGGTGATGCGTGCAGGTCCTGGAATATGTGTTTTACTGAGACTAAACCGTGCTAAATATAATCCTTTGAATTCCCAACTCACCCACATTAAAAAAATCCAAAACAACCCTTCTCAAAAAAAGAAAAACAGTGGGGTGTTTATTGAGCAACTGTCTTTGCCCCTCAAGTCAAAGGAGGTTTTGTGCTGTCCACCTGCAGATCTTCTTAACTCTCCTCCTGCTTTCTCCTCCTTTGTGACTATGGAAGCTTTTGCACTCGAAAGCACAAAGACGCATTTATTGTTTTTATGTGCAATTGCAGACCTTCCTATGAGGAATTTCCAGGCAGTACAGCCAAGATACAGAAAGTCCCCAATTTTAAAAATAAATAGCAGCCCCCAATTTATTTTATTTTTTTTTTAACACAACAGAGCAACCTCCAAAAAGCTGAAGGAGGAAACCTCTTGGTGCCTGCATCCTTTGATGTCTCGTTCTTATATAAACACATGATGATGATGATGATGATGCTGTGTGGTGACCCCAGGTGTGACACTCTGGCTGTGAGCCCCTCCTGCCACCCTGGCACGTTGTCCTCACACCAGCCTGGTCCTCTGTGTGCTCCTCAAACCCCAGATGTGTGGAGCTCACTCAGTCACAGGGGAGTTCCTCAGCTGCTCCTTGGCAGCACTGATGCTTTAATGCCACTCTTCCATTAAAACTCCCCCTCTTTTTAATTTTTTTTTTTTTTTTTGAGCCAGGAATAGTGACTACTTTGTAAGGCTGGGAATGTGTGTGCTGAAGGAATTTCTTGTGGAAGTGCAGGGTCCGAGTGAGCTCATTGCTGTTTGTGCTTGATCTTGGGCTGTCACTGGCACTGAGGGATGCCAGGGATTTGCCAGAGGCCCGTGGGTGGCACGAGTGCTTAGCCAGGCAATTTCTGGGCTAATGCAAAATTAGTGAGTCATGTAAGCTACTTCTTAACAAGATCAAGAGCCTCTGGCTCATTAAAATCCAAAACCGAGTGGGGAGAACCCGGACACGACAGCTCGATGAGTCGGATGGGCTCTTACAACATTTATTTTGATACTGTAAAATCTGCTGCCAAAAAGTGACACCGAGCCTCAATCTGGAGCTATTTGGGGATATTTGTCCTAATTTAATCGCAGCAACCACTAAAAAGCACCACCTGCACCGTCCCTCTCTTGGCCAGAAAATCTGGACACAAGCCTCTTGTGTTAATGTTATCTGCAGGATTAAAAAGTCTGCTGCTCCTATAACCCGGGGTTTTTTTCCCCCCTTCTTTTTTTAATAGGTGTTAATGTTTCTGGATACACTTTAAAGGAGACTTTACAGATGTATATGATAGTACTTACCAGCACATCTGCAATTGTAAACCAGGCATGCCCTGCAAATTGCACAATCCATCACTGCTATTACTAAGCCCTGATAAAACAACTGCTTTTGTGATAAGTGTTCAAGCCCTTTCATATGTTACTTGAGTCAATGATAAAAGCTGCAGTTAAATTTTAATAGGCCATGTTTACAAAGGCATTTTTAAACTAATGCCAAAATACACAATCTGTACCCTGTATTTTTATACACCCCAAGGTGGAGTCTAGGTTATTTTTATGGTAAACATATGGAAGGTTGTTTTACTTACTATTTTTTTCCAAATAAAGTTGTCCTCTTTTTTTTTTTTTTTTCATTAGACTGGGCCTTTTCGTTGATGTTTTCAGGCTGTTGAGGAATTGGGAATGATGGATATATTGTGACTAAGTTTCTCCCTCTTTTTTTTGAAAGATAAAGAGCTGGCACGCATTCATGGCTTTACTTCAGTTAAAATCAAAGTGTACAAGAAAAAAAGAGAAAATTTGGGCATATGGCTAAATGATCTGAATCTGACAAGCTTTTTCATGGAAAAGCCATTTTTACCTGCTGGAGAACTTCTGAATCTTTGTCCCAAAATAAAAACACCAGGTCCTTTTCTGGGGAAATATCATCTCTGGTGTGCTATTCCTGTATTCATTTTCTTTGTTTAAATAGTGGTCCACATGCAAAAGGTTCAAAAATAAATAACCCACAGAAATCCCTTCTCCTGGGGCTTGACCAAGGCTTATTTCAGCCGAGGAAAATCTTTCTTTGACTTAGCAAACTGAATCTGAACCGAATTCAGAAGCAAAAAACCTTTGAAACTCTTTGTAGAAAGAGGAAGAGCCGTGGTTTGGAAAGAGGAAAAGGGAAGGGAAGAAGGGAGAGGTTCTGTTGGGTGCTTTGGCTCTCACTTCAGCCTCACTCGGGTGTCTGGGAGCTCAGAGAGGCAGCAGCACCTGAGGCAGCACCTGCACGGAGCAGTTTTTAACCCTCAGCATCCTGATGGTTTGTGTGCAAACCCTTTGTTCCCAGTTTATCACAATATGAACAGTTTGTGGCTGAGGGAGGGACTGAGTGAGTGCAGAGGAGATACTGTTAGGTGAGAGGAAAGTGTGCCAGTCCTAGAAGCCATAAAATGTTACAGCTCAGTCCTGGCTAATGCCTGTGGGGATGGATGAATGTTAATCTGCAGGGACACGCACTGGGATTCACTTCCAGCTTCACCCCATGCCTTGTGTGGGACACTTTTGCACCAGGGTGGGACTGGGAGAACCCTGGCTGCAGGATTTTCACAGGATGGTTTGGGTCAGAAGGGACCTCAAACACCACCTAGTTCCACCCCCTCGCCATGGGCAGGGAACCTTCCACTAGATTATTTTGATTTTATGTCTGCCCTCTCTGTTTCTTTCTCATTTTGAGGTTCCCTGAGCCTGCCCAGGGTTTGGGGCCACAAGACCTTGTGCACCTTCCTGTTTTGCCTGTGTGTGAGGGCAGAGCCTGGTGTGGGATGCAGCAATGCTCCAGACCCAGGCACAGCTGGAAAGGGTCCCTTTGGAGCCCTGGGAGTGTGACACGTGTGTCCCTTCACACATGGGCACAGAGCAGGTCACACCACGACCCAGGGGTGCAATTAAACAGGTATGTGCCTGCTCATGGGGTTGGGGCCAAAATCCAGATCCTGCTGGCTTGGCAAGGGGTAAATTTGGCCAGTGTTTTTACCAAGCCTGTGACATCACATTTGCTTGACCCGCTGTGAGTAATGTAATTACAGCCTGGGGTGAGTGAGGCAAGGAAAATAGGATAAGAGAAGACAGAGATTGCAAGGCAGTGATGAGACAGAAGAGTTAACTCTGGAGGCAGGTCCAGCAGATCCGAGGAGATGGTGGCAAGAGGTGGATTTTGAGAAGAGGAGTGACCCAGACGTGTTCCATTTCCTGGAACACCAGCAGTCACCAAGGGAACTGCCCACACCGAGCTCCTCCTGCCAAGCACAGGGAGAAATGGGGAGCCTGGGCATCCTTCCAGTCCTAGACAACTGTCTGTTGATTTTAAGGAGAATTTTGAGCTAAAACTTGAACCTTCTTAGATGACAAAATTATTTAGGTGAGATATATTCCATACAAAATCACATAACACAGGAGGGAGCCAGCAGCTGGGACTGAGATCTGAATTAATTTGCTGGAGCTCCACAGGCCCCTTGAGCCTTGAAAGGCGATTGGGACTGGCATCCAGAGGTGTGGAGGGAGAAGTGAAGGGGGAAGGAAAATTGTAGGGATGAGCAGGGAGGCAGATGTGCATCTCTGGGGAAGCAGAATTCCACCTCAGGGACCAGCAGTGGGGATGAGGAGCCCCCGGGCACAGAGGGGAATGGAGAACCTGAGTGAGAGGGAGGATGGAACAAAGTCCCAGGTGTGTGCAGGGGTGAGAGGAGATGCTGAGCAGGAGGGGGAATGCTGGGCAGGGCTTTTCCCTTCCCCAGGCAGGACAAGGGTGTCTACAGGTGCCCCATAATAAAGGTTCTCTTCAGGAGCTCTGGCAGCTCACACTCACAAACTGCATCCCAAATCCCACCTGGTTCCTGAGCTTGCATGAGGAGAATCCACTGAGAGGATGCAAACAGATTTCCAAGGGGAAAATTCAAAATTTATCAAAAGCCAAAATTTATTTTCCAAAATTTATCAGGAATAATAGATATAAGTATAATATATAAAGGAATATAAAGGAACTCCCAGATCACTCTCTCCACCACAAGAAAACAGATATTTTTAAAAATACCTCTCCAATATAATTACATTTAGGTGGGGATGGGATACATCTGCCCAGAGAGGAGTTCAGCAGTTGTGAAGACATTGGGAGAAATATGTAAAAGCAGATGAGGATCCAGGCACAAACCACTGTTTATTGCACCTATTGAATGTGCAATATTTCCAAATATAAATCACATGGGGAAGAAAAGCAAAAAAAGCGAGGATTTTATATATATACATATATATATTGATGAATCAACATTTTTTTAGGAATGTGTGAATGATGTTATGGCAACCAGGGATAGGCCTGAAGCTGTGGAACCCACAACTGAACCCATGGAGATGCTGCAGCCTCAGAGGATTCTCAGGATTCTGACAAACCGTGGCACCAAAGCTTCCATCAGCCTGGACGGAGTGAGCTGAGCAGAGTTTCATGTCCTGGTGTCTTGGTGACAGAGACTGGAAGCCACAGGCTGAGAGTGGCTGTGAGTGATCCCTCTGGGATCGAGATGATATCACCTAAGTGGGATGGTCTGGTACAACTCCCACTGCTTAATTCTTCATTAGCAACCATTACACACCTGATAAAAACATCTCACACTGCCTGCAGCAGGATGTGGCCTCGAGTGTCACCGAGGCAGGCAGGTTACATGGAGTGGAAGTTTTTTAGGCATGTGCTTGCCCTGGAAAAATGCTGCAGTGCCTGTCCACCCTTTGCTGGCAGGCAGCTCTGCTGGGATGGCAAAGGTGATGTGACCAGCAGGATGTTGTGATGAGCAGCACAGCCCTTGCTCTGCTATGGAAATGTAAATGTGAGCACAGGAGGGGAGCAAAACCCAGCCAAGCACCAGGACACTCGTCCTGGAAATGAGGCTGGTGTGGATTTCAGCCAGCTGGGGTGGCTGGGCCCTGCTTGGCATTGTGTCATCCTCCAGGACATCAGAGCCAGGCTCAGGACATCGCTGTGCTGGTGGCAGTGCTGGATCCCACAAACCTGGGAGGTTTGAGATTTCTGTGCTGTCAGGCACTGATCCCCTGCAGAACACTGCTTTGGACCTGAGCCCTTGGAGAAAGCTTCTGAATTTGAGTGATGGAGTTAAAATCATTGGTGTGTAGTTAAAACAGAGGTGTGTGATTTCACATGGTGAAAGGTTTTGAAATTGAGGTTTTTAAAATATAGCAATAGATATGGGACAAGACAGAAGATTTTGGGTGTTGTTTCTTTCTATCTTCATGATTTCAGGCAGTAGTTTCTGGTTGAATAGTTAGTGCTGCACTGAGGGTTTGGTTATTGGGTCAAAAGTAAAATAATATAGGTGTTAATTCTCTCCTGGAGAGAATTAGCTTTAAAAGCTGATTTAGCTTTAAAAGACCTTGTAGCTAGCTAAATTCACCTCCATTCTGCTTGCTTTTAGCTGGTAGCTAGAAGTGTTGCAGAACTCTGTACTTTAGATAAGATTTAATAAACAACCAAGCCTAACCATGAAAAAATTTGTCTCTTTCATGTTTTTAATCCTGACTCTGAATAAAAACAAACAAACAAAAAAAAAGCTGCAGACAAGCCACTATTTAAGGGGTGCAAATACCATCTTTACAGCAGAGCAAGCAGGATGAGGCTGGGATAGCTGGTGCAATTTTTCCCACCTAAAGTGAAAGATGTTTGTACCTGCTAGCTGGCCAGAAAGACTTGAAGCAATAGGATTTCTGCTAAATATTATCCACACTTTTGTGTCTGAGTTAGCAAATAGGCTTTGGGCTACTTTGAAGTTACTGCAGACACATGGAAAGATGAACACCCCTCACTGTAAAATGCTCCTGTAAAATGACACCCACCCACTGGTTAAGTCCCCAGAGAACAAACTGTGTTAAATGTTGTGGGCAGACTCTCCTGGCAGGTGTCAGGCTCTCAGTGCACAGGTGATGCATCCAAATCTTGTGGTGGAGGTACCAGACCCAGCCACTGCTCTTCACTGTGCTATTTCCAGGACTGGACACTGATGGTTGAGGCAGCAGCCCCAGGGATGTGACCCTCTGAAACTGCAAAGTGATTTAGTCAAACTCAGGGCTGCATTTTGCATATTCCTGCATTCCCATGGGCTGTGGTAGGTGTGTGGCAGCTCCAGTTAAAAACTGTTTGCACAGGTGCCAGATGCTCGTGCTTTTTGCTCTGGAGGGTCTCAAGTTAGTCCTTGACACATTGGCTGGGGTGCCAGGTACAACAGGAACTCTTGAGAATTCTCTGGGATCTTGTAAAAGTGCTTTTTTTTTTTTTGTTCTTGTAGTTCTCAGTTATAGGAAGAAATTTTGTGTGTTTGTATCTGTGGGGGTTGGATATATACACTGTGAAGTTTCTGGTCTTGATGAGATCAGAGAAAATGGGAACTGCACACTCAGAAGGCCAGAAAACCAGAAAGCAAATAAAAGGAATGTTATATTAACATGAAAATTAAATGGTTGTTGAATGCAAAAAAAAAAGTGTTTTGAGTTTGGAGCTTTCCATTTCATGCTTTTTTTTTTTTTTTTTGGTAAGTTTGCAGTCAACCCTAGTGGTCTTGTCTACTGTAAAATTGAGCGATAGAAGCTTTTTCCAGTTGTTTTTCCTTCTGAGTGATGAGAAGCAGTTTCCAGTAAATGAACAGCAATCAGCTGCTGAATCATCACTGTTGAGCAGAGGTTTCAAAACCTGAGCCAGATAATTGTGTGAGTGCTGCTGGCACCGTGCTCCTGCTCCTCTGAGTGACAGAGCCAACCTTGGGCTCACCTTACCCGAGCACGTGGTGGTTTCCTTGGCTTTGGGATTGCTCTGGAGTGGCTGCCAGGGCCAACCCCAGCAGGTGAGGGATGAGGGACCTGGAGGTATTTGTCAGCCCATTCAGAGAGGCAGCTCAGCTAATGTTCCCTTCACTTGGCAGCCTGCTCCTCCATATGCCGAAAATATTTACTCAGAAAAGAGAACTTCAGGCTGCCTTTGGTGCCTGCAGTCAAAAAATAACAGACCTTGATTTCAGTCCTGTCTTCCTAAAATGAGCAAATATGTGACTAACAGAGGAAAAATACTAACTAACACAAAAAACATGTGCATTCAAGTTTTTTTCCTGTGCAATCACAGAATGGTTTGGGAAGGAAAAGACCTTAAGGATCATCTAGTTCCAAACTGTGGGCAGGGACACCTTCTGCTATCCCAGGTTACTCCAAGTCCCATCCAACCTGGCCTTGGACACTTCCAGGGATGGAGCAGCCACAATTTCTCTGGATAACCTGTTCCAAGGCCTTTAGGTCATCTGTTTGAGGACAAGAGGGAAGATTCAGAAATTCACACCACCAGAGTCTCCAGCTCATCTACTCCAAGCTCTCTTCAAGGGCAATGGAAGGAGGTCATGTCCTCCTGTAAGGCAAGATTTGCTCCATTCTCTGGTCACTCAACTTGAACCAGCAGTGGCCAGAAACACCTGTGAAATGGCACCAAAAAAAATGTCCCTTGTCGGGTTTAGCTGGGACAATGTTTTCCTGAATCTAGGATCTGTTTTCCAGAATCCAGGATAATTTTAACATAATTATCTTTCTGTTAAAAGATAATTTTATTGAAATGGATTTCTATGGGGGGTCCCATTTCCAGCACCATCAGTGAGGAGAACATGGTACCTGCTGTCAGAAAGATTTCCTGGGTTTTATTTGTCTTTAAGGGAGATCAGAATGTGACTCAGGAAAGGAATTTTCCCTTACAAAGTCCCCTTGAGTGGAATTTCAAGGTGTATTTGTTTATTCATTATGGTGACTTGGTACCTTTACTCAATCTCCTTTAAAAGTCAGTTTTGGTAAGTTGTAATCCACCCACAGGACCAGCATGGTTGGTTTAGATTCAAATTGTGGCACACTGTACACACCTGTGACTAAACAGAAACTGGTTTGTATAGCTAATTTTTCTGTGCATCTCCTCTAGAAGTCTGAACAAAAAGGAAAAGAATCAATTAAAATGAGATTTAATGACATCTAATTAGTCTGAATAATTTGGATTCCTTGAGGTTCTGGCAGAAGTAGGATCATAAAAATAAAGAAGGAATTTGCAGTAGCCCAAGTTTAAAATGGCAAGATAGAATAGGGATTTCCAGTTGTGGCAGCAAGCAAGAAATAATAATAATTCCAACACAACACTGTGGACAAACAGACCTAAAAAGCCAGGAAATGTAGAGAGAAAAATGATTGATGTAAGGGAAACTCCAAACGCTGGGGAAGAGTCTACAGGGTTAATCATACCCTATAGGGAGCTGGGAAAGGGGAGAAAAGGAGGCTCAGGGGGGACCTTGTGCCCATCCCTGGAGGTGGCACCTGGAGGTGTCACCTGGAGGTGGCACTCAGGGTGACAAGGTGGCCATGGGGCACAGCTGGGACTCCCTGGGCTGGGAGGGCTTTTCCAGCCTCAGGGATTTTGGGATTCTGTGAAAATTTAAGACCTCTCAGGGAGAGAAACACAAACCAAGGTGAATGAGAGAAGCAGAACAATGGGTTTGGGCTGAAAGGTGATGGGTTGGTCACCACGTGGGGATTGTGCAAGATCTGGGATGTCTCAGAGGTGGCAGTGACAGGAGAGACAGCAGTGCCAGGATTTGTGCTCTGGGTGACACAGGGAGGAGCCTGACCGGGCATATCCTCTCCTATCAGAATGTCAGATTCTGGTAACTTTTCCCTGTAACATTTTTTGACACTGTGGATCAGGGTGTTTTTCAAATTCAGCTGTTTGACACACAGGAGAAGTGGGCAGACTTCATATTGCCAGAGTGGAAAATCTATTTACTCTCCACTTCTTCATTTGGCAGAGGTGAGGCACAGATTGATGAGTGAAGACTTTTTTTTTTCAAGCTGTGGAAAATTCAGTACGACTTAGAAACATTAAATCATTGAATAGTTTGGGTTGGAAGGGACCTTAAAAATCGTTTCATTCCAACCCTCGCCATGGGCAGGGACACCTTCCGCTAGTCCAGGCTGCTGGGTCCCATCCAGCCAGGTCTTGAACACCTCCAGGGATGGGGAGTCCACAGCTTCTATGGGCAGCCAGTGTGCTAACACCAATCTAAACTTCTTACTGATTCCAGAAAGTTTGAATTTATTTACTATGAAAAACAACAGAAAAGAGGAGAGGAGGGGAGAGGAGAGGAGAGGAGAGGAGAGGAGAGGAGAGGAGAGGAGAGGAGAGGAGAGGAGAGGAGAGGAGAGGAGAGGAGAGGAGAGGAGAGGAGAGGAGAAAAGAAAAAAGAAAAGAAAAGAAAAGAAAAGAAAAGAAAAGAAAAGAAAAGAAAAGAAAAGAAAAGAAAAGAAAAGAAAAGAAAAGAAAAGAAAAGAAAAGAAAAGAAAAGAAAAGAAAAGAAAAGAAAAGAAAAGAAAAGAAAAGAAAAGAAAAGAAAAGAAAAGAAAAGAAAAGAAAAGAAAAGAATGGAGAACTCAGGGCTGGCAGCAGGGTTGCAGAGGTCAGAGTCAGTGAGGTCACAGCTGTGCTGGTGTTGGTGTCTCTTGCACACCAGGGGTGATGTCAATAGGAAAAGGAGGTGCAGAGATCAGACTCCAGGAGGAATAGGTGATGGAGGCAGGTGAGGATTTAAAGCATGAGCTGGAGATGACCTCTGCCCCCAGTCCTGACTCACAAACCAACCGTGTAGTTTAGACAGACATGACATGGTGTACACTGAGAGGGAAAAACACATATCTGTGAGGGGTGATGTGTGCAATCCCCACGGATTGCAGCTGCAGCCTTACTCATGGACATCATCACCGGCATGAATAAAGTAATCTAATGAGGGAAAAAGCCAGGGAGCAGCTGGCCACACCCCAGGAGCAGTGTGTGGCTGCCTTCTTCACTGGGAGGAGCATCCCAGGATTGCAGCTTCCACTTCGTCTTGAGATCCACACCGAGTGGGGAAGGGCTGTGGGCTTGGCACCCGAGAGGATGTGCTCAAGGGTGAAGGAAGGCAGCAGAGTGTCTCTGGGGCTGTGTGGTCATTCAGTCTCTGTTGGAACCCTGGAGCCTGGGAGTTTTGAACTTTCTGTATTTTCTGGCACTGACCCCCAGGAGAACACTGCTTTCGACCTGAGGCCTTGGAGAAGGATTCCAAATTTGAGTGATGGAGTTGGAATCACTGGTGTGTAGTTAGAAGTGTGTGATATCACATGGTGAAAGGTTTGGAATTTGGGGTTTTAGAATATAGTAATAGGTATGGGACAAGATGGAGGTTCTTGGACGTTGGCTCTTCTTCCTTCTTGTTCCTTCTTCTTCTTAGTTTCAGGTAATAGTTTTTGGTTGGATAGAAAGTACTGCAGTGCAGGTCACAGGTGTCATTGGGTTAAAAGTATAAATAATAGAGATGTTAGCTTTTAATTGGATAATTAGGCTTTAAAAGACCTTGTAATGAGCAAGATCCAGCTCCATTTTGTCATTTTTAGCTTGTCAGCTGGAAGTGCTGTAGAACTCACTGTACTATAGATAAGAATTAATAAACAACTGAGTCCAAACAAGAAAATCTGTCTCTTATGCTTCAGTCCTGACTCTGAGTGAAGGCAGAGGAAAAAAAGAAGATAACCACTAATAAAGGACCTCTGGGGTCCTCTGGTCAGCCTCCCCCACACCCAGAGCAGAGCCCTTGGTGTAACAGCAGGGCCAGGGAATGTGCAGAATTCCTCATGGATAAACCCTGTGATGGTGACAGCACCTGGCTGATCCTTTGGCACCAGTTTGAAATTCAGGTGGGGGGTCCTCAGTAATGCCTGTAGGGCATGGAGCATCCCCTCCTGAAACCCCAGCCCATCCCCAGGCACCTCCTGCCTCTGCTGCTGGGGCACAGCTGCATTTTGTTTGTGTGGTTTTGTTCCTGGAGCCCTTATGTGAAACCAAATTTTCCTTTTCCTCGTGCTGCCTTTTTGTTTTAAACAGAATCTTACATTCTTCTGCTTCCTCATAATTCTAGGGCTTGGGTATGGTACAATTCGTGGGCCTGAGAGCTCATGATTAGATCAAGTTGTAAAAAAGTAAAGCCAATTCCAGACAATTTTCCACTGTAGAACCCTGTCTAAGTGGTGTTTGCTAAAACATGGTGCCCTTTGTCACCACAGAAATTCAGATATATTTCCCCACTCTTCTGGCAGACAGTGTTTACATCCTCCAAAGTTTTGAAAGGAATAGCAATTAACAAAGCTATAAGTAAATTTAAAAAAAAAAGAAAAAAGCTATGTCATAACGTATTTGTTGTATCAGCATCATCTGCTTAGCCCGGATTTTTGAGCAGCATTTGCTGGGAGTGTTTTTGGAAAGATCTCCAGAAGACGTGGCTGTGTCCAGTGGCACAGGAGACCTTTCTAACCTTGGGCTGAGGCAATTCTTGTGCCTCCCTCTGCCTTAAATCACCTTTATCTGATCTGCCCACGTTTACAAAAGGCTCAAGTGCCTCTTCAGCCCTATCTGGATGGAGATAAATTGCTCCTGGGTGGAGTGCTGGTAGGAAGGAGCTTCCTCCCTTCCACAGAAAGCTGAGATATATAATCTTGGGGAATTAAAGGCTCTAATTACCTCACAGGGAGCTGTGTCCATGGGAGCACTTCCCACAGGGGTGGAGGAGAGCCAGGATGCCTCAGCAGGGACATCTGGATTGACGTGTGGGTGCCCACACAAGCACAGGGAAAAGGAAAGAACCACAGGGTTTCATAGGAAAACAGTGGAAATCACCTGGGAAAGGCAGTGCATTTCCCTCTGTGAATTGTTTTTTCCACCATGCTCCCTTGCTAGAAAGCCGTGGGGATGTGGAGGGTGTAGCATTGAGGCTGCACCATCCAAAAGACAGGAAAAGAACAGCTCTGCTGGAAGAAGTGTGGCCAGCAGGCCAGGACAGAGAATTCTGTCCCTGTGTCCCCCTGCTCAGGTGAGAGCCCACCTGCAGAGCTGCCCCAGCACAGGGAGGATGTGGAGCTGCTGGGGAGAGACCAAGATTAAAAAATATATATATTTTAAAAATTATGATGATGGCATTTTTATCTTCTTTTTTTTCAGGGTCGGGATTAAATGTGTGAGATGGTATTTTTTGTTCAGACTCAGATGTTTATTAATTCTTATCTATATTACAGTGAGTTCTACAGCACTTCCAGCTGACAAGCTAAAAATGGAGCCCTATCTCTCTCTCTACAAGGCCTTTTAAGGGTAAATTATCCAATTAAGAAATGCCACCTAAATTATTTTTACTTTTAACCCAATAACCAACCACCCATGGCCCACACTGCAGACTTTTCTATCCAATTACAAAATATCACCCAAACCCGTGAAGAAGAAGGTTAAAAGAAAGACAAACCCTCCTCTCTAAAACTTCCATCTTGCTTTATATATATTATGACATTCTAAAACCTTAAATTCTAAGTTTTCCACCATGTGATATCACAGACTTCTATTCAAACTACACCCCCATGATCCCAGTTCTGTCATTCCATTCTGGAAGCTTCTCCACGGCCTCAGGTGAAATGCAGAGTTCTCCTGGGGGTCAGTGCCTGGCAGCACAGAAAGTCTCCAATTCTCAGTTTCCAGGGTTCCAACAGATGATGAGCTAAAATCCACCACTGCTGGCTACCCAGTGGTGGAGGTTTACTTTTGAGTTCAGTGCTCCAGGTGAACACCCCCAAGGAGAAAAAAGGCAATTCCATCCAGAAAAATCCTTGGATGGTGAAAATCCTTCATCCTGAAAGGAAAACATCACCCATGTGGTGCTGTGGGTGGAACTCAGCCTGGCTGCCTGGGTGGACAGGGACAGCCAGACCTGGGAGAGCTCTCCCAGTGCCTCCTGCAAGCTCTGGAATTTCTCCCTAATTTCAGTGGTGAATTTGCAACTGGCAACACAAATGAGTTCTGGCCACCTGGGTCTAGCACAGGCATGGACCAGTCAGGGCTATCAGATGAAAGCTGAAAATGCCCCAAAATAGCAGTGTTTGGGTGAATCTTTGTATTTGATTACAGATTTTGTGTTTTTAAAGCCTTGAGGAGATGAGTGTGGCCATGTCTCCCTTTGAGCCAAGCTTGCACTGCTCAGGAGAAGAATCACCAGAAGAAGACCTGGTTTTGTGTTGTGCTGGACACATAATTTGCTCCCTCCATCTTTAGCTAAATCTGAGAAAAATGTAGATAAGCCCCCAAAGCATGAAACTCTTTGTGCAAGGATGTTTTCAACACTCACACTCTTTCTCCTCTTCTTCTCAGGTCTTCCTTTAGTCCTTCTTGATTTCCTCCAATCATATTTAAGGACAGGCTATTTTTTTTTTTCTCCTGGGGAAGCAGAAGACAAAGACCATTTGTCATTTTTTTTCTTTTAAAGGGACACAGTGTCTGTTCTTAGAATGCCAAGAGTCCCCACTCAGGCACTCGATGGTTTTGGCTTTCCAAGAAAAAAAACAAAGAAATAAATCACTTGCGAGCTAAAATTAATCCTGGGAAATTTCAAACCAACAGGAACATCCTTGAGGGAGCCAGAGCATAAACAAGGGGTGAGAAAACAAACATTGCTTTGAATGCTGCTGCTTGTGATGTTGCTCAGACAGAAGGAAACGGGCCCAGGCTTTAATGGATCAAAAGAAACAAAGGACTGGCTCAGCTTCACTCACCAAACCCAGCAAGCTGTGTGTGCTCAGCCACAGCTACAAACAGACCTTTTCTTTCCCCCTGCAAGCAAAAAGAATGTCTTGACCACCTATCATTTGTGAGCCCTGGTTTCTGGAGCAGGGGACAGGTTTTTAGTGCAGATCAGGGTGAGCAGGTGGCTCCATTGCATGGCAGGTTTAGTGAGATGTTCTGGGACACTGGGCTGAAAGCAATGGCACTCAAATGTGCATTTTAGCACAGTGCTGAGGGCACAGCAAGTGCATTTAAGGTTGTGCATGATGAAGGGATTGTGTTTGCCTAAAAGGGCGTCAGCCTTACTTTTGTAGTGCCAGCATGGCTTTTTATTTATACACAAAGACATAAATATATTGCATAGCAAGTATGTAATGCAACAGGAATATACATATCACTTTAAAAAAAAAACAACCCAAAGATGGTTTAAAAACGTTACAGCTTCCTGTGCAGCCTTGGTGTGATCACCTTTAGTTCTGTAATTGAAGAGCATCACCATAAATACACTGCTTTTTTCCATATGCCATGGCCTAGTAGAGAGCACAGCATGGCTGGTGGTCTTAAAAGATCTTTAAGAGTCAGGCCCAATTGTAATATTAATTTTACAACTAACACAGTCAAAACAACCACTGCTGCTAAACATGGTTGCACAAGCTCAAATTAAAGCTCTCTCTAATTTAGCCAGAGCTATGCCATATATCATGTTTTATACTGGTTATCATCAGCTACCCAGTTTGTCCAACACTTTAGATGTTATTACTTCAAGGAGGGGCTGCAGTGCTCCATGCCAAAATTTCCAGTTGTCCTGGGTTGAGACAACCATTAAACTCCTGCAGACTGAAGCCAATTTCATTATGAATCATGGATTTTGTGGATTACCACATGCTTACTTAAAAGGACAAATAGCTTTGCTACTACAGGAATAACAGTCTCCCTGAGATCAAAAGCAAGAAGGAAAAAAAAAAAAGCCTCCAGTCATGAAGAACACTCAAAGCAAGTGGTGGCACAAGGATTATATATTACCCATGCATGTAGAGCAAAGCAAACTGTCATTAAATGTTCCCAGAAATGCAGTTGAGGAGTGTTGGCAAACTCTTAGAGCAGTGGAGGTTCTGGAGGCCAGTACTTTTATTTTTAATTTTCAAATTGAGTCTTTAGCAGCAGCTAAAGGAAGATGTCAGGCTTGCCTTGGGCTTTTATCAACATTTTGAAAATTAGGACCAGGACTGATGATCTCCTGCTTAAGGATTTGGGAGCTCAGCACTGGATGGGGGAGATGGCTGGAGTTTTGCTCTGTCTGACACATCTGAAAATCTACAATCTTACCATTACTACCCCTAACTTAGAAGTAAAAGCCTAATTTTTAACTGCAAATATCGAAATCTTGCATATCTCCTGCTGTCAGAAATGTGGGAGAAGAAATTGAAGAAACAGCTATTTTGCTCCAGTGGCAATATACCCTGAGTGAGCACCTTTGCAGAAAAGGATTGTGGGCTCTTCATAAAGCCAGTTTTCTTTAAAAAAAGACAAAGATATATAATAGAGTGTCCCTTATGAGCTGCACACATGGCTGCTGAGGGATAGCTCTCCAGGAGCAATGCAGGAGTCTCAGACATTCTTCTTTCCAAGGTCTATTTTAAAAGATTTTTCTTTTTAAATTAACGAAGAGCAGAGTAATAAGGTTGACAATTTAGCCACAGGTTACTTGAAGGCATCCCTGAAGTGCAGAACTTCCAGGACCTCTTTTCATGTTTATCAGGACAGTAGAACTGCACAGAGACCAAAGGAATCTTTTCTTTCAGTGCTATGACACACTTTCCAAGAATTTAAGTATAGTTCAAGACAGAATAAGAGAGGCAACTTCTCTTTTATTTCTTTTTCATCTTGAAAGGAGAAAAGCTTGAGATGATTTTGAGGGTCCCTCCTGCCCAGTCTAAATTTCACAGAATGCTTTGGGTTGCATGGGACCTTAAAGATTTTCTTGCTCCAACAAAATTGGACGTGGGCAGGATCTTTAGGGCCCCTTCCAACCCAAACCATTCTATGATTCTATGAATCTTTGATGAGGAGATTTAACTCCTTCCCTTTCCAGTGCTTTCCCTCCTGTGGATAAAGGGTTTGATGA
This sequence comes from Acridotheres tristis, assembly GCA_037013685.1. Classification (NCBI taxonomy): domain Eukaryota; kingdom Metazoa; phylum Chordata; class Aves; order Passeriformes; family Sturnidae; genus Acridotheres; species Acridotheres tristis. Next base: position 111,752,673 of record CM072884.1, read on the forward strand.
TCCTATTACATCATCTTGGATGTTACACAAATAATTTGGCTTGAGCAGCTGAAAATGCTGCCTTGGGTCTGGTCAGGGCACTTTGTGTAGAGAGCCCTGAGCATTTCCACAGGCTCCCTGGGGCACAGTGAATCACCAGAGATAAGTGGATGACACAGCCCCTAGGACATGTGCAGAGCATGTTAGGTCACAGTTTCACCTCCTTCACATCCACAAAAGGAGTAGATGGGATTTCTGTATTGTTGGGAAGGAGAAGGAACTGACAGGAAGGTCTCACGGATATGTATGTATAACAAAGAGATCTTTGAATGTAGAATCTGAAGAAGAAATAGAAATAATAGCAAGTTTTGATATTAAAGAAAAAAAATTGCTGAGCTAGTCTTACTGGGTAACGAGAAGGCAAAGAGCAAATGAGTTGGAAGGGGATTTTATGACTTAAAACAAAGGATAAATCCACCTCAAACAAAAGATGTTTTTAACCAAGCAAAAAAATTTTCACAGACAAACAAAAAAGCCAATGTTACAAGTAGAGGAAAAAACCTCAAATTTTTCCACTGCAAAAAAACTAAAAACCAACTTCTAGCTTAAACTGTAACATACTAACCTTTTGTAATTGAAAATAGTAACATACGTATGGTAATGTTAATAGTTAGAATAGGCTATAAGTAATAGTAGAAATATTAATTAGTTGTCATGTATTAAAATAGTCTGTAATGAAAAGTATATAATGCATATATAAAAAGGCTTCAGACAAACCCACAGCTGTAGCTGAAAAAGCTGTGGGCTGGGCTCTTGTCATCCACGACCCGTGAATTATTGTATCATTTAGATATAACAAACAGCATTTAAAAAAAAACACCTAGAACCCCACATCCCTCATTTTTGCTTCTTACACTGTATTCCTTGTCATGGCCAGCAGCGTCTGAGTTTTCTTTGTGACAGAGGTGACAGGGTGTTTGTCCCCCAGGCAAACCCTGCAATGGTGAGGGACACAGTGACCTGCTGGCGTTTCACCATCAGTGTTGGTACAAAACTCCAGGCAGAAACTCGTAGGCTCTGACCAGGAGCTCTTGGCTCATCCTGGGGATGCAGGATTGCGAGCAGCCCAAGGGCTTCAGGGGCTGCTGTGTGACTCTGAGCAGCTGCACAGCCCAGCAAGGCTTGGAGCTGGGCTGGCTCTTGTCCCACCAGCCCAGGCCAAGGTTACAACTTGTGTCTGGCCTTTGTAAATACACTGCTGGGTGTGAATCCTCTGCACCTGACTCCCAAAATTACTGTCCCTCCGTGGTTACTGTGCTGCAATGAGAGAGAAAGGACAGCAACACACACGGAGCTCTTTGGGGAAAAAAGGCCAATTTATTGTACAGCCAGCCCGGATTTAAAGTGTGTTAGTGCAGCCAGTTAGGACAGGACAGGATCTCATTGGACAATTGGGAAAAACATCCCTGGGACAGCACCTCAGGATGTGTCCCACAAGAAAGACACCAGGTGTTAATGTTTATTATTAATCCCCTTCTGTTTTTCACCATATTATCACCCTGGGAGACTCCTCCCTAACTGAAGCTGCAGTCAGCTTGTCAGCCTGGGAATGGAGCTGAGAGTCAGGAGAAACCCAGGCCTGGAGAGAATTGCCAAGCTGTAATTCCCTAGCTCTGTGAATGTGTGTGTCCACATCCCTCTTCTTTAGCCGCTCTCTGTTGTCTCTGAGCCTGCCCCAGCCCTGCGGGGACACCTCTGTCCTGGCAGTGACATCACTCCCTGTGTCACGGTGAGCTGTGCCGGCAGATTCCCGGATTTTACCTTATGAGGGCTCAGCCAGGACAGCCCTGTGTGCTCCAGGGTGGCTGAAAGGACAAAGTCCCCTGAGTGGGTGACACGGCTGGTCTGGCAGCCCTGAACCCTTGTACTGAGCACACCTCCCACACTGCTGGGCGCTCAGCCAGGAGCTGCACCCACACCACAGCATGAAGGAAATCAGATTTCTGATGCCATGGGACTCCTCTGGCTTGTGGGGTTTCTTTTTTTATTTTTTTTCCCATTTTTTCTAACCCCTCTCTTCCTCTTTTTCTTGACTGCCGTTCAATTTTGCTGCCACATCTCATTTTTACTCTTTTTTTTTTTCCCCCTCAGCAAGAAGCCTGCCCACATCCTTCCCAATTAAAAAGCTTTCTCCAGCTTGTAAATAAACATCGAGAAAATCCAAAGCTCCAATGATGGCTGTTAATGCTCGGCTATCAAACATCATCCAGCAGGCAGCACACAGGTGCTGACAGCAGCTAAATGCTGGCTTGGGCAGCTTTTGTGCTGATTTCTGCAATGCCCTCCACACCTTACCAGAATTAATGTGTTGTTGCACTGCTGCTCGTCCTGGAAGTCCCAGGATATGGAGCAGGAGGGATGTGCAGCTCTGGGACCCCAGAGATCCTGCCTCTCTCAGAGGGGATGACCTGGCCTCTCTCCACACCTGCTCCCAGCTTGGACCTGCCAGGTGTGTCCTGATGGATGGTGAGGGGAGGGTTCAAAGAGGCAGCGAGCTGGCTGGGCACAAGTGGCTGCAGATAAGGGCCAGACAGTGATAGGGAGCTGATTCAGGTGATGAATGAGGGCTGCTCCCTCTCACTCTGCCCAAACCTTTGCTCCTCCAGACAGAGAAATGGAACTCTGACGTGGTCTGTGCTCCCAACCTGCTCTGAGGACAAGGCTGCTCCCTGCCCTGGCTTTACTCACAGGTCAGGACCTCAGGTGTTAAGCCTCACTTCTGAGGCGGCTCATAAAGCAGATTTATGGAACTTATGATTTATGGGAGTATTGTAAAAGTTGGCACACCCTTGGCCTTCACTTTCTGCATCTGCAAGAAGGCTGCCTTGGAATTGTAAAGGGATCAGCTTCCACCCTCTGCCTGTCCCCTGCTCCCCCTGGAGCATCTTCTTGGTGCCCTGGACAAATTCCCTCCTTCAGGAACTGTGAACACCCGGGGGGACACAGCAAGCAATTTGGGAAGCACAAATGGCCTTTAACACGAGGCTGGGTTTCTGCAGTGGCTGCAGAGTCCTGCAGCAAGACCAGCAAGAGCAAGAGCATCTAATTGTGCTCCTCAAACCAGCACAGGCCCAGTCACCTTCTCTGGGTTGTTTTGGAAAATGTGAGGGAACAGCTCAGATGGAGTGACCTCGTGGTGTCAATCCTCCTCTCAAACTCTGGCCAGTCCCAGACTTTTCCAGGGATCTCTCAGCCTCCAGAATTGGAGGTGAAGGCCAGGTTTATTTGGGTGCCTTCATTCCAGCTGGCATCTTTTCAGTGTATGATCTGTGGGTGTTATCCCAGGAGATGCTCAGAGGGCAGAGATCCTGCTCTGGTGGCTGGCAAGGAGAGTTTCCAGTGGGCACTGGAAGTTTTCTCCAGCTTTGTACACCTCCATCCTGTTTTCTGGCACTGCAGGGCAGAAGGACAATCCCTGCAGAGTGGAGCAGCTGGAGCCAATGCTGATGCTCAGCCCCAAGGCCAGAGGGGAACAGGAGAGGGGAAACCACCCTTGGTGCCCAAGGGGTCAGTTTTGGCCAGTTTTGGGTCACTGCAGGAGCTTAGGCCTGGACATCTTCCTTGCTGAGCTCCTGCCTACCCTTCCCCACTGCAAATTTAAAAAAAACCACCAAAACTTTCTGGGCATTTCTGGACATTATAAGCACCCTTTAATGAGTTTTGTCGGATTTTGATGACCTTAGTTGAGCAGAGAGGCTGGCAGAGGTGCACAAGCACACACACACACTGCTCCTGCAGGTCTCTCTGCATGCTCTGAGTCTCCAGGGAATGCTGACTGGGAGGAATGGATGCTATTCTTAGAGGGCAAGAAAGAGGCTTCGTGCTCCACAGAGGCTTCAGCTTGCAAAGGCTTGTTCCTCCATCATCCCTTTCAAGAAAGTTGAGGGTTGATTTAACTGTCAAAGATAATTACTGCAACAGGCTTGCTTTTCTCAGGAAGATTATACTCGCTCAAAACCAGCTTCTTCTGAAAACACTTTGCAGACAATAAAAGGTTATTGGCAGCTATTAAGTCCTAAACATTATCTACCCGCTGCAGAGGAGGGGCACAGGAGCAGCAGGGGTTCAAACTCCATGGCAGGGGCATGGCTGCACCTCTGCTGTCTCCCTGGGCCTTCCACGGTGCCTTTGGCCTTGGGGGACCCTCACCTGGCCCCCAGGTGTGCAGCTGGCAGCCCTTTGCTCCCATGGCACGGGGGCTCCCACATCCTGGGGTGACCTACTTTCCAAAGGAGGTTGAGTTTAGGGTGAAAGAGAAATTAAAAATCATCTCATCCCACTCCCCTGCCATGGCAGGGACACCTTCCAGTGTCCCAATGTCCAACCTGGCCTTGGGCACTGCCAGGGATCCAGGGGCAGCCACAGCTGCTCTGGGAATTCCATCCCAGCCCCTCCCAGGGAACAATTCCTAATTCCCAATTTCCCATCCAGCCCTGCCCTCTGGCAGTGGGAAGCATTCCCTGTGTGCTGTCCCTCCATCCCTTGGGAATTGTCTCTACATCTTTCTTGCAGGCTCCCTGCAGGTACTGAATGGCCACAATTAGCCATACGTACATTTACAAGTTGTTAATATATATACATATGTTCATACATGCTGTCTCTTATTTTTTTTCCAAGCATGCTTATTAATTTTGTTAAATATTCAGTCTTTGTGTTGACTCACCCCTACACACTTCTGAAGCAGTTAAATGGAAAAAGTCTGATTTCAATTAAAAAAAAAAAAAGAGAGAGGAAGAAGTTATCCCTGTACTGTAGAACCTTGTAAGTTGGTTGGTTTTCAGTGCCAAATTACTTTTTTTTTTAGCCAATATGGAAACTTTTTTTCCAGTGAGTTGGCTGAGATTTTGCTTGAGGAATTAACTGTGCCAACTCAGTTGCCACAAACATTTATCTCTTGTCCCTCCAGGACCACAGGGTGCTCCGTGATCCACGCTGGCACCAAATGGGTGGAAGAACTGAACTCACTCCTAAAGCTGTTTTAACAAAGGACCAGCACAGACTGGGCCTGTACTGGGGAATTAAACGTGACCAGGGATGTTCCAAGCACTGACACCACAAGGCACAGAGCAGTCTGTGCTGCTGGACTGGCTCACCACCCACAACAAGGTGGCTTTGTGCAATCCATCTTTTGGGAACTGTCCCTGAAATGCTTGAACTGCCAAATCCTGCCCCAAAGTTACTTAGGGTTAATGCTGGCAGCAGCACCAAATTTAGGTCAGGAAGTATCTCTTTATTTTACCAACATAAGGAATCTCCTTGCAGGGCCTGATAATGCTTGAGGGCATTGTCATAATCTTGCATCTTGTGACCAGTGCAGGGCTTAAATCTTCAGCTGATGGGCAGCATGTGGGGAATTTAACCCAATTTTCCACACCCATTCACCCAGATTTCTCCAAGTGTTGCCAGCACAGGCTCACCATCACATCACAAAAATCTCCTCCTGGTTAGGTGGTGCACTTCCATCTGCAAAGCTGAAATACTTGGGGTTTACAAAGCCTGTGTGAAACACAAGCTCTTGTATCTCCAGGAGCTGCACCCAGGGTGAGCTGCAGTGGGAATAATTGTCATTACTGGAGTTCACTTAGGAAACAACACATTTCCCCTGGCCCCTGCAAAAAAAAAAAAAAATTGCTGTTCTGTGTTAGCCACTTCCTCACAGCCAGAAGTTTATCCCCAGAAGTTTTATCTCCATGATATATTTGTGGAAGGAGGCAAAAGAGGCTCTCAAGTAATGTGCTTCTGATTTGCTCCTCCATCAGGCTGCTGCATAATCATAAACCCAGGGTCACTAGAAGGACCCAGTGGGCTCTGCATGGCTGCAGGAGAGAATAATTTGGAGCAGACAGCAGCACATCCTCGCTTCATCCCCTCAGGGAATGAGGGACTGAAGGCAGGGGAGCGTGGGCACAGGGATGAGTGCACACAAACTTGCCTTTATTTCATTTAGCCAGGAAACAATGCACTTCTGCTCCATCAAAACAGTGAGATCCAAAGACACTTTTCAGCAGGAGTACTGGGACAACTTCTTTCCAACCCTGGATGGTTTCTGAGTTGAGTTTATTTTTATTTCTAAGAGATATTATTTGAAATTCTAGTAAGAGAGCATATACAAGCAGTCCACAGATCTCAAGTCATACATTCCTACTGGCAACCCAGAGATGAAAGGCTTGGAAACCTGTCCCTGAACTGTTTTCTGGATTTCTTGGCATCAGGATAATTCAACTGGGAATGTCAAGGGTTTTACTAAATAGCTGCTGGAAGGACTGAGCAGCTGAAAACCCTGCTTCAGTCAGCAAACCAAACGGTTTAATGGGCATCACATGAAAAGCAAAACCAGAAGTTAATCAAAAGCAAAATAGGATGTCCTGACCGGGAATTCAACTCTGCCCCATGATAGTTTGGGATCACATCTGCAGCAAACTTCTGCAGCTGAACTGCACAGCACACTTTACCCCTGACTCCTGTGTCAACAGAGTCCACTGAGCACTAAAAATGTAGGAAATATTTTTCGTCACTCCTGCTTGGGTCTGTGAAAGTACAATGAGCTGAAGTCTGAAGAAGAAAGAACTCTGCCCCTTTTGCTTTAGATTTCATTATTTTCACAGGGTTTTTGTTGTTGTTGTTGTTGTTGCTTTTTTGGGGTTTTTTTTTGGTTTTTGGTTTTTTGGTTTTTGGGTTTTTTTTCTGTTGTTGTTGTTGTGTAAGTTTCTTTTACTTCTGGAGTAACCACTTGATAAAAAAAAGAAAAATCAAACAAACCAAAACACCATTTGCCTCCTAAAATCATGCATTTCTGTAAGGTCACATCACACCACGTGGAAGCAACTCCTGTTAAGATCAATTCACACAAATTACATGCAGGAAAAAACTATAAAAGCGTTGGCTCTTATTGTTGCTCTCCCCCTTGCCTGCACTCCCCACAGCTTGACATTTGCTAATGGTTTTTCTTCACTGAGTAGTTCTTCTCTCAGGCAGTCTGGGAAGAGTTTCAGCTTTGTCCTCCCCTGTGCCCATCACAGAAGAAAAGTGGCAGGAGCTTTTCCAGGGTCAGAGAGGCTGATCCCGCTGGACTTGTTTGTGCCAGGAATCCTTTTGTGGGAAGCAGACTCACAGGTAGCTTTTGAAAGGCTCGGGAGATCTTTAGGTTAATTTCCATGACAAAAAAAAATGTTTCTGGTATTTTTATGGCCTTGGTGTCTGGTCACCTCTGGTTGACACCTCGGATGTCCTTGGCTTCCACCTAAGCTGACTCCCTGACAGGTGAGTCACAGCCTGGTTTCACCTGAGGGCAGGTTTCAAAGAAAACTCCTCCTTGTGTGGAGGCTTTTTATTGCTCTCAGGTATCACAGTGAGAAATGAGTTAGACAAAGAAAGGCACCATAATCCCCCACAAGTTAAAGAGTGTGTCCTGTGGGTGTAAAAGAGGATTAGTACTCTTCATGAGGGACATGGAGACAGGAAAAAGGTGTATTTCCTAAACAGTTTGTGTATGGTTTGGGTTTTTTTCCTTGTTGAAGTTCAAACATTTGTGTAACTTTCCTTGAGACATCACATTTATGGCCCAGCCCTGGCAGTTTCTTTGCCTGCTATGTCACAGTGAAGTGCTCCTGTTTCACAATGTTTTTACACACAGGGCTTGGAATGACCTGTTCCTTGTCTTCAGCAGTATTTCAGTGAGTTCCTTGTGCTGAACCACTCAGCTCTGCAGCCAAGAGCAGGGCACAGGAGTGTCCCCCTCAAACAGTGGCAGCAATTTTCAGTGACAAAGCCCTGAAATGAGGTTCAGTGCATGGGAAAATCCACCTTTGCTTTGTAGGAAATGTTTGTGACTCAATAATCCATTTGATTGGTGATCCTTAACTGGAATGAAACAGACCATGCAATCCACAAGCTATTTTTTTATTTTATTTCCTTGTCCTCTCCATTTTCCTTTGGGAGAACACGGCTTCACCACTGGAAGAGCTCGTGGCATGTCGTGAGCTGCCCCAGCAGATGCATCTGCAATAAATGTGTGTCCAATCTGCACAAGAACAGCTGATTATCATTTATCCCCTTATCAAGGGGGAATTGTCAGCCTTTGGAATCCCTGGCTGACAGGGGTCTGTGGATGATGGATCACAGTGGCTGTCTAGGCCTGATGCAGACAAAGATGTTGACACACACACACAAGGCTCATTTCTGAGAAAAGTAGATTTTCATGGGACATGGAATCCTGTTACCTTGCTGCACCCTTCATCAGAAATGATCCAGCACCCTGTTGACATAGGGTTTGGATTCAAAGTGCAGCACAGATGCTCCTGCTGTGTTGGATCCCACAAACCTGGGGTTCTTTGAACTTTCTAACCCCCTGGAAAACACTGCTTTTGACCTGAGGCCATGGAGAAGGCTTCCAAATTTGAGTGATGAATTTAAAATCACGGGTGTGCAGTTAAAATAAAAGTGTGTGCTTTCACAGGGTGATGGGTTTTAAATTTGGGGTTTTTATAGTACTGTAATAGTATGGAAGAACACGGTGGGTTTTAGGTGTTATCTCTTTGTTTGTTCATCTTTCTTGTTCCTTCTTCATGGATTTCAGGTAGTAGTTTCTGGTTGGTCAGTCAGTGTCACTCTAAGGGTCATGGAAATCTAGTTATTAGGTCAAAAGTAGAAATAATATAAGTGTTAATTCACTATTGGACTATTTAGCCTTAAAAGACCTTTTAGCAGTTGCATCTGAGTCCATTTTTTCCTCACTTCTAGCTGGTAGATGGAAGTGCTGTCGTACTCTCTGTACTTTCTGATAAGACACAATAAATATCCAAGCCCAAACACACAAAAAAAATCCTATTTCAACCGTGTTTCTGTTAATCCTGGCTCTGAAAACAACCAGACGAAACTAATGACAAACCACTAATTAAGGGGTGCAAAGCATCACTGCTGCACTGCAGTTTGTTTTGCTACCTCAGGCTTGGAAATTAGTGCAAGAACGAAAGCAAGGAGCACCTGTGCCATGTGTGCTGTGGCTTCTGCTGGTTTCTCTGCCCTGTCCAGGTGGACCCCAGCACAAGGAATGTGCAAACTGCTCACCTGGGAGTGCCACCTCTTCTGGTATTTCTCCTCCAGTCCCCACTATCAGTAAAACAGAGGGATTGATCTGTGATTAGATATCTCAATTGTCTTCCCGTTGGCTGTTCAGGTGAGGCTGCTCTTGAGTTGGGCAATGCTGCCATGCCCAAGTGCCTGGAGCTGGCAGGCTGCCTGCTCCCTGCAGCACCTGCAAATTCCCTGAGTGTCTGGAGGGTGAGTAATTCCCAGGGGTGGGTGGAGATGGGGGTTTCCACACATTGCAGAATCACAGAACAGGCTGAGTTTGAAGGGTCCAACAAGGATCATGGAGTTCAGCTCCTGGTCCTTCTCCAGGACCATCCCCAGCAGTCACAGCCTGTGCCTGAGAGTGTTGACAAACATGAGCTCTGTCAGCCTTGGTGCTGTGATCATTTCCCTGGGAACTCTGCCATAGTGAAATATTATTGGTGTCTTCCTATTTGAAGCTTCAGATGGAATCATTAAAAAAATCTCCTTATTATCCCCTAATTCAATCCCGTTACACAAAGCATTACCAACAGGAAAATTGTCTGGATTTGGATTCAAAGGCCAGGGTAAACTCACAATTACAAACATTTTTAGCCCTTTCCCTGTTTGGAAAGTTTATCAACTTGGAAAACCTCCCATTCCTGAAATGAAACACACCGTGACCAAACAGAACTAACTCTGAGAAATATTTGTGAAATTTGTGTTCCAGCCTGGAACTCAAACTTCTGGATATGGCAGGAGAGAACTTTTTGCTGATATCCAGCCTAAACCTGCCCTGGCTCAGCTTCAGGCCATTCCCTCGGGTCCTGTCACTGCACAGAGCAGAGATCAGTGCCTGTCTCTGCTCCTCACTAGGAATTTGTGACTGCAGTGAGGTGTCCCCTCAGCCTCCTCTTCTCCAGCCTGAACAGACCAAGTGCTCTTCACAGAGCTTCCCTTCAAGGCCTTTCACCACCTTCATTGCCCTTCTTTGAACACTCTCTAATAATTCAGTGTCTTTCTTATATTTTGGTGCCCAAAACTGCTCACAATACCAAAGTGAGGCCATCCCAGCCCAGAGCAGAGTGGGACAATCCCTCCCTGTCCCAGCCTGGTGCCCTCAGGTCAGGGATGTCCCTCCTGGCTTCCAGGGCACTGCTGACTCAGATCCAGCTTGCCATCAGCCAGGACCCCCAGGTCCCTTTTCATGGCACTGCTCTTCAGCATCTCATTCCCCAGTTTGTGCAGAATCTGGCATTTTCCCTTGCTGGATTTTGTACATTTGGTGACTGCCCTGATCATCAGCTATGAGACTCTTGACAGCTCCACTGCTGCCAGAAAAACTCCATCCAGCCCTGAGCTCAGAGCCAGGCTGGAGCACCAAAACCAGTTTTTTATTTCCATCCAGCACCAAGTGCTGAGTTTGGCTGCCGGAAGATTATTCTGGTTTAGAGCCAGGGGTTTGCATTATCCCACTTTTAATTTTGTCCACAAGCACAATCCCTGCAGCTTGTTTCCCAGCTGATCAGGCTCCTCCTGGAAGAGGAGCCACTGCACGTGTGGTCCCAGGCTGGCACAGTGTCAGGAGCACTCCCCTGTCCAGTGGTTGTGCTGTAATTGTGTGGTCCACACCCCGAACACAGAAATCCAACGCCGCGGGCAGAATTGCGCAGCCTCAAAATTGCACCTAGCCAGGGTGAGACTCAACAGGAAACTGAAAGAGTACAGACACTTCCAGAAACAAAACCTGCCCCCCTTTTTCTTGAAATGTCTTTGCTTTTCGAGGCATGGAAAGAATGAGGATTAGGCAGCGGTGTCTCTTTATTGACACGTCAAATGATCTTGAGCAACAGCGGGAGCTGCGTGTTTGGGCATTGCTGTGGATGCTTGGTAGGAACAGTTTGTGGAAGGTCTTTCCAGGCATTTGCACAAACACAGCTCCAGTAAGTTGCATTCCAAGCTGAAGGTTTGGTGGGAAAAGCAGGGAGGATTTAGGGGAATCAGAGAAGCTGTGAGAACAGCAAAAGAAAGGGTCAGGGGATATTTCTGCCTCACTTTTTATTGTCATGCTCCATCAATTCAGGTTCCTGTTGAAGGGCTGTAGGTTGTGTCACTGTCACCCCATAAAAGGCCAAAGCTCAGAGACAGTCCCAGGGCTGAGTGGGGGCCCTTCCTGCCCAAAGAAAAACGGGGCCAACCTGATCTCACAATCTGATGTCAGACCTCTCACGTCATCTCTCAGATTTCCTTGAACTGAATTTTTCTTGAACTGATTCTCATCTGAGCCTGAGCACATCAGCTGAAAAAACCCCTTCCTGTCTTGATGATAACATTTCTAGAGGTGAAGAGTCCAGTACACAACATGAAGTGTTGTTTCCATTGGTTAATTCTCTTCACTGTGAAAAATGTGCTTATTTTCCATAGAACACTCATATCTGGTTTTAATTTTTAGACACTGAGTTTTGTTGAATCTTTATCAGCTTCTCTATCACCAGATTTGCATTTTCCAGAGGTACACTTTTTACCATATGGCTCAGGAGTTTATGGGGAGTTCATCCTATGAACAGACTATTTCCAAGAGCCTGGAGTGACAGGATGAGGGGGAATGGCTTCAAACTGACAGAGAGTAGGGTTGGATGAGATTTTGGGAAGGGATTGTTCCCTGGGAGGCCCTGGCAGAGGGTGCCCAGAGCAGCTGTGGCTGCCCCTGGATCCCTGGAAGTGTTCAAAGCCAGGCTGGATGACCCAGAGCAGCCTGGGCTCCTGAAGATTCCCAGCTGGAACTGGATGGTTTTTAGGGTCCCTTCCAACCCAAACCATTCCACAATTCTAGGATTATGCACAACTATTCTAGAAAGAAACATCTTTGTGGTCAAAGTTTCTTCTTCCCTAGCCTTTTTTCCCCCCAGTTGTCTTGAGTTTATGGGGTTCAGCTTCCCAGCTGTCCCTGGATCAGCAATCTGTCCTCTCTGTTCCCTCCCAGCAGCTCCCAGAAATAATCCACGAGGCTGAGTTTTCTGCAGCAGACTCGTTTCCCTCCTGAGAGAGGAATTCCAGGAAGGATTTCTTCACAGAAAAAGCTGGTCAAGGACTGGAAGGGGCTGCCCAGGGAGGTGATGGAGTCCCCATCCCTGGAGGTGTTCAAATGTTCCCCAGGGAACACCTTGGATGTCCCCTGAGCTTTGTGCACTCCGTGATGTGGCCTCTCCTGCCATATCCAGAAGTTTGAGTTCCAGGCTGGAACACAAATTTCACAAATATTTCTCAGAGTTAGTTCTGTTTGGTCACGGTGTGTTTCATTTCAGGAATGGGAGGTTTTCCAAGTTGATAAACTTTCCAAACAGGGAAAAGGCTAAAAATGTTTGTAATTGTGAGTTTACCCTGGCCTTTGAATCCAAATCCAGACAATTTTCCTGTTGGTAATGCTTTGTGTAACGGGATTGAATTAGTGGATAATAATGAGATTTTTTTATGATTCCATCTGAAGCTTCAACTAGGAAGACACCAATAATAAAATAATCACAAACCTGACTCACAAAGCTAAAAAGCAGATTTAGCACTCTGCAGATCTAAGGAGAAAACCCAATTAAAATCCTCCTGCTATCTGTTGAGATTTTCTTGTGAAATGCTACACAGTTGTTTATTTCCTTTTAAATAAGCAAACAGCCAAAGAACAGACTACTTCCCTAAATGAGATTTTTCAGTGTTTGTTTGTCTTTCTCCATAGAAATTCAGGCCTTGTCCAGACTTGGGACTTGTAACAAGGACTGATTTTATATCTTGAGAGAGCAGAGAGACAAACACAGCCAAAGAAAGGAGATGCTGTCAGGACTTTCATGTGTTGAGCCAAACTGCCTTGGTTTTATTTGCCTTTTCCATCAGTAGAAAAGCCAATTTGCATTAGAACTGGAGACATGACAATTCAAGTAGTTTGTTTCTTTATTTCCCATAAATATGTCACATTAAAATGTAAAGCTTAAACTGCTTTGTACACTGCAAGCACAAACAGCCCATCTCCAGCAAGGGAAATATGTAAACCACCTTGTCTTGGTTTTCATGCACTCCTAAGTAATTCAAATGAGAGGGTGATAAACATCAAACATTCTTAGTTTAAAACACAAGAATTAAAACTCTTTTTTTGTGTTGTTTTGGTAGTTTTTCCCCCCACCCCCAAACACAGAGTTTCCTTTGGACCTAATAAAACCTTTCATTCATAAGGTATGGGATGTTCTGTTTTCAGTTCTCGTTTTGGGCAAAGTCAGGGAGAGACACAAATGTTGAGATGAAAAAGCAGATCTTCCAGCAGAACATTTTGAAACTGAAGACTACAAATACATCCTCTACTTTTTTTTCCCCCCCAGCTGAAACAGGGACAAGTCTGGCACGAATCTGAATCATCTAAACTGGCTTTACATGCGTTTTTTGACAGAAAAATATTCAACCAAGAAAGGTCTCCTGCTCACAGAGCATCTTCCCTGGGAGTGCTTCCCTAAACTTAAGAGCCTGACACTACAACTAAGAAAAAAGCAGCCTTAAAACAAACAAAAAAACCCTTAAAATGTTATAAGCAGCTTCTCCTTGTGACACTGTTTTATGTCTAGCCAGGTTTTCTGTGTGCTGACACACATGGTTGCTCAAGAGCTGAGCACTTGTTCCTGACATGCAGGCCTGCCAAAGCCAGAATAGTGAGGACATTTACAATACAGTGATGTAATCTTCTCCCACATTTTGTAAATGTGGTTTTCTGTTGCAAACTTCCTTGGTTTTTAATAGTCAAGCAGCAGTGTTGAGTGTGTAGAGGCTATGCTGCAACATTAAACCCCTTTCTTAGCAGCTGAGCTGGGATTTCATAACCCAGGGGAGAACTCTGTGTTCGGAGTTATCACCCATGACTTCACCCAGGGACCATTTTCTGTTCCTCTATTTATTTCTGGGGACAGGGCTGACCAGCACTGCTCTTCTCCATTTGCAGGGGATGGTGGCTTGGTAGCCAGCCCTGAAATCCAAGGGGATGAAGGATTGTCCCAACCACAGACAAAACCTCCTGTCCCAGAGGGCAGAGCAGGGAAAAGTGTCCACAAGGGCACTTTATGTGCCAGTTCATGCTCCCTCTTCCCTCCTATTCCAGGCCCAAAAGGAAAGCTGGAGTTATTCTAACTTTGTGCTTTTCTGTGTGGGAGAATGAATCAGAAAAGCAGCAGTGCAAAATTCCCTGTGGCATCCCCTGGCTTTGTTTTATCCCATCCTGGGAGCAGGGTTACTCCAGGATGCAGGTCCCACTTGATGTCTAAGCCCTGCTTTGGGATCTGATGGTTTCCCTCCCCGCAGACAGAGGCTCTACAGTCCTCCAGGAGCTCTGGGAGCTCAGGGCAGCCAAAGGCAGCCCCTGTCCCCTCTTCTCCCCCCTGTTCTGGCCAGGAAGGGCAGGAGGGAGCTGGGTTGGCTGTCAGGGACTGATAACGTGCTCTGGGTATTTCCTGGATGGAGCTGCTCTGATTTATAGCCAGGCCAAAGAGGCTGCTGAGGACCAGCTCTCTTTATTTCTCCTGCCTCCCACACACAGGAACAAGGAACAATAAAGATCATGACCCTCTTTCCACTCGCATTCCTGGCCCCTCCCGTGCTGTCCAGAAATGGGAGAAAAATACATTGTAGGAAATGAGAAGTCAAGTGGTGGCGACAGGGCAGGGAAAGTCTTTGCCAGGCTGCAGTGACAAGGCAGAAGCCACGTTCTCCCTTCTCCCTGCCTTTACTGTTTGCAGAGCCTCGACTGGAAGACTCTGGGACTTAAAACCAGAGCAAAAAGAGTCTCTATGAGCGATGTGAGACTCATGGAATCATAGAATCGTGATGGTTTGGGTTGGAAGGGGCTCTAAAAGTCACCCAGTGCCACCCCTGCCATGGCAGGGACACCTCCCACTGTCCCAGGCTGCTCCAGCCCCAATGTCCAACCTGGCCTTGGGCACTGCCAGGGATCCAGGGGCAGCCACAGCTTCTCAGCCTGCCCACCCTCCCAGGGAAGATTTCTTTTCCCTAATATTCAATCTAACCCGACTTTCTGTCATCTTGAAGCCATCCCCCTCTGTCCTGTCACTCCATGCTCCTGCAAGGGAAGTCAGTCCCTGCAGAGAAGAAACTGTGGGAATGCAGCTGCAGGGCACAGTTCCTTTTCTGAGCCACGTTCAAACTCCATTTCTGGGGAGCTGGGGGAACTTTCACCCAGCACCACCTCAGCTGCTGCAGTGGGGACTTGCAAGAGCAGCAGAATCTCACTCGGATCTCAGCTGGTTCCTCTGCAAATCCCTCTCAAGCAGAGGGAAATGCAGGGACAGTAATTGGCATGGAGCAGCAGCTCAGCTGTGCTGGTGACAGAAGATACTGTGGGAGTTATTAAGGGGCTGCTGTTAAGGTACCACTAATAATTTTCAGAATCATTTCCATTCCTATTCTTCCCCTGGCAGCCTGAAAGTGCTGTGGGTCCTTTTAAAGCCGTTCTGCCTGCAAACAGTTTATTGTTTTATTTGATACGTTGCTTAGGGACAGCTCTTGTACCTCCTGTGCTTTATTTCCCCCCTCCCTTCAAAGAGTGAGAGCATTTTAATATTTCTGGGAGAAAAATAGCTGTAATAAAACATGAACATCTTGGGCCCAATCTCTGTGCAGTGGAAAGCTCTTCCCTGAGAGGCTGTTCCGTGCTGGCTTTTCCGGTTGCTGTGCTCTGCAGAGAGCTGGCAGCTCCATCCTGCTCCCCATAAACATCTTTCTCCTGCTAGTGGAAAGCTTTGCTCACTTAGGATGGGAAGATGGAGCAGAGATGGATCTCTGTGGTCTCCACTGATGGGTTTTTTATTTTTTGGAATGAGTCACCAGGCATGGCTGAGCTGGGGGAAGTCACACAGTGATGGTCAGAATTGCCCAGGTGCTGGAGTCACCACTGGCAGGGGTCATTTCAGAATCATGGAATGGTTTGGGTTGGAAGGGACTTAAAAAGTCACCCAGTGCCCCCCCTGCCATGGGCAGGGACACCTCCCACTGTCCCAGGCTGCTCCAGCCCCAATGTCCAGCCTGGCCTTGGGCACTGCCAGGGATCCAGGGGCAGCCACAGCTGCTCTGGGCACCCTGTGCCAGCCCTGCCCACCCTCACAGGGAAGAAATTTTTCCTAACATCCCATCCAACCCTGTCCTCCTTCAGCTTAAGGTCATTCTCCCTTGTCCTGTCCCTCGATCCCTTGTCCCCAGTCCCTCTCCAACTCTCCTGGAGCCTCTCCTGGAAGGAGCTTTGAGCTCTCCCTGGAGCCCCTTTAGGTCCTGGCAGGGGCTCTGAGCTCTCCCTGGAACTTCTCTCCTCCAGGTGAGCACTCCCAGTTCTCCAAGCCTGGCCCCAGAGCAGAGGGGCTCCAGCCCTGGGATCAACTTAGTGGCCTCCTCCAACATTTCCACATCTTTCTTGTGTGGGAGGCCCAGACCAGGATGCAGAATTGATGGTGGGGTCTCACAGGAGCAGAGGAGAGGGGGAGAATCAGCTCCCTCAACCTACAGTTTGGCACTGGAGTCCTCCAGGATGGGAAAACATCCAGGTGAGAGCAAGGCCACCCGTGAGAACTGACTCCTGGAGAAGTGACCTCACAGAAGCCACCACGAGACCAAAGAGCACTGACTGAGTAGCTGGGTGATGTCTGCACAGGGATCCTGCAAGGGGAATGCAAAATCCCCCATTTATGAGCTGCTTCAGGCTGGAGATACTCAAGTGAGGGAAGGGAAATAGGGAGAGCTGTGCAGGCACCAGCCTCACTGTCCACTCCTCACTAGCAGGAATCTCCTTCCCTGTCAGAGTCAAGGGATGAGGGCTCAATCACCCTGCTGGGCTGAGCTGGGATTTTGGAGATTGCTTAAAAACATGGAATGAAAAGAGTTCATGTGCATGAAAAAGAGGAGAGAAACTCTGGAAGGCACTGCCCGTGGAAAAGATACATCCCAAGCCTTTGGAACCTGGCAAAGCCCCTTGAGGAGAAAGTGGAATTTTCCCTACATAAACAACAATGGTTGTATGTGTTTAAAAAAAAAGGAAGAAAAAAAAAAAATTGGGAAGCCAGCAGCCTGATGAGGAAGAAAAGGAGCCTTGTGCACAAGACATTGGGGAAGCTGTTCCAAACCAGTCCATCCTCAGGCAGAAATGTCCCTGCTGGCTCAGCAGAGGCTCCAGGGAGGACTGGCTGTGGCATGGGCAGTGTGGGGCTCACTCTTGGCTTCAGCAAGATGAGTGTTCTTGGCATCTCCCGGGGCTGGCACTCAGGATGGGGAAAACAAACAAACAGGTCTGTTCAAAGGCACGTAGGAGGAATGATATTTCTCTTGGAAGAGCTCCTCTTCTTACACAGGGCAAAAAAAAAGCACCCTGCAGGAGAACAAGAGCTCCCTGAGAATGGCAGGAAGCTAAATGGGAGAACTGCATCTGCTGGATTGTTCTTTGCCTTCTGTCAAGGGGAAAAAAAAAAAAGTTAGACAAAGAAATGAAGTTTGACTCAAGATACAGCAGGCCAAAGACAGGCAGCCAAGCAGGAATGGGTTTCTTTAGCCTAAGAATCATAGAATGATTTGGGTGTGAAGGGACCTTAAAGCTCATCCAGTTCCAACCCCCTGCGTGGGCAGGGACACCTTCCACTGTCCCAGGTTCAAACATCCAGATGAAGGAGAAGGGGAATTATGCTCACTGCACCTGACGTTTAACCTGCAGCTATTTCATGGAAATCACTTTGCTCCCTTTCTGCACTTCACTCGGGTGGTGAAGGAGGGAGATGGGCTCTGGAAACCCTCGTGTGGCAGAGCAATCCCACCCCAGGACAGTGAAGTGCACACGGAGCAGCTCAGGAGCTGTTGCTCCATCACTGACCCCTTGGCCTCAGGGGGATGAGTCCAACCCTGGTTTTCCAGAAAGGAAGGATCCCACCTTTCCAGAGGGATTGCAGGTTTTATCCTTCTGTGTGTTGCCTTTGGCCCCTGGGATGGGGACAGGAGAGGGGGTGAGCCAGCCCTGACACACACTCAGGGTCTCCCTCCTTTTCCAAACCACTTCATTTTGGCTCAGCTTGCCCACCTCCCTCTGAGCTCTGGATTTCCCTCCACAGCCCAAGGAATGCACAGACAAACCTGTTTTCCCTTATGGCTCTGCTCATAGTGAAGAACAACAAGGAACAGACAAGTTTTGGGTAAGCAGGCTTTAGAGGAATTGCATCAGCACTTCTGCATTTTAGGCCATGATGCAGAAAAGCATGGTAAACATTCTATATATGGGATTTTGGACAATTTTTCTAGCTATCTACACAGCAGCTGGGAAAAATATCTTCCAACCCCTCCCCCCCACCATTTTGCATGTGCAGAGGTTTCATTACATTTGTTATACTTGCTACTCATATTTTGTTGAGTTCATCATTCACCTTGTTGTAAATGCCAAGAGAGGTAGAGGCAGAAGGAAGAAAAATGTCATGCTATGATGCTTCTTCCCCAAAGCACAAAATCACTTAATGACTCTTTAATTCATACCCAAAAGCTTATCGCTTGAAAATCTCAATTTGCATGGAGCAAATTATGCTGTTACTGACCAGCATATCTTCTTTATTTTCAATAACTTTACTTTTTGTGTGGCTGTAGAGTGCACATGACATGGGACACGCTGGACATGAGACCCTGGCTGTCTTTCCCAAAGGCTGTGACTCCTAGGCTGACCTTTTTATTCTTCTGGCTTACAGGGACACATTTGATTTTCTCTTTAGCCTTTTGAGCATTCACGTGTCTGGCATATGAACATTGCTGCAGTCACATGGTGCTGTGAACACAGGGAGTTCAACTTGTGCTCCACACAGAGGCAAAAAGAGAAACAGGAGACACGAGATAAACTCTCATGGCCAAGGTCTGGCAATTCTTTACCCTGTCAAAATTGGGGCCATCCTTGGAAAGGCCATCAAAAAAGCAGTGGAAGAGATTGGGACTAGAAACAGAAGGGCTGAACTCTGCATCCAGCCCTTTGGTGCTTGGTGTATTGACAGCCAGCAGGGCCAGAAATTCAGGGCTGAGAATCCTCCAGGTTTGCAGATAATGCTGAGTAGTTCAGCAGCCAAATGCCAGAGTGCTGGTGAGGAACTCCAGGAGGACTCACAACACACAGAAAGGTGGCAGGTGAGCATCAGTGTAGGTTAATCTAAAGAAATCCACCCAAGGAAAAATAACCTAACCTGAGTGTATGTGATGCTAAACCTGGAAACTAGCTACCAGGAAATGGATCACTGACAACTCTCTGAAATCATCAGCTCAGTGTGCAGGGACTGCCAAAAAGCCAAAAAAACCCTAAGAGTACAGATGAAACAGCTTTGTTTTGCTGCTGAGCACACTGGTGAACCCACATCTCAGAGCCTGGGTGAGGTGCTGGTCTCCAGTGCTTGAGGACAAGTCAGTAGAGGGTGGCTGAGGGGACTCCCTTTTGGGCTGGACAAGGTAAGAAATCCCAAAGTTAGACGGAAAAGAAACAGGCAGGGTGTGCCTTCCAAGAGGCTGAGCACCATGAGGGGATGGGGCTTCACTTGGGGAACCAGCAGCAGAGAGTGGCCAGGTTTACTCAATCCTCCTGCCACTGGTGGGGATAAAGGATGAAATGCTGGGATAAGTGATCCATCATCTGCCCCATCCTCACTCCTCACCGTGGCAGCTCACACCTAAGGTGAGGATGAGAATAAGGAGATGTTGACAGATGTTTCCCAGAAAAGTCCCCTGGACACTGAGCATTTGTAGCTCACAGATTTCCCAGCCCAGAGGTGGTGTTTTGCTTGGGATGGAATTCTGCCTTTTTCATTTTTTGTTGTTTTTGTTTTTAATTAAAAAAAACCCAAACAAACAAAAAAAAAAAAAAACAAAAAAACCGACTTTGAAGTCAAACTCTGTTATTTGAGGTGATATCCCAGGCATGGGTAGGTGCCAATGGCAAGTTTATTTTGACTGCTGTCTCATGAGGAAAGCTGGCAGCTGGGGAGCACAGGGAGGCATGTCCTGAAGAAGGTGAAGAACTCAGCCAGACTGCTTTCAACAGCCTCTTTGATGCTGGGTGGCTGAGAACACAGAGTGGAGCTTTCTGTGTGTGCTGTGACAAAACATCCTTTAATGGTTGTCTCCTGGGTCACCCTGGGCTACAGCTTGAAGCCCTGGGTGGACCCAATCCAGTGCAGGAGAGCAGGTTTTCATGGAATAGATCACACACAATCACTGGGGTTGGGAAAGATCTCCAAAATCATCGAGTCCAAGCTGCCACCCATCCCCACCTTGTCACCAAACACATCCAGGGATCTCCCACCACCTCCCTGGGCAGCCCCTTCCAATGTTTCAACATTTTTTACTTCTGGAAAACACCCTAGTGTGGGTTGCATGGATCAGGATACTTCTACTACCATGAAATTCCATTTTTTTTTCTGCTGGGGGAGGAAAATAAACAACTTTCCTTTAGCCTCTAATTTGGAGCCATCACTGATCACCCACGCAAGAAACAACATTTTCTGTCTAAATGAAGAAACAGTTCTCTGTTCAGGGGAAAAAAAAAGCTGCAAATGAGACTTGTACAGGTTGGGAGGACAATTAATGCTCTGCAGCCATGGTGTGAGAAAGGGAAAAAAAAATCCCACATTCATCATGATAACCCATATTTTAATTTCATGCAAAATAAATAATTCCCTCAGGATCAGGACCACAATGTAGCACTACTTCTAGCCATGGTAAGGGGCTGGAAAGGGATGATCTTTAAGTCCCTTCCAACCTAGACCATTCTGTAATTTTTTTTCCTTCACAGGGACAAGGAAAACTAAGGCTGAAGGACAAGGGAAAATAAACCTGCATGTATGTGAAAATAAAACAGCTTTGCAGGACACACCAGGGGCATGCTGCAAGACACATTCCAACCCTCCCAACTCCTCCCGTTTAGAAAGGGACATTCCCCAAAAAACCCCAAGCCCATGATTTTTCACGTGGTGCCTACACCAAAAGCAGCAGCAGGAGACAGTTTGGTAGAAAGATCAAGAAGCTTAAGGCCAGCAGCATTTAGGATCTGTATTTTTTCCTTTTTAAATGTGTGGAAATGTTTCTGTATTTCCTTCTTCTCTGGAAGGTGGAGGGATGAAGAGGAGGATGATGGAGACAGGAGGGTAGGAACAGTTCAAGCTAAAGTTATCTTCCCACCTCTATTTTTCCATAATCTTCCCCCACCACTTTACACACTCTTTCACACCACAGAAGTGCCAGTTTTCTTTCAGAGGCACAACACAAAGGTGTTAACTTGAATTTCTATCCAGAGAGAGTGGTTGGCATCCACCTAGCTCAGCTCCAGACCATCATCCTGTATTTTCTCCAATGAGCCCTAAAGCCTGGCTGGTTATTTTCTTTTTGGGTTACTTTTTTCATCCTGCAGCTGTTGAGGGTGGTGGTAGCAGGAGGGATGAGGATTGAACCAACAAACAAACAAGAAAGGAACTCCTCTGAAACTTTCCAGATCAAAAAGCACACACAAAGTTTTCCTTTCAAGAGGTTTTAATGAAGAGTCGTATTTTTAAACCTCTCACACTGTACAACACATTTAACTGTACATCAAGCTCAGATAAAAAATAAAGCTTTCTTACAAAGTACGTTTTTCCAGTGATTTTTTTCCTTTTTTTTTTTTTTTTGCAGTAAAAATAGCTGCTACATAAAACTCTCCTGATCTCTGAAAAGGAGTCACAGTTTTTCCAAAAATAGAATTCGTATTTTAATCATACAGAATAAACTGCAGGAAGAGACAAGTGAACTGAAAAAATAAGGCTTGTATATAAATTTTTTTTAAAAGTACATGCATAGAAGTTGAAAAACATATGCCATTTATAAAGAAAAAAGGTAATTTTACCAATATTAATATTTTCATTTTTCAGTTACAGAAGAAACCACAAACAGGCCCTTTTATGTCCCAGAATACAACATTAGTTTCCTGTAAAAATGCCAAAATGCACAAAGAATTGCCAGCTTCAGTCTTGGCAAAATCCTGAGCCCGGCTTCCCTCCCTCCCCCCCCAAATGCATGCACACTGAGCATAGAACTTCTGCTGTCTCTCAGGCCAATTAAATATTTGCAGAAGGTTGTATATCCTAGACAAACATGAAGAAAAAACCCCCACATTTGATAAGTTTACATTCATCCTATTTCAAAACACACATACAATTAGTTTAATTTACACTATACAGTATCTGTTAAATAGGAACATCAGAGTTTCCAAAGGAATCACAGAATATATACAAACTGAATATTGAAATGGTATGATTTTCCTTCCCTCCTATTAAAGGGTGGGGTGTATTTTTTTGTTAACAGTTGCTGCTACATCTGGTTTTGGACACAAGAGTGTTTATGTACCTATGCAGCACATTTCTGGAGTAGTAACAGTAATAACAACAATAACAAAACGTGCTTTAAAACAAAAGTAATACCTGTTCTCCTTACTGCTCATTTAAAATAAATTAGTTTAAATAAACTGCATGAGGACGGTGGTGTTTGAAAACATCCCAGCCAAGAGTTCTGCTGGTTTCTCACAGCCAACCTTTGGTTTCAAAGCCGACCCCATCCTTCCAGGGCAGTGTTGAAGTTGGGCAGGGCAGGGCAGGCAGCTGAAATGCTGACCCCAGGAGCATCCCCCGTGTCTCCACGGCAGAGCCAGGGCTGTGCCCGCTCCCCCAGAGCCCCACCGGCCACACCGGCTCCCATCCAGCTCTCCATGGTCACTAAAAGGATGAAGGTCCCGCCTGGGGCAGCCTCTCCCCCGCTCCCCGCGCACGGCGGGGCGGCCGCGGCTCCCGGGCATTGTCCCCACTGGTGGGTGACTCCAGAGCAGTGTCCCAGGCTGCGATCAGTCCTCGGTGTCGGGCTGCACGCCCAGCATGGCGTGCAGCTCCTCGGGGGTGTAGCCCAGCAGGTTGTGCAGGTCGCACACGAAGCGGTACACGTAGCGCTTGCCCGACGTCTTGTGGATGATGTTCTTGTCGTAGTAATAGCGCAGCCCCCGGCTCAGCTTCTCGTAATTCATCTTGGGCTTGTTCTTCCTCCTCCCCCAGCGCCGTGCCACCTGCCAGGGAGCAAAAGCAGGGTTAATTCAGCTCGTCTTCTTCGTGAGCAAATAAAATCCTGTCTCGGTCAGAGCATCTTATTTGCTTTGGATGGTCCGACCTCACAAGAGAAGAGTTGGTGACTGTGCAGCCTCACAAGGTGACTGTGATGCCTTAAGTTTTAGCTTTCACATTTTCCAGATTCTGCACTGCATTAGTATATAACTCTGAACTCCATATAAAGTGTTACAAGTTCTCCTCCCAGCTCAGGCACACAGAACAATCCTTTTCCAGCCCCAGAACCAAGGACACGCTGCAGCTTCAGCCCCAAAAAGTGCAAACAGCAGAGAACTGAAGAGAGAATCTGGGAGGATGGGACTGCAGAACCTGGAGCTGGAATTGGACAATGAACCCCAATATGGAAATGGACCAAAACTTATAAAAGTGTGAAAACTCGTGACTCTGGGTCCATCTTGGGTCGAGCCTTGGCCAGGTTCTTATACTGCCCAAGGTGAATCCTTTGAAGGCCTTTTAATAAATATCTACTTTATTCCTTTAACACTGTCCAGCCTCTGTTCCAGCTCAACCTCTCCAGAAATGAGGTGATCCCACAAAAGACCTCAACAGCAGCTCCAGGAGAAGGGGGCTGACAGCAAAGGACACCAGTTTGTAGGGGATGGGCCAAAACATGCTTAAGGAGGTCAGGTTTATGGAGAAATCACAGAATATCCTAAGCTGGCAGTGTCCAGCTAATTCCTGGCCCTGCACTGGACAAGCCCAAGAAACACAGAATATCCTGAGCTGGAAGGAATCCAGAATCAACCAGGCTGGAAGAGACCTTTGAGATCAAGGCCAACCTATGACCCAACACCACCAGACACTGAATGCCACGTCCAGTCTTAAACACCCCCAGGGACAGTGACTCCAGCACCAGGCCAGCTCCTGGCCCTGCACAGGTAAACCCCAAGAATCACAGAACACCCTGAGCTGGAAGGGACCCACAAGGATCCAAGCCCTGCACAGACACCCCAACAATCCCATCCTGTGCCTCAGAGTTTTGTCCAAACACTCCTGGAGCTCTGGCACAATCTGCTCTCTCAAAAAAACAGTTTTACCACTGATTTGCTATCAGGCAGAAGGTGCCAATTCTTTACTGGAAGTTCAGTGCTATGAAGTTCCTTGGAGTTCATGACTTCTTTCCCTTCTTTTTTATTTTTTTTTTTTTAAATCAAAAGTTTCACTGGACTTTTTATCCTATCTCTTAATACAGTAATTTTTCTACTGGAAACAGTATCAGAAAATGAAAATGCATCACTTTTAATGAGTAAAGTTCCCAAAATACTTCAAAAGCAGCACCGCTGTTTTTAAAGTGCAGATAAACACACATCTATATCCAAGACTGGGCCCACAGATGTCAGACCAGACCCCAAAATCTTTGTTTTCACCCCAACTAGCCACATACCTCATCTGGGTCAGCAAGTTTAAATTCCCATCCGTCTCCTGTCCAACTAATGAAGGACTGACAGGACTTGTCAGTCAGTAACTCCAGAAGGAACTGCCACAGCTGGATAGGTCCACTGCCTGTTGGGAAAGAGAGACAGAAAAACCACAAATTAATACCTCTGCCAGCTCTAACCACAACCAACATACATGAGCAGACTCATATCACAGACCTGGTAATTAATCTGATTTATCTTTTTTAGAGATCAGAAAGAAACCTGAGGTTTTACTCTATAGCATAAGTCTGCTGTTATCCATGTAAAAATGAAGTCAGGCTTTTCATGGAAACAAAGGATTTGACAAAAGTTATGGCTTTCCCTCTCATATGGATCCTTTAACTCTCACTCCCACCTCCCAAACAGCTGCATTTTGAGCTCCAGGGCTTGTCCTGAAGTCTTTGGCTTGGCAAACGTCCTACAATTTCAGCAAGGACTACAGCAACAAGGCTTTAACAACACCTGTGGGAATTTCCAAATTTGGGATATTTTGTCCAAGCTCCCCTCTTTTTCAAACAGATCAAAAAGTGCATCTGATTTTTACTTGATCTGACATGCCTGCCTGTTCTTGCTTTGGGTAGATAACCCCCGAGATTTTGTTTAGTAACATATAAAATTGAAATTATTTGTGACTAGTGGTCTCTACCCCTGTAGCACACACTTATAGGGAACACTGGTGTTACATAAATAAAAGGAGTGACCATTTTGCCTCACTACTCACCAGTAAAGCCAGCCAGGATGGCTGCTGGTATAACTGGTTTCCCTTGCTCCACAGGATCACTCCGTTCTTGAATGTAGTCTTTGAAGGACATGGTAGGTTTGCTGAGGCACAGGGACTGGCTGCAGTCATCCTCAAAGCTCTCATAGGATGGCACACGCTGCAAATCCACCAGGGAGGATTGGCTGTTCCAGGACTGCAGCATGGAATCTGAGCTCTCATAGCTCTCAGCACCACTGTCACTGGATTCGTGTTCTCTCAGCTTGCCTTTATCAAACAGAACAACAAAATTAATAAAATAGAAGGTGTTGGTGATTTTTTTCCCCCTCCTCCTTAATCCTGTCCATATAAATCATGCAGAGGAGGAAGAGGCATTCAGAACATGGCCTTGGCCCAGTGTTTATCATGCAGATAACAACTCACCATAGTTATCCATCAGCAAATTGAGATTGCTCCTTGGGAAATCTTGGTTTACTGCACAGTAGTTCACACCAACAGCATCTGCTTGGGTTTTAGGGAACAATGGGAAGTCTTGTTCTGGGTTGAGGAGATTCGGGGCCGTGGAAGTCTGACAGACGTCAGTCAGGAGACTGGGTTTGGGATAACTCAGGGGTTTAGGGTATCCAGGCATTTGCATTCCATAGGAATTCTGATCTACGTTAACAGCTGAAAAAAGAAACCAAAGAATTGGATGTTTTTTTCCCTGGAGACCCTTAAACAAACTAATACACTAAATACACCAAATCAGATTCCACAAATCCCCCTCTGTAACTTGCCAGCCACAAATGCCCATTGTTCACTCTTCAAGGAAACTACAGAAAAATCTGGGGAAGTTTAAGTGGTTTTGAGCAAGGCTCTCCCCCATTAAGTGGTGTAATCAGGCTGAGCTGAAGCCTGACTGTGGTAGAATAAAACACACCATCAATCAAACAATCCGAGGGAGCCAGCACTCCCACACACTTCCAACAGCTCTAGCACACTTCCAGAGCCTTTAAAAAGGCCTAAACAGAACTCTTGCTGCTTCCCAGTTTTTGCCTCGGTTTGCTAGAGATGGGAGTGGTCATTCTGCTCCACAGATGGAGGATTTGGCAGAGCAAGAGGAAATTTCATTTTCTCAAAGCCTTTGCTCTTCAAACGATTTCCGATATAAATTAGGTGACAATTGAACAATACAAGGAAAGAAGGCTGGAGCAGCTGAAGTCAAATGGTCTCCTCAAGCACAGGAACTACTCTGGTGCTTTTTGTTTCTACCCTGGAATCTGTGACATGCAAAATACGAGTTTTTAAAAATACTTACTTAAGGAATTATTATTGACCCAGTGAGGAACTGAGGTGAGGTGAGAGTTCTCCACATATTGATCCTGTGTCTTCTCTTGGCTGTCTGGGGAGAAAAGAAAAAGAGAAAATTTGGGTTTCTAGTTTTAAAGATCTGACCTGTGTGCTATGGAAAGCTTTTGACTCTTGGGAGTATTTTGGGGTCACCATTCACAAAAATTTTAGTATCACACTATTTATATTGCATTCTCTCTCAAGACAGAAATCACACCAAAGAAACCCAACCAACTTCCAACAGGTTTTAAAACCATCACACCAATTGAATTTTCACATAAAACTCAAAACCAACAATAACTGCAGTGTGCTTTAAGGTCCAGCTGTTGATTAACTTTGCATTTATGGGGTTAACTGTTTTATTTATGGGGTACTTAGTGGTCATACCCCAATCTCATTTATTCCAGTGATCTTCCCAAATAAAATCTGCCCAAAAATGAACTCAGCCTGCACACAGGATGTCTGCAGCTATCTGCATCTGTGCTTTGCACACCAAGGATGTACTGACAGTGCTGATAATGCTTTTATTGACCAAGTTTTAAAGTTCATTTCGAGTTTTCATATGCAATAAAGCCCTTCATAGTGAAACCACTTTTGAAATTAAGTCCAATTTCTGTTTCTGTTAGGAGAGCCCTAAACCAAAAGCTTTTTCTGGCTCTCTAACTACCTTTTATCATCTGTTCCAGGTGTTCCCACAGAATATCACCCACATAGTCAGGTGCCAGTTCCAGGAAACGCTCCTTGCCCAGGTTGCACAGGTCTTGGCCACTCATAAGGAACTGATGGAAGTTCACATTTGCCAAGCTGAACTCATTGGTAGCCCATGAAAGCCACTGGCAAACTTGCTGTTCAGTCCACAGCCAGGGATCTGCAAGACAGGAAGAATGCAGCATTCAGAGATAAGTCCTGGCTCTTGTCAAATAATCTTCCTTAGAAAGCAGTGAATTTAAAAAAAAACTGTTTAGCCAAGTTATTGAGTTTTGAATGAATTCAGAATGAATGTATTCTTGAATTTAAAAAAAACCTAAAGCAACTCAGTCCTCTCTTTTCTTTCTGCATTCACTTGCAACCAGAGATGTCCTCAGCTTGCTTGATTCTCTCTCATGCTGCCAAAGCATGAGCTCTCCATGCACCCATTTTTAACACCAGCAAGTCTGGCCTTTCCAAGGCAAGCTGTGCCAGATTCACATAGGATCCATTCTTGTATTTCCTACTGACATCATTCTTTCCTTCTCAAAGAGCTGCTATTCAGCCTCCTCCTTAGCATTAAAAAAAAAAAAAAAAAAAAAAAAAAAAAAAGAAGCTTATAAATAGCAAACACTTACTATTTGGGATACCCAGCCGACACTGTTCCTTTGTGAAACCACTGAAAGTATCTTTCAGGGCCTGACTCATCACAGCCTTGCTGCACGGGGTTAACAGAGGCAATTCACAGTTGTTCGACTCTGCAAGAAAAGAAAAGGGGTGGAGGGGAGGAAGAAGACATATTAACTTCAGGCCACTGAAAGGAGTGACTGAGTTTTGCTATTTGAAGAATTAAGAAAAAAAAAAAGAAAAAAAAAAAAGGATGAAAGTTGGTGTTTTAAAAGAGATGCCATGCTCTAAAATCTCTGTGCTACTCGTTAGATAAGGCTGCATCACTAATTAGAGCTTTGCAGCTTTCCATGCATAGATCCTTATTTACTCTCAGTAGTTACATAAAGTGCCTTTGTTGCAGGGAAACTTTATTATTTTTTTTAAAGGGAAATGAGACTGCTTATTCCTATTTTACTGCCTGTAATTTGCCCTGAGACTTCTTTGCAACTCCAGACAATCTTTATTTAATTTGAGAGCTAAGTAACTGACAGCAGGGTTGTGAAGAGCCAGCTTGCACTATTCAACACTGCATTTCAGACTTTATCATATCTCATCACCCAAGCACATGGTGCAATGGATTATTCCATCATCTGGACCAAACAAGTGTGACTGGTAACAAGCTGGGGGTGAATAATGCATCAAACCACAAAGCTGGCACCATTATATGTCAGTGTAAATCACTGATCTACTTCACTGACTTTCAAATTTACAAGAAGATTCTATTTTAAGGATAAATTCGGCTCCCACTCAGCTTTTCTTATTGGCCAATTTTTTTTTCCAGAAGATGCCTCATTTTATCATAGAACTATGTCACAGAATGGTTTGGGCTGGAAGGGACCTTAAAGCCCATCCAGTGCCACCTCCTGCCATGGGCAGGGACACCTCCCACTGTCCCAGTTGCTCTTGGCAGATTCCAAATCAGTTCAGAGCTGAGCAGCTCTTCTTGCTCTCCCAGACTATCTACAGGCTGCACTTGTGCCTAAGTTCTGTTTTTACCACACCCTTCCTAATATCTGCAAGGACTTGCTCTGCTGACCAGAGCAGCTAACTGATTAGAATCACATTAGAACAAAGGGCCTGTGGTTTTCTGGGTTTGAGGGCTGGAGATTTTTTTTTCCTTTCCCTAAGGGGAGATAAAAGCAGCATCAGGTAAAATATCTACATTTTGTCAGGGATTTTAGGCAAGGATTTCTAGGGCACTCTTGTTGGGATACTGGCCTACACATACACAGATAAAATGAAAAAATATCTTAAAACCTCCCCACCCTGTTTCTTAAGGTATGGAATAAAACATACTAAGATTTAACACCAGAAAATCAAAAAAGCTTTCAGAATATTTGCACTATAACTATAGTTGAGACGTTGCAAAATTAAATATACAAAACCCTCTTTTTAAAGATTTTGAAACTCTTAGCTCTGCTGAAATTCCTACTAAGGCTTCTTCCATGAAAAATCAGTTTCATAGGCTACTGCATCCCAGTTCCTATTTCTTTTCAGTACAAAAAAAACAGCAACTATCCAGAAAGAAACTAACATGAATAAAACCAAGCACATATACAGAAGCCTGTGTATTAAACCACATCTTTTTAGGGAAATCCACGTTTCATATCCAGTTAGTTAGTTAGACCCCAAAAATCTCTGATCTACTGCGTGGACAAAGGAAAAAAGTGAAGATTTACCATAAGAAGTGGAGTCAAATCCTGTTGGCACCTCCTGAAGCGTTTGGTCTTCACTGAGTGAGAAAAAATACCCAGCAAAAAGCGAGTTTGAGCTGTCAAAGGTGTCAAACGCCGGCTGACGCTGCAAAGGAGCAGAATAAACACAGAACAACGTCAGCATTTTGCTGGAGAGCTGTGAACTCCACTGCTAGGAAGTGTCTGGGTTCGGTTTCCTAGATCTGGAGATCATGCACAGCCACTATCTTGAATGAGCCAGCTTTGAAATGTAACCACAACGAGGGCACAGCTTCTGCTGAGTGAATAAAACCCACTGACAAGGGCGAGGTGGGGGATGTTCTGCAGCTTACAGTAAAGCCAAATCAGGATATTCTCAGTTTTTTCCTGTAATTGAGGCTTTTAACAATAAAGAATGCATATGTGTGTATAAATACATATTTATTTCCAGGTACATTTAAAAAAAACCCTCATTTTCTTTACCCTTGAAATTGATTATCAACTTGATGAGGATGTGATAGCAGATCAGTAAATTATGGGAAAACTGCCAATGCAGAGCCTACGGTAGATTTATGAAGTCATTTTTTTTTTTCTAAAGGATAAAACTCATCTAAACCACATCATTTGAAGCTATACAGCCAGCTTCACAGGATTTGAGGAAGGATGTTGAAGCAACTTTTACACTTCTGCCTTACTGCGTTTGCCAGCAACCACATTTTGAAGTCTTTCAAGTGCTCAGAAAAACACTCCTACTTTCATTTTACAGCAAGGGATAAACAAGACTGATAAAAATGTTCCAGATAGAAGTGGATTCTACTGATATACTGACATTCAAGAAATATTGCTGTATTTTGAAAACCTAACTCAAACCTGACTTGTGCCAACTGTGTATGCCAGAAATAGCAGTATGAACTTACTAAATTCCCCCCAACCACTGTAGTCTTTAGGGGGCAGAAGAAATGTGAGCAGAGGAGGAAATAACTTCAAAAACAACTTATGAAACTTGCTTGTTAGTCACAGGGAAACCATATATGCAATATCTGGAGGCAAAGATGGATAGAAGTTGCCACTGTTATTTTTTTAAAGGCACCTGAGGATAGAACATTGCTCTGGAAAGCTGCAGCTGGCTCATGGCAGCTCCTGCCCTTCAGGGAGCTGGAGACAAAGGCAACTTGCAAATGTTTATTTGGTTTAGGCAAACACCGATTTGCCAGCTTGTACCAAAGGAGAGGATTTAGCTGAGGACAAGGCAAGGATTTTTATGCAATGCAAAAAGCAACCTAAACTATGCTCCTGGAACAGCAATTTAGGATCAATTTCCCCTCACTTTTCATGCCACCACAAACAGTATCATACATCATTTAGTGCCTTCAAAAATTTCCTGGCCAGCAGGGACAAATTGTGGACCTCTGGTTCAGGTACTCCCCAACTCAAGTCAAAGCCAGCCCGTGGAAAAGCTCATGTCTGAATAAAACAAGTTAATAACAGCTGCCAAATCTGCTGGTAAAAGATTCTTTATACATTACTAGATAAAAGCTCTGACTCATCTCTAGCACCTAAAAGAAAGGACAAGTTCTTTCAACACAATCTGGAAACTCCTGCATTTTGTGTAAACGGCTGACCCTTATCCTGAGTCACTGGAAAAAATGCTGTGGCATGTGAATGAGTAAAATCCATACCGTGCTAGTTTCATATTTCAAAAGGGAGAAAATTAATGTGTAAGCACGTTCTTCATTTAATAGTAGCAAAAGAGGAAAAAC
Source organism: Acridotheres tristis (assembly GCA_037013685.1). Classification (NCBI taxonomy): domain Eukaryota; kingdom Metazoa; phylum Chordata; class Aves; order Passeriformes; family Sturnidae; genus Acridotheres; species Acridotheres tristis. The sequence goes on from CM072884.1 coordinate 111,784,191, forward strand.
ACAATGCAGAATGAATTCTGCTTGTCCTATCAGTTACACAACTACTCTGCTTGGCTTTTCAATACATGGAATTATTGCAGAACGAAATCAAATGGAATGTGAACAGCTACAGCACAGCAGAACACAAGTCTCTGACTTAATTCTATGACAACTGAGCACTGAATAACTGCTTAGAGCAACCACTGTGTTAAAAGCACACAGATGTTAAGTTTGGGGGATCTCTTGGATTTCTTTGTGGGGAAGAAGAAAGGTTAAGAGGGGATATAAAGCTTCAGAGCAGTCAGCATCCCAGAGCCTCTCTGACTGTTCAAAGCATGGCCATTCCTCAAAGCTAATGAGAGCAGAAAGGGTCTCCCATACCTTTAATTGGTTAACATTAATCAATGCTGTGTAAAAAATTGATACTGGGATTAAAAAGCAACTTGCATGAATGGGGAGGGGGGATGCCCTTTAAGACTGAGCCTTTATAGTCTGCTGACCTCAGTATGTAAATTCCTCTCAAAATAAGGTAACAAGCTCAGTCTACCTAAAGATAAAATAAATTTAATTATTTTTGGAGTTATTACAATGTACTTGGCTTCAAGGAATAACAGTTGTAAGTGAATAACTGACTCTTATTCCAAATAAGGTTCAGGAAGGCAACAAACCTGACCAGTCCTATCAGGACAGGCCTCTGCCAGTCTCATCAAACTAAAGATATAAACCCTCTCCTGCTGCCCCATCCTTTAACCTTTATTTTGGCACAAGTTCCACCAACACCAGCGAATTTGAGCTCAGTTCTCATCTACCTCTTTTAAATTCTTAGGATTTAGGGAATGGAGAGAGGGTTGAGGGTGCAAGATTCCTATTTCAGTCCTGCCTTGCACATCTCTGAGGAACTCAGTGGAAACTCTGGCAGAAGATTACAGGGGAGCAATTAAACCCGAGTTCACTTGGCTTATCCAACTCCTGTTCCAGCACTGTAGGAACACAACAAAAGCACTGGCTGGGAGCTGCCCCAGCTGGGTTTGGGACTCACCTTGAGCATTCCTCTGTACATGTTGGACACAGGAGCTACTTGATCCATGTTCCTGATCCCAAAGTCACTCATCTGAAAAACGAGAGGGGACACATTAAAAACACTGCCAAAGGAGGAGGAAGCAGATGGCAACAGATGTGGAGCAGCTCTGGCAGTGAGATACAGGGAAAGCTTTTCCAAGCTCCCAACCACACAGGGCAGTTCCCATCTTGCTTTTCAACCGGGAGAGCTTTCACAAAATCTGTGTTTGCCTGGAAAGCCCACGGAAATCTCTTGCCCACCAAGTACCTGTCTCTTTGGGGTATTTTCCACCTTTTCACCCTTTAGCTTAGGTAATCAGTTTTGTGTTGTTTTTGCTTACTCCATGCCCTCTCATAGGCCATGATTCACTTCAGACTTTGGCTTTCAGAGGAAGAGGAGTGACAGAGTGACACAGTGATACACCTTCACCTCCTGCACTCACCCCTCCATGAATAACCAGAGAAGCCAATTCCCAGTGTCCCCAGCCTCCTGCCTTCACTGCTTTACTCCAAACCACATTATCTTGCATTTTCTAAACACAGGATCAACACATTTATAAAGCACATTTATAAGTTTTAATTGAAAAGGGGTTTATGCAGTAAAATACCCTTTTCAAAGGGCTGATAATGGGACCACTATCAATATGTTTATGCCACTGAAGTCAAACCTTTATCATATTTCCTTTATTACCAGGAACAGAGTTGTGTGAGGCCTGTGTAACTTTTCTCCTATGTATCACTTAAGGAGAAGAGTGGGAAGATTCCTATCCTATGGTGAAGATCAAACATAAGGAAGAAAGCCAGTTTTATGGCCATTGTTCAGGTTTATCATGATGCTGCAATTCATGTGTTAGTGAATGATATCTTATCAAGCTACACTCTTAATTTTCCTTCCCTTTTTTCACAGCATTGGGCTGGATTCCCTTGTTCCACAGCAACTGCCTGAAAACATGCATTTGTACTTAAACAGCCACAGAGGACACTTTCAAGATTTCCACAAAACTGCAATCACTTATTATAAGCCAAATCTATCACTCATCATGTTAACACAAGGGAAAAAAAATCACTTTAAAAATCAGAAAAAAAAAAAAGATCATTTTAAAATTCAGAAAAAAATCGTAAATTAGGATTTAACAAAATAAGCCCAGCTTGTTAAAAATGGCAACACATTCAAAAGCCGTCCATATAAATAGAGAGGAAAATAAAAACATCCAACAGCCAAAGACAAGGAAGTCTTTCATCCTCTTAAATAGCTGATCACTTAAAAATAAAATAAAAAAAAAAAATTGCAGGAGTCCTTAACATGAAAGGCCTCTTTCAACTTGACTGGGCCTTATAATTGAAACAAAATAAATCAACTGATACTGAAAAGAATATTCATTAATGTTACTCAAAAAGTGCAATCTACTGAATGATGTTTTTTACCTCAAACAGCACGTACAAATATTTGATCTAAATTACACATCTCATTGAGCAGCAAAGAATTTCACACAGCGTGAGTCTCACTCAGCAAGCATCCTAATCTGTTCATTAAATTTGCCACAGTTTAAACAACTGTTTATCCTTGCATTTGGCTGGGCTTTTTAAAAAGTATATGGCAATTTCCAATACCCTTTCTTTTGCCTTTGAATTCTGCTCTGGTGTCCAGGGATAACCGGCTTAGGGATTTGAGTTGTATTTGTGAAAATGTTGTATGTATATTGTGTAAGTTGAGGTCTGATCCCTGGTTAAGAGTACAAATAAGATTCCTGGCACTTGTGTGCAATTCTGACCTCTCCACAAATCCTGTTAGGCACTTCCCCGTCCACCAAAAAAGCTGGGATTCTCTCCTTCCTGTCTTTTTTTTTTGTTTTTTGTTTCTTTAGAGATGTTTAGGGCCCTGAGACAAAAGGTTTATACCAAGTGTTGATTACACAGCATTGCTCATTAACCCAAGCCCCTGTTTTTACCATGCTGGGTTTGTTCTGAAGAAAAGCTTTGGAAAAATGAGACACGGAGCTCTGGCTGAAAAGCACATGGAGATGCTCAGCACGTTTTGCAACACTCCAGCTTTCTTCCTCCAACCGAGTATGTCAATCAGAGGAATTTCTATATCCTTTGCTCATCCCACATCAGCTCTCTCCCCCATCTGCAGCACAAATTTCCAGCCCTGAGATACAAAACCCTTACAGAGATACCACAAGACAAACAGAGCTGGAAAAGCAACGCGGATTTCTGTGGCACAGAGGGGTTAAATGTGGCTTTGGAAAGCTGCTGTTTTAAGTTCAGAAAAGCCACATTGGTGTGACTGGGCCTTACCTCCAACTCCTCCACTAATGCTGATGACTACGACTTGCCAGCTATAATTGGTTTAACTGGCAGGACACCTTCCTCAACACCCCCGCATAGCTGAGTGGGTGAACCAGAACAGGGTCAACAGGATCAGGCACTTATTAACTAATACTCCTGAATTCTGATCGCCTGCTTTTCAGCAGCAGCCAGGTGCCTGCGCACAGCTGGGCGCAGCTGGGCAGCATCCACATGGGGAAGAGAAACGCGCTGCTTCCCCATGGATCTGATGTACCTCCAGTTATTTTTACTGGGGTTTTTAGGGGTATTTTTTTAGGGGTTAGAGCGGGAAGGGGGGATGTTACACCTAACTGTTGTTTTTCTTTTAAAGGTAATTTTTTTCAAGGGGAAAAAACCAGCCTCCTTTGGGAAGAGGGTAGGAGAGAACGGCGAGCCCCGTCCAGCCCCTGAGCTCCGCCGGGAGCCTGCCCGGCTTCTCATCCATGACACACGCTTCGCCCACGTAAAAAAAACTTCGGTGGGCAGATCACACAGCCCCAACGTGGCTTTTTTTTTTTTTTTTAAGTCCCTTTAAAGTCCTAACCAAATCCAGAGCGCGCTGCCCATTAACCCCTTCCTGCCGGGGCCGCGGCATCCCCTGGGGGATGAGCTTTCCTCAATCCCAGGGGAGCGAGGCTGCGCTGGGGTTCTGGGGGTTGTGATCGGCATCCCCGGGGAGAATCCGGGCAGCACCAGCCTGGAAGGGTCCCGGGAGCCCAGACGAGCCCTTGGTGCTTTCCTCCCCCCTCCATCCTCCCCGCGGCCCCCGCCTCACCTGGTCCCCGCCGCTGCCGCGGCCCCACACGCGGCGTCCAAGGGATCGAGGCGCCGCTGCCTCTCGGCCGAGCCAAAATATCCTCGATGCGGCCGCACCGGCCAACAACACCACCACCACCACCACCACCAAGAGCAGCGCAGATCCCGGCGGAGAGTCCCGGCGAAAGGAGGGGAGCACACAAGGGGCGGGGATGCGGCACGGAAAGCAGGCGGGTGCCCGCGGTGTGTGGGCGCTGCCGGCCGGGCCGCGGGTGAGGGCGGCCCGCGGTGCTGCCGCGCTGGTGCCGCGCTGGTTCTGCTCCGGCTCTGCCTCCCCTGGGCTCCTCTCCGTGCTGTGCCGCCTGCCCGCCCTCGCAGGCGCTCTTCAGCGGGCGGGGGGAGGCGGCCGGACCCGCCTCCCTCAAGCCCGGCCCCTTCGCTTGTTGTCGTCGCTGGTACCGGCCCAGCCGCGCTCGGCTCCGCCAGCGCCGGGGATGCGGAGAGCGGATCGGGGAGGAAAACGAAGAGGGGGGAAAAAAGCTGTTTTCTGTCGTTCCGAGAGACGGATGTTGTTGTTTTTTTTTTTTTTTTAATTTTGTTTCCTTCCCCCTCCCTGCACCGGTTATGCGTGAGATAATTCATGCTGGACGTTTTCCATGCTTGTTTTTTAATTAATGCCTCTCGTCGAGTTGGGTGAGATTAGGAGAGTTAACCCCTGAAATTCCGAGTGGAAAGAGTCTGTTTGGACATCAGGAAGAATTTCTTCATAGAAAGGCTGATTAGAACTGCCCAGGGAGATGGTGGAGTCACCATCCCTGGAGGTGTTCAAAGAGCATCAGTGCCATGGTTTGGTAGTCTGTCAAAAGTTGGCCTCGATGCTCTCAAAGAGATCTTTCCCAACCCGATTCTGTGATTTTCATAAACAAGCTGCGACACTTCGGTGCTGCGGAACTTCAGCGATTATGTCATGTCGCACCTTCCGCAATTATTTTGGGGAGCTCTTAATATAAAACGGGATGCGACGCGGAAAAGCTGCAGCCTGCGAATCGCAGATGCTGTGAAACAGAGTTGGCGTTCCTCACACCTTGGGGAAAAAAAAAAATTTGGTGGCCCTTGGAAAGTCGCAAGGAGCTCAGTGACACCAAAATGTAAAGTTAACTTTCTGCCGAATTTATTTGGTGGAAGTGAATTCACCCTGAGGGACTGGAGAGATTTGGTGGGCAGGCAGGCCGGGGCCTGGGTGGCTTTTCTTAGGTTGGAGCCACCTGACTTATCCAATTCTCTTGCCAGATCACCTACAGATGATTTATAATGATATTAAACACTTTGTGTGCATTCAGACCAGGGATCCATGTGCCTTTCCCAGCTGCCCATTGGAGCCACCCTTTCTTCTTGCTTCCCCCTTGACTTCCCTGGATTTTCAGTGAACACTCAGGAACCCAAACTGCACTTAGAGAGAAGTTTGCTGTTACACCTTGCTTCATTTAAACTCCCACTTCAAATTAACACTTGTGTCATAGGGTTGTAACTTTTCTTATAAGAGCCCACTAACTGCTATTTCTCAGCTCCTCACCAGATTTCAGCTGATCCTCTACCTTTACCTGTGAACATTTTTGCCATTAAAAACCCACAATTTCTTTGGCCTTGCTGGTGCAGTTGTCAGGGCTCCCTCCAGCTATTTCTGGCTGTAGCAAAAACTGGATTTCTTTTAGTATTTTTTTCAAACTCCTCAGAAAACTTTCTCCTTAGAAAAGCAGGATATATTTCATCCCTTAGGGTCAAATGTTACTGGGAAAATAGTGACAGTCTACTTTGAGAGGCTTAAAGAAGTGTCTTGATTATGCCAATGACATTTCTTACTCCAGGAGAGCCCTGATCTAATAAGGCAACATCTGCTATAATCCTAGGGGAAACCATTAAAAACTGTATGTCAGCTGCATAGCAATTTTAATTATAACACTGACAAAAACAATTATGACACCCTTTTTATAGGGGAAACATCTGTCAGAAAGATAAGATGAAAGGCTAGGAGTTATTTATTTCTTGCTAAATTAACATTCTGGGACCCAGAGCAAAATTATTAACCTGGCCATATTTTGCTCTATTGAAAGGTCTTATTTTTAGAGCAGTTCTTCTTATGTAAGAGTATTTAAGTTCATTAAATTTTACTTATTGTTAGTATAGAAATAGACTTCATTAGAAGTGGTTTGTGCTTAGTGGGCTGGATGATGTATGAGGAGGGGCTGGGGGAGCTGGGTTTCATTAGTTTGGAGAAAAGCAGGCTAATGGGGAATCTCATTGCTAATTTCAACTCCTTAATGGGAGGTTGGAGCAAAGGGAGAGCCAGACTCCTCCAGAGGTGCACAGTGGCAGCAGGGAAAATGCCAATTCGATATTCGGGAATGAATGCTCCCAGTGTGAGTGAAAGCTTCCTCTGGGGGAGTCTCTGATCCACAGTGGAGTGGCCAAAGCCCAGAGCAAGCCCAGCAGGTCAGAGCAGAGACCTGAAACGTTCCAGTCCAAGTTCCTCTTTAATTCTGTGTCCCCTCTGCACGGCTCATTTTCAAAATGTCGCATCATTAACCCAGAGAGGCAAAGGAAAAATAGGTTTGGTTTGGCTTTTGTAATGTGCCCGTGTGTTTGGTTCTATTTTAGGAATTGTCCATCCTACTCACAATTTTCTGTGGTTTTATTTCTGTGTGTGTTGGCACTCTGTGAGCCAGAGACAAAAGAGGGAGTTATGTATCAGTTTAAGAATAATTGAATCAGCATCTAGCTGCAAACTTCTGAGATATTTTTTCCTGATATTTTTGCTTTATTTTTTTTGTAGGAGCACTGTGGTGCTCAAGAGTGAAGTTGCTAGAAAGGGAAAAGGAAAGAAAACTGGTAAAGAAGAAAGAAAACAGCATTGCAAAGTTCTCTTTTCTGTGGTAGTCCAGATACGTAAGACTTTTTTTTCAGTCCTTCTTGATTATAGCTTTTTTGTTGGAATGAGGACCTATGATGAAAGTGAGTGCTGAGAAGTTAGTTCTGTTTTGGTTTTTTTTTAACTACCTTTCTCTGCAACAGTGCCTCAGAAATAAGCAGAAAAGTTACTCTCTTGTAGTGAATTAAAGTAAAGGAACGAGCTAGATTTTTTTTGAAGTACCTGGCAGTGAATGGCTGTCCAAGGGGATTATTTGGGCCCGTATTTCTGATCTGAGCAGCTGCAGGGCTGAGTTGTGAGCTCATTGCAGGGGCAGAGGGGCAGCAACTGATGGTCAGGGCATCCCAGGGAAGGGCTTCACTGACTGTCTGCACACCATAGCCTCACTGGGGACAACAAAGAGGGGGAATAAGACCCTAAAAATGCCGAGGTTTGAAGCGTGGAGAGGGAATGTGAGGAGGCAGGTATGTGGCAGGGCTGCATTGCAGCTGTGACTTACTCCTCCAGAATTCCTCTTGCACCACAGGGGCAGGGGACACACACAGCAGTGAAAATCCCTGTCGTGCTGTCCTGGTGTGCGTGGCACCCTCATCTGCATGTTGGCTCAGCTCCTCTGGCTGGGGAGGTTTGGGGTGCACGTGTTCCTCCTCCTCCTCCTCTTCTTCCTCCTCCTCCTCCTCCTCCAGCTGCTGTAGGGAGGGCTGGGCTGGAGCAGCCCTTTCCTGGGAGCCCCAAAAATGTCTGGTGGGCTCTCAGGGTCCCTGCACCTCCTCCCACTGCTCCTGGCATCCCTGCAGCACCAGGGATGCCTCCTCCAAAGCCAGTTTGCATTCAGCAGCGTAAATAAACAGAGCCGTCCTGAATTTGAAAGGAAAGGCTGTATATTTGTGCCCCTAAAAAGACAATTAACAATGAAGCTCCAGCGGCAGCAGGCTGTAAGTTCACAGAGTAAAGGGTCTCAGGAAATAACATCTTTGAAAAATAAAGGCCCAGCTCTCCCAGCTTGAAATAGCAACTTCAAACAAGGCGCTGTTATGGTTGAAACAAAGGATGAAACTCATTTACTCTGCCATTCAAACGTGACTGAAACAAAATATTTATACAGGTTTGGGGGGAAAGGGGGGCTTGGAATGGCTCTTCACCCAGATATAGATTGTTCACAGCTAAAATAAAACACAGCTGACTGTCCCCACTGGAGAGTTCTCCCCACGGTGTTTGGAGCACAGAGTATGACCAAGGTAATTTCTGCGAAGGCATCCCAGTGAGTCACAAAGTGCAGTGAGTTATTTGTGTGTGTGTGTGTGTGTGTCATTACTCTGAGCACATGCAAACCAACACGGCTAATTACTGGCCAGAAAAAAAAAAAAACAAACAAACTGTGTCAAAGTTTGAGCAGCAGCAGACATCGCTACATTTTACCTGTAAAATGCTACATTTCACCTTCAAAACTCTCAAAGAAGTCACGTAAACTCCCAGCTGCATAAAGCATAACAATTTGAAGGGTTTATGCATCTGGTTGATTTTTTTTTTTTTTTTAATTAAGTGAAAACGTTGCAGGCATGCCTCAGATAATGCTGCCAGTGGACAAGAGAGATGCCTAACATATGAACTGTAGGATGATGCCTCGTATGATTGAAAAACCCAAACCTTTACCTTTCATACAAAAGCAGAAGGTTAGTTGTTAAACTAGCTAATGCTTGAGAGATTGCTCATACCATTTTGGGTGTATTTAATTCATTTCATGCAGTCTGAGGCATAAAACAAAAAGCACATGTTAATATTTTAAGGCCAAGTGTATTCAGAAACAACAGAACTTAGTAATTGCTCTTGGATGACTGGGTTCAAAAAAGTATGTTTGAGCTTCCTTTAGCAGCAGAGATTTTTCTTTTATTCCCTGCTGGTTTCATTTAAGAATTACTTTGCTTGTGCACAAGCTTGTGATTCTCCTGGTCAGCTCACTAATCACTGTGAGTACCCTTCAGTGCAGCGAGGGCAGGAATTCATCTTGCTGGGTATGAGCTCTTTTTTTCTTCCCCCCTCACCAAAATCAGGGGAGTTTGGCATCGTTGTTCCGTGGCTGTAATGTTACCCAACTTGCTGGCACTTCGGTGAGATGTGAAATCTGTTTAAAAACTTTGCTTTAGCCCTAGGTGAGTAGATAATGATGTTCACAGCACAGGGTGAGAGAGCTCATGGCTTGGAGCTCTGTCACTGCTGCTCTTGTGCTTCTCTAAGTGGGAGCTGTCCATGTGAGCACTGGGAATATTTTTGGAACAATGATTTCACATTATTATTTTCATGCTGACATATACTGTTGTGTCAGGGCTCGGGCCTTGGCATCATAGATTTGGTTCATCTTTTACGTTTTCTTTTACCTTCTTTATTATTCTCAGCTGATTTCATTCTCATTCAGCTGGAGCAGGGGACACTGAGGTCAGAGCTCCCTGGGGAATGCAGCTCCTCCCAAGGGACAGTTCCCATCGCTGCTCTGGGACAGGGACAGGAGCCAGGGAGCAGCTGGAGCTGGGACAGAAGGGATTTAGGTTGGATTTTAGGGCAAGGTTCTTCCCCCAGAGGCTGCTGGGCACTGCCCAGGCTCCCCATGGAATGGGCACAGAGCTCCAGGAGCTGCCAGGAATGCCCAGGCTGGGATTGTTGGGGTATCCATGCTGGACTTTGATATTCCTTGTGGGTCCCTTCCAGCTCAGGATATTCTGTGACTAATCCCTCAGCTCCCAGAGCAAACTCCCAGTTCTCTGTTCCACTGCCTTGACTTTTGTCTGTGAACTGAGCTGTGCCAGCCAAGTGCTGGGTAGTGGCAGAACTCGTGGCACTGAAAGTGAGAAGGCAGTCATTTCTAATCACTTGATTCCTTTTGGCAAGTGAATGCCATGACTGCATCCATGGATCCCTCTTACTGCATGTTCAGTGCATGGACACATCCTTGCAAAAAGCACAGCAGTGACTCTCATTGTGGTCAGTGAATAGGAATATCTCTGTTTACACAATATTTTGAAATTCATTTTGGGCAGGTGCTGTGTTTGGGTATGTGAGGGAGCTGCGATTGTTTAGCCTGGAGAAAAGGAGGCTCAGAGGGGACCTTGTGGCTCTGCACAACTCCCTGACAGGAGGGGCAGTGAGGGGGAATCAGGCTCTGCTCCAGGGAACAGAGACAGGACAAGAAATGGCCTCAGGCTGGGCCAGGGAAGGCTCAAGTTTGACATCAGGAGGAATTTCTGCACTGAAGGGCTGTAAAGCTTTGAAGGTTTGGAGTTCCCATCCCTGGAAGTGTCCAAGGAAGGCCTGGATGTGGCACTCAGAGCTCTGGGCTGGGGACAAGGTGGGGATGGGTCAATGACCTTGGAGATCTTTCCAAACTTAGTGATTCTGGGATTCTACTGGGAGAAGTTTTCAGTTCTGAGAGAGAGGGAGAAGTTGAAGGCCTCTCTCCTGACCAAAGCAAAAATTCAGGAGTGGAGCACTGTAGTCAGGAGCATTCACCCCTCTCTGTATTGAGAATCTCAGCCTGGAGCATCTGGAGCAAAAATTCATCTATTGAGTGAGCTTGACTAAAATATGTAAGAGCTACATCCTGTTTTATTGACTGTTTTCCTACTGGAAGGCTGTTCAGGCCATTCCATCAAGGAATCCAACCCTACTCCTAGAAGCAGGAAAAGCAAAGGTGATGCCAGCTTGAGCTGTAAGTGGATGAGGGGATGGTTGTGTCCACTGGTGCATACTTTGGTAGGCTTGGAAAACTGCCTGTGTTTCATTCACAGCCATCTCTGTTCCATCCTAGCCAAGGTGGCTGTCTTTGTGCTTTTGCTTCCCCAGGGGCACAAAGTCAAATTAGTCATTTTTACAAGAGCAGGTAGTTTTATAGCAGCCCCAGCATATGTTCTCTGAAACCCTGACAAGAAAAATTCACTTTATACAAATACAAGCAGCAGTTGCTCTATCTGTCCTGGTTGCTTTTTCCTTTTTTACAATGGAGCAGGTGCAATGCCTGTATCTGTTATCAGTATCTAATATGGTTTGAGCAAACAAGGAATTGCTCACGTTGTCTAGGTGTTGCACACAGTCCATTAGTCACCCCGTCTAGTGCTTATCACAATTCTTAAAAACAACATTTGGGATGAGTCATTAAGATTCATTAACGAATATCTTTGTCACAGTAGCAAATGAGGGAGAAGTATGGAAGGGATGGGTGGGGGTATGTTTAATATTTGTGGAGAGCATAAGACATATGCTGTGTTCCAGGGATCTTTGGAACAATCCTGCTTTCACAGGCTATTATTAGGAGAGCAAAAAATGAACTCAGTTGTGTTGATCAACTCTGGGAAGCAGATTCTATATTTGGAGTGTGAAATAATTCACTTTTTTGCGGGGCTGGGTTATAGGGTGTGATATCCCACACCAGTGTCCAGCCATAAGTCTTGTTCCATCCATGTGCACCTTGGTCAGTGCCAGAAGCCCTGGAGCTCTGTGGTCCCCTTGCCTTGCTCATGTTCCCAGCAAAACAGGCATTCCTGCAGGATGGGACGTGGCCCCTCCTGTGGCCACATGTCCCTGTCCTGCCCACGGTGGCCACCTGGTCCTGTGTGAAGCCCAGATGCTGCAGGCACTCAGCTGGGGCTGAGTGACACTCGGGACTGATGGCACTGGCCAGCAAACACTCTGAGGGGGGACAGGCTGTGCCAGGCTGGCATAAAACAAGGGGAAATCATTTCCTTAGCCTGTGACAATCTGCTGGACTTTAGGCATTAGGGCTTTTTCCTCCCCTAGGAACAACAAAGTCAGTCTCAAAAAAAAACCTCTTTGTGAATTGTATTTTGAAAAAAAACCCAACAAAGTAAACCCAAGCCCTGATTGATCAAACCCTTGTATTCTTTTTGCTCTTTTAAATTTTATTTTAATTTTTTTAAAGCGTGTTTTTACTTTGAATTGTCATTTTTACAAACAGCGGGTTTTGGTGGAGCCCTGGACACACCAAGCAGAGGGAGGGAGTGCTGTAAGCAGTTCCTCTCCACACACATCTCCATGAATTCCCCTCTGTGGGCCAGATGTGCTTTTCTCCTCGCAGGAGATGAGTGTTTCCATGGCTGAGCTGTCCTGCTGACAGCACCGAGATTTCTGGAGTCACTGCTCATTCCCAGGTGTGAAGTGGATTGCTCTCCAGCCTGGGGCAGATAAACAGCCACAGGACTTTGCTGCTGCTTCTCCCAGCATTGGAAATCTTTTAATTAGGAGAGAAATAACCTGTCCACGTTGTTTTTTTTTCTTTCCTGTAGAGCAGTCTCTTTCCTTTGTCTCAGTGGAATCTGGGTTTCTTAATGTGGCTGATTAAAGTAAGCTGAGGGTTGCCCAGAAGTCTTTAAATGATAATATAGATTTTACTATGATCTTTATGGTAATAATTCAGTTTCTTTTTTATCAGTGTGATAAGTGATTGCCCCTCACATCCCAACTTTCACTCTATGAAAATTGAACTTTGGAAGCAATACACTCTCAGGTCGTGTGCAGGTGAGCTCTGCTGATTCCCAGTGGATTTCTTTAAGCAGAACCTGTATTGCTTTTAGTGCTCCTGAGTAAACCCAGGAGAAACTGGAGTTGTGTGGAACTCTTATCTTAGGGGAACACACACTTTGGCCAGGCAGGAAAGAAACTGAACACATTTTCAAAGACAGGGATTTTGATCTCACCTTCTTTAAATTCCTTCTGTGCTTTCCCAATAACCTGGCATTTCTGGGAACCCACACCCAGCGTGTGCCAGGGTTTATGGTCGGCAATCATCTTTAAATACCCATTCCCTGGACTTGGACCCTCTGTCTCTTCCCAGTGTTTTTGCAGTTTGCAGCCCTGCCTCAGGCTGGGTGAGCTTTGCTGCAGCTCCCAAACACCAAACACATTTGGGGCAGAGTTGTGAATCCCAGAATCCCAGGTTCCCTGAGTCTGGAAAACCCTCCCAGCCCATGGAGTCCCAGCTGTGCCCCATGGCCACCTTGTCACCCTGAGTGCCACCTCCAGGTGCCACCTGCAGGGATGGGCACTCCAAAGCTCCCTGGGCAGCCCCTGCCAAGGCCTGAGCTCCCTTTCCATGGGGAAATTCCTGCTGCTGTCCAAGCTGAGCCTGCCCTGGCCCAGCCTGAGGCCGTTCCCTCTCCTCCTGTCCCTGTTCCCTGGAGCAGAGCCCGACCCCCCCTCCCTGCCCCTCCTGCCAGGGACTTGTGCAGAGCCACAAGGTCCCCCCTGAGCCTCCTTTTCTCCAGCCTCAGCCCCTTTCCAGCTCCCTCAGCCCCTCCTGGGGCTCCAGCCCCTTCCCAGCTCCGTTCCCTGCCCTGGACACCTCCAGCCCCTCCAGGGCTCTCCTGCAGGAGCCCAGTGCCCAGCACAGAGGGAGAAATTATGCTTCCATAATTTGTCTAACTCATAAAGCCCAGCATTTATGTAGTAACACCGTCCTGATGTCAAAAAAAGAAAAAAAAAAAAGGAAAAAAAAAGAAAAAAGGAAAAAGGAAAAAAGAAAAAAAAAGAAAAAATAGAAAAAAGGGGGAAAAAAGAAAAAAGGGGAAAAAAGAAAAAAGAAAAAATATTAAAAAAAAAGAAAAAGGAAAAAAGAAAAAAGAAGAAAAAGAAAAAATAGGAAAAAAGGAAAAAAGAAAAAATAAAAAGAAAAAAGGAAAAAGGAAAAAAGAAAAATGAAGAAAAAGAAAAAATAGAAAAAAGGAAAAAGGAAAAAAGAAAAAAAGAAAAAAAAAGAAAAAAAAGGAAAAAAAATGAAAAAAAGGGAGAAAAAAAAGGAAAAAGAGTTAAGGATTAGGTAGAACATATTCAATAAGTCCTTAGTAATGCACTGGCTTCCCACAGCTGATATTCTGCCATTAAAACCTTCCCTCACTTTCCTTAGGTCTCTGTATCCTGTGTCGTTACACGCTCCAGTGGAGAGTTTAGTCACTGAGGAAGAGGTGAAGGGATTTTAAACAAGCACACTCCACTCCTTCTGCTGTGCTCAGGCACATTGAAAACACCTAAAGGAATTTAGTTTTTCCAGGATATTCCCTTCTCCCACCTCTGCATATATTCCCTTGAATGGAGCACGTCCCTAAAGAAAAAGTTTGTTTACCAAGTGATTATTCCAGGGATTCTTGCCTTCTCTGCAAGGATGTGTTTTAACTTGGATTGAGCTTAAGGAAATGGGAGTCACGGAGTCACTCAGCCTTTTTTTTTCTTCTGGTTTCCTGTTTCCCCCAAACAACTTTTGAACCATTTGGTCATTTTTAACCAAAGTGGGGGAAATAAAGTTCTGAGGGAAATAAAGTTCTTACACGTCTCAGAAATAAGAGGCAGCAGAGCAGATAAAAGACACCAGACCTTGTGCCCCCACAGAGATAAAGGCAAGAAACGTGGGGTCGACTGTATTTGTTTCCAGAGAATCACACGAGGAATAAATGCTATTAAGAGGAACCTTTGATCAGGGCTCACATCTTACCAGGCCTGAGATAAGAATTTGTGTTATTAGAGATGAGATAAGGCTCTCCAAGATGCACAACACGTCAGAGCAGCATCATTTGTTCTGCTGCTGGCAGAAGGACGTGCTGCTGTGGTGAAATGAATATTGACCTCAATTCAGTGGTTGCTCAGCCTCCTTGGGCTCTGCCTGAGCCATTTCTCCTGTGGGGATGTTTGGGGAGCTGTGAGAGACCTGTGCTGCTGTCTCAGTGTTGCCTGAGACAACAGTGAGGGACAGCCTGAAATCTGCTCCAAGCCTACAAGTGGTGGGCTGGGTGATCCCAGGCTTCACAAATGGAAACATTCCTAGAATCATAGAAGTGGGGAATTATGGAATGGTTTGGGTTGAAAGGGTCTTTAATTGTCATCCATTTCCACCCCTCTGCCATGGGCAGAGTCATCTTCCACCATCCCAGGCTGCTCCAAGCCCCAGTGTCCAGCCTGGCCTTGGGCACTGCCAGGGGTGGAGAGTCCCCAATTTCTCTGTGCCAGGGCCCCCCCAATCTTACAATACAGATTTTCTTTTTCCTAATATCTAATCCAACTCTGCTCTCCTTTATCTTGAGCCCATTCCCCCTTCTCCTGTCACTACAAGCCCGGATGAAAAGCCTTTCCCCAAACGAGATAAGCAATGACTGAAAGCCATGACTGTCTGAAGGCTATTCCAAGTCCAATCATTAGTGAGCTGGCAGTTTCACTTGGGAGCCTATTTGGCAAATGGCCACTGCTATCGATACTTAGGTTTGCCAGATCTTACCAGGAATGAGTGATCAGGCATGGAAAATGGGCACCCATCCATCCCTGGAGGGTGAATCACACACCTCATTTCAGGAATATCATTAATGCCTTCTTTTACTTTTTTTTTTTTTAAATTATTTTTTAATATATATTCCAGGTCTATAAGTAACATGGGGACCTCATGCTTGACATCCCAGTGGGAAAAGTGACACTCTTCTCCCTGCTGTGACAGTCTACTGGATTTCAGTGCTCTCTCCTAAATCCTACAGTTTCCCATGTTTCTGGTATTTCAATATAGAGTCAATCATATATTTACAGAGAATATTTTCCATGCCCATTAGTGGTGGGCATTAGGAGATACATTCAGTTTTGTGATATTTGGGACACTCATCATGTAGGTGATGATCTCAAGCATGAGCTTAGCAATGTTGAACTTGGGACCTGCATATCTTTTTTCTCTGGGTTTCCAAAAATAAATCTTCCCTGCTTATCTTTCTGACATCTTTTGTAAACAGTGAATTCAAGAGCAAACTTTGTAAAGCTCTTAACCCTAATCTTCCCTATAAGCTCCAAAGGTCGAATTACCAATTATGCCCTGTGTTTGTTTTTGTCCTCTGGGTCTCAGTTTTCATGCTTTCTTTTGCTGCTGGGGACTCTGTGAGGCTCTTAGGTCCGGTTTGATACAAGGAAAGCAATCCCTTCCTTTTCCAAAGACCTGCCTGATGGAGTTTAAAAAGGCAGGGGAGTGAAAGAATGGCTTGCACTTGGTAACATGTGAGTGGTTTTGAGCCAAGGTTTAGAGGAGAGGAGAATTAATTAGTTAGTACAAAACATCAGCCTGTTGTCTGACCCCTTTGTTTAAAGCCATTTTCTGTGCTCCACAAGAAACCCAGTGGATCAGCAGCTGCTTTGCATTTTTCAGGTGGAAGAAGCAGCAAAGCCATGCAGGGGTGCAGTGGGAGCAGGTGAGGAGGTCCAAAAGCTGGGATGTGGGAAGGACTGAGCCCCCTGAGTCACATCCCTGATTCCAGCCTGGGGCTGATGTGATGGAAAGCCTCAGGGAAAACAGTGTTGGAGTGACAAACCATGCTGGGGACTTCAGTGGCAGCGTTTCATCTCAGCTCCAAGGGAAGGGTTGAAGGTGGGAGAGACAGAGGGAAGACTGGAACAGTCCAAAGGGAAGAGAAATTTGGAGAGTTATGTCTCCTGTTCTTCCCCTGTGGGATACTGGTTTAAAGCCCTACAATAGTTACTGCTAGCCTGTTTCCCTGTGTTACTCCCTGCTGGATTCTTGGTTAATTCAAATTTCTCTTTCTCTGACAAGGTCCCTCTCCTCTACCCAGTTGCTCATTTTCAGCAGAGGTAGGAACATAATTCATTCCTGGCCTCCTGTCGTCTGCCACATGGGACTGCAGTTGGGTAAGGGATCAAAATGTATTATAGGAAAACAGCCAATCATGTGAGATAGAGCATGATCACATATTTCCTTATAAAAATTTTATTAAAATAACAGAATATCTGAATCAGCTCAACAGCTTTTAAACATCTGTTGAATGCATCTTAGTGAGTTACATGCTGTATGTTTCACTTAAGAATACAGCATATTTAATTTTTTTTTTTTTAAGCTAATAACATTCCAGAAATGGTTTTTGGCAGACTGAAAATTGAGAGAGAAAAGCTCTGAGAATAAATGTATCATGCTGTAGCTGATATTTTGGTTTCCTTACTGGGACAACAAACTATTTCCACCCCAAGAATGACTTCTCTGGGAGATGGTGTTAATTCTGCAGAGCAGGTGGCTGGAGAGACAGTTTGAATATTTGATAGCACACACCGAGGTGTTTGGTTGAACTGGTCATTTAAAAACAAAATCAAGAGGCATGCACCTCTAGGGAATAGTAAACAAAGTTGGAGTCATTCCTAATTATTGGGATACAGCTCTGTCATCAGCTCCTTCTCTAGATACTATTATTTATAGAAATAATTATTATGCAGCATTTAAATTCGGGATGTGCACGTTCTTTAATTGGGGGCTGAACTTGTGTTTGGCGATCTGGATTCCTATCCTTACTCATCTGTCTATCATTTATAAAGATTATATATCTGAAACGTGACCTGTACGTAATTATAATTAATTAAGTCGCCAGCAGTATGCTGAAAAACTTGCATTTAAATCAGGGGTTGAATAATTAAGGCAATTAGTAGAACTGACTATTTGCAATATGGCTTCTTGAAAATGTGGAATAACTGCTACTCTTCTAGGCAGAGATGGACAGAACACTAGCCTGGTATTTAATTCTGTAAACACAAATTAGGTGAGGTGGTGCAAGTATGAAATTCCTATTTTTTTGTCCAAATTTCCAGAGGTCATAAACTGGGTGAGTGACACACATCCCAACGGATTATTTCAGGGCACAGTAAGTTCAGGGTGTCCAGATGAATCCTGAAGCTATTAAAAAATTCCCTTCTCTTGGCTTTCATCATTTTTATTTATAATCCTTAATTTGTGTGGTCGGGAGAGTAACAGTCCTTGTTCCTCACCCTGTTCTGCTGCCAGTTCTTGTCCCAATGGATTTGTAGGAGCTCCAGGCTTCCTTGAGCCAACTCAGGGAATAAATAATTAATAAATAATGTTGATTATTTACCCCAGGAAGGTGTGAGGGGACGGGACACCCACGCTGGACAAACTCAGCCCTGTGTCACCACCAGAGCAGGCACGCCACGTGTGGGAGAAATCAGCCAGAGCACGGAGAAACCAGAGCCAGCATTCCCAGCCCTGCCTGGCAGCATTCCACTTCCAGGGAGATGGCCTGGCCAGGGCTGGCAGCCTGCAGGAGCTGGGTGCTGCCAGCAGCCCCAGCCTGGGGAAAGGCAGGCAGGTGACTCAGGGCTCAGTGGGAAGGTGTCCAAGCCAGGCTGGCCTGGGCTTGGCTCAGTCCCATCAGCAGGAGCTGCTGGCTGATGCTATCAGCATCTTTCCCAATCCAGGAGCTGGAAAAATGTGTCATGGTACCCACCAGTATCAATGGGCCACTATTAGTGGCTAATTTTTTTTTTTTCTTTCAGTTGGAGTTAGGATTGAAGCACAAGAAACAGGATTTTTTGTTTGGACTTGGTTGTTTATTAATTCTTATTTATAGTACAGTGAGTTTTACAGTACTTCTATCTAACAGTAGTTAGTTGGTGGATCTTGCTAGTTACAAGGTCTTTTAAGGCCTAACTATTCAATTAAAAACTTAGTCTATATTATTTATATTTTGACCCAATGACTAAATACTTGTGACCCACGGTGCAGTACCTTTTATCTAACTAAAAACTAAAACCAAGAAGAAGAAACAAGAAGGAAGAAAAAGACTATGCTCAAGAACCTCCATATTGTCTCACTCTTATTACTATATTCTAAAACCTAAATTCCAAACTTTTTACCATGTGATATTACACACTTTTATTCAACTACACACCAGTGATCCTAACTCCATCACTTAATTTTGGAAGCTTTCTCCAAGGCCTCAAGTCAAAAGCAGTGCTATGAGACAAGTTGGTTCAACTATTTCATTGAAAGAGCAGTTAAATAATTTATAGCTTCTTAAATTTTTTTTTAGATTTCTTGTTCATATCCCAAGAATGTTAAGAGAATATTGCCAAATTTTCCTCTCAGGAACACACATGCATTTTCCAGAACTTGGATAATTGCTCTCTATGTTTTTCCTGTGTCTGGGGTTTGTTTGGTTTTGTTTTTGTTTTTGTTTTTTTTGGTTTTTTTCTCAAATCCCATTTGAATGAGGCACTCCAAGACCGTGGCTTGTGTGGAATTTTGGCATGGTTAACACTGGGCACATGCAGCAAAGCCATCTCCCTGCCCCAGGGCTTTGCCCAAGCAGCGTTTGTGCCTTTAAAGCAAAGAGAGTGATTCAATGTCCTGTGTGTGACAGGGACAGCTCCTAACAAGGAGGTATTTTTAGAACTTGATAAAATGACACTTCATAAAACACCGATCAGGCAGCTCCAAAGAGGAAATAAGAGTGGAGAGACTTTGGGAAAACATTACTGTATTTTTAATTATCAGCCCTTTTGATGTTGTCAGCCCATACCTTAAGCAACGGGAATAATTGTTTAACTTCCTTCCTATGCAATGTGGTCATTTTATGGCTCAGAGGCACAGCTTTTGCTCCTGAGTTACCATTTACAGCTGTGGCCAGCCTTGGGGATGGTGTTTTGGGCCACACAGCTGCCCTGGCACAGGGAACAGGGACAGGAGGAGAGGGAACGGCCTCAGGCTGGGCCAGGGCAGGCTCAGCTTGGACAGCAGCAGGAATTTCCCCATGGAAAGGGAGCTCAGGCCTTGGCAGGGGCTGCCCAGGGAGCTTTGGAGTGCCCATCCCTGGAGGTGTCCAAGGAAAGATTGGAAACCTGCATGGAATCCACTGAGATTTTATCTTTCTGGGACTGAAATATTCCCATTTATGGTATTGAGCCATAAATATTTATATGCTGAGCTGGGGAGGGAGGATGAGCCCTCTGCTCCCAAAGGAATGCCTTTTTCAAGGCAAAACAGAAGTCCAAGTTTGTGGAAATAAATCAGTGCAAATGGGAATGGGATCTTGGGGTGTTGGGCTACTGAAATCTACAGAAAGGCACAAGTGTAAAATTAAAGCAAGATTTCATCATCTTCTACATTGTCTCCACTGAATTTTGCCAGTCCACACCAATTAAAGTTCTGGCCCTGTGGATGAAACCTAAATTTATTGCTTTTTTTTTTTTTTTAATTTCATTTTAATAGTCCTGATGGCCCAGAACAGGACCCACTCAGCCCTTCCTATAAAGGTATCTTAGGTCAGTGTTAGCTCAGATTTTTTTGACATCACTTAAAATCAAAAAGAAAGGAAAGAATGAAAATTCATTCAGCTGAAACTTTTGCTATTTCATGAATTAAACTTGCTGAGTAGACCAGCAAAATATGATATTCCCTGCTCAGTGTGGCAGCTTGCAGGTCACCAGGGGGAGAGGTTATGATGCTCAGCAGATTCCCTTTGGGATGTGGGTTTTTCCAGTGTGGAAAGGAGCTTGGATAAATCCAGAAGTTGTTTTCCCTTCCCATTGATCACGGAGAGGATGCTCTGAGGTTCTGGCTCCATGTGAAATGCTCAGTCAGGGACATCCACACTCATCCCCAGAGCTCCATGGAGCCTCAGCAGAAAGGATAAAAGGGTAAGGATGATATTCCTGTGTAAGCAGCTTGCTCAGAGAGGGAATTCAACTCCTGGGAGAAATCTGGGGAAGGTGACCTGCAAGTCAGCTCAGAGAATTTACCTGGATGCAGCTTCCCTCACTCACACATCCATCTTGAAAAAACAGAGATATTCTGGGGTTTGTAACCCAGTGGAGCAGTCAATGCCACCCTACAAAGATCCCAGGTATGGCAGAAGAATTTCCAGGGAGCAGAGTGACCCTCTATGTTCTTCAAGAAGTGCAAAGGGGCCGCAGCAGTGGCAGAAAACAGACTCTGACATAAATTAAGGAATCATCCCAAAACTAGGAGAGGCCCAGCATCCCAGCAGAGCAACGTGGCTGCCTCAGTTCTCCTTCATGATCAACAGTGGAGCTCTGGGCTGACAGGAAAACACAGACTGGGAATAAAGGCTGGGAGAAGGTTCCCTGTTTTGGGACAGACTTGCGCATTTCTGGCAGCTTTCTCTTTTTCCCAGTGATGCAGTGAAGGGCATCAGCCACAGGAAAGCTGTAACCCCTGGAGAATTCCTCCTGATTCCAATAAACTCCATCCTGAGCCCTCCCATCTCTGTATTTGTAAACAATCTCAGCACATCTCTTCTTTGGGATCCATCCAAGCTGCACTTTACTCAAAAGCTATTCTGTTCCTGCTGCCTGATGCAGTCCATCACACTTCTTCTGCATTTCACTTGTTTTGATTGTCACCAGAGAGCTTTCAGCGAGGCAGTTTTTTGTTGTTCTGATGGCTGGTGAATATTGTGTTGGGGGGAAAATAAAAGTTGAATTGGAAATTTTTTAATCAAAGTCACTGTTCTTTGTTGTTTGCAATCTGGATAAGACAATGCAGATGGGTGAGTCAGTGTAAGTGGTGTCTGATGCTCTGAAAGAAAACCTCCTTGTATAAACACCTGAGTGATCTGATGAAATTTTCTACATGTATTCATGATAAATGGACTTTTAAAATACTAATTAAAGGCCTAAGAAATCTTTGGAAACCCTCTTTCAGTGCCACAGTTCTAGAGGAATACATTTTTCAGATCTTCC
Source organism: Acridotheres tristis (assembly GCA_037013685.1). Classification (NCBI taxonomy): domain Eukaryota; kingdom Metazoa; phylum Chordata; class Aves; order Passeriformes; family Sturnidae; genus Acridotheres; species Acridotheres tristis. Next base: position 111,805,759 of record CM072884.1, read on the forward strand.
AGGTAGAGATTTTGGCATGCATGGTGGTTTTTTTTTCTTTTTCCAAACTGGAAACAATTTTAAAGTGTGTAAGCACCCACTAACACTTAGCTATGTGTAACTGGATTTAGAACAGTAATCCTGGCAAGGGTTTTTCTTCCCCTTTAAAATGCATATTTTCCATTAAGCAGTGTGGCTAATGAGCGTTGCTGTTTGTAATGCAGCCTTTTTTTCCAGGTTAGCAGTGAATCACTTGGGGCTGTGACCTTATCTGATCTTGCATGTTCACAAGGGCTGAGTCTAATCAATAATTGGTGAGGTTTCATCAGGAGCCCGTGGGTGCTGCCGGAAGCAGTTTGGTGATTAAAGAGTCGACACTCTTGCTCTCAACCATCCATGAAACTCTGTCCCATCAAAGCCCTGGCAGGACTCTTTTGGAAAACTGAGGTTTCCACTGCTCAGCCTCCATCACCATCCCACGGTGGCTTTTATGTTGGACTATTCATGCTGGCCGAATTCCAGTTTTGATAATTGTTTTCTGCCTAGCTTCCTTCCATTTCAATTTAGACTGCTATTCTCCTTTGTTCCCTAAGCCAAGGTGTTAAACTGCTGGGGTGATTGCTTCCCAGGCCAGGGAATGCTGCCTGGCACAGGGTGGGTGCAACTCTGCTGCCTCTCAACTTTATCAGGTGTTTTTTCAGCTTCTCTCTGCGAACAACTGATAATGTTCCTGTGGAAACATCTGGATGGGGTCAGCTCTTCAGCTTCCTGGGCTGGAAAGACTTCAGCTGTTGAGGGTCACAGATGTAGTGTGAGCAGCAGTTTGATGTTTAGATCACAGACAAAACTCGTGCTTTTTCTGTCCCCTGACAGCCCCTGGGAGTTATTCGTGTTGGCGTTAAAGTGCTCTGTCACACACAGAGGGGATGTCTGAATGCCTCTCTTGTTTGTTTGTTTTCCAAATGTGTAAAGGCAGCCTGGAAAGCTCCCGGTGTTTGTTATTGGTGGCATTCCCTGAATGCCTCCATCTCCCTGCTCATCCTGGAGGAGCACAGGAGATTTAGGAGCTGATCTCCTGCCCCAAAGCTTCTGTTTCAGTGCTGCCCCTCCAGGAGCAGAGACAGCGCCCAGGGCATTTCTCTGAGCCAGCAGCAGGGAATTGGGAGTTGGGAGAGGGAAAGGGCTCGATATCCCTGGTATTTCTGGGAATCACAGACTCAGTTCTCAACCAGCAATCTGTGCTGCTGGAATGAGCATTAGGTTTTGGAAATATCAGTGTTCCACCTCCCCCTGGGTAGAGCAGTCAGGTCACAGAAATCGTTCTGACGGTTTCTGTGGATCCTGGGGGAGGCCAGTTCCAGTCCCCACTCCTCCTTTCCCAGTTCAGCTGCTGGTTTTTCCTGGGTTGCTTCTTTGCAGCAGGAAAATTCAAAGGGGTAGGAGGAGAGACTGGTTTGCTGGAGCTGGAACTGCTCAGACAAAGCCAGAACAAAACAAACTCATCCAAACGAGACTGGTTCAGGGTGATGTGAAGGATTTTCATTTCTGTGGGGAAAATAAGAATCCTAAACCCCTGGCTGAAGCCTGGGCTGTGGATGCACTCCTTGTCCTGGCTGCAGCTCTGCCCAAGTGGAGCTCATCACTGCTTTCTCCATCCAAAATTATTCCTCACTGCATCTCCTGGAGGACCTGTTCCTTGGGCAGGGGTGGGGATGGGAGGGCTAAAACCAGTTTTAGTCAAAATGAACAGGTCACCTTGCACAACACACAGGAGGTCTGTGCCAACTGAAGTCATTAATCCTCAGTGAAGGTCTACCTCACCCTCCAAGAGCTTCAACAAGTTTCATGTTGAGTTTGCTGCCCTGACACTTTTATGCCTTAACTTTCCTTGCAGATGAACCCTGAAAAGCAAATTGAAGCTGTTTCAGGGCAGGCTTAGGTTGGATTTTAGGGCAAAGTTCTTCCCCCAGAGGGTGCTGGGCACTGCCCAGGCTCCCCAGGGAATGGGCACAGAGCTCCAGGAGCTGCCAGGGATGCCCAGGCTGGGATTGTTGAGGGGTCTGAGCAGGGACAGGAGTTTCTCTGGATGATCCCTGTGGGTCCTTTCCAACTCAGGATATTCCATAATTCCATGATCAGTGCTGTGGGCACCCCATTGCTGGCTGTGCTGGGTGGATTTACATCCTCAGCCTCCCCAGTACTCCCTACAGGGCTGTCCTGCTGGGCCTGTTTGGGCACACGTTGTTTTTGTGGGGCACTGTCACCCAGAGAGTCCCAATGGAAATTTTTGTCCCTGTGTCCTGTGTACTACATAAACACATGGGGACAAACAGAACCTACCCAGAAGAGCTGTAAATAATGAAGGCAGAGAAAGGTCATGGCTTGTGTTGTGTCTAGATGAGAAACTGAGGCCAAGAGGGTGAGGAATGAGCCTGGACTTTCTTCCTGTACCCTACAGAAGCCCTCCATCACTGCTACCCCAAAACTGAAAATGCTCAAATCCCTGAACTGGTCCCCAGCACTCAGGACCAGTTACTTCCTGGTCCGAAATCTCCTGTAGTTTTAAGTCATAGCTTTATTTTTAGATCATCAACACCACCTCAGCCGTAATTACACTTGTACCAATCAGGCATGTGGCAATGCTCACGGGTCTCTGAGTAGTCCTGGAGTGTAAGGATTAATTTGTGGGGTTGGAAAAGGTGGAATGGCAGGTGTTGCACAGGAGCTGACACTGAGGTTTCACCTGCCCCATAAAGCTCCTCAAAAGTGATGTCCCAAGAGAAGAGGGCAGCAACAGCAAGCACTGGGTTCAGGGTCTTTTTTCACCCTCTCCTTTCAGAGGGATCCTCCAGGCCTGGCCATATCTTAGCCCTAAGTCATGGCAGGGAGCACATTTTTAATGCTGCTTTATTAGAGAGTCAGAGGCATTTGTGGGATTGGTGTGGGAGTACAAAATTGTTTTCTGATGAGGAATTGAGTCGAGGTTTGTTGGCCTCTCGTGTAGTGGCTGTTTATGTGTAAACTTGAAACCAAACCAAGCAAGAGGAGTGAAACCATCCAAGGCCTAAAATGTCATCTGGCAGCAAAGGAAAGGCTGCAAATACCAGATTAGGGGAGCCCAGAACCAGCTGGCTGCTGTTCATGCTGAAGTGTGTGCTCACCAGACATTCCAAAGCTGGCCATAAAGCCTTTCTAAGCTCACTCTGGTTGCTGCTACTCATTTCAGGATCACTGGCAAGCACGAAGGGGGCTTCTGTTCAGCTGTGGGAAAAGAAGGCAGGGAAAACAGCACCAAGTCCACAGTTTTGGTGTCCTTTCTCCTGTGGTTCCTCCATCTGGAGCCAGCTCCAAGGGTTTTGCTGGTTTTCAGCAGGACCAGGCTGAGACCAAAGTGTAATGACAAGTCACAAAGGCTGTAATAAAGCCAGGCTCCCTGAGAAAACAGCTGTGGTGGTTTGGGAGGTCCCTGCCTCTCCCACCACCTCCTGCTCCCAAAATGGTGCCAGAAGAAGGGATTGTGGGCTCGTGCTCTGCTTCACAACCTTCACATCACCCCTCTTTCCTGGGAAACAAGCCCATTTAGAGCTGCAGGCTGTGGCCATCTCCAGCAGGAGAGTGAGCCAGTCCCATGGGGTGATAAGAAACCCACAGCACCGGGGCTCTCAGAGCCTGTCATTACCCATTGTTCCCTTTCTGAAAGCAGTTGTGCCTATTGCATGTCCCCATGCTTCAAAAAACCAGACCTGGAACACAATGGATGGGGCTTGTTGCTCGGGAAGTGTTTCTTTTTATACATTAAAACACAGGAGGAGGCTTTGTTGCTGCAGCAGCAATATCCTGACACACTCACTGCTCTGAAGGAAGTTTCATTCTGAATATAGCTATCTCAAACTAAAAATGTAACCCTTTGAGGCCTGGAAGCAAGCACCACATGTGAAATTGTCCCAACTGTCATGTGGAAGGATGAGTTTTAAAAGCCACCCTTGAGAGATTATCATTAAGCCGAGCCTTACGCAAGGCTGGACTCGGAGGGATCGGTGTTTGCACATCTGTGGTTTCAGTGACCTTGGCAGAGTTGTTTCCCAGTATAAGTAAAATCAGAAGTGGAACTTGCAACAACAAGCAAATGTGCCTTTGCACTGTATTCCAGGCAGATTAGTGATGTCATGGCTGCTGTGTGCTGTAGCTCTGTCTCATTTAATGCCTTTTTTTTTTATCTTGATGCTAATGTGGCTTAGAATTTCTTCAGCTAAAGAACTCACAGCTCTTGGCATCCTGCCCCACAACATTTACCTGGAGCTCTTGCAACCTTCTGTGACATCAGTTTTACTGTTGAGGGTGTAATTGATCTTGCCCAGTCTCCAACATGCTCATTATAACATTCATCGTGGTTCTTTTCCAGCACTGGTACATGTCCATCTCGGGACATCTACGCAATATCCACCCCCATATACTTTCTTTATTTGTATGAGGGGTGTTTTTCTAGAGTCTTTTTGATCCTCACAAAGTCTGAGGATCAGAACAGCCCAGGGCAAAGAAATTTAAAAAAAAAAGGGGGAAGGATATTAAGGAAGAACTGCAGGCTGTGTTTTGTTTGTGAACTTAGCAGACTGAGTAGGTTTTTTATGTATTTCTTCTTTTCTAGTGATGCTGCTACCAGATGGCTGATTTACAAGTCAAAAACTTCAAGCATCCAGTAGTTCAGCCTCTTACTTCCAGAAGCCCTTGATGGATTATGCTAATGTGGCCCATGGAAATTCTCTCCAGATGAGAGACTGTGGGGTGGAGGCACTGGAAGATGTCTTGGTGCTCATTTAGGAGCTCTGCTGTGGGTCCCATGCCGGTCCTTGGAAGTCCAGAACCCATGGAAAACCTGAGGAGGTGGGTGGGATGTGTAGCAGACTATCTATAGAAAAACAGAATCCACTTTGCTCATGGTTTAGGGTGGGTGCACACAGAGGAAGAGGGGATTTTCCTCCACTTCTCTCCAGGAATTTGAGATATGGTTTAATTTTTCTTACAGTTAAGCACATTCAGTAAATAGCATAAACATCACAACTGAAGTAATACCTCATCAAACGCTGTGAAAAGGATGAAGACATTTAGATGACACATAAATACACTGAGTTTTCAGCCACGGTATACAGTGAACTGCTTTCAATGGAAAATCAAGGCTTTCAAAGCAATTCATTTAACATTTCCATTTTAACACTTCCTCAAAGTCAATTGCAGCAGAGAACATGCAGCTCAGTTTGCTTCTTCAAACCAAGACACAAAATAGTCCAGAACTTCTGCTGTGAAGCAACAAAATCCCTCCGGGATAAAAATGCAAATTTTTTCTCCTATCACTGATGACACGGCTTAAGGGCTTTTCCAGTTTGCTGTCAAAGAAAGGATATGTCTTCATTGCTGATTAAATGCACTGCAATTAACTAAAGTTTCGTTTGGTTTGATATTCTCCCGTCCCAAATTATGTTAATGTGGATAAATAGTGTGGATAAAGCAGTTCCTCTTTGAAATAATATGTGGGCAGTTCAGCACAGGCTGGTCCTGAACTCAAGGCTGGCTGTGCTGGGGATGCTGAGGGGCTCATCCCGGGGGTCTCTGCAGGAATTTGACTCATTTTCTGAATTTCTGAATTCTGTTATCTCAGCACACAGGCGAGCTGAGGGAAGTCAATAATCATAAAGTTACAGAATCATGGAATGTTTTGGTTAGGGAGGGATGTTAAAAATCATCCAGTGCCACCCCTGCCATGGCAGGGACACCTCCCACTGTCCCAGGCTGCTCCAGCCCCAATGTCCAACCTGGCCTTGGGCACTGCCAGGGATCCAGGGGCAGCCACAGCTGCTCTGGGAATTCCAGCCCAGCCCCTGCCCACCCTCCCAGGGAACAATTCCTAATTCCCAATATCCCGTCCAGCCCTGCCCTCTGGCAGTGGGAGCCATTCCCTGTGTGCTGTCCCTCCATTCCCTGGGTGCTGTCCCTCCATCGCCTGGGTGCTGTCCCTCCATTCCCTGGGTGCTGTCCCTCCATTCCCTGGGTGCTGTCCCTCCATCCCTTGGCAATTGTCTCTCTCCATGGTTCCTGCAGCTCCTTCAGGCCCTGCAAGGCCACCCTGAGCTCAGCCCAAAGCTTCTCCTCTCCAGGCTGAACAATCCCAGCTGTGCCAGCCTTTCCTCCCAGCAGAGCTGCTCCATCCCTCTGCTCATCCTGCTGCCTCCTCTGGGCTCTCTGCAGCAGCTCCGTGATCAGTTGCAACCAAAAAGAACAAGAAATTGTCCTGTGAGCAATTGAGATTGTATGAACTAAAACTTCAGCCTGTGTTTCTTTTTGCTAAGATTGGTTTAAAAGGTACAAAATGCAAGTGAAGATCTTTATATCTCAGTTGGTCTCAACAAGAGGGCACCACTCAGGCTCCATGTTCTGCAGCAAGGACAATCCCTGAGTATTTCTTTCCAAACTACTTATTTTTGTTTTATTTATTAATTGTTTCACTGGAATTCCCTTTATAATCAGATTTCAGGGGAATAATAATGCTGAGAAAAAGCCAACATAAGCAAACTCCCATCCTGTCCTTTACAAATAAAAATTAAAAATAAAGTCCACCAATAACAGTTTGTTCTTTGGTAAGGGGCTAATGGGACACAGGACTTGGCATGCTGAAACAGCCACTGGAATGAAGATATTATCATAAAAATCACTAAATCTTGACTTCATTAAAACCTATTTAATAGGATCGACATTTTTTCCTGGCCAAAATTTCTAAAGTTATGTAATAAACTCTGTGTGCCTTATCCTCCAGGGTTATTTCCACACTCTATTAACAGGCTATAGCAGGTTTTGAAAATATGCAGCATGGTGTGGTGTGTACCTGGGAACAAGGAACAGAAAGTTCTTTCAGAGATTGTATGTACATATGTCTGTAGGCTGCATGAGCTTGCCTAAACAATTCACACCATTATCAAGAGGATCTTGGCAAAAACAAGAGAAAAAAGAGATTCAGTGAGTTACATAACAGGCACATCTCTCTTTCCTTCTTGAGCAATGGCTGCTTCCACTTAACAAATGATATTTGAAGCATTCCATAAAAACTGCTAACAAAATCAATTGCCATGGCCTCTTCAGGAATGGAATTGGTTACGTGTGGGATGGTGAGATGCTGGCTTCAGTTGTTTAATCTTCTGGGTAATCCCAGATATTTGCATTCCTGGAGATTTCAAAATTTGTATCTTTAAATATTTAGTTGCAAGATGTGGATACAGAAAGCGTTAAGTTAGTAGGAAAAGTGGAAGGGTGAATATTATTAATTCTTTCCAGGCTGAGACAGATCTGTAGTGTAACTTTTGGGAGCAATCCACCTGGAAGTCCCCCCAAACACTCCTGACCATGCACACATCCAGTATTTCTGGATGTATGTGGATATTTCAGAATTTTGGGCTGGCCAGATGATCAGAAATGATCACAGGATGGGTGGGTGGAGATGAGGGTACCACTGTTCCAGCCTGACCATCTTCCCCAGGGCACTGCACTCACTTTGGGAGGTTTTTGCCACTTATTTCTTCACCCTTCAGATGCAGCAAACCCAAGATTCTTGTTAAAAAATACAGAATAGGAAAGAAACTGCCTCACAGAAACTTTTCGCTGAGGTGACCAAAGGATGTTGATGACTCGAATTCCTGAGTGCTGAATGTTTTGACCAAATCATTTGGTGCCTTGTAGAAGAGAAACTCCACTGCCAGGGGGACAAAAATCAGCCACGTGAATTTCCCAGATCTGTGCAGGGACACCCAGAGCAGGCAGGGAGGGACAGGCACATCCTCCCCACTCCTGGCAGTCCCAGCTCGGGGACTTCCTTGCCCAGAGGCTGGATTTGTGTTTCTGTGTTTTATGGCTCACCCTGGGCTTTTCTTCCACGAGCTGGGGCTGAGCTTTCCACTTCTGGAATACAGAAACACAGCGTGGCTGTGTGCTTTGTCAAAGTGTGTGTGTGTGTTTTTTAACCTATTTCCTCTTCTCTCCACATCTTGCAGAGTGAGGAACAAAACAAGAAACATCCTGGTTTTGCCTCTTCCCCACCACTCAGGTCACGCTGTCACACTCGAATTACTCGTGTTGTGTCTTGTGCAAACCAAGGGCTTCCCATCTCCTGAGAGCTATTTTGACCCTATTTGCATAAAAGCTGAACTTCTCCCCGTCTCCTGTTGCAAAACCAAAGTCGTGGGTGCATTTATATTCATATTATTTATGTTAATGTTATTTATATTAACATATATAAAATTAACTAACATATCTATAATACATACAACATTAATTAATATATTAATAATATATTAAAATAAGATATTAATATATAACATATACCACAACATCTATATGTGGCACATAACATATAAAACATAATATAAAATATAAGATATAATTAACATTTGTGATATTAATTATTTACATTAACATGCCCTGTTTCCCTGTTTTGTATTACCACAGTAGCCATGCTACTTCTCAATGGAGCTGTGCTTTTTTTTTTTTTTGTCTATGCTATTTTTCCCCCTTAATGATGTAAATTCTTTCTGCTCTTTTAAGAACCACCTCGGAATAACAGCTCTGAAAAGGGGTTGAAGGGAGTTTCTCTTTTATGTGCTGAGTTTGCTCCTCTCCAGCCAAGACAAGAAAGCTCTGGGAGCAAAGTTCTTTGTTCAGAGGGGAAGAAGTCTCTTCTATCCCTTTCCCACAGTTAAGAAAAAGCTTTTGTTGAGTTATGAGTGAAGCCACTTACATAATCTACGGTCAGAAAGCTGAGCTGGCGTGTTTTTGGGTGACTGGAAGTTAAACAAAGAGAAAAATATTAAAATTTCCCAGCCGACCCCAAAACAAAACCCTCCCATTAGGTTGGCACTTACTGCACATCCAGTGTGTAATTTGGTTTTGTACAGAGTGCTCACACTGAGATTATCTCTGTGTCACTGTCAGGCATTTGCAGATGGGTTTTCTTGTGGAAGATGCATCAATGTCACAGCTCTCTTGTCTGGAAATAGGTATTTAAAACCATGGAATGGGTTGGGTTGGAAAGGACCTTAAAGATCATTTCATCCCACCCCTACCATGGCAGGGACACCTTCCACTGTCCCAGGCTGCTCCAACCCCAATGTCCAACCTGGCCTTGGGCACATCCAGGGATCCAGGGGCAGCCACAGCTGCTCTGGGCACCCTGTGCCAGGGCCTGCCCACCCTCCCAGGGAACAATTCCTTCATATATCTAACCAAAATTTCCCCTATTTCAGTTTGAGCTCATCCCCCTTGTCCTGTCACTGCAGTTCCTGATGAATTGTCCCTCTCTGGATTCCCTGTAGTCCCTTCAGGCTCTGGAAGTTGCTCTGAGGTCTCCACAAAACCTTTTCTTCTCCAGGCTGAACATCCCCAGCTCTCCCCTCCTATCTCCACTGGGCAGATGTTCCAGTTCCCTCATCAATCTGGAATTGCTCCACCAGCTCCATCTCCTTCTAGTGCTGGGAACACCAGAACTTTATGCCATGTTCCAGGTGGGGTCTCACCAGAGGAGTGTCTTACATCCCCAAACACCTTTTCCCAGCTCTCCACAGTGACTTGTTCTGCTTCCTTCCCTCTGTTCCTTCCTTCCCTCCACCCCAGTTTTGCTCTGCCTGTGTTTTAGAGGAGCTTTGCTTGGCTTTGCTGGATGCCAACTACTTGGCATTTATTCATTTATTTATTTTTATTTTTAGCTCATGCCTAACAATCTCGAGGAGCTTTCCAGGATACATGTTCTAAATCATAATCTTGGTCTTCTGTGTACGTTGTGATGTGCCAGCAGCTTCCTGAGTTTCTGGCCACGTCTGGAAGCAATCCCTGGGTCAGCCAGTGTGGTTGTGTGGGATGGGCAGGATAAGCTGCATCCTACAGGACACCCAGCAAAGATTTCCCAGCTTTTCTCCATTCCAGAAGAGATGGGATGCAGGAACCTCCTCCTTGCTCACGAGCTGCCCTCAGCAGCACCTCAGTGAACTCCTTCAAGAGGCCACCCAAGTCTGGCACTGTGGGATTGTTGTGCAAACACACTGAAAGCCTTTGGTTTGTGCTATGTCACAACTGCAAGAAAAATCATTATTTTTTTTAATTGAAAAACCATTATGACAGAAGGCTGGGAGAACAATTCCAGTGGGAATCATTCAGAGGCTTGTGTGGGACTATTCCCAGGCTCTAAATTTACCTATTCCTTGGGAATATTGGCTTCAGTTGCCAGTCCACTGAGCTGTTGGACATCTCAGCACACCAATGCCATGATTGTGTGGGCAGTGCCTTCACCTAACAAAAAGGTGCAAACCTCATTTCTTCACTGGTTGAAATTTGGAAGCCACTAAACTGTTTTAATGGAGCATCACCTAATTCACTGTTACTCTCCACATGAATCTTTGCCATCATTCTTTCTCTCCCCCTCTCCTTTGTCTTTCCTTCCCCCATCCCCAAACTCCCTTATTTGCAATTACAGTCGTTTTTAGCAAGGAGCAATGGCTTTTTAATTTTCCACCAGAAGTGGAAGTGTGCAATTATTATGCAAAGCAGCTATCTTTTAATTCCCCAAAATTTCCGGTGTACACTGTAATCAGTCATTTTCCACCGTACATTTTACTGTCTGAAATTGTAAGCCTGGAACATTAGAAAACTATAATAAATAATTCAGTGATTTCCTTTCAGCTTCATATTCTACTTTGCCGAATATGTTTGGAGGTGTAAATATCTCTCTGGAGGGGGATAATTTTAAGTTTAGTTTTCTAATTTGATTAAGGAAGCGGCGCCTGCCTGTTTCCTCCACAGGCAGGAGTATGAGTGCACCAGGGAGATATTTCGATATCTGTGTAGGTGTGTTTAATACGTTCCTCCTAATTGTATTTCCTTTTCACTAAATAAGAAAAGTTGTAATGCAATGGGATTAATTCTCCCATATTCCCCCACCTCCTTTTTTTCCTGGTTTAATTGTCTTGTTCCTCACAGACAGAATCCCAGAATTGGAAAAGACCTTGGTTGAGTCCCAGCTGTGCCCCATGGACACCTTGTCCCCCTGAGTGCCACCTCCAGGTGCCACCTGCAGGGATGGGCACTCCAAAGCTCCCTGGGCAGCCCCTGCCAAGGCCTGAGCTCCCTTTCCATGGGGAAATTCCTGCTGCTGTCCAACCCTCCCTGTTGCAAAACATGAACAGTCTGTTCTCTCCATCTCATGGGTAAAGGAGAGACCATCTGACATGAACGAGTCTGTAACAAACAAAACTTTAAAACCTTCAGTTGCCATATGGAGTTGTGGCTAGCGAAGAGCTCTAACAAAAGAACAGATTTCACTTAGCAGCTCTCAGGAAATATTTCAACATATTTTGCAGAGGTGAATGTGATAATTCATTAGTACAAAATGGCCATGTGTTATGTTAGAGGAGAGAGAAAACAGTGCAGAGATACTCACAAGTACAGGTGGCCTTAAAATTATGATTTTTTTTTTTTTTTGGCTTATGTAAGCTAAGGGTTCTTCTGTTTGTTTTCAAAATGTGTGAGATTAATTTGTTTTATCTTTTCAAGCTATTCCTTGAAACCAGGAGAGCTGGCCCTGAAGGGACCGTACAAGAACTTGGAGAGGGAATATTTACAAGAGCCTGGAGTGGCAGGACTGTAAGATGAAGGAAGGAAGATTTAAATGTGAGATTAGGCAGGAATTGTTCCCCGTGAGGGTGGGCAGGCCCTGGAACAGGGTGCCCAGAGCAGCTGTGGCTGCCCCTGGATCCCTGGCAGTGCCCAAGGCCAGGTTGGACATTGGGGCTGGAGCAGCCTGGGACAGTGGAAGGCGTCCCTGCCATGGCAGCAGGTGGAAAAAGATGATTCTTTAAGGTCCCTTCCAACCCAAAACATTCCATGACTCTTGGATTCTATGAAAAACAAACAAACAACATGTAAAGAAAGCCTAAATTAGAGCATTTTGGAAAATGTTCCAGTACTACTGCAGGTTGAATATTTTTTTGTTATTAATCTCTAGATATCACAGTGCTTTTTTGAAGTCTCCACAGGCTGTAGGGTGCTGTTTCATTTCCTTAGCAGGTATGGATGTGCTGTGGCATTATTTGAAATTAAATCATTCTGAGTACTTTTGGTGAGGAACCTGGTGCTGCTTGAGTTGTGCTGCCAGCATCCGTGACAGGAGCTCCTGAATCCAGGGGACATCCCAAATCCAGGGGATTTCAGCTCAGTGTCTGGACACCACTGGTGTCTAAGAGAGAGTTCGAGGCAAAGAGAGAGGCAGAAATTTTAAGTCAAATTTTGGGAATCCTGTCTGAAGGAGTGAGGGTGCAGCAGTGTGCAGGAAGGTTATTATGACCCATGGGGTTTCGGTGGGTTTAAATTCTTCGTGATGAATTTAAATTTGGCAAGGACTGGGTCACTGCACAGCTTTTGGCAGTGCTCCGAGGGAGGGAACTTCCTCGAGGCCTCGCCCATCATCTCCCCTTACAGGAGCCTTTGGTTCTGCACAGCACCAAAACCAGGCACGCAAAAGCACCGTGAAAAAAATGCAAGTGGAGCATTCTTGGCATGACTTGGCATGTGGGAGCAGAGAGATGGGGAGCTTGATAGGTTTCCAGACATGTTCTGCAGACAGAAGTGCAAGCAGTTGGATAAGCATCTGAACTTTTGTGTGTTTATCTGAACTGAACTCGAACTCCAAGACACTTCAGAGTTTGCCTAGCAGTGGCTAATAATTACTAGAAAGCTTGTTAAAATTGGAAAGTAATCTCAATAATGGATTAATCCACAAAAGGACATAAACAAACCCCCTCATTTAAACTGTGTTGCCACAGGAGTTTGGAGAAGACATTCCTCTCAGCAGACAGTCAAGAAAAACCTTTAAAAAACACCAAAGTATTACAAACTCTCCTCTGCTTTAAAACCTGTTGGGAACCTGCAGCTTAAAAAAAAAAAAGAAAACAAAACAAAAAAAAGAGGATTTGATAAACACAGAGGTGACAGGTCTGATTGCAGTCCTTTGTAAGTCAGCAGCATAACTATGGAGTTACCTGTCAGAGTGATGTGAAGCCAGAATGGGATCAGACTGTGCCGGACACTTCTGAAGGTGGAGCTCCATTATCAGAACACAGGCAGCCAGTGGAGGCTCAGTGCTGTGAAAAATGTGTTTAGGATCCTGTCTGGGAATGATACGGTCGGCTTTCTCAGTAAAATGCATTCTTTAATGAAATAAATAAAGCCTTTATGGTTATGCAGCCTTAGTTGTCATTTACTGCCTCTTTAGTGACGTTAAACTTTAACGTGGTAAGAGCGTGGTGAGCAGGGAGAGCAGTTTCCACCCACAAGGATAAATATTGATCTGGGTGATAAAGAAGAACAAATATTCTGATGAAGTGGTAGGAAAGAAACTGAACCTGATATGGGAGGGTTGTTTGGGCAGTAAAAGAAAGTTAGTCTTTCAACTCAGAACAGGGAAGGGCAAGGGGATGGCTTATCAAAAAGCTTTTTACAGGATAATAAAGTTTCTGCCTCCAAGCTGTAATATTTTCCTGTACACAAACAAAGAGATGATGAGCAGGGTGAAGATGTGGTGGCAGTGGAAGAAGTGGCAGTTTTGCCACTCGAGGAGGGGCAGGTGTTTATAGCTGGAGGGCTGTACAGGGGCTCTGATGCTCTCTGCAGGTCTCCTGTCAGCAAAATTGCTTCTTTAAGTCCCTCCTTGGCCAATGTCTGCTTGAAACCAAGCCTGCACTTCTCTGCTCCACTGACCTGAAGTTGATGATTAGTCTGACACTTTAGAAAAGTTTGAATTTCTAAGCTACAACAAGGAATTTTTTTGGGGGGGGAATTTGGGTTTTGTTTTTTTTTTTAATTATTTTAACTGAACTTGCCTCTTTTGACACGTTACCTAGAAGGAGCAGCTTCCTGCTGTGTCTCCTCTGCTTTGGTGAGCTTCAGGTGAGAGAGCTTGGCTGGGGCTGGGAGCAGGGAGGGTGACATGTCCTGCATGGCAGGGTCATGTCCCTTGTCACATGGCGTGGCCAGACAGCACTCATTTCTGGGAGGTGAAGACAAATGAAAGCCTTGATGTACAAGGGCCTCTAGTGACAGGAGAAGAGGGCAGGAAGCAGGGTTAGGTTGGATATTAGGAACAAATCTTCCCTGGGAGGGTGGGCAGGCACTCAGGCTGCCCCTGGATCCCTGGCAGTGCCCAAGGCCAGGCTGGACATTGGGACAGTGGAAGGTGTCCCTGCCATGGCAGGGGTGGCACTGGGTGATCTTTAAGGTTCCTTCCAAACAAAACCATTCTGTGCTTCTCTACTTCTATGATTTGGAGCCCCAAAAGTCCTTCCAGGTGGGTCTGTGGATTGAACTCCTGGATTGAAGCAGCACGTGTGGTTTGTACTCTCAAAAGGAATTAAAGCACCCAGCACACCCTCTGTGCTGAGGCACACGGATGCTTGGACACACACAGATGGGATGGACAGGAGGAGGGAGGGATTGCTGCCACCAGAAGCAGTGTCCTTGTATCTGTGTCAGAGTTAGTCAGCCAGGCTCCACCTGCAGTCAGGGGGAGGTTCAGACACCTGGAGGAGGTGATTCACCTCCTCCTCCTGCAGGTATGGACCAGGGCAGATGAGGCAGCTCCTGCTCCCTGCTGTCCCCTGGCAGTGATGCTCTCTGTGCAGGTGTCTCACCTGCTGGCACACACAGGTAGGTCACAGGAAATCCCTGCCTTTGTTTTGGCTTCCCAGTCACTTAGGAAATGTACAACACACTCAGGGACAAATAAACAAAGCTCTGGTGTGACATTTCCCAAGTGTAAATTCTCTGATCTCCTCCTGTCTTATTGTGTGATTTTCTAACCATAACCATCACATTTCCTAATCATCCTCTGTCATCAGATCTGGTTTTTTACTGCTCACTGCAGTGTGTGTGACAGTGACAAGCCCCCAGACACAATGTCCACGTCTTTTTTTGGTGCAGGTCCCCTGGGAGGGGGTTGCACTGTCCCATTCCCTTAATATTTTAGACCTCATATGCCTTAATACATTTTTCTTTAATGTATAATCCTAAAAATTTAATATTGCCTCCTCTGCCTCCTGGCTTTTAGGAAGGACCTAGGGAGGATAATACTTTTGGAATAGCTCTGAGCTGTTCCCAGCAGCTCCATTTGATTTTCTCTCTCCCTCTTTATGTGAGCAGTTATGAGTCTGTGGGAGAGGCAAGAAAGCTCCAGCTCCTCTGACCTTTGCCTGTTAACTTGTGCCTCCTCCACATGATGCAGAGAGGTTTTCCAGCTCAGTCCAGCTACCAAGAGCTTTCTGACAGTCAATAAATCACACCACAGCCTCTTATCTTGATTGGAGCTTCTGCTGGTTACTGTCAGATTCCTATTGCAAATATTTAATGTTGCTATTGCATTAAAAGAGGTTTTAATCACTGTCATATGTGACTCAGGGGCAAGGCTGGGGGCACTTTTATGCCTTTTAAATGAATTTGTGTGAGGATAATAATACATGTGCCTTCCAGAAGAGCGTTTCCTTCCTGAAGGTGATGGATTGAGGAGGGAAATGGTGGTTTGGAATCAGTCTCTGCTCTCTGTATGGCAAACAAGCTAAGCAGTATTTGGCTTTGATGGGATTAACTGGAAGAGTTTATCTGTGATGGAAGGTGTGACTCCTGCTAGTTTTGAAATGAAGAATTTTTTTCATACCTGTTTAAAAATCAGTTCAAAAGGTTCAGAATAAAATGATCACTTCTCATTCCACTTCTGACTCTACCTTGGGTGAGTCTCATTCTTTCTTAATCTTTCAGGTTTCTATCTCTGGAGAGAGGATCCCTTTGAAGAACAGTAAGAATTGTCACCATTCTATTCACCCTTTTCAAAAGGAAACACCTTTGAATTTTCCTCTGCCTCTCTCTGTTTAGATTGCCTCCAGTAATATTTTTCCCCTGGCTTTCCTGGGATGTCCTCAGTTATCAGCTTTCCTGACAACTCCAAGACTGGGCTGAGATCAGTGTGAGTCCTTAGTCCCTTAGAGTTCCACAGTGAGAAGGGTTTAATGGAATTATGGAATTCTTTGGGTTGGAAGGGACCTTAAAGATCATCTCATCCCACCCCTGCCATGGCAGGGACACCTCCCACTGTCCCAGGCTGCTCCAGCCCCAATGTCCAACCTGGCCTTGGGCACTGCCAGGGATCCAGGGGCAGCCACAGCTGCTCTGGGCACCCTGTGCCACGTTTGTCCCTCCCAGGGACAAAGGCCATTGAGGGCACTTTGGAAATGTCTCAGCTCTGTCCTGGCTGCCAGCAGGAACACCAGAGTGAAGACTGACCTAGAATCAAGAATGTCAAATCTAGGCTTGCTTAGAGCCCTCCTCTGGGATTAGTGACCTATATCTGGAATGAAAAGTGATGATAATAATATAATTAAAGAACCTTTGGGCCATGGGAGCTGAGCTGGTGTGCCAGGGGAGGCAGGGCTGTGCCCCAGGCTGTGCAGACCCACATTGAGTCAGGGGCTCAGCTGGGTTCAGTTCTACTGTGCTGCCAAAGTGGGAAAGGCAACGACCCTCACAGAGCTGCCAGATTTATGTCAGGGGATCCAACTCATCCAGTCCCACCGGGATTGCATCCCCTGTCAGTCCCTGAGTCTCCATTTGGCATGAGGCTGCTGATCCAGCAAGAAGTTTGCTGTCTTCCCTGCTGTCCAGGACCACATGCAGCTTTCCCACACACAAACTTTTTAATTAGAGGTCTGTCAGTTTTTTCTTTTTCCCCCAGACATCTTGAATGACTTTGTCTTGGCCTCCTTCACACTTTCAGTGCTCAGCCAGAAAGCAGCTCTTGGGAGCAGCCTCTGCTCCCTCAGCACAGCCACCTACTTGTTCCACTTTGGTTTCACAGGGAGCTTTATCTTTCCATTTTTGCTTCTAATTCATCGGCACTGAGAGCCTGCCTGGCTTTGGCAGCCTTTCCTGTAATGAGGCAGCTCATGAAAAGCTGTGTCACAACCTGGCTTGTTCCTGTCAGTGGCTTTTATCCCTCTGCAGTCACTGCTGTGGCCCCACTCTTGATTTCTGCTGTAGTTATTCTTGCTGGTTTTAGCTGAGGTTGCTTTCTGTGTTAGCTGGAAGATGATTTAGTTCTGCTGAAGCCTGGCAATGATGGCACATAATAGCAGCATGTATTTTTAATCTAGATTCGGTTTCTATGTTTTACAGCACCAGGGAGAGTTTGGTTTTGTGTCTGAGGTGCCACTAAAAGATGTGTACGATTTCCTGAGTGTTGATGACTTCAGTGAATTATCCCAGCTCTGTTTTAGAGCTGTTGCTTAGGGAGTTTTAGTATTTTAATATTTATGTACAAAGCTAGCCAAAAACCAGTCTTCTTTCCTAATTCACAAAAAAAATCATTCTAAGGTCGGATTTGCATCTAGAGTGGGCAGGATTAATTCTTCTCCCTCTCTGAAATCTCTGATAAATCAGTGGAAAAGGTGCCATGTGCAGCTGCATTGCAAGGATGGCACTTTGGCAAAGCTGCTCAGCATTGCCAGGAGCTCAGGGAGTCATCAGCCATCAAAGAATCCTTGTTCCCTGTGGCCATGGAGCTCTGTAATTTTAAAGAATCCTGACTCCAAGGAAGACAGGCCAGGAATTGTGATGCTCTTGGAAACCCTTTGAACCAGAGGCTGAGTGCACACGGTGTTTCAGGCTGAGCAAACCAGCATTTTCCTGGGGGTCTCTCCACATTGTGGCACTTTTCTGGAGCCCTAAGGGTGAATTGGGCCCTGCTGGGGGATGCAATTCTGTGCTAACACTGCACTGCAGACAGATGTGGCGAAATAAAGCCTGGAGAAATTTCTGTCTTGAAGCTTCTCACGTCGTGAGCTCCCGAAACCCCCGGATCTCCTGATTTTGAGGCAGTTCAGTGCTGGGTGTGTTCTGCACTGGGCTGGAATGAAGCTCCAGGGGTTTGGGGGCTGCCTGGGGGCATCTTCTGAGGCTTTGCAGGCTCTGTTTCACAAGTGGCCCTGTGGGGAGAGTCCATTGCAACAGTTCTTTTGGTGATGGTTGAAGATCACGAGCTCATTCTGGCCCCAGGCAGGGTGACCCTGCTGTCCCTGGGCTCTCCCAGCATCTTCCCAGTGCTGCCTGCTGCAGGGATGCTGCTCCCTGCCTGGCACAGGGGGAAGGACCCTCTGACAAGCTGGGGGCTTGTCAGGATCATTTACTGGGC
Organism: Acridotheres tristis; assembly: GCA_037013685.1. NCBI lineage: Eukaryota > Metazoa > Chordata > Aves > Passeriformes > Sturnidae > Acridotheres > Acridotheres tristis. The sequence goes on from CM072884.1 coordinate 111,823,994, forward strand.
ACTTAACCAGGGTTTGCTTCATCCCCTCTGCGTGGGGAGGGAGCTTGGCCTGAGCAGAGAGGAAAACTTAACTCAGAGGAAACAGCACTGAAGCAGTTTAAGAGGAAACTCTGTCGAGGTTGTTATTCCATTTTATATCACAGCACATAGATTATCCTGAGCTATGGGTTTTGGTAAGAGGAGGAAGGCAACGACCAAATCTGGGTAAAGAAATTACTTTTTTTTTTTGTACTGCTGATAAGGCAAAATTAGCAAGTGATAGTGGGTATGAAAAAGAGAGATCTGGTGCTCCTGTTGTCAGCAGTTACAGAAGAAGCATGGCAGGGTGCACTCGGTGATCTCTCCTGGAAGATTTTCTCCTGCCAGCAGTGAGAGCACAGGGAATCCTTCAGGGAAGATCAGACAGGTGAGCAGGCTTGGCTGACAGAGCAAACCTTGCTTTAATTCTGTGATCACAGAATCACAGGTTGGAAGAGACCACATGCTCTTAAATATCCTCACTGCAGTCCCAGCAAATGGAAGTCACCATCCCTGGAAGTGTTCAAAAAATGTGTGGATGTGGTTTCATGGTGAATGTGGTTTAATGGTGAATGTAGTTTAATGGTGAATGTGGTGGTGCTGCTGGGTTGAGGGTTGGACTTGATGATTAAAAGTCTTTCCCAGCCTTAAGAATTCTAGGAAAAGGGCCAGAGCCCTGTGTGATTCTTCCTTATGGGCTCCTATTTGCATCAGATCACTGCTGGGAAAGAGAAAAGATGTGGCAGAGAAATTAAGGAGATGGAGAAAATCAATCAAAGGTTGGACTAGGTAACACTGGGGGCTTTTTGCAACCTAAATGATTCTGTGATTCTGTGAAATGAGTGACACAAAAAAAGGCTCAACCCTTGGATGAAATCAATTTTATTACATTTGTGTGGTGCATTGCTGAAGCTCTGCAGGAGCTCTGAGGATGTGAATTCCTCACTTTGCCCCAGAGTGGTGATGGAGCAGCTCCTGTGGGATTTCTGATGGCTCAATGAGCAGAACAATATCAGAGGAAGTGGCACCTCTTTCCCTCCTGCTCTGCTAGCCTGAGAAAGCCTCACTGAATTTATTTTCCCTGAGTTGAGCAAGGAGAAGCCATCAAACAAGAGGAACCAAGGGGGAATGAGTAACATGTTGAGGTGTGCAAAAGTGAGCTCACGTCCCCACGAGGATGGGTTTTTGTCACTGTTTGTTTTTTTTCTTCACTGGGAAACCAGAAGTAAAAATAATTTTTTTTCCTGAGAAAAGCAAGAAGCAAATCATGGTTACATTTCCTCCTTTTTGTTTCCTCAAGGAAGCACTTAGTCAGTCTGATTATTCACTGTGAGACATATCCTCAGTTTTCTTTGCATTCTAGGAAGGAAAATCTAAAAAGAAATAAATAAAATGTGTGTTCATGTGTTCGTGCACATACACAGACACACACACAGACATATCTATATATTTTTTTTCAAATTTGTGTGCTTTCCCTCATCTTGGTCCAGAGCATTTTCGTTTCAGAGAGGGAACTGAAAACAGCAATAATTTTAACTCTTGTAAATCTAACAAAAGGTAACTTCCCATGTGTGCATTAGTCCAGGATTTAAAAAAAAAAAAAAAGAAGAAAGGTAGCCTTCTGGAGTTTGGTTATTTTCAAAGCAGAGAATAATGGTGATTTTGCAATGAAAAAAAAAAAAAAAAAACTTTATGTAATTGAGAAAAATGATATGTTTACGTATGAATGTATATATTTACATATTGGTATTAGTCCTGACATTGGTCTCATATCTCAGTAACTGAAATGTCATGTGTTGAAATCTGTGTAACCTCAAACAGGCTCTTGCTGTTACCAAACTTCAAATTGTGTTTGGCAACCCAATTTTTGACATTTCAACATGAGAAAGACCATGGAAATTTTGACTGTACGTTTTTCTTCATGATAAAAGCAAAAAGAAAGGAAGGAAGGAAGGAAGAAAGGAAGGAAGAAAGGAAGAGAGAAAGGAAGAGAGAAAGAAAGAAAGAAAGAAAGAAAGAAAGAAAGAAAGAAAGAAAGAAAGAAAGAAAGAAAGAAAGAAAGAAAGAAAGAAAGAAAGAAAGAAAGAAAGAAAGAAAGAAAGAAGGAAGAAAGAAAGAAAGAAAGAAAGAAAGAAAGAAAGAAAGAAAGAAAGAAAGAAAGAAAGAAAGAAAGAGAAAGAAAGAGAAAGAAAGAAAGAAAGAAAGAAAGAAAGAAAGAAAGAAAGAAAGAAAGAAAGAAAGAAAGAAAGAAAGAAAGAAAGAAAGAAAGAAAGAAAGAAAGAAAGAAAGAAAGAAAGAAAGAAAGAAAGAAAGAAAGAAAGAAAGAAAGAAAGAAAGAAAGATTTTGTATTTATTTTTAATCGGGACCATTTTTCAGATCAGAACAGTTTCTCTACTGCAGTTTTGGATTTTACTGCTTCTCTCCCCCTTCTTCCCATTCTGAGGAGCTATTGCAAAGAACAATGTTTTGCTTGCAAATGACAATTTTTATCAAGGTTGTTGAAGAAGGGGAAGAGCAGCCACTTGCAGCTGCTGTGAGTGGATGAGGGCTTGGTCCTCAAACATTTTTGCACACAAGCAACTTGAGATATCTAAGCAGCCACATCAAAAGGTCTCATAAAGTTCTTTATATGAACAAGTGTTTGCAGGATCATTGTTCTGGTTCTGAGTTCTCTCATGTTGCCCCATCTGCAAACCAGCAATGGCTCAGGATTCATTTGGAAAACACTCTGAAATCAATTTAAAAGAAGTATTTATGAATTTGTCATTTGGAGATGTTAGGGAAGAGGAGGAACACTGGCCAACAATTGGTATTTTCCATTTTCCACAGGAATGATAAAATAGAACATTTCAGAGATTAACCTGGGAAAGAGAGAAATAGTTCTTAAAAAAGAATAATCCTAAAAACTGCTGCAAGAAGGAAGACAAAAAAAACCATAGAGAAACACTGGAAAATGCAATTAAAGGAGGAAAAACTTGTTAAGAAACTCATTCCCTCCTCACCAAAACTCAATTAATTCAAAACCAGCACATTAAGTCTGTAGTTAGTCAGGGAATTTGGGTAGGGTGATGTCCAGAGGGATCCATGCTTCCTTTTTCCCTCCAGCAGGCAGAGCACCCATTGTGCCTTCAGGCACATTTTTGGGTTGATTTTCCCTGTAAGCCAGGAGCACTGCACACACATTCACACTTCTGTGGAAAGTCAGGCCCTGAATTTTTTGATGTGACCTTAAAGGGGAAATCTTGGCCACACTGAGCAGTCAGATTTTCCTCCTGAATTTGTGACATTTGTGCCTTCGTTTGATGTTGAGCTCAGTGCTTCGTGTCTGATGTATTTTGGTGTATTTTGGTGTATTTTGGTGTATTTTTATGTATTTTGGTGAATTTTGGTGTATTTTGATGTATTTTTGGTGTATTCTGATGTATTTTGAGATCCATGTGCTGGTGTTACTGGTGTGATGAGTGAGGTCATCTGGCAGCCCACTGGGATTCTTCCCTGCTATTTGAGGGTTTGGCTTTTGTTTTGAAAGCTTTTTGAAAGATGCCACAGGACACTTTTACTCGTTTCTACTCACACACCATTCATTCAGCTAAAGGTTTGGGCAACGCTGGCAATTAATTTATATTTAGCAATCACTTATGCAAAGCTCTCTGATAAATTAAAAGATGCAGTGGTGTAAAGTGTTGTTACCGTGGTTTGTTTTCTTTCAATTATTTATTCAGTTATTTTATAATTTTTTTCCCCTATTTATACCGCCCTCATGATAGCAAGTGCTTATAGTGCCACCGTCTGGTTGAGCCAGTTGCTTGATTTTATCTTTAAATGAACTTTTCCCTATCATTACTAGAAAATCCAAGCCAGTCTTGTGCTATTTCTAAAACTCCTTTCTCTTGTTTTCATCTGTTGAGAGCAGAAATTTGAAGACAGCAGCTAAAATGACTGGCACTTGAGAAGGATTTATATCACCATTATGAAGAATTTAATTTCTCCATTTTGAAAATTGTGATTATTCATCTATTATAATAATTTAGGATACAGTTCTCAGATTGTAAATTGGTTTGTGTTTTGATCTTTATTTAATACCCTGGGGATATGGTTTAGGGATGATGATGATGATAGGGGGATGATCTCGCAGATCTTTTCCAACCCTGACAATTCTGTGATACAAAATTCTTCTGTGTGCATTTAGCCATTCCAAAAATGCCCTATTTCCCCCTGTGCTTCACTGATCCAGTAGAACAGGGCAATGAAATTACTGCAGTTGATTTTTTTAAATTGTATTTTTGACCTTCCAGTCTGATGCTGCAGCTGTAAAAGCCACATTTACGATGATTATGGGACCAAGCCTGCAAAGTAAGAAGATGGTGTTAGTGACACTGTTCAGTCAGATGGCTCTGGCAGAGCAGGGGGGCTCTGAACAGATGACTGGGGGGCAGGTAGCCCTCTTGGCAAGTGAATGTCCAAGCAGGCTGGGCTGCTGTGTAATTCCATGGATTTTTTGGCCATGTTTGTCATCCTATGGGTACCACAAACATGATGGGATTGGAAAAGGCCAGGTCTGTGCCTGCCCGTGCTGGAATCCACCTGCTGCCAGCAGCGATTTCCCAGTGCTCAGCACTGGATTTGAGGATTTCACTGCCTGTTCCCTGCTGGTATTACCTCAATTCCATCTCCACCAGATGCCTGAAGTCACCCAGAGCCCCTGCAGCAGTTGAGGGTGGTTGGTCCATAATGCTCAGGGAAGTTGTGGGGGTACAAAAGTGACCTAAACCCAGCTTTGCCCTGTGGCCAAGAGGCAAAACACTGCCTGCTGCTTTCTTGGGCTCTGCCTGAACCTTTGGAGAGCCTCGAGGAGGAGACAAATGCAGGAGCAGGTGCTTGCTCAACCCTCAGTCCATTCCTTTGACCCTCTTTTATTTGTGAATAATTCCCTTGTAGGATCCTGCTGGACAGCTTGGTTCTCCTATGGGTTGGCAATGTTCTGCTGCCTCTCCCAAAGCTGGGGAAAACATTTTGGGGTTGCTTGAACCTTCTGAGAGGTGGCCACTGGAGAACACAAACCCAGGGATGTGACCCGAGGTCCTGCATGGGCTCCTTCTCCACAGCCACACTGTGCAGGTGCCACGAGCAATTACCAATTTTATAGGATACTGCAGTGAAAAGTTTTCAGAGGGGGAGATGTGGGTAATCTCTGGCCCCCGAGGAGTTGTTCCATTTTTAATTGTGTGTTTTAGGGTCTGTGGGGCTCTGATATTTCAAGTTCTGTGCAAACAGCGAGCACACTGCCATCATTGTGTTCCCCTGCTCGGGGCTTGTGGCTGAATTACCTCATGAGAGGCGTTTTAAGTCTTTTGGCCTCCTTCTTGGCCTCATATTTCAACACAGCACGTGAAAGGGATGAAGAATGAGCTAAGACTCCCTCCTGATTGTTGCAGAGTTATTTTATTTTTCATCCCATGTGTTTTTCTGCAACCTCTGGCTTTGCTGCAGCAATGCAGGCCAGGTGAGGACGGCACAGAGGGAGGGAGCTTCCCCTCTGATGTCAGCACTTTGACTTCTTTACCTTCCCCTAAAAAGGTGGAGTTTTGCTTCTGTTTGCTGCAAAAAAGCCAAGGTCCCTTCCCCAGGGTCCCTCTCTGTTCTGCAGGATCTGTTTGCAAAGTGCAGCCCACACGTTCCCCTGGAAAGAAAATTCCTCCTGACATTTCCCCCGCTGCACAAAAGGCTTTGCACTGCTAAATGCCAGTCAGTTCTTCATCCCAGAAATATTTTCCCCTGGGCTGTGTCTCCTCCTTCAGCCCAGAGATGCCAAGGGCTGGGAATCACCACTCTCAGCACTCAAATCCTGCCAGAGCTGGTGCCACCAGGGGCTACAGTGGATCAGCCACGGCCTTTCCAGCTTTTAAGGAGATTTTGGGCTGCCTGGGATTCCCGGGTTGTGATTCTTCAGGAAATAAAAGGGAAATGGAGCTCCAGAGCACGACTGAGAGCTCTGCAGACACAGCCAGTCCCAGGCAGGGTTTACACACAGAGCCAGAGGAGGGTGGCTGGTGGGGAATGGTGCCACATCCAGCTGGAGGACAGTCACTAGAGGGATTCCCCTGGGTTCAGAACCTTTACTGATGATCTGGATGAGGAGATCAGGTACAGCCTCAGTAAATTCATGGATAACACTAATGTGGGCAGCAGTGTGGAGGGCAGGGAGGCTCTGCAGAGACATCTGATCCATGGGCTGAGCCCAGCGGTGTGAGGATCAATAAGGCCAAGTGCCAGGTCCTGAATTTGGCTCAGCTTGGACAGCAGCAGGAATTTCCCCATGGAAAGGGAGCTCAGGCCTTGGCAGGGGCTGCCCAGGGAGCTTTGGAGTGCCCATCCCTGGAGGTGGCACCTGGAGGTGGCACTCAGGGTGACAAGGTGGCCATGGGGCACAGCTGGGACTGCAGGGGCTGGGAGGGCTTTTCCAGCCTCGGGGATTTGGGATTCCATGATTGTGAGTGGAGCACAAAGTGGGTGTCTCCCTGGGTTTCCACAGGCACAGCAAGGATGCAGGGGGTGGCAGGGCAGGGTTCAGGTGAGGACAGAAAGCAGCTCCAGCCTCAGCCCCTTTCCAGCTCCCTCAGCCCCTCCTGGGGCTCCAGCCCCTTCCCAGCTCCGTTCCCTGCCCTGGACACCTCCAGCCCCTCCAGGGCTCTCCTGCAGGAGCCACAACTGGACACAGCCCTCGAGGGTCTCTCAGTGCCAGCACAGAGGGACAATCCCTGCCCTGCTCCTGCTGGACACACAATTCCTCATCCAGCCCAGCTGCCAGTGGCCCCTTGCCCACCTGGGCACCCCTGGGCTCATGTCCAGCCCCTGGCACCAGCAGCCCCAGGGCTTTTCCAGCCCCTCTGCCCCAGTGGGAATGAACAAATGAGATCTGAAACCTTACTTCACAGCTCAGGTCTGGAAGGGCTGTGCTTCCCACAGATTCTGTGAAGAGCTAATTGAACATGGAGAAAAGAATAATTCTGTAATAATTATTATTCTTCTGTCTCCAGAAGACATTTCTACTGGGTGGTCAGTACAAACTCTTGTAGCCTGTTCTCTGTAGCACAGGTCAGGCCAAATACAAAAGAGAAGGTGGCTACATGGAGCTGGAAAACTTTGTTCCATGCTGTCATCTGGAAGTGGTTGAAAGCAAAGTACATAAAGATGAGGAGAGGATGAGAGACTTTGCTTCTGTTGGGTAATTAAAGGGGGGAAAAGCCTCACCACCATAAAAAAGAATGAGATAAATCCTGTCACAAAGAAGTTTGTTGCTGTGGTTATAAAAGTGTTCCCCTTTCACAGAAAGAAGCTCTTATGTCTAGGATCAAGATGATCAGAGCTTAACTCCACAAAGAAAATAAAAATACAAAAACTACAGCAATCATAGAGGAAGAGTGGAGGAAGAGATAAAGGAGAACACAGGAACGAGATGTGGGTAATTTGTAACTTGGTATCGCATTCAGAAAAAGATTTAGAGAGCCCATGTCCTCCCCAAGGGGCTTTGGCATATCATTAAAACCTTTAACATTGTCCTGACAACTCCTCTATTGCTTGTATGGAGCTGACTGATAAGGCAATATTCTTAACTTTAGCACTGCTGTTTTATAACTACTTAAGACAAATGTGGTTGATCTTGAGAAGGGTGGGGGGAAAAAATTCCTAGACCCCCTGAAATGTTTATTTTTTAAACACTAGAGCCAGGAATTCTTAAAAAAGCATTAGAAGAGCCTACAGCTTGTTTCCCTTTCCCAAATTTGCTGCTGGAAAACACTTAATCAGAATTTTTTTTTGGCTGCAGGGACAGGGTTGAGTGAGACTGAGCGAGCCTGGCTCGTGCCTTGGGGTCTGGCTGTGCTGTTTCCAGTGGGGCTGCCGCCGTCATTCGCTGGTTTTCAACGTGAGTGATGGTGTCACCCCGAGCCCATAAATCCTGGGCCATTTGTAAAGTGCCTGCCACAGCCTTATCTAAAGAGCAGTGGCACTTTGGAGACCGTTCCAGGCTGTTGAGGAGGGGAGGCTCCTCCATCTGCCTTTGCCACCAAGCTCTGCTCCAGCACGTCGTGCTCCTTTACGGCGTCACGTTGTTGTCATCTCATTTTCTGCATGGAAAGGGTTCTTAAACATTGGAAAGAGCTGCCCAGGGAGTGCCCATCCCTGGAGGTGTCACCTGGAGGTGGCACTCAGTGCTCTGGGCTGGGGACAAGGTGGGCACGGGGCACAGCTGGGACTCAATAACCTTGGAGAGCTTTCCCAACCTCAATAAATCTGTGACTTTTGTGCTCGTGATGTCCCTGGTTGTACAAACTCAGCAGCAAAGGCTTCATTTACCACTTCCCGGTGGTTTTTCTTTCCCATGAGAAGATTCATGGCAGAGAAGCTCCCCCAGGCTGGTGAGCACATGTGAGCAGTTACCTGAACAATTAAAGGAAGGCACTCGTGTGAGCAGTGCATGTGGGAGAGTCTTTGAAGATGTTCTGGGATCAAAGCAGAGAAAGGAAATAAAAATGAGTATGTTTGCTAAATATTGAATAAATTAAACGTGAGGGTACTGCAACTAAAAGATTGAACATGTGTTTGTGAGGAAAGGCTTGATCCACTTCATATCCATGATTGAATATTTTCTGTTGTCCCGTTCTCATTCCATCCTGTTGTTCCTGGTGGGGAAACTAGAGATTAAAGGAGACTGAGACATAAGGGGCTTTGTGGGCAGCTCTATGATTTATTTTATGATTTATGGGCCAGTGTCAGATGTCTTTTACCTCCCCCAGGAAGAGCTGAACTCAGAGGGCTGACAGGGCATGGTATTGTACAGGGATGCAGGCACCAAGGTGTGAGCGATCTGGGCAGGTAGCAAGAACTGTAAAGTATAAACCACTTCTCTCTAAAGTACCAGAATGGCAGTAAAAGAATCATACAGTGGTTTGGGTTGGAAGGGACCTTAAAAATCATCCAGTGCCAGCCCTGCCATGGCAGGGACACCTTCCACTGTCCCAGGCTGCTCCAGCCCCAATGTCCAACCTGGCCTTGGGCACTGCCAGGGATCCAGGGGCAGCCACAGCTGCTCTGGGCACCCTGTGCCAGCCCTGCCCACCCTCCCAGGGAACAAGTTAAAAGGGAGAAGTAAAAATCAAGATAGGTTAAGTTGGAAATTGTTAAGAGTTTAAACTTTCAGTAAAGTAACCATCAATTTGAAAGCCCTTATAATTTACTTAATAAGCTTTCTGTGGATTGGAAATTAAGCTTTCATCTGTCCACTAGTTATAGACATAGAAGTAGTTTAGTTCTTAATGTTCAGCCCACATATTGTGGAATGAAATACACTGTGGAATAAAATCACACAGCCCTCAGGTCGCAGCTTCCATCTATTGTGAAGAAAGGCCCTTATTGATGTGGGAAAAGAGTTTTCCCAGGTTATAATTGGGAATACAGCACCACAAAACCCAGTAAACTGCAGTTCAGATATTTAGTGTCAGAAAAGGGGGAAAAAAACCCCCAGCCCAGGTCTTTTGACTCACTCCCAGTGCTCTGTCTAACTGTGATAAGGTGCTAGTCTTGTTTTAACTATTAGTGGGCAGCCAGCAGCTCTTCACAGGAAGAACAATATTATTTGACATTTCTTAAAATATCCAATGGCAAGTCTAGAGAAAAATATGATACTTGACTATGCATGAAGTTGTGGTCTTGCTCAAATATGTGATTCTCCAATGTGACAGTGAATCTGAGTGTGTGTGTAAGAGAAACTCAGCAGTTAATTTTCCACAGTCCTTCCCTCTGGTTTCTTTTAGTTAAATCCAAATTCACCTTCAGATGTCACTGTGTAAAATTCTGAATTAAACTGTCTATTAAGCCACCACAAATAAATTCAAAAAGGCAAAAATTTGAGTACATTTTATAATCATAGCAATAACTGCCTGATTGCTGTGACTGCTACTCATGAAAGATGCAAAGGTGTGCTTCTGCTCCTCAGAAATAAGGTGATGATTGTGTTGATCAGATTTTCAGATGTGTAACATGCAGTGAAAGAAAAAAAACAACTCTTTGTTTCTTTTTTCATCAACTACTTTCTGGACAGGAGGGGCTTCCCACCTCCTAATGTGACCCCGTTTGGTTTTGCTCCATCAGATTTCTCAGTATGTGACAGAGGGAAGGCCTTCAGAATTCTGAACACAAATTTCTGTTGCCTCTTCTGACTAATCAGGGAGTTTTCAGATTTACTAATCATTTCTCTTTTAGGTTGCCCTGTTGATTTCAAACAAGTTTCCCCTAAAGGTGAGCTTGATTTCCATAGCTCTTTTTTTTTTTTTTTTTTTTTTTTAAATGCTGGAACACTCAGATATGGGATCCTAATCCATGAGAGAAGCTCTGGATGTCCAGCCAGGCTTTTCTTCCATCTATACCAACACAGCAGTACAGACTCAAGCCACCCTCAATAAAGTTTTAAGTTCTTAAGCTATAATCTTCCTAAACACAAAGTGATGTCTCCAATTATGCCATCTAAAGCCTATTATTCAAAATGAGTGTGATTCTCGATGGCCCTATTATTTTTTTAAACTAAATAACCTTTGATTACTGGAGTTAAACTTCACAACTCTGAGAAATCCATCAGCTGCTTTTCTCAGAAGCTGCTCAGGATGCCCTGAAATCTGGTCATTGTGGTCTTTCAAAACCATTGTGCTTTGTTCTGTGTAAATTTCCTCATACATTTGCAGAATTATGTAAGAAATATGAAGGATGTGATCTTTGTCTCCCTTAATGTGCGTTCCCACAGAAAGCAGAAATTGTCCCACATTCTATTCATGAATTTTGTATTTCTTGCAATCCCTGTGATGTCTGCACAAGTGCTCTTAACTCTGAAAGAAACTTCCAAGAATGAGAGCAATGCTTCCTTATAGACTACATTGAGCAGAGATTTAGTAACACTTTTTCACTGGAAATCCTGTATTTCTTAAAAGAAATTGATCCCTCCACTGGGTCGTGGAGGGGCAAGTTGCTCTGGAAAACAATAGTTTGAATATGGTGTTTCTTTCTGTTTTGATTCACTCAAATGCCTGTGAGAACATTTATTACCTTCAATGGCAGGTTAACTCACAGGAAACATTTAATCATAAATACATGTTGTGTCTTCAAAGCCCAAAACCTCTGTGTAATCTCAAACATTTATTAGAAAGTGGATTACAAGACACATCATCTTCTAATTTAAATTAATGTTATCCCTATGTTATAGGGTTAACATTAGGGTTGTGTGTATAATGTTATGCCATTTTAAAAGTTGCTCTAAAGAGGGGAGCAAACCCTTTAGGGCCACTGGGATGGGTAATGGGCTTGGAGCATCTGACATGCCAGGAGAGGCTGGGAGAGCTGGGACTGCTCAGCCTGGGGAAGGGAAAGCCCAGGGGTGATGGATCCCAGAAACCTGAGAGTTTTGAGCTTTCTGTGCTTTCTGACACTGACTCCCAGGAGAACACTGCTTTGGACCTGAGCCCTTGGAGAAGGCTTCCAAAATTGAGTGATGGAGTTAAAATCACGGGTGTGTAGTTAGAATAGAAGTGTGTGATTTCACTTGGTGAAGGGTTTGGAATTTGGGGTCTTTAGAATACAGCAATAAGTACAGGACAAGATGGAGGTTCTTAGGTGTTGTCTCTTCCTTTTTGTTCCTCCTTCTTCCTTCTTCTTCATGCTTTCAAGTTATAGTTTTTGTTTGGATAGAAAATCCCACACTGTGGGTCACAGGTGTTTAGTTATTAGGTCAAAAGTATAAATAAGATAGATGTTAGCTCTTTTAGGACTTTTTAGCTTTAAAAAACCTTGTAACTAACTAAATTCACCTCCATTTTGCTCACTTTTAGCTGGTAGCTAGAAGTGCTATAAGAACTCTCTGTACTTTAGATAAGATTTAATAAACAACCAAGTCCAAACAAGAAATTAATCTCCATCGTGTTTTTAATCCTAACTCTGAGTGAAGGAAGAAGAAAATGAAGACAAGCCATTAATTAGGTAGTGCAGCTAACACATTACACAGGGGGATCTTATCCATGTGTATAAATTCCTGATGGAGGATGACTCCCAAAAATGGAGTTCAATATTCCTCAGTGGTGCCCAGCAAAAGGAACAGAGGCAAAGGGCACGATCTGAAATAAAGAGAATTCAACTTGAACATAAAAAAGCTTTTCCTATTGTGGAGAAGAGCTCTGGGAACAGGCTGCCCTGAGAGATTTTGGACTTTCCCTCCTTGGAGAGGCTCAAAATCAATCAGGCTGACTAGGAACTCCCCTTCCTCCCACAGCTTCACTTAACAGAGGAGAGGAGCTTTTGGGTTTTGAGTCGTGTTTTCCATATTGTGTCCCAGTGAGCAGATTCCTGGCACACACCTGGGAACACTGCACTGGGACACACTCTGCACTTTGTGTGCTTTGTTCAGACACCAGGCAGCCTCTGCTTGCATTCTGGATGACATTCCTGTGTGCTTGATATATTCTGGTCCACAATTTCCAATCCCAGAGCAGCTGCATTCAGCAGTTAATTCCCTTTTCTTTGTTACCTCCATCTATCAATAATCTCAGCCTCAAGAATGGGAACATTCAGTATTTTCCCTAATGCAACTCTCTCATTCAATCCAGATTAGAGTCCACTCCTCCACTGCTTATTTTAAGGTGTAGTAGAGGAAAAAAAAACCATATAGAAAAAAAGAGTGTTGTTTAAGCATGTGGCATATTTTGTGCAGAGATTTTAATTAATGCAGAAGAATTCTTAAAGACTTCTTTGTTATTAAGGTAGAGCCTGAGCAGTTTCCATGTCCTCACTCTTGTTCCCTGAGCCTCTCTCCTCTCCTCAGTTACTTACTGTGAGTACAAGATCTTTTTACTGACAAAACTGGAAATCTTTTCTTCCCCTCCCACCTGCCAGGAGCAGCCTTAGCCCACACCATCGGGTCTTGCTTCTTTTGATGCCATGCTTTCACTTCAGCAAAATATCTGCTCGAGATTTTGGGGCTCTCCAGTCTGCCCTGCAGCTTATTTTGTCCTCTTTCTATTTGCCTGATCCTATGAAACAGAGCCCAAAGAGGCTGTCTGAGTCACCAGGTTTTGCCTGATGCTGCAAAAAGATTGAGAGCCACCTAAAAACTCCATTTCCAGCTCAGCTTCCACCCCAGAGCTGAATAAGAACTTCACTCTGATGGTTGGCAATCTCTTTCCCTGGTTAAATTTACTTGTGGCCACTTTGTGTTTGTCTTCTCTTTTGATAAGTCCATTCTCTGCTTCAGGAGCTCAAATACCTCCCTAATTTACTTTAGAAGGCACTTTTCTCTCTAGATCTAATTTTGTTGGAGTAAACAAACCAAACTCTTCCAGTTTCTTGGGTGAAAAGCCTCTTTTTTGCCATCTTAGTGGCCATTCTCCACATCTGCTCATGTTTGGATGTTTTGCAGCAACATTTGCAATATCAAGATCTTAATGCACACATGGGGGCATTAATATTCACTCTATACTGGCAAGACCTTCTGTTTGGATTTGTCTGTTTCTGAGCTGTATCACAACGTTGGGTTTGGGGAATTTAATTTTCTTTCTTCCCTCTCATTTTCAGCTGGGAGCTGCTCCACATCCATGCCAGTTCTGTGGGTATTTCTTGGATATTTGAGAGGACTGGGAAAATGTGGGACTTCTGGTTCCCTATATTGTGATCTTTTTTGGAGCCAAGCTGAGTTTAACATAAGAAAAGCCAAGTAGGATCAAGTTTGAAGCCAATTTGTGAATCTTTAGCTCTTCATAATCCTCTGCAGACATGGATTCAGTTGGATATTTCAAAATACCTCAGCAATTATGGGCATAATTTTTATGAACTATCTTAGCTTTTAAACACTGTCATTCAAGTGACAGAGCTCAGAATTGTTATTTTAAAAGGCCTTTTAGGCATTCTTGGTCACATTATTTGTCATGACTGTTGTTGGAATGCTTATCCTTAGGAGTCCAGAGCTTTAACTAATGGTGAAATAGTCATGATTCTGCCCCAAAAGATCTGCTCTGAGCTCAGCTCCTGTTGTTGCTGAAGGCTGACATAAATCAGGTGGAGCCTTGATTGGGTGTGACACAGGAGTGGAGAGTGTAGGAGCAATGGTGGCAAAAGAAAATCTCACCTATCCCCACTGGAAACTGATGGAAACTGAGAGGAAAATTTATCAGGGAGAAATGTAAGCAAAATAAATCAGCTTCAGCACAAAAAAAAAAAAAAAAAAAAAAAGAGAAGAGAAGAGGCAGAATAAAAGGCTTCTAATCTCCTTGTAAATGTGAGAGAGGAGAACTTCAGACATGGAGTCACTGCTGATGTCCTGCACTCCCGTTGGGGGAATAATCCTGTGGATAAGGGATTCCTCAGCAGTTTAAAAGAAAAAAAAATGAACTGAAACAAGAAACAGCATGGGATAGATGTCTGGCCCTGGAAAGGCTGGAAGTCTCCTAGCACTGCCAAGATTTCTGGGTAGCCAGGCTGAGATGTAAACTGGGTGTCACCCAGCCCAGCGTGGCAGATGCTGCACAACAGCACAGGGCTCTCCTTGGATTCCATCTTCCATGGATTTCTCCTCAATCCATGGCTGTGTCTTCCCTGCAGCAGCTCTGCAAGAATCATTCAGGAATCCCCCAGGAGTCTGGAATGGCAGTTCTGGGAAGTGGGGCAGTGATGAGTTACACAGCAATGACAACAGCAGGGCAAAAAAATCCTTCCAGGCAGGGCACAGAGGGGCTTTCTGCAGTTTTGTTCTAGGTTTCATTCTCTCTCTGCCCTGGCAGCCTGTGATCTGATCAATCTGCAGAACACGAACTGTTTGCCCTCCTTGGTTTCTTCAGCGTGTTGGACATTTTCAGCAACAGAATATTCCCCCAGCAGCTGGGCTGAGGATGTGGCATCATTCCTAAGGGCTAGAACTGAAGAACAAATACTGATCTCTGCATTCTGTCTTGGTGTTTTTATATATGAGGTTGTAATAGGCTGAATTTCATTTTTATGTTACTATCTATCAAGTAATTTTATGGGAATACTCTGCAGTGGGATAGTGTTTTGCCATTTAAAATTTAGGAATACAGTAAAGGCCCCATACAACTTCCCAATGGAGTCATCAGCACCAGCTAGAGAAGATAATCCTGTATATGCTGCCTGCGTAGGATTCATTTTCATTTTTGGACACATTAAAATATTTATTCACGGCTCAGCCTCATGAATTTGAACAATGTAACTTAAAGAAATTAGAAAACATCCTCCATTTATGCAAATTGTGATAGGCTGGTTTTTCATTTATATTTTTTTAAAGTACCATTCTAGCAGTGTGTGTTTAAAATATTAAAAATGGAATTAGGAAATTAGAAATGAAAAGAGTTTTTGCTGGTTTTGACAGGCATATTTCACCTGAGGAGCTGTCAACTGGATAAATGTGTTCTGTGTGTCATGAAACTGAGGCACAGTGGAGTAAATGATACTCAGATGTGATAAATGTTAAATTATATTCTCAACATCTTTGTAAAACCTGTTAAAGACTCAGTTAAAAGAAAAAAGAAAAAAATTATCAGTGAACAAAAGACTATAAAGAATGAGGAAGGAAAATACTTAATCCCAAGCAATACTTGTCTGAGGAGGAGAAATATAACTGAAGTGATAATCATGGAATCACAGAATGGTTTGTGTTGGAAAGGACCTTAAAGATCATCTCATTTCACCCTCTGCCTTCCTCTAGACCTTCCCCTAGACCAAGTTTCTCAAAGCCCTATCCAGCCTGGCCTTGAGCATTTCCAGGGATGGGGAGTTTCCCAACTCGGTGGGAAAATTTCACAATTTAAAAGTATTACCCAATTCCAAAATATTACCCAATTTCATAAATGAGTTTCTGGCTCCTGGTCTATCTCACGTTTTGTGGACGTGCACTCAGATAAATCTCTATGACTTCTGATCAAAAAAGCCAGAGAAAGTGGACGTGTCTGGTAGGACAAGGTGGAAGTTTCAGCAGCTCTCACCATCACTGAGCCCATGAACACTTCTGCAAAATTACTGAATTTGGTTGAGACATGATGAAATCTTTTCTCACCATCCTGTTGCAGTCCACGGGCTGTCCCTGTGTAGGAGACATAGCAGATATGGTTGTGTTTGGTGTGTGAGACAGCCCAGTGCCACACCAGAGGCTCAGCAAAGCCCCTGGAATGGTGCTAAAGCTGCATCTGGACCCTTACTAGCCCAGAGAACTAAAAAAAGGGGCAAGAATTCTTCAAGGAATTACGACTTTTAAAGGCTGAGTTCCACTTGGTTTGCCTTTAAAACGCCTACTCCAAATGTTCCCTGTCTTGAGGATGTGTGGGAAGGATCTTTCCAAGCCAAAAATATTCCCCCTGTTAAAAAACACAGAGCAAAACCCAAGCAGCTTTGCTGTGGATGATTTCCCCTCCTGTTGTGTGAGCCTCTCACTCAGCAAAGCCCTTTGGTCCCTGCTGAAATCCATCCCTGTTGACACCAAAATGTGCTTTAAGAGACAAGGGACCAGCCCTGCCTGTATTTTTGGGATACTCAGGCTCCCCAACCACGATGCCAGGGAGAGAGGACAGTGGAAGGGACAGAGGTTCCCTGCTGGAGGACTCACCTCAGCAGCCACCCTTGGGTTTATTCCAAAACCTCACCAACCCTCACAGCAAAAGGAGGAGGTGGAGGCTGCCCTGGCAGGTGCTGGTTCCTCATGGATGGAGGGGCAGCCTCCAGCCCTGGAGTTACTGGAGATGTGTCACACTCCAACCTGTGCCATGCTCTGTCTTAGGTTGCAATACAGAATGTGACCAAAAGTGTGGATTCTGTCCCCATGTGTTCACCCAGCTGTGGCAGTGATCCTGATCCCTGTGGGGATCTCTGCTGTTCCTGTTCCAGCTGTTCACCCAGCTGTGGCAGTGATCCTGATCCCTGTGGGGATCTCTGCTGTTCCTGTTCCAGCTGTTCACCCAGCTGTGGCAGTGATCCTGATCTCTGTGGGGATCTCTGCTGTTCCTGTTCCAGCTGTTCACCCAGCTGTTGCAGTGTTCTTTCTCTTCCCCACAGCCCATCCTCCCTCCAGGAGATCTCTCCTGTCCATGGCCGTGCAGTCCCAGGGCAGGGCTGATCAAATTCCATCATCCCATGGGGAGATGCTCCAGCCAGGGCAGGAGCCGAGCATTTCCTACCCAGATCAAAGGGGAGATTTGGAACAGCAGAGCAGCCTTTTCCCACTGGATCCCAGAGGAAAACCAGAGCCTTGCACATCATCCCTGCAGCTTTGGAGGAAAAGTGCACCTTGTGCAGGAGCCCTGCTCCAGCAGAACCACATCTGTCCCTGCAGGAGGATGCAGCCACCATGGAATGGGACTGCACCAACCCTGACTGACTGACGGGGGCACCTTGGATTCTCACTCTGGCAGTGTTTTAGTGGTTTTTTTTATATTACTGTATTTCTATTTTAATTTTCTTATTTTTTCCTATTTTTCCTATTTTAGTTTTTAATTTAATTAGTAAAGAACTGTTATTCCTATATCTTTGCCTGAGAGCCACTTTATTTCCAAATTATAGTAATTTGGAGGGAGGGGGTTTACATTCTCCATTTTAAAGAGAGGCTCTTGCCTTTCTTGGCAGACACCCGTCTTTCAAACCAAGACACACTCCAGTCTGTGCAACTTCTCTGCACAGGAGCTCTGGGACCCATCAGGTTTCCCACTACCCTTCAGATCCCTGGCTGTCACACACAAATCCCCTTTTAAACCCAACCTGTGATTGACTCCTACATGTTTTTCTCCTTTTCTCAGAGCAGCCAAGCAGCATCCTGCTCAGCTGAAAGCTATTCAGCTCCCTCCACAGTGCAAGGGGAGCTCGTGGCCTTTTTTGCTGGTGGTGGCCAAAAATGTGTGTAATGTGCTCAGTCTCCTCCAGCCCACACAGAGAGAGACCCTGCTCCTCTCCTGAACTTGGGCGTAACACATCCCCTCCACCAGCAGCCAGGCCAGCTCCAGACTGATATTTTCTGTACAGTTAATTACCACAGGACAAGTGCTGTACCCCTGTGGAAATTTGCCACTTGAAAAACTGCCTAAAAATATATATCCTACAGTAAATGTTTCTCTGTGTGATTGAGTGTGCACGTGGCCTGTGCTGAGCA
Organism: Acridotheres tristis; assembly: GCA_037013685.1. NCBI lineage: Eukaryota > Metazoa > Chordata > Aves > Passeriformes > Sturnidae > Acridotheres > Acridotheres tristis. Next base: position 111,842,188 of record CM072884.1, read on the forward strand.
GAGGGTTTCCCAAAAAACAAATGTCTCGCCGAAGCCCCTTGGCAAGGCCTCGCTGTTTTTTTAGCAGTTTATCAGCCTGTGTGTTATTTACTAAGGGCAGGAATTACTCCAGAGTTCCCATTTAAACTGAAAATTCCAAAAGCCTGCAAGGATGAGGGACCATAAAGGTGAAAGGAGGAGGATGAGATGAGGCAAAGTGTTTTGTTCTCGAGGGGAATAATGTTCCAGAGGTTAGGATACACTGCTTGGACTATGAAAACTGGGGTCAGCTCCTCCTTTTGTCTCAGCCTTCATGCACTCTGTGGGTACCTCACTGATGGAGTGTAACCACCTCTGTGCCTGGGGACCTGATGCACTGACCAAAAGGAATGAGTGAATTTTGGAGCAAGGGCAATGTGAGACCATCCCAGGCTGTCACCACTGAGCAGAAGAACATACTGCTGCCATGAATCATGGAATCACAGACTTAGAGAATTATAGAATGATACAGTGTTGAAAGGGATATTCAAGATCAGCTGGTTTTACCTCCCAGCCATGGGTAGAGACACCTTCCACTGTCCCAGGCTGCTCCAGCCCCAATGTCCAACCTGGCCTTGGGCACTGCCAGGGATCCAGGGGCAACCACAGCTGCTCTGGGAATTCCAGCCCAGCCTCTCCCAGGGAACAATTCCTGCCCAAAATCCCATCAAATCCTACTTTGAAGCCATTCCCTGGGTGCTGTCCCTCCATTCCCTGCGTGCTGTCCCTCCATTCCCTGGGTGCTGTCCCTCCATCCCTTGGCAATTGTCTCTCTCCATGGTTCCTGCAGCTCCTTCAGGCCCTGCAAGGCCACCCTGAGCTCAGCCCAAAGCTTCTCCTCTCCAGGCTGAACAATCCCAGCTGTGCCAGCCTTTCCTCCCAGCAGAGCTGCTCCATCCCTCTGCTCATCCTGCTGCCTCCTCTGGGCTCTCTGCAGCAGCTCCAGCTCCTCCCCAAGCTGGGACAGGGCTGGGGCAGCTCTGCAGGTGGGGTCACACCTGAGGGGGCACAGGGGCACAATCCCAATCCCTTTCCTGCTGCCCAGCCTGTGGGACCAGCCCAGGGTTGGTTTCTGGGCTCCAGCACACACAGCTGTCCTGCTTTAAAGACAAGAACCTTGCTCTCCAGAACAGCACTGAGGCCCCATTCCAGAGCAGGTCTGGGAGGGGGATCACACCTTTTGACAGCCTCAAGCTGCTGGATTAGACTGAGCCTTGTGTTAAGCTGCCCTGCAGAAACTTTCTGTGTGTGCAGCACTGGAGGGGGGTCCCAGCCCCACTGGGAAGGGGTTCCCTGCTGAATGCACAGCTCAGCTCCCAGTGCTGCCTGCTGCACTTGATGGCTTGCAGATTTCTCTGAGAGAATATCGTGTAGCTGGCAAAAGAAAACACAAGAAAGGAAGGAAGCAGCATGGATTTCAGCCCTTTTACTGCTCGCCTTGTCTTTTCCCGAACAGGCAGAGACATCTCGCCGTGCCAAAGACCCGACACGGCGTAAGGACGAAACATCACTTGGATCACTTGATCACAGAGCAAATTTCAGTGCAGACCTTTGTGTTTCCTCTTCAGACAGACTGGTGCAGATTGAAGGGCACAAGAGCAGCTGTGTGAAAGCAGGAGCACCCCCCTGCAGAAGCAGGTTCCCGTAAAAACCCTCCCGGCGTGCACCGTCTCCGAGCTGGATTCCTCTGAAGACAAGAAAGGACCATTGCAGTTGCACCCTCTGAGACAAATTAACACAATTCCACCCTGTGCTCGTACAAGACTCACAGCTCTGTGATCTGCCAGGGCTGCAGTGCAGTTAACCTCGGGAGCAGGGTTTTATAAAGGTGCTAACTGGTGTTTCACGGTGCCCCTGCGGTGTTTCGTTTTCATACGAGGCTCTGTTTGCAGAAATGCTGTGTGAGCATTTACTGCAGTTCCAGGGGCTGTTTGATCAGCCAGAATGGGTCCTCTGGGCAGTATTTTGGAAAAATAATATTTAAGAATTGCACTTTATAAAAATTCCGAGGACGTATACCCCGAATAGTAGAATGTCAGCACAATGCTGGTTTGAGAAACATTCTTGTCCTCACTTTAAATTGTGACAAAAGAACACAGAAATTAGAAGGAAACCCAACTGCACAACTTAATACAGTGACACTTTTTAACAAGGTTCCCACAGTTTTCTATATCCCATGGAACTAGGATTTTGAGGTGGGCTGTTTTTATTTTATTTTATTGAACCCAAAGACACCTTCTTTCCAGAATGAAATGTGTCAGGCTTTTATAAGTAGCCAGTGCCAGGGAGAAATTGGATGTTCCTTCAGGGCATATCCATATGGGGATTTTGAGAAGGATTCATGAAAAAGACCCTGTTTGTTTGAACCCCCAGCTTCCCTCACATCCCAGTGCTGTCACCTCTCATGGGGGATGCACAAATGGAATCCTGCAGGAGTCTGGGAAGTTTGGATCACGTTCCACAGCAATTCAGAAGTCCCCACTTTCTTTTCTTTGGCTGTGGAGTTGCCACAGGGCAGGGAGAAAGGAGAAACTGAGTGTGCCCATGATTCCCAACTGCATTCAGTGAAGCTCTTAAAGGTTTGGGCTTTCTCCCCAAACGGTTTTAAAGGTTTGGGGTTTCCCCCCCCAGGTTTTAAAGATTTGGGGCTTTCTCCCTCAGGTTTTAAAGGTCTACCTTTGGTGTCCTGGCTGGATTCCAGCTTGTGTGATCTCTCCTCCTGACCTACAGCACTTCTTCACTTTCAGCTAAATAAGCTATTTCTCATTTTCTCTCTGTTTACCTTTGGTGCATCCTGTTAGGGACTCCATCTGTGAGGTGTGGAGCCCTCCTGGGATATCCCAAATGCAATAAAGATAGCAAAAGCCTTTGGTTCCACTAAACATTACCAAAAAATTTTCCTTGTTTTGGGGCTGGAAGAATAGTGGGACAAGAATTTGAGTAGGGGTGTCCTGTGCTCACTGTGAACCCGTGCTCCTCTGGGCTGATGAGAAATTTTATCCCAAAGTACAGAGGGGGCATTAGTAAAAAGAGGATTTTCTTATGAAAATTTTGGTGGCAACAGCCTGCAAAGAGTTAAACGTGGTTTTCTGTCATTCCAAAATTACCAGTGACCACAGGCACTGACCTTTCCTTGGACCTTGCTGGTAGCAGACAGCTTTCCCAGCCAAGGGGATTTAGGAGCCTTTGGCTGATGATCTTCTGCCTCTGTGGTGGGCTCTGAGCCACGGGCAGTGTGGGTCCCTCTGCTCTGGGCTGTCACTCTTTGGCCTTTGCAAAGACCAGTGCTCCTTCCTAACCCTCAGGTCTCCTGAAGAAGCCTTTAGGTGGAGATTAAACCAGTTTTCCTGCTGAAATTCTCACCACTTCTCCCTTCATGTTCGAAGCTCTGTATGGCACTATTTCGTCTGTTGTTTTTTTTGTCTGTTTGACTGGGTTTTTATCTTGTTTTTTCCTCCAGCCTGCAGTTAGGTCAGTGTCAGCACCTTGTTAGCAGAGAGGCCTCAGTTGCTCAAAACACCTTCACTGGCCAGGAGTTCCATTTAAGCTCAGCCTAGGCTTGTGATCATCTGGATTCAAGAATTTCCTTGTTCTTCAGATGAGTCTCTCCCAGCAGATGTTGGGCCTCTTACTATTAAATGCATCTCAGATTTTGGGAAAGTCTTCATACAGGAGCTATTTATTTTAAGACCTCCAGGATTTCCTTCAGGATTAATCCACAGTGCTAACCTCAGATGCAGGGTCTTGCAGTCTGTAGGCACAATTCCAGGGAATCACTGATCACCAGTGCAGGCCAGATCCCTGTTTGCTGCTGTCACAGGTGTTGCAGCAACCTCCTGGAAAAGGTGAGCCCTGAGGAGGTGGCCTGAAAGCAACAAGGATGATAATTAGACTCAATATCCTAAAAAAAAAACAAACCACCAGCTTTGTTATCTCTTGAAGTCACTGTAAATTGCAAACATCTCTGAGAGAGGAATAACCTGTTTCACATGGAGGTACAAATCTCCTGGAATGATCTGTAGGAAAGGGAACCAATGGAAAAACATTCTGGATAAATGACATGGTTGAATATCTAAGGTGTCTTCATCCTATGATCCCTAAAATTAAAAACAAATGAACCAGTAAAAGCCACACTACCTGTGATTCCCACAGGGAGAGAAATATGGGACAACTTCTACTTTAGATTTTTTACCCAGGGATGAAAATGTTCAGGTGTCATGGTGAGATTTCTGAGGTATTTCTTCAGAGATGTGAGAGCAAGGTGTTCTAAATGTTTTCATTATCAAGAGATTTAAGCTATTCTATTATCTAATAAAATATTTTTCAATAAATACATTCATTACTGCAGTGATATTTGTCTAAAATCTCACAAAGTATCTGGTTTAAGATCTTCATTTTAGGGTTAACAGGAGGAATGCATCAAGATACATGCTAGTGGCTCTCAAAGAATATAGAACCTTTTGTTTCTGATTATATTGTATAATAATTATATCTGATCCAGATCAGTAATAGACATGCTTGTTTTTTGAAGCCTAAAAGAATGAGTAGGGCAAGTACTTAACCCACCATCACAATGAATATTATTGCTCTTATTGGTAGTGATAAGACATAAGAGAAGAAATAGAGAAAATTTCCTGCCCCTTCTCCCAAACCTTTAATGAGATTCCTCCAAGCCAAACTCACTAAAGTGTGCTTTCACAAATGGAGACAAAAGTTTTGTGGGTGGGGACACCAAATTCAAAAGAAGATCCCCTTTCTTGTCCCAAGGATATCATGGTAAATAGCAATACTTTGCCTGTGATAACGTGACCTTGTATTTCATTTCTGATCCAGAAAAGCTTCATCAAGGTCTTTTGGCACCTAAACTCTGTTGAAATAATTTCAAGTTAAGCATGTAAATATTTGGAATGGTCAGGGCCCAAATTTACATTTGTTTGCAACTCTGATGTCTTCTGCATTTACACAAAATCTCTCAGTGCAAAATTCAGTCTTTGCGAGTGAGGAATGGTAAGGAATGGTACCAGTGCAGGGAGGGTGAGACGCCTGAGTGAACAGAAAGATGACACTGATATTGAGATTATCTCATCATCAGCCCCACCTCTTGCCACCAGACACAGCTGCAGATAAAGCAATTATTCACATTTGCCCGTAAGAATTCCAAATTATTAATAATTTCTAGATGGCAATGCAGTAAACACTTACTGGAGACCAGAAATCTTGAAAGTTATTTGTAAGAATTTTCCTCCATCAAAATCTTGTCCCAGCTGACCCCGACCTAGGAAATGCCCAAATCTGGAGGGTCCATTTTCAGTTTTAGCCCCTTCTGCTAAGCAGACACCCAAGGGTTGGACGATATTTCTGGAAAAGACGCTGTTTAAAGCTAAAGTTAAACAAATAACTCTGATAATGGGAATAACCTCCAAGACAGTGTATTTTGTGGTGACCAGAACACTTAGAATAATTTACTATTGCATGAAGTGATGCAGCTGGTAAAATATTCCTCTCTTCCACATGGAGAGAGAGGGATGGCTGCAGGAAGCAGCTCTAGAAAGCCGTTTGTGTTCCCCTGTGGCTTGTTTTGCTAAATCAGTTGCAGCAAAAGGAGCTGCTCCAAATCGTGCATTTTTCCCCCTCTTGGTTTGTTTTGTACTTGTTCAGTAAAACAGATTCCAGAAAAACACAGGGTTGTATAATTTTTAATAAGATTTGTTAAAAATAGCGTGGCTGTGGCCAGAGGAATGACCAGAGGAAGTGATTTGTTTCCTGCGATCATTCCTCCCCCCTTCACCAGCGAGCACAAAATATTCACTCCATTTAAAATTCATCACAAGCAGCCAGAGGGTAGCAGGGCTACCACAACGCTCATAAATTACACCCAAGGCTGACCGTTCTGGAAGAGGAGGCCTTGCTTTGCTGAAGGACTCTCAGAGTTTGGTGCTGCTGCCTCCGACCGCAGCGGGACACAAAATTCACCGCGGGGAAATCCCCGGAGGAGCAGAGGCCAGGCTGGCTCTGCCCATCCATCCATCCATCCATCCATTCCAAACCTCTGCAGAGGCTCAGCCTGGGAAGGAAGCCCTTGCCCACAATGGTTCCTGCCTGTTTTAAAGGGGAACAGCCTTAATGTGGTCGTGGATCCCATTTTCACCCACATCCCACCTGGCTCCCTGGAGGGTCTGGCAGAGCCCCCATCCTTCCCTCCTGCAGAAGAGCTGCCCCTGGCAAGAACAGACCACTTTCCAACCCAAATTCTGCCCCTTTTTAATTGTATGACTGATATCTCTCACGCAGGACTCCAGCAGGCCCAGGCTGTACAAACAGCAAAACACCTTTTTTCTTTTTCCAACTGTAAAAAGAAGGAGTTGAGGAAGGTCCTGCAGAGCACAGTGATGAAATAATCAGCAAAACAACCCATATTCCAACTGGAAGTAGCTGGATTAGTGCAGTTCTTCCCCCTGAACTGGGGAAGCTTAGTCCCATATCCAGAAAAAGATCATTTTTTTCTTCTGAAAGACTTTTCTGCGGGTCACTTTTGCCAGATAGCTTGGCCAGTTGCTCCGTGCTCAGTCCGTTTTAACAATAACAACAGCAACAAAACTTTACAAGATGTTCTTTCCTCTTTGTCTGGAAGGATTAACAGTTCAGCCAAGGTCTGACTGGCCGCTGGCTCCAGGAGGGAAGGACTCAAAGGGACTCTGAGGGAGTAGTCACATGGAGAGCCTGGCTACCAGAGAGGGCTTTGGGGATGGTTTTGTGTTCTGTGCTCACCCAGAATGGCACTGAGGGCAGGATTGGGCACTTCTGCTCTTGGAGGAGCTTGATCTGATGAGTCTTCTAGGAAAAGTAAAGTCTGGGAAGCAGATTGACATATCGACATTTCCCCCTGGAAAATCCACTTCCACGGGTCTCGTTAGCAGGATTGAAATGGCAAATCTTTGGAAACAGCTTGGAAAATTGTTTTCTCCCTTGGAGCAGTCACAGAATCACAAAATCACAGAACCACAGAATCATAGAATTACAGAATACTTAGGGTTGAAGGGACCTCTGGAGACGATGTAGTCCAAGCCTTATTTGTATCCCATCTTCGAGCATTTGTGTTTAGGCTAAAAAGAAGAGCAGATGCCATCCAAACAGATGGAAACAAAAGCATAACTCCATCAAACTTATCTCTGGATTCTTTTAACCCATCACTGGCAGGAGCATGGCAGGAGTGGGGCAGAACAGGAGCCATCAGCCCTGAGCCACGAGGTCAGGAGGAGGCGATGACGGGAGAACTCCGTGCTCAAACAACACAGCAAATGAGATTATTTTTTCCCCCTCTCCTTTGTCCGTGAGAAAGGAGAAACTTCTCTTTTAAACATTTCCTAGGCAGGATATAAACACACAACCTCAGGGCCATAGGTGTTGCAAATACCCAGGCATGTGCTTGTCTTTGCTCCCACGGGGTGTTCCCACTGGAGGTCTAAACCCCACAGCATCTGCTCCCAGAACACAAGCAGATGAGCCTGTGGATCAACCCAAACTTCCAAGGAAACCTGGCTGAGCTGCTTCACGAGGAGTCAGGATTAGGCCCTCCTTCCTCCTGCTTACACACTGGATTTTCACCTTTCATGCTCCTGCAGCACAACCGCCTGCTAAATTTAGAAAGCCTGTTTTAGAAGTTGTTTTATGAACACACACACAAGCACAATAATTACATTGTAAAAAAAAATAAAAAATAAAAAACAAGGGCTTTAGAAATGCCATTTGTGAGGCGTTCCAACTATGTACGACCGGCTCAGTTACTGGCTCGCAGTTGCCATCTGAACATCTATTTTTCCAAGCATTTAAGAAAAGTGATGTGTACATTTTTCATGTGTAATTAGGCAGCGTAATGTGATCTCTTTCTGCAGTCAAGCTGCCATGTGCCGTAGCCTCACTGAATAGCTTCCAGATTTCAACCCAATCTCTTCTGTCTAGACTCTACGTTGCTATTTTTTTTCCTTCTTTTTTTTTTTCTTTTTTTTTTTTTCTCTCTTGCCTAGCTTAAAGCAGACTCCAATATAAAATGCCAAAACCAGAAGGTTTTGTCCCTCTTTCTCATAAAGACGTGGGACAGATCTGGGAGGCCCCGCCGAGAGCTGAGTCCCAGACTTTTTCATAAGACATGTGTCGTCTGAATCTGACATTAAAGATTGTGCAGGCATTTCAACAGGTCATGCACAAGCGGGGGGAAAAAAAAAATGCCCAAAAAAATATGGTTTTCATTAGGAAAGTGAGTATTTTTAGAGAGGTGTGGTTCAGTTCAGATGAAAAGGGAAGAAAGAAAAATGAAAGCGGCGCAAGAGATCCCCAACTGCAACATTATTTATATTGCTGTTGAAATGCAGTGTGTTCTCTTTATAAAGCTGCTTTTGGGAGCGAAATAATAGAGACCCTGCCAGAACCAGGTGCATATCATGGAGTTTGTTTATAATGCAAGTTAAAGGAGAGCAGATTTATACCAGAAAGAACTCTCCGAGGGGACTTTGGAGTTTAAGTGTCCTGTCTTAATCTATACATTACCTCCTCAACAAAGCAGTTGTCTTGAAGCAAAACATAAAATACAGTTTCAATGAATTCACAGATAATTCCAGGGAATTTTATCTGGTGTGATATAGTTTCAGACTGCTTGTTCTGTTCCCAGCTTTTTATTTCACTCTTAAGTTGTTTTATTTCTGCGTCAAGAGAATGCAAAAAGATCAGAGAGGGCTCGTTTCCACAGAAAGATGCTTTTGTGCAATATAAGCAAAAAAAAGCAAGGCTTTCCCAGGCTTGCAATTCCACCACCTTGTCCTGGGATTTGCTGCAGTTTGCACACACTTTTTCTACAGAAAAAGCTCTTGTTTTAGTCCAGAAACAGTTGAGCAAATTTCCCTCCACTTTTCATTTTCATTCTTTTTTGTAACTCTTATCTTTTCATCTCTCCTGTTCTAACACCACACTTCATGTTTTCCTTTTGCTCTCCAGAAAATGGCTATTGTCCCACTGAGAACACATCCTTCTGCCTGCTTTTGTGCAAGTGGCAGATTGGTTGGAAAAACAGGAACACTTTCACTCCTTTCTGAAGAGAAGCATGCAGTGCTTGCTAAAAATTCCCATGCTTCTGCAGAACCAACTGTTCTTTCCATCAAAAAAAAAAAAAATCCACCTACTTGAGCAAACTTTTCAATACGTTGGCCCAATTTTTCATTATGGTAAACTTTGAAATGGTTGAAATGTTTGGAATAACGGTGCAAATATTTTCTCAATTTTGAAAAAGGGAAACTAAGCCAAAAAGCTGCCTGATCAAAATGGGGTTCTCCTAGAAATTCCAAATGATGGCAGCAGACAGGGCAATCATTTGATCACAGAATGGTTTGAGTTGGAAGGGACCTTAAAGATCATTTTGTTCCAACTCCCCTGCCATGGGCAGGATAGTTCCACTATCCCAAGTTGCTCAGAGCCCCATTCAATATTCTCTTGGTGATTGTGAAATATTTGTAATTACATTTTAAATTAAATGGAAAGAAAATAATTTTTTTACATTTTAATAAAATTTGAAAAAATAATTTCTCTTGTCCTGATAGCTAAACTGATCACAGGAAGTGGTTTTCCTCCTTCTGCTTCACAGAATCACACAATCAGTTAGGTTGGAAAAGACCTCTGAAATCACTGAGTCCAACCTAGTGGTGAGGACTCATTTCATTAAAATCGGGATTTTCTGAGCTCTAAATCAGGTCAGAATTTTGACACAGTGGCTGAGGTGAGTGTTTGCAAGCTTCACATCACCACTAAAAGCTATTTCACAGAGTGTCTATACAAGTGCATATTGATCTCCTAAATCTTTAAGCCAGATGGGACCAATTATCATAATCTATTCCGCTGAATGGTAGCAAAGATTTCTTACAGTTGTTTTGTGCCACTGTCTTAGCATCATCTGCTGCTCTTTTCTTGACATTCCTCTTGGTACTTTCAAGAATGTGGAAGGCCTTGCCCTGATCTTGATCCCACCCATGAGTGTCACCAAACATGTATGACCAAGATCACCTCCAAGTCTTTCTTCAGCCTTCCTGCAAAACCAGCCTTGGGAATCCATCATCCTTCAGGAGCCACATCACAGCAGATCCCCGTGCCCAGCTCTGCTACGTGTGCAGTTTGACAAAATAACTCAGATCTTGCTTTGAGGAACTTATTCTCATGTTTTGAAGGCCATGGAAATATTGGGGCAAGTCCAGAGAGGCCATGAGGTTGGTAAGGGGTTTGTAAGGAGCAGCTCCCCTATGGAGACAGGATGGGAAAATTAGGGATGTTCAGCCTGGAGAAGAGAAAGTTCTGTGGAGACCTCAGAGCAACTTCCAGGGTCTGAAGGGGCTACAGGGAACTGGAAAGGGACAATTAATCAGGAACTGGAGTGACAGGACAAGGGGGAATGGGTTCCAATCGACAGAGGGGAAATTTTGGTTAGATATTGGGCAGGAATTGTTCCCTGGCAGGGTGGGCAGGGCTGGCACAGGGTGCCCAGAGCAGCTGTGGCTGCCCCTGGATCCCTGGCAGTGCCCAAGGCCAGGTTGGACATTGGGGCTGGAGCAGCCTGGGACAGTGGAACATGTCCCTGCCATGGCAGGGGTGGAATGGGATGATTTTTAATGTCCCTTCCAACAAAAACCTTTCTGTGATTTTATTTTGCTCTAAACCACAGTGTCAGAAGCAGATTTTAGGGTGAGATATGAATACTTTGCTTTTTGCAATAAACAGTGCATGTGAGCCTGGTCCTGCCTCAACCTACAAGCACCTTTCAGTGTTCTGCAGTTAGTTCAAGAGCTCAAGGAAAATCAAGGAAACCACATTTCTTCATGGGATAATCCAAAGTTTTCTGGGGCTGTCTGTAAAAAAATAGTGGGGTTCAGCATGCAATTTTTTAATTTTAAGATTTCACTTAATCCAGTGCAAAGCGCTGTCCAGAATGAAACATCTTCATTTTTCATCAGCTCTAAAAGAAACATGAAACAGAGAATGATTAAGGCTGGAAAAACCATCCAAGATCTTGAGTCCAAGCTGTGCCTGATGCCCACCTTGCCACCCAGCCCAGAGCACTGAGTGCCACATCCAGCAGTTAAAACTGACCATGACTGAGACTGGGGACATGCAGGACATGTGCCACCAGCCAGGCAGCCATGGGGACACCCAGGAGAAGATCAGCCAGGCACCTCTGACCCCTCACATCTCCACTCCACTGCTGCACCCTCTGCTTCAGGGTGTCGATTGAGCAGCTGGAAGCAGGGGTGGCTCATGCGGAGGGTGACTCAGTGTCACATCCCCGGCTGAGTCACCTTGTGCAGCCGCCTCTCCCTTCCTGCCCAGCCAGCAGAGAGCTCACTGTGCTCAGGCACCTGCACAGCCCAGCTCTGCCCTGCCTGCAGACACACACATGGCATTTTGGGGACATCCCTGCCCTGCCTGCAGACACACACACGGCATTTTGGGGACATCCCTGTGCCCTCTGCCCTGCCTGCAGACATCCCTGTGCCCTCTGCCCTGCCTGCAGACACACACATGGCATTTTGGGGACATCTCTGTGCCCCCTGCCCTGCCTGCAGACACACACGTGGCATTTTGGGGACATCCCTGTGCCCCCTGCCCTGCCTGCAGACACACACGTGGCATTTTGGGGACATCCCTGTGCCCTCTGCCCTGCCTGCACACACACACACGGCATTTTGGGGACATCCCTGTGCCCCCTGCCCTGCCTGCAGACACACACATGGCATTTTGGGGACATCCCTGTGCCCTCTGCCCTGCCTGCAGACACACACACGGCATTTTGGGGACATCCCTGTGCCCCCTGCCCTGCCTGCAGACACACACATGGCATTTTGGGGACATCCCTGCCCTGCCTGCAGACACACACATGGCATTTTGGGGACATCCCTGTGCCCTCTGCCCTGCCTGCAGACACACACGTGGCATTTTGGGGACATCCCTGTGCCCTCTGTGTGGCTGTGACTGCATTGGTGTGAGTAGAGTTGCAGCTGAGGAAAATCAAGTTTCTCCCATTCGTGTATCACGGAGTTTTTTGGAGCTTCACGTCCTGGGGGAAACTGTTCTTCTGCCTCTGGCTGTAATTTCAGGCGTTTCTCTGTTGCATGACACAAGTAGTGAAGAAATTCTGTGGAAAACTTGTGAGAATTAGCCAAATAAAAGATAAAATTATACATGTGTGTGATTATATACGGGAATAGCTAAAAATGATTAATACAGAGAAATATCACCTTTCTTTGAGCTGTGTGTTCATGAAGATCTGTTAACAAAGCTGGATTTACAGCACTACAGGCACTTGTGTGTGAACAACACCAATTCCACAGACATGAATGCAAAATTTAAGTTTTTTTTCCAGGTACCATGATAGATAGAGAAAGTAGAGAAGCAGACTAATGCAAAGAAGAGAGAGATGATAGTTCACAAGTTTAAATCCCATAAAAATGATGCTTATCTGGATATTAATTCTCCACTGGATTACATTTGCATTGAGCTGTGGCCTCCTCAGGGATCACCATGCACCAAGGAATCCAAGGGGATGCAAAAATGTAAATATATATGAAAACAATGAGCAAGTAACTTTATGTATTTACACTTATTAATTGCTTTCTACTGAAGTGTAAACATTTTTATTTTTGGTCAGGCTTGTCTTCATCCATTATTCATTAGCTATTTTTTATGTTCAAATACCCATTCTGATACAGGTCATTTCTATATGCTGGTTATATTACCAGTAAATATTTTTTTAAATTATGACATTTTGCCATCTACTCTAACTTTGACCTCTTTTTTTAAAAAAACACTTCAACCTTTAGCCTTCTTATTTTTCATTTTTGCCATGTGGCTGGAGAACTTTGCAGTTCTTACAAAGATGCTCCACTGAGCCTTTCTGTATTGATTACTGGGTGAGTTATTCCTCGAGTCTCAGCAGTGATGCCAAGAAATGCCCCTTTGGAGAGAGAAAGGGAAATGCTTTGGTTAAATTAGGAAAAAACACAAATTCTGTCCCCCAATCCCAAACTGAGTGAAGAGTCCAGTCTGGTCACAGAAATTTGCAGAGAGAGTTTAATTCACCATTATTCCAGTTTGCCTTTGGACTGATATTCAGCTTTGTCTCTTTTGGGACTTATTTGCCAAAATATAGGGGAAAAAAAGCAGAGAGTTTCACTTTATTTTGGAGATTCGAGACGTTTAGGAGGGATTCAGGCAAGCATCCCCACTCTCCAATCACTCAGATCAGACCTTTGGCATTTTTATTTTTTTTTCCCATCATTTCTTGCAGCCTGATAAAACCCCTCCTGAATTCATGGGAGTTTCAAGTGTTCCATGGCCCTTCCCTGCCAACATATTGTTTTTGAACTCAGCTATCAGTGTAAGTAGAAAAAAAACAAACTTAAAAATGAAAATAAACAAATTATCTCACTTTCCTTTTAGCCCATTTCTTGGGAAAGAGTGTGAGTTAAAAATTGTTTCAGCAGTCCTGAATAATCACTGATGCTGAATATCCTGGTGATCAATATCCCCCTCACCCAACCACACTATCTAACCAGATACTTACACACATAAATTCCAAATTAAATCCTTTCTTTTGTCAGTTAAGAGCTTTTAAATAAAAATGATCTTTCCTTCCCTCATAGGCTCTCTCATAGAAGGGACACCAGTTTTTTCAGAGGTTGCCAAAATGATAATGAGGTGTGCAGTCTGTGACTAAAACAAATCCATAAGTACTGTAAAAATCCCTAATTTCTGCTCCTTAATAAAGTTTCCTCTTTTTAATTTTTTAAATATCCAGGCAACATGATGTGTCTATATAACTGCCTATCTCTCCTGAGTTAAATGTCATTTTTACATAAGGGAACCTTTATTAGTGAATGTCACCCACACCTGGGAGAGGTAATATTTATAAACGTGTCTCCTTTTTGTTGCCTGAGTTGTTCATCCTAAATGGTATTTTCATAGGTGAAATGTTAATCCTTTCTGATTCTAATGAGAAAATCAGGTGCTGGAATTGCATTTCACCAGCGGGGGAAAAAAATCTGTACTCCAGTCCTCTTGTTTCATATCAAAAGAAATAAATATCATTCATATATCTCATTTAATTGATAATAACTACTATGATTAATGCTATGAAGTTTGCATTATTATCCTTCTTTTTTTCAGTTTTTTTGGAATGAATTGGTACTTTAACCTGGGGAAAGGAGGCTCAGGGAGGACCATATTGCTCTCTAAAACCACCTGAAAGGTTTTAGCCAGGTGTGGCTTGGTCTCTTCTCCCAGGTGACAAGTGACAGGCCAAGAGGAAACAGCCTCAGGTTGCACCATGAGAGGCTTAGGGTGATATTAGGACAAAATTTCTTCACTGACAGGGTGGTCAAGCATAGGAATGGGCTGTCCAGGCAAGTGGTGGAATTGCTGTCCATGGAAATCTGCGAAAACCACGTGGAGGTGGCACTTGGGGACATGGTTTAGTGGTGAACACAGCCTAAAACCATAGCAAGCTTTGCATCCTTTAAGTGCTTCAGTTCTGCCATTAAGACTCAAAATTATCTGAGGCTGTGCCACTTAGTAAATATATTTTCATAGGCCCACTGCTCTGGAAGAAATATGGGAACAGTGCTGGTTATGGGATTTTTCTTGACCCAGATGTGACAATTTGTTAATTGTTATCGCTTGTCTCCAACTTGCATTTTGAAAACTGTGTTTGAGGAGATGGAAAATGACGTGCCCACTTTTTTTTTCTTTCCCCACGACACTCCTGAGCAAAAGGCAGTGCTTGAAGACCCATCTGCTCTGAAATTTCCTCCTGACAGAAAGCTCCAGGAATGAGCCTTTGGGGTGGATCTTGTCCCTGCACAGGACACCGGGGTCAGCCTTGGGGACAACTGCAATGACAGAGCAAAGAGCTGCAGGGCCATGGCAGCTGGGGCTGGTGGCAGCAAGGTGGCACAGCAAGGGATGCTCCAGCCTCTCACCTGGCTGGCCCTTCCTCCCTTTCCTACCTCGTTTCCCACTGCTTGCACTCTGCAGGAGCATTGGCTGAATGTTTCAGTCATATAGGTAGGGCTTGAAAGGTCAGAAGATTGGGGTTTTTGGGTGTGGAGTGACAGTGTGGAGCAGCTTTCCACGTGGGAGCTCAGCAACTCAGCTGTCCTCTGGTCACTGGTGGGGCTGCCAGCCTGTCCCCTGCTCCTGGGAGTGCCTGAACTCTGAAAGTGATGCAGGAGATGGAGCCACAAGGACTCACTGAGAGCTGGACATCACTCCTGCTGGCTTTGCTGCATCTCCTCCATGAAAACACAGCATTTTGGGGGCCCTGCCATGGGTCCTGCTCCTGCAGCCACACCTGGCTGTAGCACGAAGCTGTCAGCATGCTCAGTGTCCTTGTCTCTGCTGTTTTATCCCATTTAACAGGAATTACGCATCACATTCCCAGAGAATTTGTGGCCATCGTGTTACTGAGAGCTGCTGTGCGCAGTGTACAAAGATTTGGGGTGCAGGATTTCACCCCCAACCCTCCTGTTCCCATCCCGCCAGGCATTTTCTGGCCCCAGGAACATCCTTGTTGGAGTCTGTAACCACCACACTCCTCTGGACCAGGAGTTTCTAACCACAGCTCCACCAGGCAAACCTGGTGCCACCAGCACCTCGTAAGGATGAAACTGCTGCTGGCTGCAGTTTGTTTCGGGGATCAACTGGTTTTGGGGCTGTCTCCTGCTGGATTTATGTTCTCTGAAGAGTTAAGTACATTAGTGTGGGTAATCTCACTCCATTACCTTCTATAAAACTGAATCTATGATTTCCTCCCTGGTGAGCATTTACCATAGCAAAATAGGCTACTATTTTCATATTTAACTCATTGGTAACTCATAAAACCACCTCAAGTTGTCTGCCCCAAAGAGCAGAAGCTGTGGGACGGGCTGGAGGGTCAGAGCTTTTACAAGACCTGCAGTGTCAGTGCAGTGCTCTCAGCATCGCCCTCGCATCCCTAGCCCATCCCTCCCCCTGCTCCTTTGAAATCCACAAAAATCAGAAATTTATAAGGCTTCTTAAAAATCCGAGATGAAGCAATTAAACCTCCAGACTGGAGGATGTGAACCTTTAAAGGCCCTTTGCAGAATATCAAAAGAATGAGAGGATTATATTTAGCAGGTGTGACAGCCCACGCAGGACATTTCATTGTGAAAGGGGCTGACATGAACCAGGAACCGATACTTAAATTAATATAAAACATCTTGGGGGAAAGGTGTTTTCTTTTCTTTTTTAAGCATTGGGAAATCATAATGCTCTCTGGCTTCTTCAAAAGCGAGAGGTCCAAATATACAGGAGTCATCTGGCATGTAAAAATAAAAAGTCTGGGGAGGGGACACACACATAAAAATGCTTTGGATGAGGTTGGGAGGCAAATGTTGAGGGCCAGGGGGCCAAGAAACACCACTGTGAATTTTCCCGCCCTGCCTCACCTGAGGCTTTGCATTTCTGCTTGCAGAACCAAGGATTTTCCCTCCCAGGGCAGGCTGTTCGGGGCAGAGGGGCAGGACTGGGACAGGTGCCCTGTCTGGCTCCTGGCACTGCATCAGCATCCCCAGCCCTGCCACCTCTCCTCGTCCCTTCCCTGGAGACACAACCCTTCATTACAGGGGTGCTTTATTCTGAACACTCCTGTTTCTATTCCTATCACACCCTACCGAGCCTTGGAGTGGAAAACTTGACTCAGGACTTTTGTGGGGAGGCGTCCACGACTTTCGTGCTTCATTCACTACTGCGTGTTCCTAATTTTAGCCGAGCTGCTCCGTTTTGATTTTTCCAAAGCTGCGGATTTAACGTCCAGAAGCTCGGGTTGTTTTCACGCCCACTCGCTGAGGGCCACACGAGTGATGCTGCCCATCCACAAGCAGGGGAGGCTGCGGGGAAGGTGGGGTGGGTGACAACACTGTCCCCAAATCTGAGAAGGGACCCCACAAGCTCATCAGGAGATCCCGGTAGCAGAAGGCACTCAGCGCCACTTTTGGGGTATTTTATCTCTTCACTTTGCTCATTTCAAGCACTAGGTGGTCGCTTGGGACCTTTGGGTTCTTAGTCACCCAAAAAAACACACATTGGGGTAAAAATCTCATCTTTCTGCTGAGGCTGCTCCACGGGAGGGAGGTGTGTGTTTGCCTGGATGTTCAGTATCAGGTACTCCTTGGCATCGAGAGAGTTAAAGGTGCTCGGCACCCACCAGCCCTGGTCTCGGCAGTGTCTAAAATCAGTCCTAGACCCGCTTTATTTTTTCCTTAAAAACAGGAAATGGAGCCCTGAAGGCTTTTTAACTGGAGAGGGAGAGTGAGGAGGGGGTATATTCGCTCTGCCCATACCCAGCCCTGAGCCTGACCCAGACCTGGGGGTCTCTGTGTGTGTTTTTTTATTCCTTCTCCCTTTCCCCCCCCCCTATTATTTTGGCAGACTTTTTGGAATGTCTGGGAGCTAAGGGCTTTGCTTCATGGAGCAGAATTCTGAAGCAAGAAAAAGAGAAAGTTATAGACTAAACCACAGAAATGTAAACATGTCTGCAGCTAAAATAACTCCACTTTCATTGAAAACACTCCTCGCTTACAATCAGACTTCTGTGTGCTATGCTCAATAAAACGGCATGCTAATAGCAACCAATTAATACATTATGTAGTTCTGCTTTAAAAACTGAGACGCTTATAATTATTTTTTTTTATAATTTTTTTTTTAATTATTATTTTTGATCAAGGGACTACTGGGTTTTGTGCTGCGGACGGCGGTGCCGGGCGCTGAGCGCTGGCGGAGAGCGGCGGGCGATGCCCGGCGGAGCGGCGGGGGCCGAGGCGTGCCCGGGGAAGGTCGGGGACAAGCGGAGCCCCGGTAAGGAGCCCCGGAGGGAGGGATGGGATGGGACAGAGACAAGAGACAGGGATAGGACGGGTGGCAACCGGGTTTCTCGCCTGGGTTTGCTCCCAGGTGCGAGGTGAGTGCGGATACCGCCGCCGGGATGGGTCCCCTCTCCATGCCCCCCGGGAGATGGGGCTGCACTCACCGGACCAACCTCCTCTGCTTTCCCCCCCTCGCCTCGCTCCCCTTTTATCCCCCAGCATCCCGTTATTCCTCCCGCTGCCACCTGGTTTCGGAGCCAGGCTGGCATTCACGTCGGGTCCCCGCCACAACCGCGCGCTTGTTCTCGTCCCTTCCAACGCGCTCTTGTCCCCCCCGCCCCGGGCCGGGCCGGGCCGAGCCGGGCCCCGCCGGGCTCCCCGTCCTCCCCCCGCGCGTCCCGCTCACCTCCAGCTCCGCCCGGCCCCTCCCGCCCCCCGAGCGCAGCCGGGGGAGGACGCGGGCACCGGGGGCGGGGGTCCCGGAGCGCCCCGGGCGCGGGGCCGCCCCGACGGCGGCGGGGGAGCCCGGGCAGCGCCGGGAGCGGCGGCGGCGGCCGCGCTCGGCGATTGGAGAGAGGAAGAGGCGCCCGGAGCCGGGGGCCAGCGCGATGGGCTGAGCCCGTCCCGACTGAAGTGACTCACCGCAGTCGGCAACGCCGCCGTCCCCTGCCCGCTGCCTCACTCCTCACTCCTCACTCCCTCATTCTCGAGCTCCCTCCCGAGCTCCCGCCGCTGGCGGCCGCTGCCTTTCCCCGTCCCGTCCCGCCCCGTCCCCAGGAGCCCGGACCGACCCCAGCCCCAGCCCGGTAAGTGCTTTCCCTCCGGGGCTGCGATGGGGCGGGGGCGGCCAGCGGAGCGCCGGGGCCGTCGGGGCGGGAGCGGCGGGGAGATGGGCGAGGGACCAGCCGGGCGAGTGACCCATCGGGCGAGTGGCCAGCCGGGGACAGGGGCCGGGCGGGGCTCGGTGACCCCGAGGGCGGCACAGGGACCCGCCGGGTGTCCCCTGGCCGTCGGTGGCAGCCCCGAGGGCTCGGCAGCCGCAGCCGCGCATCCTCTGCGCCAACCCCGCAGGAGTTTCTTGAAGTTCTGAAGGATGGACGCTGTTGGGTTTCGGGCTGGCCGCTGGATTTTCGGGCAGAAATGCTATCGCCTTCCCCCCCCTCGCCATCATTTTCCCCCCTCTGGATCGTAATAGCGAAGTTGGTGCCTTTGTAATTCTTTCAGCAATTCATCATTCAATTTCCGAATAGCTCTATGGCTTTTCAAAAGCTGGGCAGCTCTTGCGCGTAGGAAAACCTTCAATTACCTGCGTGGCTGAGGGGAGTCATGGTTTGGTTTGGTACTTTTCAGAGTAAGGGATATGCGGAGCTCTGTTTTGGTGACCAGATGACTTCGCTGAGGAGTTTGGAGTGCACGTAATTGTATTTACAAAAGCTGGAGTTGCAAGTTCTCGCTAACATAAACTTCCATTCATTGCTGCCTTTGCTAAGAGCCCACGGTGCGAGGAAATGGCTCGTTCTTTAATGAAGTTTTTTTATTTGTATTCTAAGTGTCGTTCTGTGAATTAGCTCTGTTCTGAAGTAAGTTTGGAAATTACATTCTGCCCCGTTCTGCCCATGTAATTTTGAGTCCATTAGGAAAACCAGGATAGGTCTATGAACTGCACATGGAGAAATGTCACATTCCTTTGGTTTAACCCTTTGAGCACTTCCCTGGTTTCACTGAAACAAGTGAAGCAGGCAAATACGGCTTCTTACTGAGGTATGAAATGTGAACTTTTGTCAGGATACATATATCAGGTATGTGATTTCAGGCACACCTGAACTGATAGGAAAATCAAGGAAGAGAAATAGATTAATTGATAGTTTCCCAATTAGAAGTAAATAAGTAAAGGCATGAACAGACTAAGTCATACCTCATACGGGACAAATATATTTTTAAGGTGATTGCCTGATCTATTTCTTAAATTGCATTTATAAAAACAACGATATGGAATAGCAGCACCAGTCCTTATTTTCTCTTTCATAGGCATGTGGGCAAACAACGGCAAATTATTTGAAAAAGTTTGCAAGAAAAAATCTACAGCTCCGAAAACATTTCAGGGTTTAGAGCTTTGAACAGCATCTGTCCCCACCTCCCACAATTTAGTCCCAAAGTTAAACAAATCATATAGTACTGGCTAGAGTTACATGTTACAGGAATTTTATAAATGATCTGTCAGGGTAAGTCCTAGGTGTGATTAGTTGGACTTCTTGCTCCTGAGGTGTTACTCCCTTTGGATTGTCATTTCTGCAGCATTTGGTTCTTCGAGATAGATTCTGATAGACTTGTGTATATTATGCATGTTCTCCTTCTGATGGTTTTTAAGCAGTAGTGCCTGTAGGGTTCTTTCTTTTTCTTTTAAATGAATTTGAATAAGGCACTAAAGAAATCTGGGGGTGTGAGTCCGATGAAGACTCACAGTGATGGGCAACCATGAGCTTAAATCTCAGATTGTTGCAGACTTGGGAGCTGTGTCTTTCACCACAAGGATGCTCGTTTGTTTGTCCTTTTCTGTCTGGAACACCAGTTTGGATCCCGCTGTTGTTGCTGTTCAAATGACAATTCTGCCTAAGAGCCTGCCCTGTGAAAGTGTCTTTGCTACCTGCTCTGCTGTGAGAAGTTTATTTTCTGTGCGTGCACAGAGCTGTGTAAACAAACAGAAAACCCCGGGAAGACGGTGGCAGTCCCGTTGGTTTGAACAACACCCCGTGAACAGAATACCTGGCTCCTGATGAGGCAAATCCTTTCCCACCGTGCTTTCTCCAAACCCCCAGTGCTTTGCTGTCCCAGCGTGAGGCTCACGGCGCTGCTCTCCCTCTGCACAGTGTTTAATTTTGATGGCTTTGCTGTGATCCCTGCAGTTCCTCCTCCCGTGAGGATCAAAAAACACATGAGAAGCTTTTGCGGTGCTGATGGCATCTGGTAGCCCCAAAACATTACACGTTACATTTCCTTTCCTCACTGTGCTTTACTAAATGCTCCAGGAGTTACAAGCAGGTAACAACAAAATAATTTAAAATGGTTGCGTTGAAACCAACCCTTTTCCTGGAATATCCTTTGCACTGGGGTTTTGTTCCACTATCAGGAAGCTTGCCATTTTCTTTTAAGCGAATAGTTGTTACTTCTTTTTTTTTTTTTTTTTCCAGGAAAAGGCAGCCATAAGGGCAAAACTGTACTTCTTTGAATCATGTGAGCAGCTCTGTGGAAATCTGTGTCCCGAGCTCGAGGTGGAAGTTGTTGACAGGGGGTAAGGTTGGAAAGGGCCCTTTGGGCCTGATCCATATCAGCTGAGGTCAGCGGGGCAGGCTTAGCCCTGAGTGCCTAAAGCTGCCCCCTGCTTTTTCTGTGCGGCTGGGAAGGGATGCCAGGGATTAGTGTATGCTTTGTATGGCACTTCTCCTATACAGCTGATTTAAAATGCTTTTGTTTTAATAAAAAAAAAAAGTTCGCACCGGGCAAAGATATTTTCAGCTTGAATTATAATGTTGTTTGTCTTGGGTTGGAAGAATTACCTTTTGTGTGATAACACCACACTGGTTTTCATTATACCCACAACTGGCTGCTCTTGCAGCCACTGGAATATTTTTTACTTCCCAGGGTGGTTCTGGCCATGCCCTTTTTGACACGCAGGTTTCCCAGGAAAATCAATCATTTTGTCTTTTTGGCTGAAGGTTTGAGTTCAAAAAATTTGTACCAATTTGTCATTTTGGAAGATAGTGGTATCTAATCTAATATATTTCCTTCACAGTGTAGTTAACTAGTGTAGGTAGAAAACTGGCAGTCTAAAATTACTTTACTAAATTTAAATGTAAGTAAAAAGCAGGCAATAGGAAAAAATTAAAGGGTATATCTAAATATGGAGTTGTGGCCGTATCTGTTATATTTAAACTGCATTTTAACCTCTTCTATTTATATTTAGTGGTCTGTGTATAATCTGGAGGGGTTAATTGAATTCAAGAAACAGCAATTTCACAATGAAACCCAAAGAGTTTATTCTGCTGTGGACACGGTACACATCCTCGTTAATCAGTGATTTATCAAAAGTAGAACTTGTGCAGTGAGGTATTTTTTATGTTGTTTGAGAGCAAAAATGGGATCTAAAATAGGCATGAATGGATTTGTAACACGCCTGCTTTTCCCACCCTGCTGTGGCAGGAGGATCTCCTGCTGCCTTGGGTGGCACTTTTCCTTGTGTGGAGCGTGAGATGCCACCACAGCAATTATTTTCCTCTACTTACCCCTGTTCAGAAATGCCCCTTTTTAATTTAGAAAGCTGCCGGGGTAAGTGGATTGTCCTTGCACGCTGCTTGCATCAGCTGCAATCCCTCCTTGGCACAGCTTCATTCCAACAAGAAAAAAAAAACCAACATTATTCCAGGAACAAAATACATAGTTATTTTTGTTTGATAATGCATCACATAAATATTAATCGTCTGCCCAAAGAAAAAAACAATAAACACATGTTTTCATTTTAGCTGGAGATACAACCTGCTTTTATAGGGGATGGTTGAAACCCCAGGGCCTCGAGCTGTAGCCACACAGCTCTGGCTGACCACAGTGGGCTGGGGAGTGGTTGCTGTGCACAGGTGAGGGTTTGGTTTTGCTTTGAGGCTTTCTGTGCTGATTCATTTTAATATTTAATAGGCGATACAACACCCAGGTGCTTATTAAAGGATCTTGGCAGCAGCTTTGCTTCCAGCCTTCGGAAAGATGCCGTGCTCCTTGCCTGGGCAGCATTGCTGGGATATTCCAAAGCTGCTGCCTCTCTCAGGTGCTGCTCCTGCCAACAAATGTCGCCTTCCCTTGTGTTTCAGGCCTCCTGAATTTAGCTGGGAACCCCACACAGCCTAATTAGCTGCTGACTGGGGACAGCAAGGCCGGCTGGTGGGGGACGATGAGCACGGCGGCCGCCGCGCGAGGCCGGTCCAGCAAATACCACCTCAAATGTGGTTTCAATCAGCTCTGCTCAGACACCCAAGTTCTGAGCTTCCTCCAGGAGGTCCCTAATGAAACAGCCTTGTTTTCTTTTCACCTCGCAGAGGCAGGGCAGCAGCAGGAAAGCCCTGACTGAGCTCGCAGCGGCCGCGGCGGGAGAGGATTTGGGGTGCTGGGCTGGACGGGGCAGCGCCAGGAGGCTGGAGCTGCAGGGTCTGGGAACTGGGAATTGGGGATGCTGCCTGTGGCCAGCACTCACTGGGAATACTGGCTAACACAGCTCCTGCCCTAAGGACAGCAGAGCAGGTCCCAGCCCTCCCTGGCTGGGACACAGGCACCCCGGTGAGGCTGTGCAGGTGTGAGTGGGTCTGGGGAAGGTTTCTCTCCCATCATCCCAAATGCGTTGCCTGCTGAATTAGCATCTTTTCCTCCTGCTTTTTACTGTCTGCTACAAGTGATGGTAAGGGTTTGTTTTCCTCTTTATTTTTTTTTTTTTGCACGCTACTATTATGCTGTTAAAACATGCATTGATTCATCAGCTGTTCAGGTCGTTTCATTTTTCTGGTTCTGGGAGCATTGACATAGGAGGAGCAGCTTTTGCTGTCCTATAGATATCTTACAACAAACTGTTTTGTGAAATCTGATTGATTTCTTTTGCTTTTTAAAGCATTCAGGCTTCCCGCTTCCATAGTTTTTGCATTGAGTTGATAACTTTTTTTTTAGCTTCTCAAGTATGGATATACATGATATATTTGACCTGATTTGACTTAAAAAAAAAAAAAAGTATTTCAGCGAATCATTTATATTTTAATACTTAATAGTTGTAATCCGTGCAGTGTGTGATTTTAATGCAATTAAATGTACGTGCAAAAATTAGGGATTTAGTAAATTTGCACAGTGTATCTCTTTCTGTAAATCAAACGAAAAAAATGGCAATCAAACAATTTTATGGTTTATATTTTTCTGTGTAAGTAGAAAAGGGTTTTATACAGAAGGAAGTCTTGTAGTTATGCAGAAGGAAAGGCTTCTTAGCAAAATTCCGTTTTCTAAGGAGGCTTTGTCAGTTCTGAATAAACCCTGCAATAAATTTAAACCTGGTGGTTTAAAATTCTGTTTATAAAAAGGACTGCTCTCTATAGAGTTCACAAATTATACACAAAGGATTAACTACTAAAGTAACATAAAGATGTTGCATTGCCGCATGCACTGAGACTAAGCTGAAAAATCTGCTTGGGAAAGTGGCTGATCTGCAGGACTTGCAAAGTAGACATGGGAAAAGTTCTCAGTCATTTCTCTAAAGAACTGCTGTTGCTGTTCCATTGATTGTTCTGATCGTAGTTGGCTCTTCAAAGACTTATAGAAAGGTTTTGTGGTTTTTTTTTCTTTTTTTTTTTTACACAGGCTTGTGCAAAAATTTGCATTAAAAACAGGTTTGGAAAAGGAAAAAATAAAGGTTTTATTACCACATTAAGATAAGATAAAGGATTTAATATCGAATCAAGACCTAACTTAGTCCTGGTCGATATCTTGTGCCTTTTCTTAAATTTCATTACATTTGCCCGGAATGTGAAGCTGGGAATTTGGGCTGGTGCTCTTCATTCCTTTGCTGCATTTATAAGTTCTCTGGTATTTTTATGTATTTGTGGCAAACAGTCTGTAGCAGTCTCTGTATCTCTTGCAACCAAGACAAGCCAAGTCATCTGTCACCAGTATGTGTGTCAACATCCTGACACCACCGAGGGCACCTTCTTTGGTAGGCACCTCCAAGGCTTCATTTCAGCAGAGCAATTCATCACCCTCCTGAAATGAAGAGCTTGAAGAAACCTGAACCTGGCCTCTTCATTCTTCCTTGCAGAGAAGTCAGTTCTAAGTGATGAGACTGAAAAAATGGCTTTAGGAGGGTGGGATTCACCTCACCTCGCTGTAGCCATCCAAAAAACAAGGATCAGGCTGACAGCAGTTGTGTAAATTCCAGCCTGGCCAGAGGACAGGTTAGTCTTGCCAGTCTGAGGCAGTGATGCTCGTTTGGGAAAGGCACTGAAGATGCAGAAGATGGCCCAGCAGCTTGGGTAGGAATTGGGGTTGCAGGGCTGGATATTTTTGCTTTTACATGGCTGGCATGGAGTGCTCTGAATTCTGCATCCACAGACAAATCCAGGCCTCCCTGCAGCTGATCTTAGGGTGACTGAGGGAAAAAGTGTAAGTAAAATACAGCAGAGAGACCAGATGAATAATACAGTCTGAGTGGAAATTATTATTATTGCTTATTTATAATTTTAAAGTTTAATTTTAAGTAAACATAACTTTTTTACTTCCCTTTTGTTTAGAAATAGGAACATTAGAAATAGCAACAGAAAACCCTTTTATGCTTTCTGCACTACCCTCTTATCTACTTTGAACAACTGAGTAAGAAAACATTAGCCATCATTTCTTTCAGCTTCAGAGTAAGATAGGAATGGATTAATGCTGCTGCCTTTCTCTTAGGAGTCTGTTCTGCTCATGAAGGAAATAGTAACAACCATTTAAAACGATTTTTTTTTTTTAGGCTGGCCCAACTGCATAGATGACATCCTTGGGTCTATACTTTGCTTAAATCTCTCGAAGCACAACTATGGGGGGCTCATTTTGGACAGGCTGTGAGCTTTTTACTTGTCAGGGGCAGTTTTTAGCCCCTTGGTGACAGTGGTCCCTGCAAGGAGCACAGCTGAGCTGCAGAGCAGCTCTGCACGGAGCCAGTGGGGAAGGAGGGGCGAGCTCCGTGTTTGTTATTTGCTTGTGATTTCCATGACAGTTTACAGGAGACTGAGCTGTAAGCAAATGTGAGCCCAGGGAGCTCGGCCTGTGGTCTGTCTGCAGGGCAGGAATGTGGGATGGGGGGTCAGGATCAGGTTGTGGAAGGATGCAGGAGCCAAGGTGAAGGGAATTTGGGCTGTTCTGCACTCCTCCGGACTAACACCTCCCTGTGTGATGTGGTGTTTGTGGCACTGGGGTGCCACCCACAGGGGCACGTCCAGCCCTCCCTTCTGCCCCTCAGGCTCATCCCGACAGGTTTTGGTCCAAGATAGGATTTGTATAATTCCCTCTTTGCTGTGTTGGTTCTGCAGGACTAGAGAGGAGTGAGAAGTACTAAAAATCTATTTTGGTCACTCAAGTAAGCAGACATGACTCAGAATACTCACTGGGAACAGATCTGCTGGATGAAAAGGTGCCATTTTTATATAGTCACTTTTCTGACCGTGCCCTTTAAACTCTTACAAAAATAGAATCCTTTCTCTGGCACTTCTCTTGGAAGGCAGGAACGGGAGTGAGAGCGAGGACGTTTGCTGAGCTCCAGCCCCTGCTTCGGAACCAGACAAACCGTGCACGTTTTGTAAGGCGAGTGTAACATGTGTTTAACACCAGGAAGAGCAGAAAGAAAGCATTTGAAATTCGTGGGGAGGGGATTTGGGCTTGGCTAGTCTCTCCATTTGCGGTGGAAAAGCGTGATCCCTCGTTCCTGCCTGTTACGGTCGGATGAATTCTGGCCAGCGCTCTGCGCCCGTTTCTGGCATCGTCGTGTCCCTGCAGGAGCAGGTTCGGATCAGTGGGCTCGTCTGGAGCATGGAGAGGCTCCCTTTGACCACTGCCTCTGGTTCCTCTTGGACTGAGTGGCCTCGCTAAAAATGAGCCTGAAACCACACTGACGTAATGCGTGTTTATGGACCTGCGAGGGAACAAATCATCGCTGGCAACCCGAGCCCCAGTCTGGTTGTCCCTTTTATCAGGGGCGAGTTCCCCCTGCACTGGTGAGCCCAGGGCCTCTCCAGCTCCTGGGGAGGCTGATGGAGCCTGGTCCAACCAGATCCCCATCCCTGTCAGCTCTCATCTGCATTCCATGGAAAGGACTAGCAAGGCAAATCATTTCACAAAAAGTCACTCCCGGCTAAGTAGGTGATACTGAATTTTTGAACTCTTCTCGTCTCTTTCTCGTTTTTAATGGTTTGGTAGGAAGCTGGAGCCTGGCTGGTGCATGGAAACTCAAAACCAGTGGTGTAAGCACACCACATGTGCTCCTGGGTGTTTGACAGTCCTGTTGTTCTCCTTTGGAGCATTTCTCTCTTGAAAAGAAAAATAACAATCCCGTTTTAACATATTTACCACTTTCAGTTGGTTTTACATGGAAAAATAACACCAAGTCATAAATTCCTCTTCCTCCTCTGTTCCAGAATAACCCATGAAAGAGTTTGAAAACTCTGAATTTCTGTTCAGTGGATGAAATCTTGTCCTTACTGAAGTGGCTGAAGCTTCTCTGATGGCTTTCAAGGGGGCAAAGCTCTTCAGCTGAAGTGTTTCTTCCTCGTGATTCTGCTGGGGCTGGAAAGCCCTGGAAGTGTTCTCGCTGCTGATTTCCTAAAGCCTTAATTCCCCCCCAGTTACTACAGCATTTAAAGGCACTCTCTTTTTCGCACAGGAAACAGCCACTGCTTTTTCTTTTGATAAAATTTCCCTTGTATGAGCTCAGAGAATTTCCACTTTCTCTGTGTGGGCTCATCTTTCATAGAGGAGGAGACATGGGTCATACGCCTGCAGATCTCACAACTCCCTCCTGCTCCATCCCTGGCCTCCTCCCAGTCCCTTGGCAGGCAGGAGTCAGTGAAGATTTGCTGTCAAGGTCTCCTGTTTTAATTCCTCTCCGGACCCGGTAGCTTCCTCTTGCTGGGGAATCCTATATTTTCTGGTTTAAATTTGAAAGGTGTTTTGGATATGATGACATTTACAGCCAAAGCACATCCCCTCTAATATTGTCTCCTTTTCTTAAAGCATGTCAGGTGATCTCAACAGGCAAGAAAAGGGAGGAAAAGCCCGGCAGGCTTGTGGGACACTCAGGATTGTCACTAACCCAGCACTGAATGGCCCTGGGGATGCTCCTCCCTTCTCAGCCCCTCTTGTGTTGTCTAAAGGGAAACTTTCAAATCCAGTGCTTGAGCAGAGCTGATGTAGAAGTTTTCTGTGCTACAGAAACACAGAATCATTAAGGTTGGAATAGATCTCCAAAATCATCAAGTCCAAACTGACTGATCCTCACCTTGTCCCCAGCCCAGAGCACTGAGTGCCACCTCCAGGTGCCACCTCCAGGGATGGGCACTCCAAAGCTCCCTGGGCAGCTTTTCCCAAGGCCTGAGCCCCCTTTCCATGGGGAAATTCCTGCTGCTGTCCAAGCTGAGCCTGCCCTGGCCCAGCCTGAGGCCGTTCCCTCTCCTCCTGTCCCTGTTCCCTGGAGCAGAGCCCGACCCCCCCTCCCTGCCCCTCCTGCCAAGGACTTGTGCAGAGCCACAAGGTCCCCCCTGAGCCTCCTTTTCTCCAGCCTCAGCCCCTTTCCAGCTCCCTCAGCCCCTCCTGGGGCTCCAGCCCCTTCCCAGCTCCGTTCCCTGCCCTGGGCACCTCCAGCCCCTCCAGGGCTCTCCTGCAGGAGTCACAACTGGACACAGCCCTCGAGGGTCTCTCAGTGCCAGCACAGAGGGACAATCCCTGCCCTGCTCCTGCTGGACACACAATTCCTCATCCAGGGACAGAGGGAATGAATGAGGCACTTGGCTTCTAGGTGAACTAAATGTTACTATTGTAGTGCTATAATTGCAATGGTTTTAAATTAGGCAGTGACAGCAGTTGAGAGCCTGTTCTCCCCTGTGCTGTTGGCAGGCACTGAGATGTGTACCAGCTCCTAAGGGGAGCAGGCTGTGAGAATAACTCATTAGCCAGTTACTCACTCCACGGTGCTCTTACTCCACATATGGTGCGAGGGCTGCTGGGGGTCTGGAAGACATTAAGACATGGTCTGAGAAAGGGCTGCACAGGAAAGGCAACAAATAACCCCACGGAGGCAGATCCCCATCCCCACACCGCTGCCAGGTACGTGCCCGTGTCACCGTGAGCTGTGCTGGGATCCAATTCCCTCGCCCTCCTGGGATGAGCCCAGAGAGGTGAACTCTGAGTAATTGCACGTGAGGGGAACCTTTGCTTGGTCACATCCACGTGGAGCAAGTGCTTTACTCTTGAGGAGGATGAATATTTGCCTGTTCGTGCGTGTGCTTGTGCTGCATGGGATGGGCTGAGGGATGCAGTTTCCACATCCGTGTTTCCAGTGGTAATGAATGCTGCGGGGAAGCGGACGGCGGTGAGCCCATTTCCTTCACAGTGGGAGGAAAGTAGTAATTCAGGAGACCATTAAACATTAGAAATACCTCTGCTAGGTCCCTACAAAGACACACTCCATTTAGATTAAAGTCCCGTAGGGCCAATTACCTGGGAAGAACATAAGAACTTAAACAAAAGCTGAGTTAGGTATGCTGCCCACCAATGGCTTCGAGCAAGAATGGATGCAGTGAGGAAACACTCGTGTGTATTATGAAAGTGAGAACACTGAGAGTAGGTCTGTGTAATAACCCACTTTTACTGTTCCCCCAGGATCAGCGTGCACAGGAAATATCTGTGGCATGCTTGCTTTTCCTGGAGATGACAGCAACCCTTTGGCAACCGCTTTGTTCGATACTTTTCAAAACGTTGGGCTGTTGTTTTATGAATGTGCTCTGATTTTTTGGCTGCCAGAGCCTTTGTGCTTGGCTTTCTACCCTTCCTAAAGTTGCCCATTCCCATTCCAACCCTGGATACTTCTCCATGAGTGCCCTTGTGATGATGCCTCTGTTTTTCTCCATGTTGTTCTTGGGATGGGGCTTGAAAAAAACGGGAAGCCTACAAAAGTCCTTGTATGAAAATAACCTCTATGGCCTGTGCTCGTCTGTGTGGGTGGCTCTGGACTCCTGGAGATGGAGGATTCAGGCAAACAAATTTGAAACACTTTGTCAATGTTTTCTAAGAGTGGGCTGAGTGTTTTGCACAAGATTACAAGGCAGAGTTTGATCCCAACGCTGAGGTTAAAACCTGTCTTTGCTTCAGCTGCTAGACTGATTTAATTTGAACATTTAGCTATTTACAGTTAGACCTGAGCACCACAGTGCACTGATCCTTCAGGCAAGGGATTTTGAAAATGAGTCAGTTTTAAGACACTGCAGCAAACATGTTCCTTAAAGTGTTTACTGATGCAAATTGCTGCCTCGTCTTGAAATGGCCTCCTCCCTTCAACATCATAAAAGAACTTTCTTAAGAAAAGACACAGTAAACAGTCTGAGGTCTAATAAGTGAACAAGCATGGCTGAAAGGTTTTAAAATACTGCTTGCTTAAATAAGAGTCATTAACATTGTAACTGATAATGAGAAAAATGCTCATGCCCATTAGTGGTTTACCACTTTGGTTCTGAGAGGATAAAAACAGCTTCGTAAAAGAGACCACAGACTGTCCATTTTCAGCCTCAGCGCAGCGTAAACGCTTCAGGAAAAATACAAACCCCATAATTTAAAATAATCATTTAGTATTTGTGTTTGGGAAGCGTGCTCAAAATGCCTTTTGACCACAGGGGAGTGTGGTGATGTGTGAGCCCCAGCGCTGGGTGTCCTTACTTTGGTGCCATGGTGGGACATTGGCTCATCCACCTGCTGGGAGCAGTGCAGGAGCAGCCTCGGACTTCCTTTGGTATCCCCATCTGCATGGGGAAAGCTGAATTTGCATTCTCCAGGTAATGGCCCAGGCTTCAGTGTTGGAACCCTGGTCACTGAGAATTTCAGACTTCTGTGCTGCCAGGCACTGACCCCCAGGAGAACTCTGCATTTCACCTGAGGCCGTGGAGAAGCTTCCAGAATGGAATGGTAGAACTGGGATCATGGGGGTGTGGTTTGAATAGAAGTGTGCAATATCACACGGTGGAAAACTTAAGAGTTCAAGGTTTTAGAATATAGTAATGTATAGAAAGCAAGATGGAGGTTTTAGGGTGGAGGCTTGTCCTTCTTCTTCACCTTCTTCTTCATGGGTCTGGGTGATATTGTGTGATTGGGTGAAAAAGTCTGCATTGTGGGCCATGGGTGGTTGGTTATTGGGTTAAAAGTAAAAATAATTTAGGTGGCATTTCTTAATTGGACAATTAACCCTCAAAAGGCCTTGTAGAGAGAGAGATAGGGCTCCATTTTTAATCTGTTAGCTTGAAGTGCTGTAGAACTCACGGTTTGTGAGGCTGTGATATAGATGAGAACTAATAAACATCTGAGTCCGAACAAGAAATATGGTCTCCAGCATTTAATCCTGACCCTGGCAAAAAGAAGATAAGACTCCACAGTTCAGCAGGTACTTGAGGCCATGCTGGGATCCTTCCTGCAGGAGTAGGGAAGGTTTTTGGCAAATGGTGGAATTTCTGAAATTTTTTTGGCTTGCTGCTGGAGGGAATAAAAGATGCTGGGTCTGGAAGGCACTTGGTGCCTCAGGGCACTGCTGGGATTTGGTGGCTGAGGAGCCCTGGCAGCAGCAGTGGTGTGACCTTGTTGAACTTGACCACCTGGGACAAGTGATCTCTTCTTTAAGGATGGTTCATTCTTCTTCTGCACCTCTTTTTCCTCTGGGCCCTGTCTCCTGCTCAGTGTGTGGGGCCTTGTGTTGACCTCAGCCAGGACTTTGACAATCACAGGATGAATGAGCTGAGTTGGAAGGGACCTTAAAGATCATCTTGTTCCAACCCCCAAGAAAACCTGGAGTTTCATCTGGGCGAAGCCAAGTTTGGGACTCAGTGTGCTGCATTCCTTGTCTTTAGTAAAGGAACTAGAAACGAGGGCAGGAGGAGGTTGAAATGTGCCCTCAGACTGTGTCTGGTTGTAAATCCAGCTGCCCTGGGTTTTACTGATGCCTCCTGCAGCCCTGCTGCAAGGACCACAGGCTTTGCTCTTACGTAAAGATGGAAAGTTCCCCCAGCTCCCCCCACGAAAATGACTGCTGTGCCTTATTCAAAATGAGAACTCAATCAAGGCAGGAACACAGCTGGGCGAATGACAAGAGAAACAGAGCCCTGCCAGCGTGAATTTTTATGGAAATGCTCTCTGAATAGTATTTCCATGAAAAGGCAACTTACTTGCAGATGGAAGCTGCATTGCATGAAGGAGAGTGTGTTGTACCACACCCTGAATCTGTCAAGGTCTATAAACTTTTCACATATTTTAAGTTCAGGCAACAGAGAGGCAATATTTAAGACACAAAGGTTTTCTTCTTTATGTCAATGTAATTATGTTATCCCCAAAGGAAGAAAATGTAAGCCAGGGGAAAATAAAAAGGGAAGTTTGTAGAAGAAACATTTCAAATATAAAGTAAAGGTCAAATATAATTTGAAATAGAAAGTAAATTGATCTATCAGAAAGGCCACTTTTCAGGATAATGGAAAGATCCTAATTTGACATTTCATCAGCATCCTAGAGATAGCAATGATAGGCCTTTGTCAGGGGGTGTGATGGTCCTTTTAGTGGAGGAGCATGAGTGGCTTAAAAACTGCAAAAGCTGTTGATGGCAATGGCACTTTTCTTATTCACATCACCAGAAAAAAGTTGAGAGGAACTGCATAAAAAGCAAGAAATAAAAGATGGTTGATATTCAGAAGGTGGGAGAGATGAATAAACCTGAGCTCAATCTTGAAACTGCCACGCTTGGATTTCCTTAAACACCTTTTTTTTTGAGTTGTTGTAGCCTTCTCAGTGGGTTTCTAAACCGCCTGATTTCACTGCAGACTTAGTGACTTCTCCAAAAGGTGATTTTTGAAATTAGTTAATTTTCCACTGTTTCTGGGACTTGAAATTTCATGTCATACCAATCAAGTTTGAAATGTGCTGAGAGAGAAGTTCTTGAGACAGCCTTGAATTTTTTTTCAGCCTTTTCCTGCATGTTGCCTTCTGAAATAAATGGGAATGCATTTTTTAATTTATGATAGCTTATAACTTGGTGTCAGGGCTGTTGTAAGAATAATAATCAAGGATTGTTATACTGACTTGATTGTTTACATTTCCTTTTGGCAGTGCCAGTGGTAAGCCAGAGGTAATAACACTAAACATACTCCTCTGTCATCCTCTCAAAACTTGTCACCAAGGAATAGAAGATGACTGTTCACGTGTTTAAAAGCTGAAGGCATTTGTCAAATGCCATAATGGCTTCATAAAGGTCTGCAGTGGAGATCCCATTACAAGGAAAACTTTGGAATGGGTTGGCTCTAGGAGTTGGGAGTAGGGATGAGCGACAGCCATTCTGAAACTGCTGGATTTGAGAGATGGGAAAAACAATCAAAGAAGGAATCTCAGCCGGGGGTTGTGAGTTTGTGAGTGGGTTTGGTGGTGGCAGAATCAGGGCTCTGTAAGGGGTTGGTGGGGCTGTTGCTCCCTCATTCTCATGTCAGTCTGTTCCCTGCATCCCAGTCAGCTGTGGGGTTGGGGATCCACAGTTTTTGAGGAATTTACAGTGAAATGACCGGGAATCACCTGCCAGCAGCACCTGGGAGCGCATCCCCCTCATTGTGTGGCAGTGGGACGTGTCCTTGCTCTCCTCTCTGAGCCCCCAAACCCATCTAATGGATGCAGTAAGCCAGGCAAAGGCATCAGTAGCAAGTGCTGACACGGGTTGGAGCACCCCTGGGGATGGAGCCGGGATCCTGTTAGCCCCTGTTCAGCCTTGCAGCCGGCACGGAATGGATGTTAACCCTTTCAGAGCTCTCCTGGTGAGCAGAGAAAGGCAGGAAAGCGCTTCTGACATCCCTGAGGTTTGGCTGTGAAAGGTCTGTGTCGGCACAGAGGGGCCACAGGGAAGCCCAGGTGGCTCAGCAGATCCTGGGGATGGTCCAGGGTGGTGAGGACAGGGCAGGGTTCAGTCTGCCACAGGCACTGAAGTGCTGGGGCTGTGCTCTCCTGCCCTTACAGCCTTGATTTCCAGCCTGCTCTTCATCTGGGGCTCTTTGTCACCTCTCATGTCCTTACAGGCACACCTCGCTGCAAGAAGCAATTCAGTTCTCCTAAAAAAGAAGAAAAGTCAGTTTGCATCAATGCACAACTGCCTTCTGTCTCTGCTGAATCCCCCCACACCCACAAATACTGTCATGCACACTTAGTTTGCAGGAAAAAAGGGATATTACATCTCCAGGTTATTTCTCCAGTACTTTTATTGTTCAGCCCACTACAGGAAGGGTTCAGTGAGTATATCCAGAAAGATGTTTTTGTTCCCCTACCATGGGTTTCAGTCCCAAGACTGCCAATTAAATTATCCCATAAATCCTCCATTATAGGTAGTAAAACCTAATTTTAGATTTCCTGCCCGCTCTAGTGTCCTGCCTGATTGCTACCAGTTGGAGAGAGGCTCAACCTGCTCAGCAGACAATTGCAGTGAATTGGCTGTTTCTTTCTGTGCCACATGTGGAGAACTTTTTAATATCTGGCATTTGCTCATAATTCTCCCTGGTTGTTTTCTACCTTTTAGTAGCTCAAATGTTGGAGGTTTTTTTGTTGGGTTGGTTTTTTTTGGGTTGAAAAATGGACATCTGCAACTTATTCTTTTGTCAAAATGTTTGTGAGAGAAAAGCTTGCTATGCTGTGGATAAGGAACAATGTAATTCTGATTTCACCACTAAAACATTAATAGTTTAAAATCAATTTTTATATATTTCTGTTTAAAAGCACTGTTTTAATAGAGCTAACACACTTCTGTGTATGCTGAAAATGTTTCAGATTATCTGAATATTCTTTCATTCTTGTTCAAATGAAAACACATTATTTAGCTGTGGTGCTGATTTTTTGAGGGCAGCTTCTGCTCATCTAATTGTTATGAAAGAGCATTTATTTTAATTACAGTCTTACTAAAAATTCCTGTTTTACTCTGAGTATAAATGATATAAATACCTTTTTGCTTGGTATTTTTCTTCCTAAGATTTACTGAGGGCAACTAATAGATAAATTTGTCACAAAAAGTGGGTTTACTTTATGAATAAGGTGTAGGTGCCTTGGTCTTTGGACAGAGAGATATTTGTGTTTGAATATCCCTTTGTTACTGAGATTGAAATAGATTCAAGAATCTGTGAGGAAAACTGGAGCCTAAAACACTGTGAGAAACTTTTTGTTTGGTTTGGTTTTTTGTTGTTTTTTTTTGTTGGGTTTTTTTGGTGTGTTTTTTTTGTTGGTTTTTTTTGGTTGGTTGGTTGGTTTTTTTTGTTCTTTTTTGTTTCTTTGCTAGACTTGTTGTTAACTTGGCAAAGGTCCTGGCCAAATCACAGATTTGGATACTGTGAAGGCACCTGTGGATATCTTGTACCCCCACAAAGCACTGCCTGTATTTCCTGCTTGGATAAATTGGTGATGTTTTAACAACTCTGTGTCAAACCAGGAAGGTGTGTGACAGTTGGGAAGGGACTTTTCCATCTCCAGAGTACGGTGACAGGAAGATTAATTTAAGATACTGAGTGTGTATAATCTTAGAGGTATTTGCAAAAGGGAAAAGAACTGCTAAGAGACATCACATAGAAGGAGCAAATGCTGATTCTCATGTAATCATGGGATGGTTTGGGTTGGAAGGGACATTAAAAATCATCCAATTCCACTCTCTGCCATGGCAGGGACACCTCCCACTGTCCCAATGTCCAACCTGGCCTTGGGCACTGCCAGGGATCCAGGGGCAGCCACAGCTGCTCTGGGCACCCTGTGCCAGCCCTGCCCACCCTCCCAGGGAAGGATTTTTTTCCTAATAATCCAACTAACCCTACTCTCTATCAGTTTAAAACCATTAATATCATCTCACACTAAAGTAACACAGAGGCTGGACCAGGAATTCACTTGAGATCCAGATTTATTGATCTGTCATCCTTAGAATCATAGGATAATAAGGGTTGGATAAGACCTCCAAGATCCAGCCCGGCACCACTAAACCAAGTGCCACATCCACTGCCTTGCTGAGCACTTCCAGGGATGGTTCTTCCACCATCCTGTTCCCACCAAGCCTGACCACCTTTTCAGTGAAGAATTTTACTTCCTAAACCTTAAATTTTACTTTCCTAAACCTTTGCTGGTTCACCTTGAGGCCTTTTCCTCTTGTCCTGCTGAAGTCTCTGCCTTGCCCAGGTAAACCTCAGCTGAAGCTGCTGGTGACAGCCCCAGCACATGGTGGTGGTGCTCAGAGGGTGGCAGGAACTTGTCACTTGGGAAATGCCTGTCCTTTTATGATGGGCAGGAGTGTGGGCACAGAAAGGGTTTCGTTCAGATGGGCAAATCCATGTTTTTAGTGATCCCAACCCGTAGTTTGTGAGCTGCAAAAGGAATCAGCCCCTTTCATCCTGAGTGGATTCTCTGATGTGCTCCTTTCTGGCTTTCCTCAGTAGAGCTTTTCCTTTCTGGCTTTCCTCAGTAGGGCTTTTCCTTTTTAGTTTTCCTCAGTAGGGTTTTTCCTTTTTAGCTTTTCCTCAGTAGCTCACCAACTCTATTTCCCTGCTTCACCCAGCTGTTTGCTCCCCTCAGTCTTGATGGAATGTAATATTTTGAAGTCTATTAAGCCCTGTTGAATTTGGGCAAAACCAGGCAATGATTCCTAAGCTGATGGAAGAAAAGGTCAAGGAAGACTCCTTTGTGCACACAGTGTGGTATCTCAAGTCTCATTCCTTGAAGAATGAGGCTAAAAATGGAACCCTCGTGGTCTCCTTGCTAAAGGGATCTTCTCCACCTCGCTTTGTTTACTGTACTGTGCCTCAGTGTGGGGAGATTATCATTTCTTGAGTGGTGCCTGAAGCCCTGTATAAAAAATAAAACATACACAAAACTTAACAAAGAATAGAAGAAAGGAATTCAGGCCTCCCAGTCACAGCGCTGTGCCTTTAATGGTTGATGAAAAATAATATCCATGTTTTCAGTTGTATTATTTCTCCACTTTAGGAAGCTGGAAATTTGAGAAATGATCACATCAGTGCTCAGGGTGGAGAACAGGAAGAAAGTAGGAAATAATCTATGTTTTCTGTACAAGTTAAGTGCAAGAGTGACAGGCAGGGCCTTTTGGGGTACAGAGCTCTGGGAAATGCTGCTGAGTTTCTTCGATGTAGTTGACTTAAGCAATCAGCAGAATTGTGCTGAATAACCAAAATTTCAGATCCCCAAAGACAATGCTTATAGAAGAAGCCTTGAAATGTAATCCCAGGGACTTTAATGCGTGTTTGTTGTACTGTAAATTTCTAATTTAGGCACAGCAAGAACTGTAGGATCCCAGAATGGTTTGGGTTGGAAGGGACATCAAAGATCATCATATTCCACCCCTGCCATGGCAGGGACACCTCCCACTGTCCCAGGCTGCTCCAGCCCCAATGTCCAACCTGGCCTTGGGCACTGCCAGGGATCCAGGGGCAGCCACAGCTGCTCTGGGCACCCTGTGCCAGGGCCTCCCACCCTCCCAGGGAGGAATTTCTTCCACATACCTAACCTAAATTCCCACTCTGTCAGCTGGGGCCCATTCCCCCTTGTCCTGTCACTCCAGTTCCTGATTAATTGTCCCTTTCCAGTTCCCTGTAGCCCCTTCAGACCCTGGAAGTTGCTCTGAGGTCTCCACAGAACTTTCTCTTCTCCAGGCTGAACAGCCCCAACTCTCCCATCCTGTCTCCGTAGGGAAACTGCTCCTTATAAACCCCTTCTCAACCTCATGGCCCTTCTAGGGACTGGCTCCAACAGTTCATGTCCTTATGAAGGACATAATAATGACCCTTCTTCTGAAAAACATGGGAAAAATGAACACAGTCTGATACCCGTCCCAGTAACACTGAGAGTTCTACATTGATTGATTGCACTGGGCACTTTCGTACTTATCTCATTCAAAAATATTTGCTTTTTACACTGAGCTGAGAATTTTGCTGAATATCCAATATCTTGCACGGGAATGCTCTTAATTCCAGGTATCCGGCTTCAGAATTTGAACAAGGCTTGTGTCAAGCCTGTGCTGTCTTGAATATGCTACTGTTACCAGAAAAAGTCTCTCTGGTATGCTAAGAACAGTGGACGTGCTGGGGTTTGCAATTTTAGCATTACAGATTCTTTATTATTAATAGATTAGCAGGGATTTTTCCAAAGACTCCTATGAGTCAGAAGAGTTCCTGTTACTAAATTTCATATATTCATTTATTTATACAACTATCCATGAGGTCTTACAGTCTTTTCAGCCCCGAAAGAGCCAATGTACTGTGAGTGTAAATGCAGTTTATTGAGTCCTGGAAATCATAAATATCTCCTTTAACGTCTGATTTATCTTGAACTATGTGCATAGAAGTGTCTCAGAATTAGGAAAGAAGGGGCATTTGCTGCTCTTTTGGACAACCTGTGTATTCATACCCCGAGCAAAACTTTGGCAGAGAGTGGTTAGAATTAAACTGTCACCACCAGGCCAATTTTACTTTATATTCTGCGAGGTTATATGAGTTTTATAGGTTCATTTATTTTCCTGATTAACAGTCCAGTCCTGCTCCTGACAACGTCTCCCATTTTTTTTTTCATTCCTGTGGCTTCCCCAAGACCAGCAGAAGAGATAAAGTCTTGGGCAGAGGGAAATGTGAGGAGAGGAATTTCAAGGGAGGAAATTCGCTCTCCCAGCATAAATTTGTCTGGACTTTGTGACAACCTTCTGGGTTTGTACCATGGAGAAATTGTCCAGACAGGTCTCAGCAATGCAAGGCCTCAGTGTACACAGGAGCCAGCTCCAGACAGTGCCTCATGGAGCCTCTGCCATGCTGGTAAATCATGGAATTATGGAATGGTTTGGGTTGGAAGGACCTTAAAGATCATCCATTCCACCCCTCTGCCAAGGCCAGGGACACCTTCCACTAGACCAAGTTGCTCAGAGCCTCATGCAACCAGACCTTGAAAAAATCAGTATAATACTGATAATATCTTTGCCTTTCCTTGCTGCCTCACCACTGCTGAAGTGGAATAACTGGTATTGTTTTCTTGGAAACTAAACGTGACTAGAGAATGCCTCTATTTTATTTCCTTCAACAATAATAAAAAATAGGATTCAGAACATTCTCAATAATTGAATGACTGTAATAGAGTGTTCTCAACAAAATGATACACTGTGGTTTCACTCTCCAGAAGTGAAGATGGTACATCAAGACATGCAGGTGATGGTGATGAAGTGGAGGAGAATTGTACTGTAGAAGTAAAAAATGCAATGACAATGTAAAAAAAAATGCAATGAAAAATTATTTTGGGTTAAAATGATCAACTAACCTGGGCTTGCCATAAAATATTCCAAGATAAGACAGGATTTGAAAGGTCATAGTGTTCATAATAACCTTTGGGCAACCTGGACATCCCAGGCTGTGTGTGCTGCTGTTACTTTATTCCCAAGGCTGCCGTGAAGTGAAGACTGGCACAGAGCAGGATATTAGTTATCCTGATCTTTTGACATAAGAGATACAGCTTTATTCTGCTTTTCCTTTGCCATTGTCGCCTTTTCTTTCCTGTGGAAGGCAACATCTTCTTAGAAACAAGCTGTGTCCTTGCCTGTACATTCCCTGTATTATGCTTTTTGTCTTTTATTTGCCTTCTACCTGATGACTGTGTTAGAGGCAGCCTGTGTCCTGAGGGAATGTTAAATGAGCAGGGAATCTGGCTATAAAATTACTCCCAGAGTGATTTTTTTTTCCCCCTAGTGATTATGGAAAGGTGGGTGCACTGTTTACCTGTTAATTTGTATGAGTGTGTGCAGGAAGAGCTTTTTGGCTGGTGGGACATCACCTGTGCTGGTTTCCAACAAGCTTAATTACCCCAGGTCTTGCTTTAAATGTGTACTTCTGAATACTTTGACACTCAGTTACCACAAGTGTCCCATTTTTCCATAGTTGAGATGAGAAGGGGGAGTATTTACAAGTGTAGGAAATTCTTTGTAAAGAGTTCTAGCTCCTAAGCCCAAATTATTATTTTTAAATCCTTTTCATTTGTTTCACAGACACAGTGGGCATCTGCAATTGTGCTTTGAAATATTTAGAGTAGTAGTGGGTTTAGAGTAGTAGTGGGTTTTTTTGTGTGTGTTTGGGATTTTTTTGTGCTTTTTTTTTTTTGTTTGTTTGTTGGTTT
Organism: Acridotheres tristis; assembly: GCA_037013685.1. Classification (NCBI taxonomy): domain Eukaryota; kingdom Metazoa; phylum Chordata; class Aves; order Passeriformes; family Sturnidae; genus Acridotheres; species Acridotheres tristis. Next base: position 111,882,072 of record CM072884.1, read on the forward strand.
TTTTTTTTTTTTTTAATAAAACCTTTAATCATAGGGTGGAAAGTCTGTAGCTCCATGGTGGAAATAGCTGGGAAATAGGATACATCCATGCAAGTCCCTTCTAGGATTTTAACATCATCTGCTTCCATCTTGCTCACTTTTGATTTCAGAGGATGGGAGTGTGCTTGTGATATTTTAGGTAAATATCTTTGGTTGGATTGTCCTGCCTCAAAGCCAAACTCCAGGAGGAATTCCTTGGACTTTACGGGAGTGATCCCACAGCTTGCAGTGGAAGATTTGCTGTTTATCCCTGTGGAAGGGGTTTAAAGCTAAGGCAATGCAAGCTAAGCTGCAGAACAGTTGCAGCTCCCAAGAAGTTTTTATGTTGAGGCCAGTGCCCATTTTCAGCCCCAGTGTGAGGAACAGAAGGCATCAATTAAATTAATTTTACTTAGTTAGGGCTGAAAGTTCATGTGCAGATCCTTCCTTTAGTTAAGAGCATGACTGGAGAGGAGAAAGTGTACGTTGTAGCTATACATTAAATATTTATCTCCTTAAATGCCTCTTCATTTTTTCTCTATATTCCATGGCAAGAATTCCACGGGGAGAGAGGTTTCTACATTAGGGAGAGGAGCTGCCCAAACGCAGCTATAAGGATGCTTGATCCAAGCTGGGGATTTGGTTACTGTTTTAAAATTCTTTTTCTCCCCCCACTGAGTAGCTGTGATCCTGGCAGGGATGTGGGGTTTTGTGGCAGATGGTTGTTATACACACTATATACTAAAGGACTATATACTTCCAATATGCTCCATAAGCCATTAAACTCTGTAAAAGCCTGGCAGACTTTATAGTTTGCATCCTGCCATTAGAGTTCCCTCTGAAGTCTGTCAGAGGGATGTAATTCCACTCTAATTAAAGCTATTCCCCTTTTCCAAATGTGAAGCCGGCCTAATTAGTGACTAATTGTTTCACAAATATAAACGAGGCCCAATTGTTCCTTACCCCCTGACTCCATGCCCTGCTCACTCCCAGAACTGCTGTGCAGGGTGTTCTGTCTCCATTAAACTCCCTCTGTAGCCAGTGGAAAAGGGGAGATATTTGGAGCATGTTACTTTTCCATGGATGGTGAGCATGGTCTCCCTGAGGGGGGATTTTTGTGGGTCCCCAGCTTCCCCCCTGGCCTCAGAAGTGGGATGGAGATTGTCAAATCGTCCTGCTTTGTGCAATTCTGCAAACACCAGCTCCTCTCCTCCTGCCCTTCTGCAAGGAGAGGGGGGAGAAGGATGCTGGGAGGAGCTGGATGGAGTTAAAGGAGGATCTGTAATATCTGAGACTGAGTCAGGTATCTGCTCAAGGGGTTCTGTCAGGTGTGAGCTGCTTGAAGATGAGGCCACATGAATTATACACATTGAGTATATATGAATTATACACAGCCCATTGTGGAGACACTCTACAAGTGAACTTCCAAGTTGCTTTGTTACGAAATTCTGCCACATTTATAACTGCAGTCATCAGACAGTGAGTGGAAGTGACAATACTGATTTGTTTTTATCATCCCAACTCTATTTCATTAGCATAAGTCAAAGCTTGCAGTGGTGAGGACAGTAATTTACTATTTTATTTCTACTGAAAAGGCAGAGTCACTGCTCTTAGAGATTGGGGATTGACATTTATATACACCTGGAACATAAAAAAGTGGAAGAAATTGGATCTTCATTTAAAGGAAATATTTTGCATCACTGAGTTAAATTCTTTGAACTTCGAGGTTGCTTTATTCTTTCTCTTCTTTTAGGGGTACATTTGTTTAAGGAACAGCAAGACTGATGTGTTACAGAACACATAAATCTTAATCTGCATGCTAGCACGCCTAATAAAATGTCTTTAATACTGGCATACCTGAATTTTTCTAATAGTTAATAACTTCAGGGAACCCAAAATGAAGTTTTAGAGCTGCACCAGGGCTTTGAATCTGCTAAAGCTGTGATCATGCATCATTTCTGATCTGTCAAGTCAGTGGTTTGAAGAACTGATGAGGCCACCACAGCCACATGTCAATTTGCTTTTGATGCACTGGTGGATAGCAAAAAGATATTTTAACATGTACAAGATTCCTACAATGCCTGTTTGGCCCTCAGAAATGGAACATAGCCTAATTACTTATTTTAATGGTTCATATGCTCTCAAAATAATGCCTTCACTTGTAATACCACAAACATGCAGAGGTAGCCACAGAGAGGGACATTTAAATCTCTTTTTTAGCTATACCAAATTGCTACAATAGTCAGGTAAAAGCCAGTGTAGCACTGAGGAAAGAGGTCAAAAGCATGACTGAAAAACGTCCAAAATTTGCAGAACAGACACAAAAAAAATTACTATTATTACCATCATTGGTTATGTAATGGGAAGGTGCAGAGAAGTCAGAGCTTCTCTCAGAGGAGTGCAGCAAAGTCCAAAGGGTTGCAGTTTAACTTGCAACAGTGGAAACTGTGACTAGGAACAAGAATAAAAACCAGATTACTCTAAGGGTGGCCACAGCTGGAGCAGGTGGCCACAGCAGTGCTGTAATTCACAGAATCATCATAGAATCATGGAATGGTTTGGGTTGGAAAGGACCTAAAAAATGATCCAGTGTCACCCCTGCCATGGCAGGGACACCTCCCACTGTCCCAGGCTGCTCCAGCCCCAATGTCCAGCCTGGCCTTGGGCACTGCCAGGGATCCAGGGGCAGCCACAGCTGCGCTGGGAATTCCATCCCAGTCCCTCCCCACCCTCTCAGGGAACAATTTCTAATTCCCAATATCCCATCTAACCCCCCTGTCTGTCAGGGTGAAGCCATTCCCCCGTGTTCTGTCACTGCTGTTGTTGCTGGAACTGGTCAGAATGAGCACAGAAGGGTTTTGGAATAAAAAATTGCAGAATCATTTTTGGGTGAAACATTTTTCAGCTCTCGTGGAGTATAGGGATGGGAGTGAGACCTGGAAACGGAGAATGTTTTTTTGGCATCAAAAGTGAAAAAAAAAAGTGAGCAGTTCCTAGGTAATAATGGGAGCTGGGGAAATGTCCTTCCTAGGCATAGTGGGAGCTGGGGAAATATCCAAGTGAGGGCAACAGGAAAAAAGAATGGGAATTATTTGTAGTATTAAAACATACTGATTGATCCCGTTTACAGTTTCATCTTTGGGGAAGAGGGGATGAAACACAACAAAAAAATGCATGGAAGTACATAAAAATTTACTCTAAACTCTGCAGTCAGGTTTAGAACCTCCATTAAATCTCAACATTATTTTGTGTCTATGTCTCATAATTTTTTAGCAGGAGAATTTGAGATGGGATCTGTTGCTTTGGAGGGAGAGAACAAAGGAAGTGATTATGAAGGTACTGGAAGAATCTAAAGAATTTTAGGTTGAGTCTGTTGTGACAAGGAATCCAATATGTGGCTGGACCAAAAGAAAGGGTGGATGGCCAGCTTGGGGTGCAGTGTCTTGTATCCCTGTGGCAAAATTCCCATGCAGTGTCACAGCCCTTAAATACCATCCCAAATACACCACTTTCATGGGGCAAGGCATTATTTGGGTTTCCCCTGCTAAAGGAACAATTGCAAATATTCCTGCCTCTAAAATGTCCTTCTATTTCTGCCAGTCCTGGGAATGAGTGATTTTCTGCAGCAGAACTCCTGGCTGGAAGAGCTGCTGCTTCCTTCCAGAAGTGGGTGAAACGTGGTGTGCCCATGCAGTGGTTGGAGTTGGAGGCTTAGTGGCTGAAATCTCTGCTAGTTTTGCTCTTGGACAGAGGTGGGATGGAGCCCTGTGCTTGTTGAGTGTTTTTGTTCATGGAAGGCACAACAATAAATGGAGCAAGATCATAAACTCTGGCCCTGTTTCTGAGCAATGGATCAGCCCATCTGTAGGCCGTATGTCAATAAAAACAATTAATTACAGAATAACTAAATATAAAAGGCCCCACTGCTAAGAAAACCCTCCTGTATCCCATTCCTGAGCTTCCTATTACATCTATGGAAGGTCTGGATAGTATTTGTTCTATTAAAGCCTGATTTTGAATTCAAGCTAAGCAAGAAGGAAACTGCCGCCTTCTCCTCGTGAAGTTCTATTCATTCTTGCACAGAGAAGTTGGAGGAGCTGTGGGTATCCCATTCCTGAAAGTGTCCAGGTTGGACATTGTGGTTGGATCAGTGGAAGGTGTCCCTGCCCATGGCAGGGGATGGAACTGGATGAACTTTAAGGTCTCTTCCAATCCAAACCTTTCCAGGATTCAGTGATGATTCCATGTCTTTAGACATTACAAATATTGCCATTTGTTTTGGGGGAACTGCTTCCAAAGGTTGCTTCTATATCTCTTTTCCATGCTGGGGCCTTCCCAGGTTCTGCTGGAAAAGGGGAACTGAAACCTGCCTTGACCCTGGAATCACTTTTCTCCTCCAGCTGGAACTAAAACACATAGTAATTATATTTAATTAAATAGTTACTATTTCTTTTTCACTTATTCACATGCAAAACTCTCTCTGCTGTTTTTGCTGCAGTTTTTCTGCCTGCTGTGAATTCAGGTTTGGTGAACTAAATACATTCCTCTTCCTTCTGTTTTTAGTGTGTGAGGAGGAACACAGGCATTTCCCTTGCCATATATATAGAAATAATGAGGGGTTTTTTTCCATGTGAAATTTATTTCTTTGAATTTCTAAGTCAAACTTGAATTTTTGCTTAAAAATGCTTTTGGACCTTGCTTTGCAGGATCAGTAGTGTATTATAAATTTAATACTACTGCTTTACACTCACTATAAGCAAATACATTTAGATACTTAAAATAGTACTTTTCTAAACACTGGACTTTACAGTTTCATGGATGACAGGTCCATGTTTCATCTAGCAAAGTACTTCAAAATCCAGATGCTGAAAAAATGAGCCTAAAATTATGCATTCAGTCATAAGCTATTTATAGACATTCTTCAAATGCATTTGAAATTAAAAAATGAAAACAAAGCTGTGAAGGTCATAAATCAAAGCATTATTGGAGATGACTTATATCCTTCCAAGGTACTTGCTTGCTGAGGATGTGGTACATTTCTATTTTTGTAATGCATTTACATTTTTTATTGATAAAGTGAATTCAAGCTGCAATCGAGGTGCCAGTCTTTCTCATCTGTATATCTGAACAGTTTTTGCAGTGCAGGTCAACATTTAATGGAAGTCACTTATTTCTTAAATACCTTGTGTTTATACAGCTGTTCTGGTGGTTTTTGGTTTTTTGTTGGTTTTTTGTTGGTTTTTTTTTTTTTTCTGCTTTCCAACATCAGAAGTGAAAGTGCCACTACGAAAAAGAGAAGTTAAAAAAAAAGAAAAAAGTACAAAAGGAGTAAAAAAGCTTTTAGTAACAGAAAGGAGGATTAGTCTGAAGAACTTCAGAGGGTGTTTAGGTTTGTTCTGTGGTCAGATGATCATTTCCACTGGAAGCTGGCTGTATTTACTAATATTCTAAAGAAGGATCACCAGAAGTATTTACTCTTTGTCTTAAGAATACTTTAAGGAAAAAATGGTGTTGCCAGTCATGTTGTTTGTGTTAATATTCCCTGTAAAGGGTGGAGCTTCAAAACACCAGAAAAACCCTGCAGAGGGATTGTGAAGGATCTCCTGTCTTGTTTGTCCTTCCACAGAGGATTTCCATCCCTCCTGACACCCCACAAACCATCCCCATCCCTCTGCCAGTGCAGGAGACCCCCAGACCTGCCTGGAGAAGGGAAGCAGGTGCCACAGATGCCTTTGGAATGTTTGGGAATATTTGAAATGTTTGGAACCAAAGGTGCTGCAGGACACCTCAGCCCAGTGTTGTTTCACTTTCACTGAGTGTCCTTAGCTGTGCCAGGCTTCTTTTTGGGAAAGTTTCCTCATATGAGACAACTTTTCACACTCCCTGGAGCACCTTAGGTCCAGCTTAATTTCTTTTAGGTCATGACTGGGATGTGCAGGTTGAGGCTGGGAAACTACATCAGTTAATCATGGAATCTTGGAAAAGAGTGGGGAGGAAGGGACCTTTAAATCACTCTGTTCCAGCCCCCTGCCACGGGCAGGGACACTTTTTATAGATGAGATTTCTCCAAGTCCCTGGCCTTGAACACTTCCAGAAATGGATGTTTCTTGGGATAGATTCCAAGGTGTTCACTGGAGCTGCCTCATGGGTGACTCCCCCAGACAGGCTCTGCTCTTTGCAAGCCCCTGGACCATCAAAGGAAGCTCCATAAGCACAGGGAAAAAAATTATTAAAACAGTGATTTTCCTCATTAGAATGAGAAGCATCCCCAGAAACCAGTGGGGAGAAAAAGGAGGACAACTTTCCAGGGCAGATTACAGAAACATTTGTTGCATCCCCGAAAGTGAGTGCTTGCATGCAACAGATTCAGTGCCAGTACATTCTGTTCCTGAACAACATATACGTTTTTTGAATATGACAACTGAAGGAGAAATTTATTGAAAGCAGAGAAAATGTTAACTATTTTTTTTTCTTGCTCATGTATTTCTAAACTGCCATTATACTTTAGATCTCCCTAAAATGAATTGAAGATTCTCCAGTTTTTAGATATTGTTTTTCATTGTAACAATTCAGGACTCTTCTGGGTTTGACAGAACTGTTGGATAATCTACAGTAAATAATATACAGGTCTAATGCACTCAGTAATTACTGAAAGCATGTGGTGTGTGTAATTTCTGATTGTGCAAATTTAATCAAGTAGTTATGCTTGAAAAAGCTGTGAAGTGTTCACAAAGTCATTCATGACTTTTTTGTAATTACTACTGTTTGCTTAGTAAGTCTGTGCCATCAGTTTGTACTCCATGCTTAAATGTGGTTGAAAATATGAATTGCTGTGTGTGCTGCAAAAGTTGTCCTGATTCTGTACTCCCATTTTCCATGGGATTATTAGAAACAGATCTTCTGTGAACAGAATTAAAACTAGAGACAGAGGTATCTGACAGCTAGAGAGCAGCTAGAGGATCTAGTCCAATCTCCTGTTCATCAGCTGTGTTTCAGGTTCACAGAGGAGCCTTCCTGGTCTGGAAATTCAGGAATCAGGAGTGAGTGCAGGATGCCTGCATTGGCCCTAAAGCAATGGCCCTAAAGTCCAAGAAGCACAAGGCAAGGAAGGCTGAAGGAGCTGATTACACCCACCATGGGATGGTGATAAGAGACCCCACCTGCAGAGCTGCCCCAAACCTGGATCCCAGCACGGGGAGGAGCTGGAGCTGCTGCAGAGAGCCCAGAGGAGGCAGCAGGATGAGCAGAGGGATGGAGCAGCTCTGCTGGGAGGAAAGGCTGGCACAGCTGGGATTGTTCAGCCTGGAGAGGAGAAGCTTTGGGCTGAGCTCAGGGTGGCCTTGCAGGGCCTGAAGGAGCTGCAGGAACCATGGAGAGAGACAATTGCCAAGGGATGGAGGGACAGCACCCAGGGAATGGAGGGACAGCACACAGGGAATGGCTTCCAAGTAGGATTTGATGGGATTTTGGGCAGGAATTGTTCCCTGGGAGAGGCTGGGCTGGAATTCCCAGAGCAGCTGTGGCTGCCCCTGGATCCCTGGCAGTGCCCAAGGCCAGGTTGGACATTGGGGCTGGAGCAGCCTGGGACAGTGGAAGGTGTCCCTCCCATGGCAGGGAGTTGGAACTGGATGATTTTTCAGATCCCTTCCAACCCAAACCATTCTGTGATTCCATGAGTCTCTATGTAATTCATTATTATTGAATGGATCTTCTTGTTTTACCTTCTAAAACATTTTTTTTGCCTTTATCTTTAAAAAGGAGGTATGAGTTTTCCTCACCTTGAGTAGTCATTCATTATTTTACAAACAGTTTGTATATCTTTCCTCAGATGTAATTTTAAGTGCAACACCAGTTAAAATGTTTGAAACAGGCTTGGGCTTTAACCAGTGGAATGAACATAAATTAGAAACTATTCTTTGTCACTGTATATCTCTCCTGATGTCATCCTGCTGTTCCACAAAGCAATATTTTTCTTTGGAAGGTTGTATTTCTGTAGAGAGCTAAGGTCCATAATTACAACCTGCAGTCAGGAATAACGTGGTGGTTACTCCATGGTCTTCAGGGCTGACTGGTGCACACCTTCAGCTAAGCTGGGACTTGAGCTGAGTCTGAATAATTAAACACAGAAATCTGCCAGGGCAGCTCTAGCATGGGACAGAAAGGTGGAAAAATTGACTGGATCTCAGAGCTTTGCTGGTGACCTCTGTGGTTTTGCACTTGGAAGGGCACAAAGTTCTTGAATTCCTGCCTTAGCTCTGCCCTTGGCATCCCACGTGTGTGTCCAAGTATCCTGCAACAGGATAAGCATCAGGGAGTAATCATTATCAAACATCCCTGCCTGGTATTAAGACACACAGTCAAAATCTTGAGCTGTAGAAAGTGGTTGGTGCAGTTAAATGTGTCAGACGTGACTCAAAAGTCTCCTTCCTTTCCGAAGATATTACTTCATTCATGTTAAGCACATTTGTAAGTGGCCTGGCCTGAAGAGATAGTGTTTGGGGAATTCCAGACTCTTTTATATGCAGTTGGGAGTTTCAGGAATGGCTGCTCTGCATTCCACATTGATATATAATCCTCATTATGGCTTTGAATAAGAACATGGTAATTCGCCAGAAAAATAAATAAAACAAGTTATTGGTCAGAGGCGTACTATATAGGGAGTACTAATAAAACCAAATATTTTTGGCTGTAGTTTAAAGTTCCTACTGTAAATGAGCTAATTTAGGGCTGTATCCTCCCCTGAGATCATGGGCTGGAACATGAGATAAGCAGTAGCTGCACAGACACTTTTGGGTGGTAGCACAGAAATGTGCCTTCTCCATCCTTCAAAAGGGAGGAGAGGGAATTTCTGTAGGAGAACTGACCCTTCCCAGAAAAATGTTCTCAGAAGAAAATCCATGTTCAGTGTCGATGAACTCCAGGAGGGCCAGGCACAGACACAGATGGCAGAGAAATGTTCTCAGATTGCTTCATCCTTTTGTCCCCGCAGACTTTAGGGACTGCTGTTAGTTAAACCCTGGCCATGTGTGCTTTTCAAACAGGTGGTGACAGTGGCTTGTCTCCTGGTTACTGACTTGCTTAGGGTGATATTCCAGTTGTGGTGTCATGGTCAGCTTGAGCCCATGGCTGCTTCAACAGGGGCAGATTTTTTTACCTGCAGCCCTGAGCTGGGGCTGCTCCCTCCTGCCTTGTCCTCAGGTCTCCAGGGCCACCAGGACTTGCTGCACTCCTGCTGGAAAGGAATCCTGTCAGAAAGGGGATTTGCTGCCAGTTAAACCAGTATTCTTGACCTGAGTGACAGAAATAGTGTTAACCTGGTGTGAGGGAGAGAACTTGGCAGCATGGCCGTGAAACCAAATCCTCGGGAGGCTTCTCAGGAGGAGGGCTGGGTGGGGGAGTTTTCTTTATTTCCATTTAAAAATTCTAAAAAAAAAAAATTAAAAAGAAGAAAGAAAAAGGAGATTTAGCACCTCTCCTATGAAGACACACTGAGAAAGTTGGGACTGTTCAGCCTGGAGGACTCCAGGGTGACCTTAGAGCCCCTTCCAGTGCCAAAAGGAGCTCCAAGAGAGCTGCAGAGGGACTTTTCATAAGGGCATTGGGGGACAGGACACAGGGAATGGCTTCCCACTGCCAGAGGGCAGGGTTAGATGGGATATTGGGCAGGAATTCTTCCCTGTGAGGGTGGGCAGGCCCTGGCACAGGGTGCCCAGAGCAGCTGTGGCTGCCCCTGGATCCCTGGCAGTGCCCAAGGCCAGGTTGGACATCGGGGCTTGGAGTAGCCTGGGACAGTGGAAGGTGTCCCTGCCATGGCAGGGGTGGCACTGGGTGATCTTTGATGTCCCTTCCAACCCAAACCATTCTGTGAGTCCATGATTAACTTCTGGAGGTGTTTCCTGAAAGTGAAAAATCTGGCAAATTTTTTTGCTGCCAGAATTGAGACCATCCCCACTGATCAACCAGCCTCACCCAGCTTTTATTTCTCCCACTGTTTTTTTTTAAACAAATAATACCATGTAATATAAAAAATCCTTAATCCAAACCATCAAGTGATGTCATTCAAAAATTGTCAGTGAGTTATACTTCTGTTTCAATTGCTCTGAAAAAACTGAGCACATCAGGCAGTGCACAACACAGCCAGCAGGTTCTGTCCTGCAAGGTCAGGGTGAGTACAGAGCGTTATCACTGAGAATGGAAAGCTGAAGAAACCTTCTGGCTTGGCTTGCATCTTTTTGTCCTTTGGTTTTCTTGTCCTTTAAAGTTTTTTTATTTGTGGTATTCACCTGCAATCAAATCTTAACCCCTCACAGCAAATACTGACTGCTCGTGCACAGCCTTGGCAGTAGCATTTCTTGAGGGTGCAGATCTTTCCTCAAGGTTTTATTGTTGAGGCTGTTAAAACACTGAGAGGTTACAGTGAAAGAAGAAATAAAAAAAAATCCCACCAACCAAAAATTGAAGTGGTTATACCCAACCACAAGTTAAACATAAAAGCTTTGAGCTCATGTCATGCAGCTCTGCTGTATCATAGCTCCCTGCCAGTGGAAGAGTTGTGGTGTTTCACACTTACCTGCTTTACAAATGTCAATTATAAACATTCCTGTGGCCTTTCTTCACTGGACACTGCTGGAGTTTGCACTTTGAGCCCTTTTCCCCAGAAATCCATGCCTGCAGGCACAGAGGGGCTGGGGCTGCCTCAGCCCCTCCTGGGGCACCCCTTGGATTCTTGGCAAACCCCAGGGGCCAGCAGGAGCTGCAGCACCTTCTTCTAAACCTGGAAATATTAGAGAAGGGAAGGCACAAACCTGCAGTACCATGCTGGGCAGGAATGTTATTTTGTTTGCTTAGCAGTTCCCAAATTGCAGGCATGTAAGGATCTTCTGAGTTCTGCCCACATCAATGAAGGCAGAGAGAAAGGGCTGGTTCTGTTTGCTTCAGTGGATGAAGATTTCACCTCTTACTTCTTATTCCTGTTAAATTTTAAAATTTATGAACTCCTGTTAATTAAAAAAAATTAATAACAACATAATAATTTCAGTAAAGCCCTATGGTATGAATAAAGCAGCAGCACAGGGGAATAACTGCACTCTAATTTTCTCTTAGTGCATCCTTGGATGTGTCGGCTGCTTCTCAAGTGCAGCAAGCCTAGATCTTAAATATTCTACACAAGAGCTCCCATCAGAACTGGAATTATTTTAGGTATCCAGAGAGGCTGAAAATCACATGTAGCATATTTATCTACCTAAGAAGTGCAGCTCTGACCTGTAGCAACAGGAGTTGATGCTGTTCCTGCACATCTCTGAGAGCAGGTTTATAGTGCTCTGCCTTTCGAATAGCCCAGCCTTTAGCAGTGCTGGTGGGACCCAGGCACACAAAAAGAGATTTCCTGGCAAAACAATCCAGCAAGGGACGTCTCAGAAGTTTTCCAACAGCTGAAAAACATCAGTTCTTTTAAAATATCTGGCCAGTCCAGTTGCATGACAGTGTGAGGGGGTCTGAATGTCCTGCTGGCACTGACTTGGGATATTCTGCATAGCTGCTCAGGGATTCACCTCCTGTGAGTAATGGTAAACATCCTGAGTCATGCTGGTAGAAATTTGGTGTGATGCCAGTGTGGTTATTCATCACACCAGTGTGCATCCCTGTGTGTGTGTGTGTGTGCCAGTGCCAGTGCTGGGTGCCTGTCACAGGAAAGGGGGCTTTGTGTTGGATTATTCTGTCAGTGCCATTCAGAGCTGTTCTCCTGTCTGATACTCACATCTCAGGCAGCAGGGACACAAAATTCCTTGGAGAGAGCCTGCAGGCAGGGCTGTGTGTCCCAGGCAGCCTGTGCTTGGATCACCATTTAATTAATATTGGCCTTGCTTGCAGTGCACCAGCCATTCTGGCACCTCATCTGCTCTTGATTAAACAGAGTTAGCTACAACTGTGGCTGTGTTCTGAGTATTATTCCCTCTGCAGACAAGTACTTTTAGCCTGGAAGAAAAGGGCTAAAGAGGGTAAAAAGAGGCTCATGGGAGCCTCTGCAACTCCCTGACAGGAGGGTACAGCCAGGGTAGAGCCTGAGGCTCTGCTCCCAGGGAACAGGGACAGGACAGGAGGAAACAGCTTCAGGCTCCTCCAGGGGAGGCTCAGCTGGGACACCAGGAGGAATTTCCCCATGGAAAGGGAGCTCAGACCTCGGCAGGGAGGTTTGGGGTGCCCATCCTTGGAGGTGTCACCTGGAGGTGGCACTCAGTGCTCTGGGCTGGGCACAAGATGGGCATCAAACACAGCTTGGACCTGATGACCTTGCAGGGCTTTTCCAGCCTCAGTGATGCTGTTATTTGTGATTTGGGCCACGTTCATTGCTGGCAAAGAGCAGCACGGGCTGAGTTTCTGGTGCTGCAGCTCCACGTGGGCGTCGTGTGTCCAGAGTTTTGGCCTGGAGCCCTTTTCTGTCAGCCTTGCTCACTGCCCTGTCATGCTTTATTGCAGCACAGGGTTTAGAACGCATCGGGAGGAGCCTGCTGGGGTTTTTAGGTGAGCACAGCATGCCAAGTTACTGAAAATACACCTAAGATCTGTCTGCAAGGTGAGAAAATGCACGAGAGAGTTTTGTTTGTATCCAGCCCCCATATAAAGGGGACATTCAGCCTCAGTAATTTGGCAATATATATGTCCATTGAAAAGTTTGATCCTCTTGGTACATCTGTAGAAAAGTAAGAACAATGCAATCACATCTGGTGAGCTCTAGATCTGTACGTTATTCCCCAGCCCTTTGATGTATTTACATCACTCCCCAAATGTGTGCACAGAAAGACAACAAGTTCCAGAGCTTATCTGGCTCCTCCTGTGTGGGATAGCACTGGCACACCCAGCTCTGGCTGGTTTTGTACAATAACTTGTTTCTGTCTTGATATTTTAATCTGTCCTGAGCATCAGAGGAGAATTTACATCTCCTGTCTCAAGTATTGCTGCTTCTCACTAGTGCCATCCTTTGGCACTGTCCTTTGGATGTGACAGAGGATGGAAACCAGTCCCAAAAACCTGTACTGCTAAAGCTGGATTAGTAAATGCTAGTCTTGACTCAAGAAGCCAGGAAGTGTAAGAAAACCTGCTCTGTGGCTACAAATTTATCCTTCTATAGAATCACAGAATGGTTTGGGTTGGAAGGGATCATCTCATTCCACCCCCTGCCTTGTGCAGGAACACCTACCACTGTCCCAGGTTACTCAGAGTCCTGTCCAGGATATCCTTCCAGGATAACTCTAAATCAGGAACAGTGTTAAGCAAGTGTTGAACTTTCAGTTTGTGTTGTAATAGCCTTGTTTCAGTTTCCTGGAAAGAGACATCTCCCTAAGCCAGGCTTTAGTGTCAGTTTTGGCTCTTGCCTAAGAGTCCTGCTATTTTAGGGGATGCAGGGCAAACCCTGCAGCCACAAGCAGACCCTGTTACACACCATCAAGCACAGACATGACCAGCATGAAATTCGAGGTGAGGGTAGAGGAGGGACTGGCAATAGACACCATCTGCCTCAGCATTAGCACCCAAATGTCTGGAAGCTTCCAAGTCCAGCCTGTAAAGATGGAGCTGATATAATGAAAATTGTATTTCTGTTTGGAATGAGCAAGGAAAACTGTCACAGCTTTTTTTTTTTTTTTTTTCCCGTGATTTCCAGAGGTGAAAAGATAAAAATCATGTATTTTGCAGACAAGGACTTGTCCCATTTTAGAGTAGCAAGACTGGAATATTGAGGTGAGAAAGAAGAATACACTGCCAATGGTTGAGTTTAAAGCAGAATTCCCACTTTTAGGTTCATAACAGTGCAAGGGAAAAGTCAAGTGCCCAGAACAGTTGCATGCTCATTTTTCCAGCTCACACTGGACAAATTTTGCTTCTCTTTGATTCCTGTTCCTTGTGGTGCAGAGTTGGCAACTGTTTTGCAAATGTTCTCTGTCGTCTTCTCTTCCATAAAGGATCCATCTTTTCAGGGAAAAGATTTGAAATGAGTGGCCTGGCATAGCTCAAACAACTTGTCTTCAACCCTGAGAGCTTCAAGACTGAGCTCCGAGAGAAGGGTCTGGTTTGAGTGACACAGGGCATTTTTGGGATGGAGTTCCCACCTCTGAGCTCAACACTTATTTCTAAGCTTAGGTGTTGTTGGAAGTCGAGAAAAGGCTTTAGAGAGACCAAAATAAATCTGGGTGTGGTACAAATCCCCTTTCCTGGGTGGGCTTCTTTAACTGGGGGCGAGGTGAAGTTGTGGCATCACAGTGCTGGGAGTATGAAAACACTGCAAACATGATCTAACACTGGACTCAAAATACTTTTTCTGTGCAGTTTATGTGAAACTTAGCAGTTTCCAGATCCTGTGTGTGATGTTTCGAAAGCTTAAAATATGAATCCCATAAATCCAGTGAGGATGTGGCAGGCATGGATTTACTGGGGAAGGGAGGGAGGGAACTAAAGGCACGTCAGTGCTGTTGGTGTTCCTGTCTCACTTCAGTCTGAACAACATTGCTGGTGAAATTCGGCTTTTACTGAAAAAGTATCTCTTGCTTTTCAAGTTCTGTGGAACGAAAAATCCTCATTTAAAACCGTGACATCAGTATCTCATTTGATCATCCACAGATAGGTGTGAAAAGTCGACAAAATGGGAATTTGGCTTGTTTAGGGATTTCTTTAATAGGTCTTCAAATGAACTACTTTATTTTCATGGATTTGAAGGAGGAAAGTTGGCTGTTTTAAGTAGTAAGGGGGAAGTGTGCAAAGATGCAAATGGTGATACCTTTAATTTCACCGTGTAGTGGAATTTATGCAAATTAGATTTGAATAGCTCATAAATGGTCCCCTCACTTCACTATGTCTGGGGCAAGCTGCAGCTCAGTGTTAGCCAGGCAGTATTTCTCCTAAATCAACAGGAAAAAATGCAGTGTGATTTTCAAGTTAGTGTAAATGTGAGAGTAGATATATGCAATTTTTAAAAAGCTGATGCTGAGGAAAGTTACTGTTTCCCTGATAGTGCCTTGCTGCTTTAAAAGTTGAGTTCAAGATCGTGGGCAGAAGGAAACCTCTTGTGTGAGAAATGAGAATTTCCAGTCTATAAGGGAGAATGGATAAAAAGACAAGATTACTTTAAATGATGTCCACGTTCCCACATTTTTCCACACGTTCTAATTTTTTTATTTATTTATCCCAATTTATTAGCAGTTATTTGGTGTTCAGGTTACTGAGCAGTACTCCACATTATTTGCATTAAATACTGTTGTTATTTTAAAGAGCTTTAATGGTTTTCCACCCCCTACACATGCAGACAAATGCTCCCCACCTGCCCCAGCCCCTCTGCACTCGATTACTGGACGTGGATAAGGGATTCCAGAACATCCCTGCTCTGAAGTGCTGTTAATTGAGGGTCTGGACCAGATTTGCAGCTCTTGTAAACGGGCACAGCTTCAGTGAAATGGTCCTTTTATATATCAGCTGCAGATCTGTCCCAGTCCTGCTGTGGGTTTCTAAATTGGGAAGAATGGCTTGTGGAAATCTCTGATATCTTGGGTGAATAATGGGGCTGGGCAGGGCAGAGCTTGTCCCAGGGTCTTATTTTTTTGCAAATAAAGACCATTTTTCCATGAAAATTTCAGGGCTGTTTTCTCCTGCGTGAAATAAATCCTCAACAAACCCTATGGAGGCAGAAGTGTCTTACTGAGTCTCGAGGAGGTCTGGGGAAGGAAAGATGCTTATCAGTCTATAAAAAGAGATTTCTATTGAAAATAAACATTTAAAGTATAATGGTATGACTTTTGTTTCTCTGCTTATGCAGCTGCCTTGGGATCTGAGCTCCTGGTAAACACGTTGGCCTGTTAAAGGACATGATTCAGACTGTCCCTGATCCAGCAGCTCACATCAAGGTTAGTTTCCTGTTTATTGTGAGTCCTCAGATGTTTGGAGAGCCATAAAATTAAAGAATATGTACACACACCACAGCTTTTCTTGCATGTTTATAAATTGTGCTACTGCCTAACATGGGCTTCTTTATTCCTCAGTATTTACGTGCTGGTGTCTGAGTCAGCCCTGCAGTCTTTATTGCTGACACCTGTGTGATCTGCTCTGAAGCACGGGGATATTTTAAAAGTAACTTTTTCTAAAATTAACCCTCCATGATCATCCTTTAATATTTGGTGTGTTTGATAAAGTATACATCCTTGAAAAACACTGAATTTCTATGTCCTTGATTCTGCTCCACGACATCCAGTGGCAAACAGTAAATTCAACTGCAGAAGGAAAATGAGCGTAATGCAAAAATTCAGATCCAACAAGCATCCCTTACCTACATTCAGTGCAACGTTTTAAATATTTTAAAACCAGCATCGGTTTGCTGCGTTTCAGAAGGAAGTGTTTGTTTTTACTTGATGATGATGATGATGATGATGATGATTATTATTATTATTACTATTATTGTTGTGGCTTTCTTATCCTTCTTTATGAAAGACTTGGAACCTGTGAGACCTGGCAGATGTAGCTGTTGCAGAGAACAAGAATTTTTGGGGTATTGCATACAAATTTTAATCAGGAACTGGAGTGATAGGACAAATAGTAATGGCTTCAGACTGAAAGAGAGGAATTTTAGGTTGGATATAAGGAAGAAATTCCTCCCTGGGAGGGTGGGCAGGGCTGGCACAGGGTGCCCAGATTTGCTGTGGCTGCCCCTGGATCCCTGGCAGTGCCCAAGGCCAGGTTGGACATTGGGGCTGGAGCAGCCTGGGACAGTGGGAGGTGTCCCTGCCATGGCAGGGGTGGCACTGGATGACTTTTAAGGACTCTTTCATTCTTTCTGACTGCCTTGCTGTCTTGTTTTTCTTTGAAGTTACATTTTCTGCAACTTCTTTCATGGAGTTCTCTCTTCAGCTGGCTGCCATCTACCAGTCAGCAGCTCTCTCTAGAAAAAGCTCCACTTTACAGCTTATTTTTAACTGAAGCATAGAATAAAAATGAAATATTATTTTAAGCAACTCCCTTTTTCTGTAAAACTCAGTGAATGAAAGAATCTCTCTCTCTCTCTCTCTATCCCTCTGTGTTGTTTTTGGGTCATGTTTAGTTACTAGGATGAGTTGCAGTAGTGGGAGAGCTCGTTCTTTCCCCCTCTCCAGGTTTTCCAAACCCAGCACTTCCACAGCTCTCTGGTCCTCAGTTGTTTTTATGGAAGGAACAGAAAAACAAATCCTCCTCCCCTCGAAAAACTGAGTTTTTGCTTCAACATGGGTTACAACCAGTAAGACTTGAAAACACTGAAGGGGATTTTGTACTTCTTCATGCTGTCTGAATGCCCACAGCAGCAAAAATAACATATAGAATAACTCAGTTTCGTGCTTTCTGCCAAAACTAGTGCCCAAAGAAGGTTTTTGTAACCACAGGAGTTAGTGGGAGAGGGCAAGGCTGGGTATGAAAGTATCTTATTACAGCAAGAGAGCTGCATAAAAATCTCTGTAATGGTGTGTTCAAGGGAATTGTAGGAGCCTGTTCTCAGCAGAGCATCACCCCAAAGTTGCTGTTTTATTGAAAAAGGGTGTGAGGAAGGCAATTACTTTAATGCTGTGTTTGGGGTAGGAAAGCTGGCCAGCTCCACTTCAAATCCTTCTGATTTCTGTTTATGTCATTAGGGCCTGCTGTGGTCTAAACACATTCTTTGGAAAGCAGCCATGGATGCTCGGGTCATTTCAGCTTTAAAAGTGGACATAGCTGCATTCTTAAAAATAAGCCAGGATGAAGTGCAGGGGATGTGGGAAAGCCTCTTTGGTGTGGTGGGCTTTTCTGTCTGCACTGATCACAGCTCTGGTGCCCCCAGCATGGGAAGGACATGGAAACAAATCCAGAGGAGGCCACAGCATTGGTAAGAGAGACTGGAGACAGGATGAGGAGATTGGGATTTTTCAGCCTGGAGAAGAGAAGGTTTTGTGGAGCCTTCACAGCACCTTCCAGTGCCTGAAGGAGCTGCAGGGAATCCAGAGAGGGACAATTCATCAGGAACTGGAGTGACAGGACAGGGGGAACAGCTTCAAACTGGACCAGAGGAAGTTTAGGTTAAGATTTTAGGAAAAAATTCATTCCTATGAGGGTGGGCAGGGCTGGCACAGGGTGCCCAGAGCAGCTGTGGCTGCCCCTGGATCCCTGGAATGTTCAGTTCCAGGTTGGACATTGGGGCTGGAGCAGCCTGGGACAGTGGGAGGTGTCCCTGCCATGGCTGGGGTGGCGCTGGATGAGCTTTAAGGTTTCTTCCAACCCAACCCTTTCCATGATTTTATGATTCTATGATCTCTCATTGCTGTTAAGATGCAGAAGAAACAAACTGGGTTCATTACAGTCATCCTTGTTGAGGTTTTGTTTAATTAACTGTATTCTGTCACACAGTGGTGTTTCTTTATATCCTTCAACAAGCAGACACAGCACATGCACATTTAGAGCTGGAAATTTGAAAATTCACCTTCTGGGAAGTGTCTGGATTATTAAGATTTGGCAGATTTCAATATTTAAGTTTACTGCCTGAACATGTGAGGAAAAACAATGCAAAATATACAAGAATATGGAAGATGAATACTCAGAGATGTCTTTTTTTTTTCAGAAATGGGGATTTCATGTGCATCATGTGAGTTTTGTGTGTACTGTTTTGAAATCAGCCTTTTCTGGTACCAGAAGGAAAATGTAACAAATCTCAATGTTCTTGTGCTCCATCCCTGAAGGGGATAAGAGCTGGATTCTTACCCAGAATTGCCCATTCTGCACCCAGGCAGATCCTGTCCAATTTTGGGAATGTTTGGAAAGCCTCAAAGTGTGTGTCCTCCTTCTGTTTGGGCAGCTTCATTCCAGAGATACTCAAGATTAAGCTTTACATTTTTCAGCTTGAATGAAACATCTGACATTGATCTGGTGACCCTGTGGCTCCCTAATGTGCAATTTCACCTGAGTCACGACCTTGAGTTTTGTCCAAGCACAAAGGAAAGAAACATTTGATGTGGACAAGAAAAAGGATGGATTTTTTCTGAATTTTTTTATTTCGAGTTCAGCAAAAATGGGGAATTCTGACCCTGATCTTTGAGCAGCTTCACACATTGAGTGCCTGTAAGAGAACTGAAATAAATAAGACTCTTCACATCGATAAAACTTTGGCTTTGTACAGGCAAGACTCATTCACACACACTTTGATGTGATATTTTTGTTGTTCTGTTATTATGAAACTCCAATTCTTGCAACTATAGTCACAGAAAAACTCTGAAATGCTGCCTAAGATTTGCATATTTTGTTTTCAGGGATTTATGCTTTGTAAATACTGACCTTTAAATAAACCTAGTATTTTTTTAAGGGCTAAATTCTGGTTTTAAAAGAGGTCAAATGTTTTTGACTTTAGTTAGCTTGTTCCATCACTGTGAGGGGATTTTGTGGAACCAATTCTCAAAAAAACAAGTTACTGCTGTTCCTTTGGGCCTCACTGGGTGGGAGAGGAGAATCCAAAGCATGGTGTAGGTAAAAGAAAATACTGTATTTATCAGTACTGGTGTCTGTCCTGGGATAATGAGTGTGATTTTCATGGAATCAAGGCTGGTGGAAGATTTGGTCTGTTCACATTTACTTGTCTGATTTTTCTGTTTGTTGGTGATGATTTTGAGATGTGGGATGGCTGAAGAGGTGGGTGAATGCTTGTGGGTGGCACACTCTGGTTTTTCAGAAGGTGAAGAATGGGAACAATTTACACTCCAGACAGTTTAATCAAAGAGGACATTCTTGATAAAAAGTTCTCCAAGGGCATCAAACATTTCAAGCCAAGCTCAGCTGGTCTGTGTCTGCACAACCTCATTTGTTCTGTGGATGCAACTGAGGTTGTTACCTCTGAACCTGTCAGTTTTGGGTTATCAAATCTGGAAGCTGTTCCTGATACTACACTGAATGAAAACCTGGTTTCTTAGAAGAAATAAAAGAAGAAATTCCATAGCAGTTTCTGAAAACCACTTCTGAATTTAGCAGTTCTCTGCCTGGGTTGTGGTGGCAAATGCACATTTCCATGCACAGCATCCCATATTGTTACTGGAAGTATCATGAAACCTGACCTCAGAACTCCTTTGTTGGGCAATGAATATATTGGATTTCAAATTGTGGCAGTGTAGAGATGGTGCTGGATGTACCTAATCTGTTGTGTTATGGTTAAATCTGATTTTTTTTTTTTTTTTGGAAGTGGTATTATTTGTTAAGGAGTATATTCTAGGTCTGATATAACCTGTTATTTTTCCTGGAATTGTAGAGTCTCTCAATAGGATCCAAGATTTTGTTATGCTGGGAGTTTTGTATGCACAATACAGACTTTGCCTGAACAGGCAGGGGGACAAGAAGGGAAGGACAACAGAATTATTATTATTACTATCCTCCAGGATAAAGAGGATAAAGCCAGGCTTTTACCCCCACCTCTTTTTGGGGTCTTGCCTGAGCCAGAAGCCTGGTCCTTGTGGATTCTTTTCATGGCTAAAGCACTTCTTTCATTGCTTATGAAGTGATACTTGGGCAGCTCAGCTGGGAGCGAGAGCATGGAAATCCCAGCCAAGGATACAAAGAGCTTGGCCCCCAGCCCCATGTGGAGTAAACTGAGACCCACTGCAGGCTGGTGAGGAGGGGATCCATGTGGAGAGTGGAGTTCTGCTGAATCACAGCCTGCCACCAGGTGATAACACACTCCCATCCCTTCCAGAAAACAGGGAATAGCTGCTCCTGAAAGCAGCTGACCAGTGAGCCAACGCTCCTGCAGGTGTGAATCAGTGATGACCCAGGAAGGGAACAAGCTCCTGGATGGTACCTGGGCTGCAAACAAAGCTGCTCAGGGATAACTGCTGCCTGCTTCATGGTTGGTGTGAAAAGCTTTTAGTATCAGCAGCCCTCAAAGCTGAGCAGTTGTAGCTCCCTCCCATTTTCCTACCTCTCACTGTGGACTTCATTTATTATCCTGGTGAAACTTTAAAAGCTCTTCCCCTATTTTAGTACTGACAGGGTAAAACCACAGTTGGAGTTTTGCTGTTCTTCTTTCTAGCTGTGCTGGATTTCAGCCCCTAAATCTTGTTTGAATGATCACTGGAGCTTACTCTGTGTCCTCAGAAAATAAAATTTACCATGGATGAGTTTATAAACAGAGTTTACCATGGATGTGGGTGGCACTCCTCCCCTCCCGTGCTCATTCAGAGCTCCCACACTGCCAGGATTCAGATTTGCTGTTCCATTTCCCTCTTGTGTCAGCTACACATCAGTTACCTGTAATAATGCCAGAATCACTACTGGATTTGAACTCTAGAATCCCCTCCTAGGCAGAAATTGTGATTCACTTCTCAGCAGCTTAAAATTCTGGATGGTAACCAAATGATTGCCATAGAGTTCCAGTGAGTAAATTCTTCCTTTTCATTTTTTTCCTTTGCTCTTGAACTCTACCTCTTCTGTCTGCCTGAGCAAATACCTCCTTGCTAAAGGAAAAGAGAGATAATGGCTTCTGTGTGCTATAATTGATGAACTTTCAGCAATTCGGAGCAAATCCAAGATTGCTGCCAACAACCAGATGGAAAATAGTGTTAATGACATGTTCAAAGAAGAGTATGTTATTTTGATAGGGGATGGTCTAGAGACTTTAATCTCTATTGTTATAAGGACTAATGGCATGGATAATTCCTTAAGTGGGGCCATTTTTAAACAAAAATTATCTTCTTCATAAGCAGGAAAGAGCAAACTAAAAAGTACCAAATGCATTTTCAGAGCTCTGGCTGATAGATGTGCTTTACACAAACCCTTTGTTACATGGAGTCAGATGTGTTTAAATCTCATTTCTGCAGTCTGCCAGACAGTTAAAAGTCTGGACATTTCCACTGGTGATGGGTAGAAATCATAAAATGGATGGGTCTTGGAAACCAGAGCCAGGCTGGGAAGCTGAGGGTGGGGAGAAATTACGAGAAGAATTTGGGAAAGATAGATGAGACAAACTGGAACAGGAACAAAACCAGTTCTACTTTAGAGACTGAGAAATAAGATTCATCCTGTTCCTACTGCTCTGCTCTAGAGCCTGGGGTGGGACTGAGAGCTCCCAAATCTCAGCCTGTAAAGGTCTTTCAAGCCCACTGCCAAAATATGTCTCATCTTCCTTAGATCCTGCCCACCCTGGCATGTGGGGTCAGCAAATCCACGAGCCCAAGTGTCCCAGTGCTGTTTTGTGCCTCCAAGACTGTAATTTTTGTGTGTGGCTTCCCTGAGATCCCTGAAGGGAAGGGGTGCAGGAAAGTCTGGCTCTGGAGCAGCCTTCTCTAAAGGGCTGTGTCCTTCTTCCTTGAAACCTGCTTACAGAAACCACCTGCCCTGGACTATCCTTGCACAGATCTGCCAAGAAAATGCTAAAGATGTGTGGAGATTATGTCCAAGGAAATCAGAGATTACTGTTTAATGTACACTGGATTTGTGTTTTGCCTTCATCTGGCCACAAATATCCCAAGCAATGGGTCATTTTTCACCTTTCCTGAGGGTGATTCCCCATGACTTCTTACTGTGAAGCATTTCCTTATATTCAGCTACTCTGTGGATTCAAAACTCCTTAATTTCACACTGACTTTGTTCCTCCTCACCTTCTTAAAGAGGGAGATTTATAGGGAGAGCTGAGGGGAGGCTCCCAAGCACCCACAGTGTGTGCACATTGGTTCTGCTCAGGGTCCAGTGCTGGGGATCAGGCAGCTTCACCCCTCACCTCTGCATCCATCCCTGCTTTTGGCTGTCCTGGTTATTTGGTCACAAATGTGGTCATAAATTACCCTTTTGTTACACTTCTGGTGATGCCTTGTGGGGCTGAAAGGCATTTTCCAGGAGCTGCTGCTCCAGCAGCCAGACAGGGATAAATGATTCTCTTGGACTTGGTGATGTGCTTCATCTGTTCAAAAATTAATCTCTCCTCTCTCTTCTTCTCCCTGCTTCTCCTCTCTCTCTTCCCTCCCTTTTTAGAAAATCTCATATTTCAACTTGTTCTAAGCCCCATCCTCTTTAAATCTGAATTTTTACTTCATCATTTCCTACCCATGTTCTTATCTCTTCAAGACCCTTTTGGATCATTTCACCAATCCTTGGTGTCCCAAGGTTGACTTTGGGGTGCAGTATCTTTGGCTGATGTGTTATTTTATCCCCTTCTTTAGATTGTTAATACAGACATTACCTCATCAACAGCTATGGGCATTTGATTAGATACCTTTCACCAACTTGCTATTTTATCATTTGCCATTAAGTCCTTCCCTGTTGTTTTGTAGGATATTTTCTGACTCCCAGTGTTCTTTCCCAAGACAATTCAAATTCTCATTGTAGAAAATCTTCCTTGGCTCAAGTCAGTAGTATTTCCATACATGTTTAATTAGGAAGTGATTTGGTAAAAGATGTGTTTTCCTGGTGCAATTTTGTTTATTTATCAAAAAGGTCTATGTTGTCCTCACCTAGAAGAGCAGAAAGGGTACCTGCTGTGCCCCTAAAATCCTGTGTTTGTGTGGCCAGTGAGTTCTCTTCCCAAGAGGCTCTGTAGTGCTTTCTTCACTACCACATCCTCCTCAGAAATTCAGCTTTTTGCTGCCTAATAACCTGTAAACCCCAAACGTTGCCCTCCAGATTTGCAGCATGTTTAAATTCAGCTAATACAGGTGACTTTTACTGTAAGATACAAAACCCCAGAATGGTTTGGGTTGGAAAGGACCTTAAAAATCGTGCAGTTGCAGCCACTCCTGCCATGGGCAGGGACACCTTCCACTGTCCCAGGCTGTTCTGGGCACCCTGTGCCAGGGCCTGCCCACCCTCCCAGGGGAGGATTTCTTCCTAATATCCCACTTAACTTTTACTTTCCTACATCTCTAGGCCTATGCTGCTGTTGCTTCCAGTGTTTTGGGGGTTTTTTGTGACACGGAAGGGATCAATTTCTTCTGCTGCTGAGGCTTAAAAGAGTGTTTGGCATGTGTGTTGTGTATTCCATATCATCTGTGATTGCCTTGGATCAAAGAGATAAACTTGCTGGCAGTCATTATCACCTCCTTGAACAGCAGTAAATGTTTGGTGGGACACTGTAACCTGCTATTGCAAATTCAAATTACACTGGGAAGGAGGGAGGTAAAGCTGAGGTGTGTTGTGAGCCTTCCAGGCTGGGCTGGCACAGGTTTCTGTCTGTACTCACTTGGTCACATAGAGAGATTTTCCAAGCTCCCAGAAAGCTGACATGTCAAGACTGTGAATAATTTGGGAGGAATCCTGGCACAGGTAGCCCTGAGAAGCTGTGACTGCCCAGTTCTTGGAAATATTCAAGGCCAGGTTGGACACTGGGGCTTGGAGCAACCTGGAATAGTGGAAGATATCCCTGCCCATGGCAGGGCTGGTTGGAGCTGGATGGTCTTCGAGGTCCTTTCATTCCCAAACCATTCATTTACTTTAAGCAGTATTATCTGGGTTCCCTTTTTAAAGAGAAGGGGAGACCTGTATTAGGAAGGTGATAATTTTCCCTGGGAAGCACCTGTGTGTTTCCACTTTTCCCATGGGGACTTGAAGTTACATTAAGCACAGGGGGGCTTGTGTTTAACTCTTTGTTAGGTGGACTGCTCAGCCTGGAGAGGGGCCCCAGCTGAGAGGGCCCCTCAATCCTGGGTGTCCCTGTCTGTCCCTGGGTGTCCCTGTCTGTCCCTGGGTGTCCCTGAGTGTCCCTGGCTGTCCTTGGGTGCAGGGAGGGGCAGAGCAGGGCTCAGCCATGGCCCCAGAGCCACGGGCAGGGACTGAGCCCAGCAATTCCCCCTGCACAGGAGGCACAACTTCTGCCCTGGGCAGGGACCAGAGAGGGGCTGGGGTCTCCTCCCTGGGGATATTCCAGAATATTCCATCTGGACACACTCCTGTGTCCTGGAGCAGGGAGGTGACACCAGTGACCCACTGTGGTCCCCTCCAGCCTGACCCATCCTGTGTGACACAGCTGGCACACATGTCCAGGTCTGGGACAACAGAACTTCCCTGCCCAACAGCTGGACTAAAAGGTTCCCAAAATGAACTTGTAGTGGAAAAAAAAAAAATTTTAAACCCAAATGGAGGCCAGCTGAGGATTCAGTTACAGGGAGCCACCAACTCCTAAGTTAAAGCTTCAGAAAATCTCTCCAGTTCCCCCAGAGCTGTCCCAGAACTGCAGCCAGCCGGCTCACAGCACATCAGCCATGGCAGAGATGTTATTAACTGAGACAGAGGAAAATATACTTTCAGTTATTACATGCTAATAAAGCACAAACTAAACAAATTTAGGCAACAGGAGCAATTATGCTATTAAACATTTAACTGCAGGATTGATTTTTAAATTGCTAATAATCTAAACCAAAGTGTGCACACACACAAAGAGGAAGGGGAGGAAGGTAATTTTACCGATTGAATCTAATCAGGGCCTCGGTTCAAATGCGTGGCTGTAAATGTCAAAATACATAAGGTCTGATGCAAGAGCAGAAGTGGAACCAGGATGGATGAGCTTTCCTCACTTGACCAGATTCTTCTGGCTGGGAGGAAGTTAAACACATGGGGTGGGGGAACTTGGGGAGCTGGGTTATCTCCAGAGCTCCCTTTGGATACTGCTCTGTGTTCCTGAGCTGCCTTTTGGAGTGGGCAGGGAGCAGTGAACTGAGGCACAGAATGTAGGCTCAGCCTCGTGTTTGCCTGAGCTCTTCCACATTCTGCTGCTGGCACCTGCAGAGGAGGATGAGCTGCATCACTCCTGAACTGGGAAGGAAGGGAAAAATTCCCGTCTTCACCTGAAAAAATCTGTTTTCTGTTCCTGGGCTGCAGCAGAAGGTGGGTTTGAAGATCAGGGTGGGACACTCACAGCTCCGGGATTGTATTTGTTTGCAGAGTTTATGGCAGGGCTGCTCCCTTCGAAAAAGTATAAATCTTAATCAAATAAAACTGATGTGCTGCCATATTTACCCAGTCTCACTGGTTGTCCTACATCATGTTTTAGCGTATAAGTTACATGACAGAGTTATCCAGGGGTTGCCAGCTGACACAGAAACAAACCCTCATGTTAAATTGCCTGCAGATGTCCTCTTCCAACTCCTGTAAGGAACTTCTACCAGTTCTCTCTCCCCCCCCCCCTTTTTTTTTTTTGTGTGTGTGTGTTAAATAAAAGCAGCAGAAGAGGGGGAAAACAATCTCAGTTGAATCTCTGTGCTGGTGCCTCTGTTTGCAGGACAGGAAGCCTTAAGAAGACAATGCAATTTATAGGCAGGCGCAGCAAAAAACCCTGTAAGGATTTCCATGAGCCTTAGTGGACCAAATGAGTCGTGGCTCTTTTGAAGGCTGGAGCTGACTGAATAATGCCAAGTCTAAGGCTGCCAAGGTGGGCTTTTCAGAAGATTCAGACCTGAGGAGGTGAGAAGATCTTTATGTTCTGTTGAGTGTAATTTATCTGATACTTGAATTTATGGTTAGGGTTTCATCCAGGCATCCCTTTTGTTTGGATATTAATCTAAAGAAATCAGGATTTTATCTGATGGATTTAAGTTCTTGCTCGGTTTGGCAGAAATCCCCAAGTAAGGTTGTGACATTCTTGAAAACATTCACTGTTTTCATTTGCATAATTAGGAATCTTTGTTTTGTTTTCATTGTATGAATTTACTGGAGTTTGTGAACTTTTTGCCTGGCTGTCTCCCTTGGTTGGGGAAATCACAGAGTGTTGTTTCTTTTCCCTGGCTGGAGGAGTATGGGCTATTTATACTTCGTTTTAAAATAGGCTTTTCTGTGAGTGCTTTCACTGCTCTTTGCACCGGGATATTTCTGGAGGATCAGCCTGGCCAAAAGCAATTGCGAAAGGTTAGTGGAGAGCAGAGCTCCCATTTAAGCACCTACGTGAAGGAGCAGCCCTTCAAAAGCTGGGAGTGCCAAACAACTCCCACTTGGAACAATGGGAGCTGCTGAGTGCCTGCCGACAGCTTCCCAAAATCTGCCCTCACGTGGCTTCAAAAGGAGATTAATTAGCAAGTCCAGAAATTTTAATTTTATTTTTTTTTTCTTGGGCTTGTTTAATTCTGCATGGAGAATATTGCACCTGAAGTGTGCTCAGCAGTGGCAGGTGGTGGAGGTTTCCCCTGAGAAGATGGAATTCCAGGTGGGTTGAGAGGCAGGCAGGTGTTTCCCGAGTTTTTTTTTTTTTTTTTCAGGAGAGATTTGCCCAGGAATGTTGAACTTTGCTGGGCAGGTAGAAGGAAAGCCCTGGGGAGCTCCCTCTGTAACAACCCCACATGGATTTTTTTTTTTTTTTTTGTAGTTTTCCCGTTTGTCTTAAACTGCTTCGGAAGTGATATAAATGAAACCAGAAAAGGCCTCTCTGGCATTACTGAAATAGGGATGTCCAGATGGGAAATTACAGTAATATCACTTGTGCATTCAAACTTCACGTCCTGTGCAACTTCCATGTGTGGGCAAAGGAGATAAATTTGCTCTCTGGAGCTTCTCTCTTTTGATTAAGCCTGAAACACATTTCTCTTCCCTTTCTGTGATCATGGGGTGAGGTCTGCAGGAAAAATAGGATTAGAAATTAATGTTTTGGGGACTGTATTTCCAAACTAAGTTATCCTTGTGGCTTTCTGTAATGTCTTTTTTTTTTTTTTAATTTTATTCATCACAAATCACCAGCCATTTTTTTCATTAATGCAGACCAAGAGCAATAAGAGTGTGCTAAAACAAAGGGCGATCACTTCTGAAAATCAAATAACGAGTTTTGGTTATTGTTGCTTTTCAAACATGGCAAGCAGGTTGGCGACCAATATGTTTGCAAACGACCTAAGTCTTCCCTTCCAGTGGTAATCCGTATTCTTTTGAAAAGCTAATAAAAGTGGTGTATGAAAGAAATTCCTGGGGCACTGCAGAACTCACCCTCCTAGGGAGAGAGCCAGATGTGCTGGTTAATAACCTTGCAGGCATTCAAAGCCAGGGCAGTAACTTGGTATCACCTAAGCCAGACGTTGTGTGTTGGTGCAAGGCAATATCACATCCTGGTCACATTCGCAGCAGAGAGCTGCAAGACATGTGGAGTCTTATTAAAGGAAGGGAGAGAAAAAAAAAAAAAAAAAAAAGAAGGAAAAGAAAAGGAGGGGACGGGCAGAAGGAGAGGGAGACAATGTGTCTGTCCTGAGAAGCAGCAAAGGAGCAGACACACTGCTGCACATGTGCATTAGTCTGTCAGCCTGGATTCTGCTCTCCAGATGTTGGGGTGGATCCTATGGCAGGGACTAGGGAGGAAAAAAGGATTTTAAAAGAAATCACATTTCAGGGGTGAAATTAACGTCTGCAGGTTTTTCAAAATGCAGTCGCTCGGCGAGATTTTTCAGAATGCTTTAATGAAATAACAAACTCTAGATTTAATGGTTTTTACAGGCTTGCTTGGCAGCGCCTCCTCCAAACACAAATGTTTGTGTGTGAAACTTGTCAGTGGCTTTTAGAACCAACATGCCTCAGAGTAAAAAGCACATTAAAGTTGTTCTCAGACCGGTCCTACTGAACTGAAAATTGTTTGTGGCGGGGGTTCCTGAAATCTGATGGATCTTTCTCAAGGCTCCATCTCTCTGAATCAAACCTTCTGAGAGCTTTGGCCATCACATCAAAACGGTGCTTGTGCGTAACAAAAACATCTATATTTACAGTGGCAATTAGAATACATCAGCGTCAAGTTCAGAATTTTTTTTTTTTTTTACAAAAAACGCCAAATTTGCTTTCCCAGGCGCGGCAGAAAAATAAATCACTTATGGCATTTATGGTATATTTGTAATCCGAAACTGGCGGCTTCGTGTTACCGGGCACGACGTGTGCGGCGCATAAACAAACACTGCACCAAAAAAAAAAAAAAAAAAAAGACAAGTCCCAGCTTTGTCTGCCTGACACTTCACCTCTGTGACCAGAATCCCACAACCAAGGCCACATGTGCCTTTTTCTGCTGAGCTGGTGTTTAGGCTGAGCCGGGCTCAGCCCTGGGCTGGTCCTCGTGGCAGGACTGGGATGTTCCATAGGACAGCGGGGACGAGGTTGGTGCCTGGCCAGCCGTGGCCACTGTGAAGGGAAAGGGATAAATATTTATGTGAGTGCATTAAACAATGCGGTTGTTCTTGCCTGCAGATCTTTCATGAGGCCCAGGGAACGCATCCCTGACGTGAAAAGATGGTGATACACAAATATTACCAAATTCACTTTCATGACTGATACAGAGTCACTGCTTTCAGCTGTCGCAGGAGTGTGGATACGTGAAAATCATGTTGCAAATAGAAATGAGGCAATTTTATGTCAATATTAGGACAGAGCACTCTGGAGGCAGTCTGGATGTTTTCATACATCATCATGGCTTCAGTAAAATTGTACATTTATGGAGACAGCTGGTGTGCCTTTTCCCGAGTTGGAATAGGATCAGCTGAGTAGGGCTTCTGAGAAATCTCAGTTTGTAGTTTTGGTAAAAGCCAGAATCACAGATAGAGGTTTTGCTGTTGGATGTGATCTTGGCTCTGCTGGGAATCCCGAAAATGAATGGACCTCTGCTGTCCTTTCTTGCACCCACCACACAAAGTACATGGGGAGGTACAGCACCATTTAACCAGGGTGAAATAATACTTTCCTTCCTGATAGAGCCAGGTGGGATCTCCAGGTGTGCCCCACACACCTCAGACGGGGTGAGGGCTGCTGGGGCCCTGTGGTGGAGCTTTCCAGGCTGAGCTTTCCGTCATCACACACTGGAGTTTGTCAGAGGGAGAGCCTTGGAGCCGGCCGGGTGTGATTCATCCCTCCCGGCAAGGCTCTGAGGCAATCTGACATTATTCGGGCTGATATCATTAATTAATGAGGGCTGAATGTTATTCTTAGGCACTGGATTGAGTATTGGGTA
The DNA here is from genome assembly GCA_037013685.1 of Acridotheres tristis. NCBI lineage: Eukaryota > Metazoa > Chordata > Aves > Passeriformes > Sturnidae > Acridotheres > Acridotheres tristis. Next base: position 111,911,989 of record CM072884.1, read on the forward strand.
GGGAAGCCTATGAAAGGGCTCTTTGATTTTGGAAAATTCCTACGGCACTGTCAAATTTGCTCACAAAATTAAATCATCTGCCAACTTTCCACGTTAAGGAGCACATCCCTTCTGAAATCTTGACTGAGTCTCCTCAGTGCCTTCTTGGGATCAAGGGATTTTTGGATTTATATTCATGCCAAACGAAAATGATAGATAGCCTCCAAAAACTAGTTGTATTAAATCTACCAGGCAGGCTTTGGAGAAAGCATTCCTGTTGGTTTGCTGTAGCACAGATTTGATCCTCCCTCACTTTTATTTTTGGCTATGCTTGGTTTAATATGCTCAAGGTAGAAAGGAACCAAATCCCAGAGTTTCTGTAGAGCCTGGGAGTTGGTCACTGTGTCATGCCCAGGCAGTGTGACCTGCAGCCCCCACACCATGGGATCTGCTCATACAGCTCAAACAGACCCCAAATTTAATGGGGTTTTTGTCTAGTCTCAAAAAACATGCTCCAAAGTTAATGTAGGGAGCAGATCTCCTTGCTCCCAGCTCACCCATCTTTGGGGCTGGTGCTGCTATTCTCTCTTCCCTGTGCTTTTCCTTCTTCCTTTCCTGAGTGGCTGCTCCCTGAATGGACCTCGCAGGTGTCCAGAGTCAGCCGAGCCTTTGCAGGCCCCTGGCAGCAGATTTGTGAATAAAATGCTGTCATTTCAACCCAGCCCCAGCAGGGCTGGGAGCGCAGGAAGCGCCGTGCACGTGTGGGGCGGTCACACATGGATCCCATTGCAGCCCTAATAGTGCTGCGATGGGGGGAGAGGACTGGGGGGCTGCTGCCAGCTCAGATCCGGCCCTGGTTCATCTGTCTGCAGGCTGCTTCGTGTGAACAGAGGTGTCCAGGCCTGGCCTGTTCCTCTGTTTGGTTTATTGCCACAGCTTTGGGGCAAGGAAGTGGCAGATGTGGCCAGCAGTGCCAAGCCCACTCTTTGGGGTTGAGTTAATGAGTGTAGGTGCATTTTGGGATGATACCCCCTGGGTGATGGCTCTTGGTGTCACCAAGAGTTCTTCTGGAACAGGGTTTGGACCTGTGGGTGCTGTTCACAGGGGCCCGGGTGCCCAGGTGGGCAAGGGGCCACTGGCAGCTGGGCTGGATGAGGAATTGTGTGTCCAGCAGGAGCAGGGCAGGGATTGTCCCTCTGTGCTGGCACTGAGACCCTCGAGGGCTGTGTCCAGTTGTGGCTCCTGCAGGAGAGCCCTGGAGGGGCTGGAGGTGCCCAGGGCAGGGAACGGAGCTGGGAAGGGGCTGGAGCCCCAGGAGGGGCTGAGGGAGCTGGGAAAGGGGCTGAGGCTGGAGAAAAGGAGGCTCAGGGGGGACCTTGTGGCTCTGCACAAGTCCCTGGCAGGAGGGGCAGGGAGGGGGGGTCGGGCTCTGCTCCAGGGAACAGGGACAGGAGGAGAGGGAACGGCCTCAGGCTGGGCCAGGGCAGGCTCAGCTTGGACAGCAGCAGGAATTTCCCCATGGAAAGGGAGCTCAGGCCTTGGCAGGGAGGTTTGGAGACCCAGGGAACACCTGGACATGGTACCCAGTACACCTCTGCAAGGTGGAGATCAGTCACAGGTCTCTTGGAGGTCTCTTGCCACGTGAATGATTCTGCCATTCCATGATCCTGCAGTGTGGACCAGGTTTGTGTCTCAGCTGCAGCACATTGTGCTCAGTGTCTGGGATACGTGTGCCTGCACACACACACAGCTGGGAGCAGAGCAGCAGCCACCTCAGCTGAGCAAAGCATGAGAATGTTTACAACTTGGGAGAAAAAACAAATCTGTTACGGATTGTGCTAATTATAAAGAGCCTTGACGTGGTACCATACATTCAGCAGCAGAAAGACCCGAGTTATTTGGATCCCCCGTTTGGTTTGGTGTGGCTCACATCCATGAACCAGGCTCTAATCTCCAATTCTGGCTGCTGGAGAGAGGATTTTTTCTAGGGATGTGTGTGTGACTTTCTTTAGATATCTGCTCTAGAGGCGCCCTTAAAGCATTTTGCTTCTGTTGCCAGGATCAACAGACGAGGTGCTGGAACAAACTGATAAATTAAATAGCAACAAGTTACCCAGACCTAATGGTATTAATCCAGGAGTTCTGAAAGGCCTGAAGAATGAAGTGCCTGAGCTGCTCACAACACAAATGGGCTCAGGGGAAGTGGGGAACTTAAGAGTGACAGTCTTTGTACTTACTTCTGAAAACAAACATGAGAGCAGAGCTGGGAAGCACCTCCAAGCCTTACTGCAGGGCAAAAATAACACCTAACCAGTCTCAATAATAAACAATGGCAAAGTTATAAATGCACCTCCTCCATCAACTGTATGAAGTGGGATGTATTTTCCAAAGGAAGATTGGAAGTCTTTGTTTTAGTGCATTTTTTTAGGTCGCACAAAAAAAAATTAAAAAAGCAGATTTGAAAGAATGGGTTTATTAAAAAAAAAAAAAACAGCTCCAAAAGCTTTCTTGTCAAAGGAAAAAGTGACATTCGGTCAGCCATTAGAAATGGATGGGAAAGAAAGAAAGAAGAAAAAATAACAAGGGAAAACCATGAAAAAAATAGTCAAAACTAATTTTTCAGGCTGGCACTCAAGATCAGTAGCAGAGTGTCTCAAATCGCATCCTAAATCTGGCATTGTTCGATCCATTTGGTAATGAGCTGGAAAACGGGAAGTCAGATCCCAATCAGACTGGAGATTATATCCATGGTCATGTGTTTTTTAGGTTATTCAGGACAAACTGAAGGAAATACAGAATGTTTCATCAAGCCAAGGAGAAAGCGCTGCACTCTGACAAATCCATCTGAGAAAGTAATGTGAAAAGAAATCTGTGCCATTGAATAACTATCACTGCAATTAAATACACTGAAAAGCACTTTTGAGACACTGCATTAATCTTCTCCCATGCTGAAAACTGGTCTCAGGCTCTTCTGCTTATCCGGTTCTAATTTATAGTGAAATATGAACCTGTGTCCTATGACAACCATTTCTCTTTGATAACCTTCTTAAAAGTTTTTCTGCACAAAGTCCTAAGCTTGTGGTACACTTGTATTCTGTCTGGGCCAGGCAGTGATCCATGTGTTGCAGTGGCTGACAAATGGCTGGGATGGTAATTAATACCATAATCAGCTTTTGGAGCTGCTGTGATGGAGTAAAAATGCTTGGGGTTTGATTTGTATTAGAATCACACAATGGATAAAGGGACCACAGTGGGTCACTGGTGTCACCTCCCTGCTCCAGCAGGGCCATGCCAGAGCACAGGGCACAGGAGTGTGTCCAGATGGAATATTCTGGAATATCCCCAGGGAGGAGACCCCAGCCCCTCTCTGGTCCCTGCCCAGGGCAGAAGTTGTGCCTCCTGTGCAGGGGGAATTGCTGGGCTCAGTCCCTGCCCGTGGCTCTGGGGCCATGGCTGGGCCCTGGAGCAGAGCCTGGGACTGCTCTGAGCCTGCCTGCACACAGGGACACACAGACAGGGACACACAGACAGGGACACACAGACAGACAGGGACACACAGACAGGGACAGACAGGGACACACAGACAGGGACAGACAGGGACAGACAGGGACACACAGACAGGGACAGACAGACACACCCAGGGACACCCAGGGCTGAGGCCCCTCTCAGCTGGCACTCTTCTCCAGGCTGAGCAGCCTCAGCTGAGCGATTTCAGAAAGAAAGAAATGAAATACAAAAACGAAACACAGAAGAGTAGGTGGTCAGTGATGTGTTAGAAATCCATTTTATAAGACTCTCCTGGCCAAGGAAATTCACTTGTCCAGTGACTGTGACAGCAAGGATCTCTGCCCATACCATCAAGCATGTCCGTGGAAAACTGCTTAGAGGGAGCCTCGGGGTCAGCTGTGGTCTCTGCGAGTTGTTGTATTAGGCAGTGACATTTCTACTCATATTCCATGCCAGTGTTTGCTTGTGGACTGGGCACTGGGCACTGGGAAGGGACTGGGAGCCCTTTTGCTTGGAAGAGCAGTGGGGAGCAGGAGCAGTCTGCGTGAACATCATTTCCATCACATTGGTGCCTTCAGGCACAGCCTCAGCCATTCACTGCAGGGTGAGAGAATAGTTTGGTCTCTGTCCCTCGAGGAAGCCTTTTCCTTTCCAGAGGAGGCTGCCAAGGCATGGGTGTGACCTGAGGTGTGGACAGCATCTTGTTTTCTGGGGCCTGGCCTAACCCCACCACTAAATAAGCACCTGTCTGCTGAGCTGGATTTAAACTGGTGATGGGGATGACCCAATTCCTATTTACAGCTTCCTCAGCTCTCAGATATATCAGCACTTGGGGAGCTTCATAAAGCACCTTCATTCAGAGTTTCCATCAGTATCAGCTGGAGCAGAGGGAGCCCAGTTGTTTTGTCACTGATGTCAGGGAGATCCCAGTGTCCTGTGAGGTCCCCTGGATCAGGAGCTGCAGGAGCTGGCACTGGCTGCCCAGGGCCCTGTGCTTTGTAGGATGTGTTTTCTGCCTTCCCACCTCCGATTATTCCCTCTTCCTGATGTCCTACGAGGCCTATGAAACCCTGCTCTGAATTCCATTCCATGGCTGTCACAAAAATCCCAAATTACTTGGGGTTGGAAGGGATCTCTGGAGATGATCCACTCCAACCCCCCCGGCTAAGGCAGGGTCACCTGGAGCAGGTGACACAGGAAGGTGTCCAGGTGGGTTTGAAATGTCTCCAGAGGGAGACTCCATCACCTCCCTGAGCAGCTCTTCCAGGGCTCTGCCCTCTCCATGGAAAGAAATTCTTCCTCATGCTGAAAGGGAACTTCTTGAATTTTGGTTTATGGCCAGTGCTCTTCATCCTATCACCGGGCACCACTGAAAAGAGACTTTATGTCTTTAGGATCAAGATCCATCTCCCTTAACTCTGAGAGCTAAACCTGTCTTCAGAGCTCATGGAAATACTGGCATAGCCTGCGGGTATTTAATCCCATTTTAAAATAGATTTCAAAGCAGCCGAGGCAACAATTTTAATCTAGATGTTCAATTTTTGGGCAGCTAAGGTAAGGTAAAGATAATCTCTCTGAAGGATTTGCATACATTGCTGTTTCTTGATTCTGTAGTGGAAAGGTGCATTCACAGCCTTGAAGAGTTCCCTTCAACTTAAAATAAAATTTGCATGCCAGCTTTATAAGCATGGATCAGATGGAATAAAAGCTCTACCAAATATGTTTCAAATGGCTGTCTTGGGTAGTTTTAGCACACAGTTAAAGGTGTCAGAGGTACAGGGATAGCAATTTGGATTTACAAATTACTACTTTTTTAATGTTTTGTGTGTGAGATAGGGCAAAAGTCTCTCATGGGACTTTTAAAAGTTTCATTATTCCCTTCTGTATGTTCATTTTCCTTTCACCAGTACTTGTAGAATTACATACAATTAATAAAAATATTTAATCCTGTCTCTTTAGGAGCTTAGCGAAATGTTTACTTTAACACTTCGTGTCTGGTTGGATTTCCCTAAATATTAAATAATTTTATCTTTATTTTTTTTCTCTGTAACAAAAAAATGTCCTTTAAAATAGGTCCAAATGCACAATCCTACAACCAAGGCTGATGGTGTCATTCTTGCTAGAATCCGTGTACCTCTGGCAGATTTTAGCTTTTCCTGATAAGGAGGTGCTTTATTCCTGGCCATTTGCACCATGTGGTGAGGAACTGCAGCTTTTATCCTGAAGCAATCCCTGAGTGCTTTTCAGACAATTTTTATAGGAGTCCCTTCACTCATCACTGGAGCAGAGCAAGTGCTGGGGGAAGATGTGGCAGCCACTCAGAGGAAATGGTTGCCATGTCCCTGCAGCCTCTGGAAAAGTCTGCAGCACTTCTGAAAACCTGGGACCACTCTGCAAATTGTTGGTAATTGTGATGACACTGGCCGTGAGAGGCCAGGCCCCCAGTGTGAATAAACAAGGTATGAATAAACAAGGTAATAAATCTATGAATAAACTGCAATAAATATGAATAAACTGCAGCCCTGGCAGGCTCCTTTCCCTTCCCACTTCAGGATAAAGGGAAGACAGAACAGGTTTGGGTTTGGTTTATTCTTACAGCCAACACCAGGCGTAGGTAACAACCCAGGTGCTCTCTGTTCCATAGAAATATAGAATATTCAGAGTTGGAAGGGACCCCTGGGATAGTCCAGTCCCACCCCTGTCCCTGCCCAGACCCCCAACAATCCCAGCCTGGGCATCCCTGGCAGCTCCTGGAGCTCTGTGCCCATTCCCTGGGGAGCCTGGGCAGTGCCCAGCGCCCTCTGGGAGAGGGAATAACCTTGTCCTAAAATCCAACCCAAACCCTCCTGGCCCAGCTCCAGCTGCTGCCTGGGTGCTGTCCCTGTCCCAGAGCAGCGATGGGAGCTGTCCCTTGGGAGGAGCTGCAGATCCCAGGGAGCTCTGACCTCAGTGTCCCCTGCTTAGCTGGACACACCAAGGCACCTCAGCCTCTCTGCTCTCCTCAGCTGTTGATTTTCAGACAGATCCACATCTCTGCCAGCTGCCTGTTCCACCCTGAGCTCTCCCCCTGCTTCAGTCACCTGCTGTGCAGTGGGGAGATGGCACCTGCACAGCAAAGGAGGAAAAAGCATTTTCCCACTTCAAGCATCCTTTAGGAGGATGAGTTTATCAGGGAAAGAGCTGCCATGTAGTTGCAGAGGTTAAAAACAAACACCAGAAAAATTTCTGAGGCAAAGAATACAAAATCATTGGATGGGAGAGGTTGGAAAGGCCCACAGTGGGTCACTGGTGTCACCTCCCTGCTCCAGCAGGGCCATCCCAGAGCACAGGGCACAGCACTGTGTCCAGATGGAATATTCTGGAATATCCCCAGGGAGGAGACCCCAGCCCCTCTCTGGTCCCTGCCCAGGGCAGAAGTTGTGCCTCCTGTGCAGGGGGAATTGCTGGGCTCAGTCCCTGCAGGTTCCTCTTCTCCCATTGCTGGGCACCACTAAGAAGAGCCTGATGCATCCTCTTGACACCCTGTTGGATGCCCAGTGCTAGAGATCAAAGCTTCCTGACATCATTTTAAGATAAATCAAGTTCATAATTTTCCTTTATGAAAGTTTCTGAATGGAATTTCTCTCTCATGCCCCTCTTAAAATCTGTGGGATTTTTGAGCCAGAAGGCACCCACTGCCTGGAACCCATTGCCCTTCACAGCAGAGGGAAATCTCAAACTGAAGAAATGAACCAGCAGCTCCAAAATGATGGGTTTTGTCTTCAAAACGTGCACATTCTCCTGATCTTATAAGTACATGCCTTAAGCAGAGGCTCTCCAAAACAGGTTTAATGGGAACACTGGGATCTGGTACTGCAGGACTTCCCACAGTGTCAGCTGGGCTTTTCTGAAAAAATACGATAAAATGAGGGCTGTGAGAGCCTGGGTGGAGCTGTGTAAGACAGAGTGTGTGGCTGACAGCATTTTTCCAGGAAACTGGACAGTGGGCCCGTGATTTCAGATGCTTTACTAGTTCTGATGAGCAAACCAGGCTGGGTGAGGCTCAGATAACTCCTGTCCCCACTGTTAGAGATTTTCATGTGGTTTAGATATAGAGCATTTAAATTGTTTTGGATGAGAGACTTTAATGGGAAGGCAGTTTTGGAAGTGCTGGCTGTAATAGCAGCACTGTTAATATTACTGGTTTTGGCATGGCAGACACGAGAAAAGTATTTTTAGAGCCAGACATCTGAGAGGCTTGACAGGGGGTAGCATCTCTTCTCTCTGTCTTGCTCTGCATGTGGCTTTAACTTGAAACCATTTTTCCCTCTGGGCCAGCAAACAGTTTTGGCTAAAAATTGCCTTGGATGTGGGAGACAAGGATCAGTTTCACACATGTGGGCAGAACCCACACATCATATTCCTCCCTCTTCCAGAGATAAGCTGTGAGGGAGTTTCCTGAAATATTTCACTTGACGAGGCAGAGGAAACGTTTTTTTGAAGGGAGAGGTGCTTTAAAGAAAGGAAAGAATCTGTAATTACATAACTTTCATTGCTGTCAGCCTGCATTTTAATGACCTTGACTTTCAGGTAGCAAATCAGTGGGAGTCCATCCTCAAATAAGCTGTTGGTTGCTTTACCCCAAAGCATAAACATGTTTTCTTATCCAATTTGTGTATTCATGTTTGAGAGCAAAACTCTCTAAGAAATACCGTTAAAGTTTTGTTTTTCGTTTTTTGGTTTTGTTTCTGTTTTTGTTTTCTAAGAAGCAAAAAATTATAAAACCTTTAAAGAGACTGAGGATATGAAATTGCTATTTCAAAGGTAGATATTAATAAACCCACTGCCAGGAAAGCAATGCAAGGCATTATTCCCTGCTTTGAAGATTTCTGCTCTCTGAGTAAAATTGAAGTAAATGTAGGAGAATTACCTTGAAAGCTGGGAGTGGGTGATTCTGAAAGCCTCTTCCCACCTTGATGCTGGTGATGATGATGGTGATGATGATGGTGATGGTGATGATGGTTGGTTCAGCATCAGTGGGTACCAGGTCTGAAAGGTGAAATTTTGCAGCATGTTCCAGATGGACAGAGCTACAGACATTGGGAATGTGGCTTCTGGTCCAGGACTTTGCAATAAAAGTTTACCAAAAGGAAATGAGGAAAAAGCATAATTTCTTCTAGAGCTGTATGAGACCTCTTTTTTTCTGCCTGAAACTAGATCTTAAACTGATATATATAGACCCATTAATAGAAATAAATTCATTTTCTGAGTGAAGGTTGGTGGCCCCTTTTGAAATCTGGGTAAGCCTGAACTTCACATCCAAGTAGGGCTCGAGCAGCCTGGAGCTTTCAGATAACCAGCATAAGCAGAAATATTTCCCCTGCTTAAACTCAGCTTTAGCCTGGTAGGCCAAAAATTCTCCAAAGTGACAGAAGTAGTTTCATTTTGACACTGAGGCTGTTTTGAAATCTTTCCCTCCTCACACACATGTGTAATTTGTCTGCTATTTATCACTTTAAATTGTCCCCTATCAAATATGAGAAGTGTTATGAGTAGCTGGGATGAAGTGCAGGCTCTGAGGAAGACAGTGATAAAACTCCCCTGGCTTTAACAGAGACAGGATTTAACCCTCACCCTCTCTTTTTTAGCTCTCTGTATATACTGCTGTTGGTGATGAACTGTATCACTACTTGGTATTTTATTTTGGCAGGCTTCAGTGCAAGATAATAGCATGTATTTTTAAAAGTCAAGTTGCTAGCTTTATAAAAGGAAATTAAATACTCACTTCTAAGCATAATTAGTCAATTAGAGGGAAAAAAAGAGATAATGGAGATATCCAGAGGGAGATGGCAAGATAAACTGATGAGTAGAGCTCTTAAGGCCAAGTGTTTGAGTATATTTTAACAAACTGTTTAAGTTCTAAGCACTGTCTTTTTTTTCTTCCATAGTTATCCATGTACAAGGAGTTATTTTCTGCATATTTGCACAGATATTTGTTCAGATATTATTCTGAAGTAATTCACACATTGCATCAATCCATTCATAGCTTAAGCAGCCTGAATTCACTAAGTTAATTTAAAAACCTGTACTCAAAACTGTAGGACTGGTGAGCTCCCTGCATTTCCTCTGGTAGATTTTGTTAGTTGATAATTGAAATTGTCCAAGCTACAGGACAGAAGCAAATCAGCAGGGCTCATTTTCCACTGAAATCATTCTGTGCAGAAATCCCACAAATAAATACTCAGTGAAAAGTCACTTGTATCCTCAGCCTCCAAAGTATCACAGCCCTGCCATAATTTCATGTCAGTCACTTCAAAATGTGCCACATCAAAACCTAAAAATATTTACTTTTTTTACAACTGTAGAATATATGGATTGGCCATACTTATTTTGGAAGGCTGAGGTAGCACACAGGCTGGTAATTCCTTTTCTGTATGGAGTTATAAATACAGTCACTAATTGTGCTACATTTTAAGGGAGTTTGTAGAAAATTCTCCTGCATTTTTACTAGCAGCGTTTATTGACTCTTGAAGATAAGTGATTAAAAATGAGCTTGTGAAGTGTCAGAGATGCCAAACAGTAAATATTTTTTTTTAAATATGCAAATATTTGCCTGCATTGATTATATTTTGACACATAATGATAAAGCATTAATGTAAGGAATATATTATGCAAAACCACCATCATCACCAAAGTTCTGTAACAAGTTTATGACATTCCAAAATCCAGCGTGTGTAAACTTTGTTGAATTAGTAGTGATGTAGTTTGAAAACATAAAAATGGCATGGGAGGTTTGGATGAAAAGCATTAACCTTGGCACTTGGGGCTTTTTGTTTGTTTGTTTGCTTTTGAGGGTTTTTTTGTTTGCTTTTTTAAAGAATATGTATACACAGATTCATATATCTATGGGGTTTTATATTAGGTTTCATCTCACCTGCCTTCACACAGCTGTAATGTCTGTACTTAGACTATTTGTCTTAAGCTCTTTTTGGAGAATCACAGAATTATCGAAGTGGAAAAGCCCCTCAGGATCCTCCAGTGCCACCCCAGTGCCACCAGCATCCCCCAAACCCTGTCCCCAAGGGCCACATCCAGCCTGCTCCTGAACACTCCCACAGACAGTGACTGCAAACCTCCCTGGGCAGCTCATCCCAAGGCCTGACCACTCTGCCAGGGAAATTTTCTTTGCCAATCTCCACCCTGAGCCTGCCCTGCTGCAATTTGAGGCCATTTCCTCTCCTCCTTTGCCTGCCCCTCCTGGCAGGGACTTGTGCAGAGCCACCAGGTCCCCCCTGAGCCTCCTTTTCTCCAGCCTGAGCCCCTTTCCCAGCTCCCTCAGCCATTCCTCATAACTCTCATATTCCAAACCCTTCCCCAGCTCCATTCCCTTCTCTGGACACGCTCCAGCCCCCCAGTGTCCATTTTTTTAAAGTGAGGGAGTCAATGCCCCTTTTTTTTTTTTTTTGAAGTGACAAAGTTTCCTCCTCCGGTGGGAAGGAACCCAACATTTTTAAGGTCAGAAACAACCTCAGCTGAAAGCACTTGCTGCAAACGGCCCAGGAAACTCAATTCCTACAGAACACACCCTCCTGATTCCCTGCACAAATGCTCTGGGGTTGTTTTTCCCCTGGGTTTTTCCCACCTGCAGGGATGGGAAACCTCAGGGAGCGGGGCAGGGTTGTCCCAGGGTGGTGACCCTGGAGAAGCGGAGCTGTCCAGCACCTCCAGCTCCTCAGGGCACGGCTGCTGCTCCAGAGGGGCCAGGAGAAACCCTCACCATTCCCCCAGCAAACACTTCTTCCCTGCTCCACAGCTGCTCCCAGCAGCTCTTCTGGAGCCTCCCAGTTCTGGGGGGGCACCGCCATCAACCAGGACATCATCCACAAATGTTCAGCACAAGTGCAGCAGGAAACTCTGCTTTGGAGGATGCTCTTGGAAGGCTGCAGCCTTCAAAGCTGCCTCCCGAGCCCTGCCCTGTGGTACGGGGCCTTTGTTTTGCATAAATGTTTGTTTTAATGAGGTAGCGCAATGCAGATCGTCCAAATCAAAAACATCTGATGCACCCTAGGCAAGAGAAAGGCAATAACTACACAGATTTTTGAGGAGGGCTAGTCATACCACAGGCTACCATTATAACTGAAAAAACAACAAGAATTTTAATATAGCTGTCTGGCCAAATATATTAATTTAAATTGAATGGCTTTTTCTGATATTATAGCTGTGAGGCACAATGTTCTACTGGCAGGCGTCTTCAAAACCTTTTTTAGAAGATTTGCTTCAAATTATTTCTGTGCACCAGATCTTGATGGTATGTGCATTTGGGAGTCTGACCAAAGGGAAGAAAAAAGCTTTTGATTAAATCAATGACCTTTCCTGGAGGTTGAATGGAATGGAGATTGTAATACAAAAAGCTGCCTCCTCCAACAGTGTTTTCTTCAAAACATTTACTCTGAGCTCTCCTCCATTAAACTCTGCCCTAAGTTTCTCACAAATGTCTGTATCCTTGTTCCAGCACAGAAATATTCTTTCCCACCAGCAAATCCTTTAAAATAAATTTTAGTCATTTCCATGATTGTTTCCTCGAATAATTTGCTGACCACCAGTTTCCATTCTTTGCCAGAGAATCCTGTTGTGTTTCTCCAAAACCTGGCAAAACTGGTTTCCCTCAGCTAATTGGATCTCTTGGCAGACTAGGGACAATTTCCTGCTTGCTTGCAGAAGAAAAGTGTGATCATTTCTTAATTATTTTCTGAATTGATTTCACTTGATAAAAAATAAATATAAAGATATTTATAACTTAATTATAATTACTTTGAAATTATTCCATGAAGCAAAGCTCTGGGAAGCCAGTGAAGCTGAGAACAACATGGAACATCCTTCCCCATTGGTCAGTGTTCATGAAAGTTGAGTCTCACAAGGAGACCAACATCTTGTAGAATATTAGATTGCCTGTAATTTAGAGTAGATTACGAAACCATCACAAATTCCACCAAAAGAAGAAGCTTAATAAGAGCTCCTGTGTGGAGCTGGTGGAGGGTAAATTTCACTTTTGTGCTCACCTGGGTGGCTTCATTTTCACTTGGGTTGGGACATCCCACAGACAGCCCTGGCACAGCTTGGAGGGGTCTCTTAGTTTTTTGGGGTTTTTTGCTTGTGGATGTTTGATAAACCATAAATCATAGGATCCCAGAACAGTTTGGGTTGGAAGGGACATTAAAGATCATCTCATCCCACCCCTGCCATGGCAGGGACACCTCCCACTGTCCCAGGCTGCTCCAGCCCCAATGTCCATCCTGGCCTTGGGCACTGCCAGGGATCCAGGGGCAGCCACAGCTGCTCTGGGAATTCCAGCCCAGCCTCTCCCCACCCTCTCAGGGAACAATTGCTGCCCAAAATCCCATCCAGCCCTGCTCTCCTTCATCTTCAAGCTGTTCTCTAATTACTAATTGACTATTTCCTGTTTTCACATCCAAATTTAAGAATTTGTCTACTTACCTGAATGTTTGTCTGAATTTCCAACTCTACCATTGGGGTGTTTGTGGTTTTTCTTCTGAATACATGCACTTGATTACTTGAAGTTCTGAATTTTGGAGGATTCAGTGCTGTGGTTCAACTGACAAAGTGGTGTTCAATCAAAGGTTGGACTTGATCTTGGAGATTTTTTTTTCCCAGCCTTTTAACGATTCTTTGATTCCATGTCCAAGCCTGCATTGAATTTGAGCATTTCCCAGGAAAAAAAAAGTTCTAATTTATAAGCCTGGCTCTTAGGAAACAGAGATGGATTTTTCTTTTATCTATGCCCCCAGCTGTAATTCTCCCAGGGCTGGACCTGGAGAGGTGCCAGGTTCCCCAGGACCTTGGGTGGGAGTCCACTTTTCTGCTAGTCCTGCTCCTCATTTTCTGGAAACTTTCTATATAGTAATTAACATTTTATTAGCTCCCCATCTGAGATTTTTGTTTCTTCCAGTGATTCCTGCAGTTCCATGTATTTCTACCTTCATTTACCTACTGATCTTGTGTTCAAGAAGTAGCTAAAGCACATGCTTGACTTTGAGGATAAGCTTAAAATTCACCAAGCGTAATGGGGTTTGAGCATCTGCTTGGAGTGAAATCTAAAATTAAATGTCCTTCCTGAATAAGGATGTTCTCCTGAGTCAGCCCCTGCATGCAGTGCCTCAGAAAAGGGCCTGGCTGTCCCTCGAGTGTGTCAGACACGCCGGATGCTCTCAGAAGTGGTTGATCTGATGAAAGAATTCATCTCCGAGTCATAAAGAAACCACAAGTTTCCTTCACTTTCGGTCTGCTGCTTTGATATTGTTGGTCAGCAGTGCTCCTCAAAACCCATCCCCCAGCGAGCTCCCATCCCTGATGATCTGGTTTGTGCAGCCTGATGTACCCACTGCATAAAGATGTTTGTCCCCTTGCTGTATGCTCTGTATTTCCTTCCTTGGATATCCTGAATATTTGGGGAAGGAGGCTCTTTCCATGTCTTGCCCAGGGAATCTCCGTGTGATTGAAGCCTGAAATAACATGGTGATTAGAGTTTGAGTTTATGTGTATCATTTCCATAAGGTACTTTAATGCATGAGATTAATTTTAATCTGGAGGTGTTCCAATTAAAAAATGCAAATCAAAAAAATTAGCAACTTAAATAAATAGATAGATGTTTAAAGCGTGGGAAAAAGGCACCCCACTCGATAAGAAAATTAACATGAGCGAGAAAATCCCTCCAGTGAACCTTCACCTGTAGCAGCTGAACATTTTGTTAAGAGCTGAACACGCGAAAATTATCTCTGTAATTGAAGAGTCAATTGTTTTCAGTTCTTTTGTGCAGTCTTTAAATTAATAACATAAATCACTACATGGGATTGTGGATATTCATGGTGGTTTGGTATAGGAAGCTTGAAAAAGCAGTATATTCCAACCTTACTTGAACTAACTCATATCATCTTATTTGTTATCCCCCGCAATTATTTTTTTTTAAAGGACAATTTCTGGAATGACAGCTGAGTAACATCAGCCTTGTTGTAACTTTGTTGCTTTTTTTTGCATTCCTATCAGAAGCTCAAGCCAGAAAAATACCCCAATTTTTGGCAGTTGAGTAGAACCACTGACTCTGATTTTTGACTCTGCAATTACATGGTTCTATGTCAAATTAGGCATCCCAAATTCTTTCCTCGTGGAGAGAACTGTGTGGCTGGCAGTGTCTCCATGGATTTGCTTGGATCCTTCTTGTGATATTGGCAGATAATTTGGTCCTGCACATGCTTGGCTTGAACGAAGCCTGCACAAGCACAGCTTGGAGAGAAATGCACTCCTTTATGACTTTATTCCTGTGTGCTGTTGATATTCCAATGGCAGACAAAGCTTCCCTGACCCCCAGACCTGGGGCTGCCAATGTGCAGGACCCGGGGGAAGTTTGGGACTGAAGGTTCTGATTCAGGAAAGTGTCTGAGAAAGTGTCATATTGCAGCTCTGGTGTTTGCAATTCCCTCTGCCCCACGTCTCCCAGGAGAACTGAGGAGCAAGTGTGAGGTTGAGCTCTGGAGGGAAGGACTGAGTGGTGAATCTCCTGCTGGCACTGCTGTGCTGGAAATTCAGGGATGGAGATGGTCCCAGTGCTGAGCCTGAGCATGACAGTGAGCAAAGGAGTGGGGACTTGAAAACTTTGAGAATCATCCTCTTTCCTTCCTTTGCTTTCACAAGTGCCCTGAAAACCAAGTGTGGAAACCACTTAAAAATATCAGCTCAAGGGAATGCCTGCTGGTTTTTTGTTTTGTTCAGGCCAAAACAACCCAGCAGGTTTGTCCTGAGCTAACAAATGTCTTCAGCTGTCCCCAAAACCACATTCTTTGGCAAATAACTGCATTGCCCATAAATAAATACGGTTTCACTGAGCTGTGATGGAAGAGATGCAGAATGGTGAGAGGTCCTGGAAAGTCTGGAGCCTTGGAGGGGAAGGAGCTCTGTGTTTGAGTGTCCAGGTGTTAAACCACTTGGCCACCCTAAATGCTTATGTTTAGTTGGCAAAATAGGCTGATCTGCTGAGAAACTCCTAATGCAGTCCTGGCTCTATCACTAGTGTCAGCAGCTCAGGGTGGAAGGTCAGTATTCCACATCAGGCAGGAAAGTCTAGGTTTTCTGAATTTTTTCTGCATTTTTTTCACCTGCTGTTTAAATCACGTAGAGCTTTGATGAGAGTGATAAATCTCACAGGTGACTGACACACTGGACATACAAACCAGTGGCTTCAATCGTTGGTGCCTGTGGGGTGTGAAGGAACATAGCCAGGCTTACTAACAGCTACAATGAAACATCTCATAAAAAGTGAAAATTTAAAAGAATAACAACCCAAACCTGTGAAACCACATCCATAAAATTATTCCTTATATTTTATGTAGTCTTCACTGAACTCAGTGAGAGCGTAGTGTTGTGTAAAGATAAGCCAGCTTGAGTCTTTGCAGGACTGGAGTTCATGTCTGTGGTGTTATTTTCAACCCCCAAATGAGATCATTAGAAAGAAATCCAGCAGTTACAGTCACCAAGTAACACATCACAGGTACCAGCAGTGTCCTTTGTTGAACCTAGGAACTGAAAAGCTATGAAATATTACCACTTAACTAAAACATAAATCTTGGTTCCTTTAAAGTCTAAAGAAATTTTTTCTACTTTTTCTTTCCTGTTCTCTTTTCCTTTTTCCTTTTTTCAAATGCCAGATCATAAAAATAAAATGACAGTGGCATGAATAACATTTTTTTGCCCCTCCCATCATAACCTGTTTGCCACTTATAAACCAAAATGGTTTGGATTGGAAGGGACAATAAAGTTCATCCAGTGTCACCCCAGCCATGGCAGGGACACCTCCCACTGTCCCAGGCTGCTCCAGCCCCAATGTCCAACCTGGCCTTGGGCACTGCCAGGGATCCAGGGGCAGCCACAGCTGCTCTGGGAATTCCAGCCCAGCCCCTCCCAGGGAACAATTCCTGATTCCCAATATCCCATCCAGCCCTGCCCTCTGGCAGTGGGAGCCATTCCCTGGGTGCTGTCCCTCCATTCCCTGGGTGCTGTCCCTGCATTCCCTGGGTGCTGTCCCTCCATCCCCTGGGTGCTGTCCCTCCATTCCCTGGGTGCTGTCCCTCCATCCCCTGGGTGCTGTCCCTCCATCCCTTGGCAATTGTCTCTCTCCATGGTTCCTGCAGCTCCTTCAGGCCCTGCAAGGCCACCCTGAGCTCAGCCCAAAGCTTCTCCTCTCCAGGCTGAACAGTCCAAATACTCCCCTGTGCTTTTCCTCATGTCTTGGTTGTTCAGTGGAATTGTGTGGGATGCTGGTTACAACTTCATGGGGTAAAAGAGCATCACCCCTCCATCAAATCCTGAAATCTGACTGGAGGGTCAGGCTGGGACAGGCTTTCCTCAAGGACATCCTGCCCAGATTTCCACTGCTCCTTTTGGGGAAATGCAATAGAAATTTAGATCCAAATATTTTAACCAGGAGTCTCTTCTGTAAACCAGTCACCATCCTGTAGTGTGAGAAATTCTGGGGTAATTCTGGAGGGAGTAAAATCAAGTGATTCAAAGTCAGATCCAGACAGGATCATTTAAAAATCCACTTTTCAGTTGAAAATAGAGATGCAGACACACCGTACAGGTGACTGCCATGAAAAGTTTTGCAATTTCTAGGGCCAGGTCCAAAACACAGATCCTGTCAGAATAAGTGCCCCATTCCATGGAATAATGCTACATACAGAATTTAATTCCTCTTCTGCTGGATCCCAGCTAATTGTGAGTGGTTGTTGGGAAAGTCACAGGCCACCAAGGTAATTCAACACACATGTTGGAGCAAGCTTTTCACACATGTCTGGCAAGCCTCTCACAGTAGGAGAAGGCTTGAGGGATTCTTTCCCCAGCCTTAAATCGTGCATTAAATCCTATCAATTATTGGTTCCCTCCCTGTTTCCACTTCTGCTCATTTTTTGTTATTGGGCAGTACTTTTTGTGCCTTGTAACACGATTAACTTAGAGCCCTCTGAAACTCAGAATTTCCAGTTTGCAGAAAGTGGTGATATTGTGTCATTTTGTTGAATTCCCACTGGGTTCAAACTTTACTCCCATTGGAGCAAAAAAGCAGTTTTGCCATTCATCTTGGTGGAAGCAGGACATTGTATTTATTTACATTTTTATATATTTATTTCTTGATAATACATTCTTAGTCTACATTTATTTCTTGAAACACTGTATGACCTACAAAGTGCTTTAGATATGGGTAAAAAAGTTGTGATGATCATGACAAATCCCAGGTCTGTAAAGCTCTGAGTTAGATTTAACTTGGCAATTAACTATATTCAGTGTTCTTTTTCTAAATGCCCACAGTTTTTGTCCATTAAAGTAAGTGAGTAGTCCCCAGGAGAAAATATTTTGGTTTATCTTTGCCAAGGCCTTTGAGTTCACTCTAGTACTTTAAAGATAATAATCTCATTTTCTTATATGCTATTGGAAATGTCTTTCTCTAGATGTACTGAGGTTTGAAAATACAGAAATCAGATCAGGTGGGACTTAACATGGAATTTCTTGTGTGTTTGCAACAGTTGGCATTTGACACCAGGCCTTACAGATCCAATGTGATTAATACTTTTAATTTAATTTTGTAACTGTTACAAAACCATGTAGCTAAGCAGTGTTAGCTAACAGTGATTTTTAAACATTTTTTTACCTCACAAGGCATATGGTATTAGTGGATCTTTAAAAGAGACAGAAATATCAGACAGTTACAGAAATGTGTGAATTTTATCCTTTTTGGATCACACAACCTGGTCTTGGGAATATTCCTAGAAGATGTAACTTTACACTTCCCAAATGCTTAATTTCTAATGAGTTTTTTTACTCTTATGGCAAAATAGAGAATTTCCCTTTAGTGGAGGGCAGCTAAGTGGGAAAAGGCTGATTGACACTGAGGAAAAAGATTGGTGGGGAATCCATTTTTTGCTGTTTTTCAAATATTAAACTGAGCTCATAATTAGCATAAAAGTGCCTCACAGTCCTGAGGGTTTCTGTGAGTGGGCATGGACCTCAAGGTGCTCCAAGAGTGGCAGATTTCAGTTTTTTAAGAATGATCTGAGTTAGCCCTGGTCTTTCAGGGTCACTGAGTTTCAAACCCAGAAACTCCACATCTGTTTCTTGTTCACAGCCACTAACAAAGAAGTACAATATCGAGAGAGTCCCAAACAGCAGAGTGTGAGAGACACTTTAATAGGTTCCATTCTTGATGAAAATCTTGGAGCAGCCTCACTAATACGGGGTAGAAATCCAATATTCCAGACATATTTGCTGTGTGCAGTGGCCATCAATCCGGGGCTGGGAGGACTTTGAAGGACACTGTCCAATAACCACTTCAAACCATTGTGCAGTTCAGTGAAAATTACCTAAAACATTTGGAAGAAAGTGAGAAATGTTGGCCTTTGCCCTCGAGGTTGCTTCTTTTTTCCTTGCAGAGGAGTTGCTTTTTTGGAAATATTTTGGTTTGGTGTGGTGTTTTGCTTTGGGGTTTTAAACTTTTGTGTCCTGCATCATCATTGTTACTTAACCAGCTTTAAATTAGTATCAAACATAAAACAAATATGTTTTCATACCAGTGGCAACTTTGAGCTGAAAATTTCAGTGCACTTTAATTCACCAATTAATTAATCAATCCACACAGTGCCCCTTTGGCATTTGGTGGTACAACTGTTGATATTTCAGAGGTGGGAAATTAAGGAAGAGTGGAAGGAAAGTTCAGGTGAGATTCATCTCATGTATAAGCAGAGCTGTCAAAAAATTTGGAATAGGAGAAGTTCCCTTTGTAGGGAAGGGAAGAGAAATACTCTAAAAGGTGAAATTCATCTCATCTTTTTCAAGTAGCAGTTGTAGTTGAGACTGAACAAAATTATGAAGGTGATTGTGTTGGGAATTGCAGAAATCTTGGAGAACTAAGGTAGTTCTGACACCTACATTTAAAATCCTTGAAGTCTGAAGTGACTCCCACTTCAGCAGAGAGGAATTCAATTCCCTGTCTGCAAATGAGTGCCAGCACTTCCCTGTTATGAAGGACATGCATTGATTGTTGAAAATAATTCCAGTGTCATCTAAACAGAGCTTTTCTTTCATTTCCCAGCTCTGTGGTGTTTGTAGAGACTATAGCTGGTCTCCAGAAAAGGTGGGCAAACAGTGGTGTAGCCACCAAAAATATTTTGGCTGGTAAAATCTTAAGTAGCTTGGATCGCAGATAAGAATTGGTAAATAAAGTACTTTGATTTTCACTTTGAAAACTTCCAGTATTTCTTTTCTGTGAAGCTTTTTCCATTCTTGACTGCTGTTATTTCATGAAGTAATGTTAAATAAAAAAGGTGTCCCCAAATCAGGTTCTCCCTTATATTTTCAGTTCTGCCAGAGTGAATTCATTGTGAGAGGAAGGAATGTGGGGATTGGAGAAAAGTCATGAAGGGATTGATGGTCCAAATGGTTTGGAGCAGCTGAAGGGAAACAAAAGTGGGAATGCAGTCAGGATAACCAGCCCTGAGTGCAGAGTGCAGAGTGATGGGGGCTGCCAGGGCAGCAGGAAAAAAAATCCGTTTTTTCAAGTATTCTGTTTACTGAAAGGTGTCAGTGCTGACTTGGGAAAGAGCTGTTCGTTGCCTGGTGTGGAGGATGCTCCTTTCCAGGGGCAGGGAGCACCATCTAGTGACCACAGGGCTGCCCACAGGGCAGGGAACAGGGAAAGGCGTGGGGACATTTCCCTGCTCCTCCTCTGTTCCTCAGGGAGGGAATTGAGAGGCACAAAAGCTTGGAAGCATTGCTGGAGGAGAGGATGCTTTCTGGGTGATGCAAATTGTGCTGTCCCCATGATCGGGTAGTGAGAATTATTTTAATTACGTGCCTTTGTGGGCTGCTGGCATCCACATGGTGTTTGGATTTTGGGGAATGCCGGTGCCTTCCTCCAGAGCTGAGCTCGTTTCCAGCCGTGGCTCAGTGGGTGTGAGCCCATCCCAGAGCTGGATCCTATTGTTCCCAGGATGGAATTTGTCCTGTGCCTTCAAACCTGGTGCTGCATTGAAGCCACTCAGGCCTGGAAGGGGTCCCTGCAGCAGCCCCAAAGGCACAACATTCCCAGGGTCAGGGGTCTGGGGAGCAGAGCCCATCATCCCTGAGCTGCTGACCCTGCAGTCCCTTTGGGCACATACTGGAATTCCTTTCTCTCCTGGGAACTTGTTTGTTTCACTGTTAAAACCCTTTCTTTGTGGTGAGGGGAGATTTTACCCCTCTGTGAGCAGATTCACAGATATTTGCATAAACTGGGAATTAAAGGAAGACATTCCAGCTGAAGGGCTTGGTAAGAGTGTACTTGACCCTCACACACCAAACTGGGCATGGCCAAACTGATGGTGGGAGCTGCATTTAGTAAAAATGCTGAATTTTTTTGAGAGGATTGAGACCTTTACCAATGTGTCTTCATGTGCCATGAAGTAGCAGTAATTTGCTTGGTCTTCCTAAAATCTGCTTCCAAAAACTGCAGTACAGATTCTTTTATTGTGTTCCAGGTTTTTGGTTTGTAGCCCGGTTCTACCTAGAGGGGAGCCTCCTTTTTACCTGGAAGGTTGGTGAGAGGAACAAAACTCACTTATTTTCTGTGCTGTCTTTTCTTTTAATACCCACATCTGCAGACACTGTATGTACCTGATGCCTTGGGTTTGAGCTTTTCTATTTTTTAGAATCTCTGCTGCTTAGTGTGGAACTCTGAAACTTCATATTCGGTGTCAGTAAGTTCTCTTCACAGGGGAGTGACAAAACAATCCTTTTGTAGCTGGAGAATCAAGGACACCCAAAAATCAGAAACAACAGTGAGGGAAAAGGGGTGAACGAGGGGGCTGAGACTTCATAGCCTGGGGCTGTGCTTGGATAATTGACCCAAATGTGTAAATGAACCAAAACTTATAAAAGTGTCAAAACTCGTGACCAGGATCCATCTTGGATTTGATTTGGGTGTAGCCCCAGCCAGGCTCCTGCACTGCCCAAGGTGAATCCTTTTAATAAATTCCCATTTTATCCCTTTTGCTCTGTCTGGTCTCTGTTCCAGCTCAGCCTTTCCAGGCAAGGTACCTGTACCAAGCACAACATAAAGGTGAATGTGTCTCCAGTTTTCCAACTATTTACCCAAAGATTTTTGTACAGTTCAAGAGATAGAGGTCACCTTATTACCACAGCAGAGTGTCTCTAATCCCTTGGTCAGCCCAGAGTACAGTTCTCGTTTTACCTCCCAGACAGCAAGAAGGGTTACAGATCTATTTACATAGGGAATATTGCAATGTATTTCCTTCATATTTCATAGAATTGTGGAATGGTTTGGATTGGATCTTAAAGATCATCTAATTCCAGCCCCCTGCCATGGCAGGGACACCTTCCACTGTCCCAGGCTGCTCCAACCCCAATGTCCAACCTGGCCTTGGGCACTGCCAGGGATCCAGGGGCAGCCACAGCTGCTCTGGGCACCCTGTGCCAGCCCTGCCCACCCTGCCAGGGAACAATTCCTAATTCCCAATATCCCATCTAAACCTACTCTCAGTTTGAAGCCATCCCTCTTTGTCCTGTCACTCCATGCCTGTGTGACAAGTCCTTCTCACCTGAACCCATGTAAAACACACTTGAGGTGTTTCTGTGAGTACACACAAACTGAGCAGATTTCTAGTACATCCTAGAAAGGATGCAACAAGCAAAACACATTTTTTATTTGGAATTTCATCTTCTTTGTTTGGGACTCAGTCTGATAAAATTTTTTTGCATAATAAAAACCAAATCTTCAGATGTGTGCAGGGCCCTGTTGGTTTAAGCAGGCTTAGATCAGCATAGATTGGACCATTCATCTCCAGTTTGGAAAGACATTCTCTAAAGAAGGACCTCTTGAGTCCTACAGGTAGAAAGCACTTCAAGCTGAGTTTAAGGGTGTTCAGGAAAGAGTTTAAGCACAGCTGTAACTCTAAAGCATGTGCAATTCCCCTGCTTTGATCAAGACACTTAAGCACATGTTCAGTGTTAACACATGCTGGGGAATTTTGCTGCTCTGTAGTTTCCAGATGCAGGCTGAAGGGAGGAGAATATTCCAGCTGAAAGGAGCCAGGACAATTTAGGGAGACAAGCTTCAGAGAGAAATTAGAGGGGAGCATTAGGTGACTTGTGTGGATTTTTTTCATGCTTTTATTCTCTTTGTTGACCAAGTTTTTCAAACTCACAGAGCATTGTTTCAGACAATAACACAGAGTTGCCTAACGTAACAAAAACATTTTTTCTTTCTGTTTAACCTTAAAAAAAAAATCAGAAAAGAGAAAAAGAGTAGAAGTGCTTGTACTCTTTTTGCTTTTGCAACTGGATGATGGTGATTTGATAACCCAATATTTTCCTTGCCTCACAATACCAAGGCTCTGCTTGCAATTGGATCGGCCTCAGTGTAAGCACTCAGAAATCTGCCTGTGGGTATTAGTTTGAAAGTCAAATAAACTTCACTGGATTCTTTGGCACAGAATGTGTGCCAGTTTAAAATGGCAAAATCCTTACTGGGCTATGGGCTCTGTAAAACTTACATAATAATAATAGAGCTCAGCAGTGCCTTATGCTTCAAAATCCCTGTGTAAACCAAGAGGAGGTTTGTGTATATGGAGGAGGGATGGAGAAGAATCATTACTAAAAACTGCTTGTGAATGAATTCGTTAGATCCTCTCCACTGGGGAGCTGGAACTGATACTTGCAACCTCTTGATATATTGGAGGAAAAACCAAAATATCAGGGGCTTAACTGGAGTGGAAGTCACCCAACTGAAACATTATACAATGCTTTGAAATTTCAAGAGAAAGGTTCTAATCTTTTGGCTGTCTTGCTCATTGTTTAGAGATGAAAAGGGAGGAAATCAACATCCCCATGAAATACAATTACTATAAATTGCTTTCTTTTCATACTGTTCATAATGAAAATAGGAAAGTTACCTACTCTGCAGGAGCATTGTAATTTGGTGGATGTAGACTGCAAAAGCACATTCAGCAGTGCAACAGTGCATTTCTATATGAAACAACTAATGGAGAATATAAAATATTGTATAGCAGTGCTGGCTCCAGATTTCTCTGAAGCCTTGAGAAATCATCTTTACAGTGGAAGAAACCAGAGCTCCTTAAAGTGAACTCTAAAACCGAACTGCTCTTGTGCAGGGTGTCCCAAAGATTGGATTCAGTGATCTTGGATCTCTTTCCCACCTTAGTGATTCTGTTTGTCATTGTTACGTCCAGGGATTCCCAGCTCTGTGGTCCCCATGGGACACCTGGAAATGAGAATTTCCTGGATCTGGCAGGGCCATTCCCATGAGCAGGGGAGGGTGGATGAGCCTTTGCTCTGCTCTGCTCGGGGGAGATGGAGCAGCACCTGCAGGACAAATGAGTGAGGGGAAAAAGGCTTTTCACCTTTCTGGGGTCAGGATAGGAGGGGAACAGCGAGCTGGGACTTTGTGCTGTCTTTGTGTGGAAAAACTGTGTGTTGAATGCCAGCAGTCATCACCAGCTACAGAACAAGGCTCCCATTTCCTTTCTTTTTTTTTTCCTAAGGAGCAGGAGAAGGCGGCATTGGGAGAGGGTGAGGTCATCACCTTCCACCAAATAATGCTGCAATGAGCCATTCACTATTTCTTATTCTTTTTATTGTACCAGAGTCCCTGGTCAGAGGGCAGGACCTTACTACAGCTGGAATTACCTTCCAGGCAACCTGTCCAAGGTTAAGTGTTGTCATAGGGAGCAACGAGAAAATTGTAAATCTGTTAGAGCAGAACCAGCTTTGTAAAAAATGAATAAATTCTGGTTTGTTCTAATTTCTCCTTCCATTTTTACGGGTTGTATTTTCAAGCTTTTCTCTTCAGGCTGAAAGCTCAGAATCTCTTGACACCAGGAGTTCTATCTTTTATGAAAACAAAGAAAACTGTGAAGCTCTTAAGTGTGGAAGGGTTGTGCCAGCACTGGATGCTGAGTGGAATACCCTGACTGGCACTGTGGAAGTACTTTGTCTTTTATTTTATATGTATTTTTTTTAATATTCAGGTCTCTTACACAAAGGCCTGAGACAGGGGCAGTGTTTTGTTTGCACAGCTGGGAATTCTGGGGTGCTCTAAAGTGCCAAGTGCTCCGAAAGGACAAATAAAAATATAACACTGAATAAAAAATGGCCATCACACTCTAACCAGGAAGAGAACTGCCAGTGAAACCATCTCATATCCATGCATGGATAGACCTGTGAATTAAGGGAAGAACATGGAAGATTTAAGACTGTTTATGGCATTCAGGCATCTGCTTTTGAAGTTTTATGTCTTTTTGTGACTTCCTCTCCTCAGTAAGAAAGAGACATCAAAAATAATCAACCTATCTGCTTCTTCTCTAAGGAAAAAAAACAGCTAAATCAGATAGGCTGGAAAGTGTCAATAGCTCAGGAATGCAGGAATGAGGTTAATGGACAAATATAGACGTGGTGTAAGCAGGGCCAGATCTCATTAACATATTTGGAGTTACACCCATTTATACCCAGCCTGGCTTTGGCCCTGGATCAGCAATTCCCCAGTGAACAGCCTGCATCAAACCACTGCTGAATTTGGCCCATTCCATCTGACATCTGCATCCTGCCTCGAAGTGGCCTGTCACACTTACTGCACATCAGATCACACCTGCCCAGGCGGCCACGGGCAATTGGACTTTTTTGTTTAAAAAAAAAAAAACAAAAAAAACCCCAAACAACCAAAAAAAAACCAACAAAAAATTAAAAAAAAAAAAATCAGTCACATATCATCAAGAAAAACAACATTGTTTTAGGACTCTTATCTCTTCACTCCCAAATATCCTGTTTCTTCGAGCTGTGGTGGCCAGGACCAATAGAAACCTCTTCCTGCCATTGGCTGACTTCATTTCCCAGAGTTAGCACAATCTCATCCGCTCTAAACAACCTCATCAAAACTTCTTTCTGGTCAGAGCGAAGCAATAATTATTATTAGCAATTATTAGCGATCAATAATCTTGATCACATTATGGCAAGCACTATTAAGGTAAGGAGGGGGTACCTTTTTTTGTTGGAATTTTTTTCTCACTGGCGTGTTCTTTGGTTTCCTTTATCAACCTAGATAAGTTAGAATTGGGCAACACCCCCACTGCCACAATAGAGGACAACAAGATTTCCTTTGTACTGCCTAGTAAATTTCCTTTTTCCTACTCCAACCATCCGCAAGGCTTAAAAACTTCAAACTCGGAAAAAAATTGGGTTTTTTAAATTCAACTGTTCAGTGGTGTGGATTGCATAGGCGAAGCCCTTTTGTGAGAGCTTCTGAAATTTCTTGTAGGTATCCCTCGGACAACTTGGATGTGTTTGTGGACTGCCATGAGGGGAGAGGGTGCGCACTGGAAGGAAAAACCGGGTTCCTAAGGGCACTAAACTTTTGGATACTTTGAAATGTTTCTCTTGTGGATGGGGACACAAATTTTAGCCAGCGGGAAGGAGAGGCACCAGCTCGTTTCTTTCTCTCATGCAGGTGTTAATTATGTGCTTTTCTAGGAACTCTTAACCTTAAACTCGGGACCGTTCTGAGTGTTATTTTAATGGTGGTGGGAAGATCTCCCGGGCGTGTTCTTTTTTATGTTTTAAATTTTTGGACAATAAAAATCTCTACTTGGTGCATAACTTGATCTCGGTGCATGGTTTGTTGGTTTTGGGATTTTTGGGGGTTTTTTTTAAGAGTGGCTTTGCTGAGTTTTTTTGGGCTGTGTCACTTAGAAAGTTGAATATATCTGTCTGTCTGTCTAGTTTTTGTTTCTCTGGACAGCAGCTACCAGTGGAGCAATAGCTGTGATTAATTGCAGAATGTAACGGTAATTAAGCGCTGTGTGATAGCGAAACTAATTTTACATAAAGAGCGAGGACAGGGAGGACTCTGTGGTGTTGTTTTATCAAGTTTGGGATCAAGGTATTATCGGATTCAGGACTGAGGTATTTGTTTTCTCCGTGGCATTGTCTGTTTCTGTACTTTTCTAATTATGTCAGAGATTTAATGAGGGATATGGAGTAGCCTGGACATTGGATAAGTAGGGCTGCAATTGGATTTTTCAGTAAATTCTGCTCTAGTGTTTACATTTTAGAGATCATTTGATGCTTTTTGTCATGGTTTTGGGAATCTGACAGTCTTGCCCGAGGGCAGTGTGATTAAAAAGTCTTAATGAACCTTTTGTTTTTGCCATCACTGATGTTTTCATGGGGCTATCAATAGAGACATAGATGTGACTCTCCTCTGCATTGCTGGCCAGCATCTGTTAAATGCTAAGTCGCTCCTGAAACTGAATTCCCTTTGGTTTTGCCGTGCATTTCAGAGCACACAGGACGTGACAGGCGCTTAAGGAAAATCTTGAGTTTCAGGGAGTCAAGTTTTGGCTAAAAGGAGGGCTGTGTGCTGAGGTTTTAATGCTGGGTTTGCTTCTATTAATCAGAATATTGACACGAAATTTATTTTCAAAAATAATGGCACCCATCAGATCGGATGCCGTTTGCATTTTAGGGAACTCCTGTTATTTATTCCCTTTATGCTTCATATTGTCTGAATTTTAATAGGATAGAAGATTGTTAAATGTTACCTAATTGTTTTTATTTGATCTCCACCTTACACGTAGAGAACTGTTTTATACAGCCTGGAAATGCAATGTACTCAGCAAAATGGAGAAATGTCCAATTCTCTCTCCTCATCTGGAGTGTGAATCTTGCAGGAGGTCTCAGGCAACCCAAAATGTTGAGGATTTTTCTGCCCAGGGTGCTGGGAAGACCTTATATGCTGTAGCAAGAATTAAAATTTTATTTATGCGAGTTCAAAATGTGAAATGACTGGAAAGAAATGACAGGTGCTTTGTGCCCGAGGTGCAGGAAATGTGCTCTGACATGAGGCTGAGACAGTCCAAAGATTTTCAATTCCTCTTCTATGGGGAGTGGATAAAGAAGCCTTTTAACTGAAAGGTTTCTGAAATCAAGAAATTCCGTTTGAAGGCCAGGCAGGTGTTTGTTTAGCTTTTGCTAAACTGTTGCACACATATATGTATTTAATAATATAAATATTTAATATGATGGCTCGTGTCTGCTGGCAGTGGGTAGCCCAGCTGTCCCAGTGCCCTTGAGGAAGGTGGAGAGCCTTAACCTGGGAACTCACTGAGCTCTTCAGGGAAGCTGTGGAGCCCTTAAATTCCAGAATTAGGATGTGAATGGTTCTGTGTTTGTTCACAGCTGGGCAGAGACTTCTCGGATCCTCCAGCCATGCCCAGGTGACCTTGCAGGCAGGGTGTCTGATTCATCCCTTCCCTGCCAGGGAGCTGCAGAGGGACACTGGGGCTCGGCAGGAGCCGGGCTGGTTTCACTGGGGCTCACTGGGGGCTGGCAAGGCAAACCCTGCTGTGAGTTTTTGGGTGCTGGGTCTGACATCCTGAGCGTGGTTTTCCCAGGGGATCACTGTCTCCTCACCCCGTGCCCTCCTTCTGCTGCCCCCTGTTCCTTCTTCCCTGGGAAGGGGAAAGCGCCCTGGTGGGAGGTTTCTCCTGGGAGGAGGAGGAGGATGAGGAGGATGAGGCAGCAGCTCCTTTTTCCCAGGCTTTGACATGGATGGATAATATTAATCCTGACTTCCCCACTGGACCATCCTTGTCCAGGCCAGGCATCTCTCCCTTGGATGGGGAGAGGTCAGCACAAGAAGCTGTGGAGAAAAAAAGTGGTGCAAGAAGGTCAAGATTTTGGGTTGATATTTCATATCCTGGTACACACTCAGCTGAGCTCTCTGGTTTTTGGCATTTTGAAGGATAAAATGTGGTTTTTCAAGTGGGAAAAGTCTCCTTAGAGTGAAGGTTTCAGCGCTGACAGGTTTTCCTTCTGGCTCAGGTGGTGTCTCACTGAAGCTGAACATTATCAAATAAATGCAATTATTTATATTTATCAGTCACACTACTGTAAATACAATTTAAGAACATGTCTGAATTTGGCATCAGTCTTTTGTTTTTGGCTTGTTTGGGTTTTTTTTAAACAGAATGGAGCAAAAATTATTTCTGTCTTACCTTGGGATGAAGTAAAAATAGTTATCCTGGAGGTCATTTTGGTGTTTTTTCCCATTATCCATCCCATACTGGAGGAAAGAACATTAAATAGAAAAGTACAACTAGAATTCTAATTCCTTGCCATGTTCTAGCCTTGCTCTGTTTGTCTCTTTGCCTGCCAGTGCCATTATGCTTATTCTTAGAAAAACTCTTCAGTAAGTTGATTTTATAATGATTTATTGGTTATACTTGCGGATATTTCTTTTACTTACACCTAAATATGCTCACATCCACTCTTCATTATTATTTTCTGAAGTGGTGTTCATGTGGAGTCTGTGATTTCAGAAAGTCTGTGTATTTGATAAAGGACAGGAGAATCTTTGTGGTTTCTGAGGCTTGAGGGCGTGGACGCACTGATTAAAGCAGAATATAGGGGACAAGATTAATTTTTTTTTTTTGAGGAATCTTATTCTGTGCTTGTCTCTATAGCATTGCTTTTCTCTCAATTTCTTTTAAAAGCTCCAAGTAGTCACTCAGATGCTTCTGAGAGCTGGAGACAATTAAGAAATAAAGCTCTTTTTGGCGTATGGAAATGTTTAAGGCTTTGTTTAGAGGATTGCATCTGAGTCCAGCAGAGCTGACACAGTAATTTGTACTTTTGTTCCCTGCATTAGAACAATTATAAAGGTTATTATCTTTTTTTTTTTTTTTCCCTCGTCTCAGTTAGCAGCTGATCCAATGGCATATTTAACTTTCAGCCTGTAAATGGTTCTGTTGGCTTTGGTGCTGTTGCAGATTTAAAGCTGAGCACACACCTGAGTGCTCTGGTGAACCAGAGGCAACAGCAGCAACAGAGCCTTGAAGCA
Source organism: Acridotheres tristis (assembly GCA_037013685.1). Lineage (NCBI taxonomy): Eukaryota > Metazoa > Chordata > Aves > Passeriformes > Sturnidae > Acridotheres > Acridotheres tristis. The sequence continues at coordinate 111,941,417 of CM072884.1, forward strand.
TTTTCCTTGATCCTCCTCTCCTTAATCCACACTTCCCACCAATTCCATGAAGGTTTTGTCCCAATAAAGGCAGTAGAATCAGAGCTATAATTATTTCCAGGTAAAGCTGTATTTCTCACTCAAATACAAATGTGCAATTTCAAGGTAGGAATGAGCAGAAGTTATTTTTGTGGGGGGGATTTTTATGTTGTTTTCTTTTGCTTTTAATCAGCAGCCATTTAACTCAATTTAGTTTGTGTCTTCATGTGCCAAAACGAAGTGAAATATAAGGATTTTGCTTTCTAGAATTAAGTCCCCAGGCAAGGAACAACAGCTGGAAAATGCATATGTTTGACTGTCTGAGTTTGTTGGTTTGTTTGTTTTTCCTGAACAAGAACTGCATTATCCCTTAACAAAATGTTTTTCAGCAAGTTCCCCGTGTTACAAAAGGCCTTTCAGAAATAATGTTCAAAGAAACAAGTGCTCTTGGAGAATGACTTGCTGAAAGATAAACACAGAAGCAGTTTTGCAAAATATGAATGCCAAAAAAAAAAAGATATTTATTTTCCAAGGGACGCTTCGTAATTCAATAAAAATATATAATGCTGTTTACTCAGGAAGAAACAGCCTTTATAATGCAAGTTTCTAAATCAAGCCAAGAAAACTACTTAGAAAATCAGAAAAAAAAGAGAAAAAACGAAAATCTGATTTTGTATCATTTGTATTATGAATTTTAGCAAAATAAGGGTGATACAGTAGAAAATATCACATTGCCAAACCTTGTCAACCTTGTCAGGGTAACTAATTCATTGACTGCAATGTGTTTTTTATCAGATCCATCTTTGAAAAATTAATTTCTTTGGATAGATAGTTATGCACATATATAATTATACACCCTGCTGTCCTTGATTTACATATATATATGTATATATTTGATATCTATTTGTGTATTACAGAAGAATTTTTTGCGTTGAAAACATCAACAAAGATAGGAAAACTCTGAAGCACTTATGTGAAAAAGGCAGCAGTCCCTTCCTTAAAGAATGGATGTGTCTTTGTGATTGGAGGGGTTGTTTTAAATGTTGTAACCAAGCCTGCCTAAGGATGGAGAATGCTCTGTCCCTCAGTTTATTCCTGCTCCCTTAGAAAGACTGTATAATCCTGTAAATAATTTATTACAATGAACAGAGGGGGAACTTTTAGGAAATCTGGTGAGATTTGGCTTGCAAATGTTACCTTTCTCCTCGAAATGCATCTTTAGGCACCGAGTTACCAATTTTTACTATGCACAGAGAAAGACTGGACATTTCTTTCAGGAAAGGGATGTTAGTGCTTAATAAATAAAATTCAGTATGGTTCTTAATAACTGCTGTCTATGAACCAGCGATTACCTCTTCTGGTAATTATCAAATTTGTTTCAAAGTAAAACGAATGAATTGGCGATTATTTGTCACGAGAATGTCATTGCACATTAAAAGTTAAAAAAGCGTGACGAGTAATAATGAATTTTTTTTTAAGGGCTCCACTCAGGGACTCAGAGTGGACGAGGGAAATGGTCTTTTGGGAGTAGTGAGTGGAAGGAATGCCTAGGATGTGATGTGTTCCCCTTGCAGTGCTGTTTGTTTGCAGTGTGTGTCTCTGGGTGGGAAGTGGTGTCACCAGGCTGGCGTGACCTTGTCACCCTGGGAGAGGAGCTGATTGCTTAGTCAAAGGTGTGTGCTGCCAACAGATGACAGGGACTGGCTTTATGCAAATACCTGCAGGAAGGGGTGGATCCCTCTTTTTTCGGGAAGTGGCAGGACTCCTTAAAGCTACCTGCCTGATTTAACGGTGATGAGAGACTGGCAGGCAAAGACAAGTGGAGAAAAAAAACCCCAGGAGACTGGAAATGCTTTGTTTGACAAATCCCTCATTACAGCAAGGAGCAGCACGTTAATTCTACGTGGAAGGGTTTGCATAACTGCAGGAGGTTTTTTTTAAACCTCATTCTTCAGAGCTGAAAAACATCTTTTTTTAGACTCTCTGTTTATTACCTTGATAAACAGCAAAATGCTGCCGCAGCAATTACCTTGATGATAAAGGGTCTGTAGACAGATACTTCCTGCGTTCATTTCCTACCCAGATAAGCTGCCAAAATCAGGGACTACCAATACAGGAAATGCTTTCAATAGGAACTTCCTATCTGCTAATATCTAATTCACTGGAAAGATCTAAGTCCTTCTTGTTTCATATAAAGTTAATGCTCTACCTGATACTATTTAAACACTCAAACCTCCAGTTTAATGCATCTGTTGCTGTAATAAATTTCAAACCAATGCTGTTATGCTGGACTGTGAAATATCAGCGTTTTTCTCTGCAGTGGTAGGAAAAGTGCCCCTGCATTTCTTAATATTGGGAATCAGGGTGCTTCAAATTCCACAGTCATTCTGTCAGATGAAAAACAAGCATCCTCCCTCAAACTCCTCGTTGCCTGAATCCTTTCCCCGTTTCTGTACATGTCCGAGTAAAATGCACATTTCAGTAGCACTTCTGGTGGATTTCTCCAACAAATAGTTCAGAGCATGTTCTGGAGATCTTGGAGAGTCATGGCCATTTTTGCAATCCGCAGTGCTCTACATATTCAGCCAAAATGACTGAAACAGGAATTGTGCCTCACTGTGCTGGGAAATAAAGCCATGACTAACCTGTGTGTTTGAACCTCTGCTAAGGAAAAGAGAAACTCAGAGCAAAGGGAAAGGAAATAAAGACAGAAAACCTCCATTGCTAATCGTAACTTCAGGGTAATTTGTTTCAGGCACATGAACAGGATGAAGGAGGATTTATGAAACCTGGAGTGAAATTGGCCAAAATGAAGTCAACAGTATGGCTTGACTGGGGCCAGGCTTTCACTCAAGTTATTCAGGAGTTCAGCCCAAAATTTCTCTGTTGTTTTGCCAGTGACTCCACTGGAGTCATTCCAGGTTTCTGCCACTGTGACTGAGATGGGTATTTTGGCCTTTCCCTGCAGAACTGAGAAGTCCTTTGCTGTTGTGGCTTCATTTATTTCCCACCTTTTCATCTGGGATGAGCAGTCCCACATTGTTACCTCCTCAGATTCCTAAACTGTTGTGCTCTGCACCTGGGATCTGAGAAACTGGTTGGGTTTACAGAGGCTGGGATTCTGAGGCTGGGTTTACAGATTGGGAATCTGAGGCTGGTTTTACATACTGGGATTCTGAGGCTGGTTTTACATACTGGGAGTCTCAGGCTGGATTTACAGGCTGGGAGTCTGAGGCTGGGTTTACATACTGGGAATCTCAGGCTGGGTTTACATACTGGGAATCTGAGGCTGGATCCACAGGCCCTTCCAGAGACCATGGTGAGCACATCCCTTGGAGATACCTTGCCTGTGGGACAGGAGGGCTGCTCCTGTGGGCACCTGACCCAAAACCCCAAATAATAAAGAGGGTTCTGCAAGCTGGAGGTTGATTCTGACACGTGGCTTTCCCAAGGCCATGAGTGAAGAAGCTTTAGGAAGTTTCCCTTGGCATTGGGCTCACAGGGGTGCTGGGGAAATGCACACTTTGTCCTGTAAGCAATGTTCCTCAGATGTGGTTTAGTCAGCTCTTATCTGCTCACATAAATTTTTATTATTGTTAATCTTTGGCGTACTCACAGCAGCTTTCCTCATGCGTCAGGTATTCCCTTGGAAGTGCTCAAAACTGTTGCTTTTTACTAATCAGATCAACTCACTAAAGTGGTGACCAGAGACATTTTTCACATTATTTCCATGCATGCATTACCTTTTAAAATATTTCCCTGCGATTTGTCATCGAGGCATCGTTACCGCTGCTGTTTTCATGGAATTCAGAATCCGATTGTTTAGTCTACGTAAAGGGGGGAAAACGAGGGGGATCCTGTGCCTTTAATGTTGTTTATAACGGTTGGACAGAGCTTGTCAGGTGAAGGTTAATTGCTCTCCAGTTAAAGCAGTTCTCTGCACAGATGGGTTATCAGGGCTGAACACTCGTTACAAGATTAATCTCGTTTCCGACAAGACTTCCCTTTCCTCCAACTGATTTTTGCTCAGCCATTGGACCTGTCACCAGCCGTTGAGAGGAGGGTGGGTTACCTCTGGGATATTAATGCCTGTGAGCAGAGAAACAATGCAGAGTGTGTGTCATATCGGCGGGGAACATCTTTGGGAGACAGCACATTTCAGAGCTCTTCTGAAGGTCGAGATTCATAAACAACAGAAACAATCAGGAGTGTTTGTGTTAACCCTCCTCGTGGACACAAACTCCTAGGCTCTTTTTTTGTGTCCCTCCTCATCTCTTTGGATCTGTTTTTTTAGGTCCAAAGGTGTATTTTTGGTGAAAGTTTTAGCCAACAAAGTACCCTTGGTGAGATGTGGACCCTGAGATGCTTCTGTCCAGTCAACTGATGGACGAGGCCTTTCAATTTATGCCTTAAATGAGAAGCAGTAAATCATGGTGAACACTCAAAGAAATTCAAACTCTGGGAGTTCTGTCTTGGGCTCTAAGCAAACCTGTTGTATTTTCCTCTTCTTCCAAGCTGGAGTCATTCAGAGATGGATCCAGTGGGCTACAGAGGTATGAGATGGATGTGAAGTGTGAGGAGAACCAGGCACATCATGTTCTTAGCACAGTATTGCCTTTCTGTTAGCCAAGGCTGCAGCAGCTCTGCCAGTCCAGGCTCATCCTGAGCCTTTGGATGGACTGAGTTCAAGGAGGCTGCGGCACGAACGCCCAAGTCTCGCTGGAGTTTTTGGGTTTATTTCAGGAGTTCTGATACAACCAAAATAACACAGCTTGGCAGAAGGCTCTGCCTGCCAGGTTTCTGCCACGCAGCTTTAGTCAGTAAATTCCAAAACACTAAACAAATATTCAAGGCAACAAACAGGGTAGCTCTGATGTTTCCTTCGAGTTTCCTGTACTGGCTTGGGATCAGCTCCATCCTGTCGATGGTGCTGAGTCTCCTCATTGACTTCTGTGAACTTTGTGTTGTCCCAGCCAAGAAATCCAGCTCTGTGGAGGGTCGTGGGCTGCACGGCATTCACTGGATGATTTATTTTTAATTTATTTTATAAACATGCAACAAAACTAATAAATTATATTTTAAAAATCAAACTTTGTTAAAAAAATCCAGCTGCAAGTTCCTGACAATTTCTTAACTTTCTTTTTTTAGTTTTCTTTTAATCATCGAGTAGTTTAATAACCTTACTGCTGCATTCTTAGGGTTTCTCATACTAGCGTGATTAAAAATGCATTTTCCTTTGATTCAGAATCCACAGGGTTTAAGGAAATTTACTTGCTCCAGTTACAAAGCTGAAATGAAAGGTAGACAGGAATGTAACCTCTGGATGTCATCCTCTTCTCAGCACTGTGCATTCAGAGCCAAAGCAATTCAAGAGAGTGAATTCCATTACTGGTTCTAATAAGATAGGAAAAGTGCATAGTAAATCTTTACAATGCCAGCTAAATCACTGGTGCTTTATGCCAAAGGAGGCAAGTTTAGTAGAAAGTTTTTAAATGGGCCAGGTTGAATTATTTTTAAAAGAAGAGAGCCCCTAAGAGGTTGTTAAATCTCTGCTTAGAGCCCTGAATGAGGATCTTGTTTTTCAAGATGCTGATCGAGTTGTTGAGAGTTCCTGCTGTCTGTGCTCAGTGAGAATTCGGATGGTTTTGAAGAGGGAAGCTTACACACAATTAGAGATTGTTGTTATGCCACTCACCTGATGTGAGAAAACCCTTCTTTGTCAATACCATCTTTATAGAAAAAAGAGATTTAAGTTAGTCAGATCTTTTTTTTTTCCAAGGAAAGGTCTTTGTTTACCAAAATAATAATGTGAGTGTGGTGGGGCCCTGGCACAGGGTGCCCAGAGCAGCTGTGGCTGCCCCTGGATCCCTGGCAGTGCCCAAGGCCAGGTTGGACATTGGGGTTGGAGCAGCCTGGGACAGTGGGAGGTGTCCCTGCCGTGGCAGGGCTGGCACTGGATGAGTTTTAATGTTCCTTCCAACCCAAACCATTCCATGGTTCTGTGATGGTTTGATTTTCTCACTTAGAATGGGAAGCTTTAGATCAAGGCATTAAAAATTAATTCCAAAGCCGTTGGGCAAGTGGGTTGCAGATTTGGCAACTGCAACATTTTAAAAGAAAATAAATCATTTAAATAGATGTTGGAAGTATTTTGAGCTAAAGCACAATCTATGAAATGTAAATGTAAATTACTGACTTTAAACCCATTCTGTGGGACTTTTCTCTCTGCAACGGTGCCCACATCCTTTTCAATCAGCATGAATGTGAAATCTTACAGAATGACAGAATCACTGAGGTTGGGCAGGACCTCCAAAACAACCAAGACCCAGCTGTGCCCCATGGCCACCTTGTCACCCTGAGTGCCACCTCCAGGTGCCACCTCCAGGGATGGGCACTCCAAAGCTCCCTGGGCAGTCCCTGCCAAGGCCTGAGCTCCCTTTCCATGGGGAAATTCCTGCTGCTGTCCAAGCTGAGCCTGCCCTGGCCCAGCCTGAGGCCGTTCCCTCTCCTCCTGTCCCTGTTCCCTGGAGCAGAGCCCGACCCCCCCTCCCTGCCCCTCCTGCCAGGGACTTGTGCAGAGCCACAAGGTCTCCCTTATTTGATGTCTTCAAATTTATTTCTTTTTCTCCACACCTTCATGTAACCTTTTGGAACCCACACCAGATACCAAATTCCCTTTCAAACGTGTTTTTCTTCCAAGCTTGGGTCTTCATAAAACTGTTTTCCTCTTTTGTAGAATTGTTATTGAGCCTCTTTCCATCTTATCTGCTTCTTGGAGGATGCAATTCCCACCAGCTCTCACCACTTTTGTTGGGAATCTTGTGATATTTAGCAACTAAGAGTCAGTTTCTTAAATTTTGTGAACATTTGAAATCTGCAGTGTTCACTGACAAAAGGCTCTGGTTCTAAAAATTCTACCTTAAAAGCCCAGATACAGACCCAAAACACATTGGCTTTATGTACTTTTTTTTCCCGAGGTCTGACCTAAAACTTTCTGGTCATGTTTTTGCTTTGTAAGCTGGGATTCAGATGTTTTCTTGTCATCAGGTTAAATCTTATTCCTGAAGGTGTCAAGAAATAAAATAAAGCTGGCAGTTCAGCCTCTTGGAGAAATGTATTTGCTGTGTAGTAACTGCCAAAAGCTTCAGCTTATAGTCTTAAAAAAACGGAAAATATTCAAATTTTGCATTACAAATTTGTGATTATATAATCACAAGTAAAGAAAATGCATTTCTATTTATATATTTATAGAAATTTTCCCTCCTAATATTGCAAATTAGGGGGCTTGAAGGCTTTCATGACACTGCAGAGGATCAATTAAAGTGCTCTAGGTTACATAAGAAAGGTCAGCATTAAGTGGGGTGTCTGTGAGCCCCAAGGAATTTCTTCCCTTTTTTCCCCTCCTAATTCTCTATTTTTTCCCTTGGTGAAAAGAAAAGAAATCCAGAAGGTTGAATTCAGAAGCTGAATAAAAATGTTGCAAAAGGTTTTACATTGAAAGTCTCAAGGTAGAGGTAGAAAGCAGTGGCCTGTGATATTGAAATTAAGGTGGCAAGAAAAAATGTTAAATTTTCTGTCAGTAAAAATATTCAGAATTCACAATGACATGACCTTAAAAATGATGGAATTTCAGGGAATAATATATCTATTACTATATAGAGACCTGCTTGTCTTTTCTGCCTTCTAATTCACAAATACTTGACTGAAAATGAAAACCAACAGTCGTTTTAGCTGACTCTAGAATTTAGATTCAGAAGAACATAAGGTTCAGTAAGATCATGAAAGTTGGCAGCCACCATTGTTAAAAAGGAAGCTTGATAAATCCTCAGAATTAACTCTTTTGAAATCCTAGTTAAATAGGATTGGGATGATGCTGAAAATGAAATTTCTAAGCTTGGTAAAGACACTAAAACTAGACTCTCAGAAGGAGGAACTTGATATAAAATTTTATTGAAAAGAATTTTCCCACTACTTCATGAACAAGTGAAGCAATAATTATCAGTGCCAGTCTGTGCTGCTAAAAAAACCAAACCAAAGTGAAAGGTGGGAAAACAAAATCTTTTGAGGAAGTTCTTTAAGTCGTGAAGTGTCCTAAGGAGGACAAAGTTTACAATTTTTTTGAGGCTGTCAGGTTCGTATTGGAGAGACACTGTCAGAAAAAAAAAAGTCATTATGCTGTGAATTTTCATGGCAGTGAGTATAACCTGTAATCTCCAGTGTTCCAGAGAGCATTTGCAATCACCAAGCTTGCTTAAATCAATGAGAATGTGGCCAAGCAAAGGAGAACAGTGGCCTAAATTTCCAAAAACAGTTTGGATTTGCAAACACAGAAGTGTTATTCCAAATATTGCCTCAGTTTCCCCTGATGTTCTCCCATTCCTGGCTGGCTGTTGTATTCCACACCTTCCCAGTGCTCCAGCCACCAGCAGAGCCCTCTGCTATCACAGACTCAGCCTGGTTTTAATCATTAATGGTCTTTTCTTCACCAGATTTCTTTGATCTCATTTCGCACTGCTTCATCTCTTCCTCTGTTTTCTTTTTCACCCAGACTGCAATTTCTGTGTTTTATTTAATCCTCAGTTGCCCTCAGCTTCTAAACACGTTTCTGGAGGACAGAGCTGGTTTTACACTGTTGGTCTCTCTTGGAGAGTGACTTTTCACAAGGGATGGAGGGACAGGACACAGGGAATGGTTTAAAGATGAAGGAGGGCAGGGCTGGATGGGATATTGGGAATTAGGAATTGTTCCCTGGGAGAGGCTGGGATGGAATTCCCAGACCCTGGATCCCTGGCAGTGCCCAAGGCCAGGTTGGACATTGGGACAGTGGGAGGTGTCCCTGCCATGGCAGGGGTGGGATGGGATAAATTTTAATGTTCCTTCCAACCCAAACTATTCCATAATTCTGGGATCTTCCCACAACCATCTTACACCCCTTTCCAGCAGAAACACAGTTCACCCAACTCTTCAGATTCAAGTCCTGTTGAAATGTTTCTAACAGGAGTTTGCTCATGTGGGAAAATCTTTCCCTCTGAATAATGAACATAAGGGGGTAAAACAGTCCCAAATGTATCATCAGCAGCCTCGTTTACTCCTGTTGTTGCTGGATGGGACATTTTGGCTTTTTTTAATTCCATGTGATGGGTGCTGACTCTGGGAGAGAGGATTTTCAGTAACATCCACAGATCCTCACAGTGATGTGAAAAAAATCACTCTGGATTTTCAGAAATAGCTGGTTTATTTTCACGTTCCCATCTGAGACATTTTCATTGTGATTTTCAGAGCTTTTCTATTTGCCACAGAATTTTCATTAATAGCCTTTAAGAGCTTTTCATCTGACTTGAAATGGGACATTATTCTGCTCAGCTGCTAAAATTGCATGGGCTGCCACTAAGCTCATTTAATTCTGAAGCTGTTCTAGTGCTTTGAGCAATATCTATTCATTAGGTGCTCTTAGCTCTTATTTGCAAATAGTTCTATTTATGGCAATAAAAATACTAATATAAAAGATAAATTTGGAATGCAGATATTTTCGCTACCATGTTTTAAAATGAACAGTGTGGTTTTTGTTGCAAGGATTGATGAATTCACTGACACTTCAAAAATTCTGTAAAACTCAGAAAAATATCCTGAGAGATATTCCTAGAAATACAGAACCAGGAGCTCTGGACTTTGATATAAATAAGGACAAATTTTTCAAATAACTGACTTAAAAATATTCTTTGTACATGTCACCAATATAATATTGAACATACTTAACATACAAAACATATCTGTAGAAAAAAGTAGAATATAAGAAGGTGTGGCAGGAATTTTAAATGTTTGTAGCAAATGTTTTCTCCACAGTTGTGTCTGAAGCTTCAGAGGGTCATAAACAGCTTTAAAACACGCCTGGTCAGTGATGAAATACTCAACATGAGGAAGCAAAAAATTGTACTGAAGCTTTAGATCTGTTTTCCATATTCTTACAAAAGAGTTGGTTTCTAAAAATCTGTTTTAGATTTACATGTCACTGGAAGTATCTTATAAGAAAGTTTTTATATACTTAAAAGATATTCTGAAGAGGCAGAGTTCCCCTGATGACACCAGTTAAGTGTTTCTGTTAACTGATGGAGCAAAATGAATTTGCTAATTGTTTTGGTGAAATTGGTGTGTGAAATCCTCAACAATCCGTGTTTGGCTGCCTGAAAATTTACGATTTTGAGAAATTGATGCTTTGAACAGATGCCCAGTTCAGACATGGATACCAACAAGAAAGATGGAGAGAGGGACTCAGCAAAGGTCTGGAGAGACAGGACAAGGGGGAATGGCTTCAAACTGACAGAAAGTGGAGTGAGATGGAGTATTGGGAATTAGGAATTGTTCCCTGGGTGGGTGGGCAGGGCTGGCACAGGGTGCCCAGAGCAGCTGTGGCTGCCCCTGGATCCCTGGCAGTGCCCAAGGCCAGGTTGGACATTGGGGTTGGAGCAGCCTGGGACAGTGGAAGGTGTCCCTGCCATGGCAGGGGTGGGATGAGATGATCTTTAAGGTCCTTTTCAACCCAAACCATTCTGGGATTCTGTGATACCCAAGGCTGGACACCTCCATGTACATCATAATTAACTCCTTGCCTTGCCGGTGTATCAATCACACCCAACTTCAGAAGCCTCATTACCTGCATGAGTTGTGTGTTATTGTTATACATAACAATATTATATATTACCTGCATTACTGCATGTGTTCCAGGTGAGCTGAGTGATGTATTAATAAAAGACCAAGACTTTTCTTGGTCAAAGTCCAATCTTCAGGCTGCCAAGCTCTCAGAGGGAAAATAAAACACAAAAAGTTCACCTTCCTGCTATGCTGTCAAGAGAGCACAGGGTGCCCAGATTTGCTGTGGCTGCCCCTGGATCCCTGGCAGTGCCCAAGGCCAGGTTGGACATTGGGGCTGGAGCAGCCTGGGACAGTGGGAGGTGTCCCTGCCATGGCAGGGGGGTGAAATGGATGATCTTTAAGATCCCTTCCAACAGGGAACTTTGCTTTTCCTTCCCCTTTCATCAGACTTTTCTCTTTACCTTCATTCCACATCTTGCCTGTCATGCGTAGTAGCCTTTCATTATTTATTATTTTCTGGTCATTCAAATTGAGAGAACAACCTCTGGCACAGCTGTGGCAGTCACACTGCTCACACTTTGCATTCAACTTGTGCTTTGTATTTATTTCCCTCAGCTTGTGTCTCTTCTGAGTTAGCTGTAAGCATTTTCTGACAAGGTCTGTCTAATCCTTTGCCTTAATTCTGTGCCCAAGACAGCAGAGTCCATTTATTTCTTGCATAAAATTCACTAATACTTTAGAGGCACTGGAAAGGTCCTTTTTGCTGCAGAATTACAGCAGTTTAAGTAAAAGTGCACAGTAGGAAGTCAACACATTGTGACATGAGTGTTGCCCCACATCTCCCTCCCTGCAGAGTGCACCTTTCATGGTCATGCCAGGTCTCACTGACAAATGGTTGTGTTTGGGTTTTCATTGCACTGGCTGCAGCAGCTGTGGGGTTGCATCTTTGATCAACAGATAAAAAGAAAAGGAACCACATTTTTCTCTTTCATTACAGAAGCTGGGTCTCCCTGCCCAAAGATTTCAAAGCTGGTCAGATTCTTGATTTCATGGATTCATAGAATGGTTTGAGGTGAAAGGAACCTTAAAGCCCATCCAGTGCCACCCCTGCCATGGCAGGGACACCTCCCACTGTCCCAGGCTGCTCCAGCCCCAATGTCCAACCTGGCCTTGGGCACTGCCAGGGATCCAGGGGCAGCCACAGATGCTCTGGGAATTCCATCCCAGCCTCTCCCGACCCTCCCAGGGAACAATTCCTTCCCAATCTAACCTAACTTTACCCTCTTTCAGTTTGAAGCCATTCCCCCTTTTCCTATCACTACATATCTTCATCTTCCAGCTCCCCTGGAGCCCCTTTAGGTCCTGGAAGGGGCTCTGAGCTATCCCTGGATCCCCTTTAGGTCCTGGAAGGGGCTCTGAGCTATCCCTGGAGCCCCTTTGGTCCTGGAAGGGGCTCTGAGCTTTCCCTGGAGCTTCTTTTCTCCAGGCTCAACACCTCCAGCTCTCCCAGCCTGGCTCCAGAGCAGAGGGGCTCCAGCCCTGGGATGTGACTTCTTCTGGACTCTCTCCAGGACCTCCAGCTCCTCTCTGTGCTGGGACAGGGCTGGGGCAGCTCTGCAGGTGGGGTCACACCTGAGCAGGGCACAGGGACACAATTCCCCCTTTCCTGCTGCCCAGGTCACAGTCTGGAGAAGAGCATTCCAATTGTGTTGATTCTACACTGGTTTATTTCCTTACTTGAATAATCCTTCAGAAAGGCTGAAATGATTTGTTCCTCCCTTACTTTTATTCCTTCAGATACAGGAACGGGATTTTAAAGTGTCATGGTAACATTTATCATTTTCTTGTATCACACGTGTCTCAATGAGTTGATTTTATTCCTGTGGGAGCTCGTGCACAGGTTTTCTTGGTCTGCTGAATAGCAGGAACATTGGAGATTGCTCAGGTCAGCCATGAACAAGCTCATCTGGTTTTTCCCTTCTTACCAAACAACATCTATCATTTTGCTTTATTTAGTCCATCCTTTCATTTTATTAGATTGCAGAGGAGCATAAATGGTGTCTGTTTACATTCCTTGCTGATTCAGCTTGAAATGCTGACCAAGTATAGCTTGAGGAGTCTATAAAAAGAGGAGGTAGTTTCTGGTTCTCAGACATGTAAAGGTGTTCCTGGAAGCTCCAGACCCAGAGTGCAAATCAGTTAAGCCTCCTCGACGATTTTGAAACCTCAAATCCTTTGAAATAGTTGGCAGCCTGCCCGTTTCATATTTACAGTTACACAACTCACAACTCTTCCCCTCTGTGACTTCTAAAAGTTCCTCCTTCCTTTTTTTTCCTCTAGGTCCCTGGGCAGCATCACAACAGCTCCTCTGCCTTCCTCCCACTCTTCCCCACCTTCCCCCAGCCCTCCTCCCCTTTATCTTTCCCTCTCCTTAGTGTGGCACATTGTTCTGGGGAAATAGGTTGTTTGGAGTTCACACTTTGTTTTCCTGCTGTTTTTCTGGGAAGCTGGACGTGGCACGAAAGATATGGGAACAGCTCGTAGGAAATGGGTTTGTTTGGGGAAACAATAAAAGAGAAACAGCCTGCATACCTCTCTGCCTCTCCTGCATGTTGGAAGGCCTGGATTACAGTATGGAAAGATATTTTTGGGGTCATTTTTCAGTACAGTCCAAAGACAAGCAAATAAAAATATTTTCTTTTTGCATATCTTAACCTCTGCATCCACCCAGCTTCATTTCCTGTAACAACGTGTATTAAACACTTGTTGGTGAGGTGTGGGGAAAACCATCTTAAAGGTTTCTATTGCTGTGGCAAATGCATCTCACAGTTTTGGACAGGAGATTCTCTTCATTTGCATTGGCATTCTCAGTTCACTTTTCATCAATGATAGCAGCTGATTTTTTTTTTTTTTTTCTGGAGCTGATGTTGGTGCTGTTGCAAAAACCAGTCAATGTCAGAGCTACAGGGTCTGGTTTTTGACTTTTGATCACTTTGGTAATCACAAGTTTGAAAGAAATATTGCCACAGGGAAAAGCTGCAGGATTTTTCTTGCCACCACATCAAAGATATTGCCACATGCATTTTCCTTCTCTTCTTCACGTGTAAAATTAAAAATGGACCACAACCTGTTTCTGCTGCACGTGAGATCCAGCAGAGAGCCACAAGCTGCTGCCATCAGAAAATGGTTTGAGTTGGAAGATAAAGGTCAAATTTGTGAGGCAGATCTCTAGAAAAAGGAAAAAGAATTACACAGCTGAAAATTTTCTGAAGTAATTGTTTGTATTTTGTGATTTTGAAGATTTTATTTAGAAAGACATTGCTTAAATAAAGTAATAAGAACTTAGTTTAAAAGCAAAAGCACAGGTGTAAATGGGATTAGATTTTTTTTTTATACTGTCACAAAGCAATTTATTTGTGTGTATGTGAGAGTTTCTTTTTGGTATGAAACAACATTTTCTTCTAACCCATTGGTTTGGCTATTCCTCTAAATGCAATATATAAAAAAATAATACCAGCCCCTTGGACTGATTGTAGTTAATATTTGATCTAAAACAAATATCTTTATTTTACACTAGTTCAGCAGAGCAGGCTAAAAGGAAAAGCAGGCACTTAACTTCATTGCTGTTTCACTAAATCCTCTCCTGTGTGAGTCTTTGCACACAAAGAAATGAGTTAATGCTGTGACATTCAACCCCGTGTTAATTTCATTAGTCATGTTTTGTGGCAGACAACTAAAATAATGTGTACAGAAGTATGAATCAAGATATTCACTATAAACAATTATAGGAAAGTATGCTGGGCTATACACTGCAAAGGTTATCGTGACAGGAAGTCATATTTTACATACACAGTGGGCATATTTGGAAAGTTCATTCTGAATTTAGAAGGATTACCCATCTGAGCAATATTCCATATGCTCCTGAAATGAGGAATACCATGAGAGGCATGCAATACTAAATATGTGTATATCCAGTGTATACGTGGAAACTCCAGAATAAAAGGTGTCTGAGGAAAAGGGAGGGAGAATAACATAAACAAAAGATTTTCTGCTCCAATCCTGTGCAAAAATGGAGACCACTGTTAAGAGAGTAAATTTTTAAAGAGCAGTATGAATTTGTGGTTTAATTCCAGTTGTCTAATGTGGAGAAGTCAGTAAAGTATATAGAATTTCAGAATCGGGGAATGGTTTGGGTTAGAAGGGACCTTAAAGATCATTTTGTTCCCACCCTCTGCCACGGCAGGGACACCTTCCACTGTCCCAGGCTTCTCCAACCTCAGTGTCCAACCTGGCCTTGGACACTGCCAGGAATCCTGGGGCAGCCACAGCTGCTCTGGGCACCCTGTGCCAGCCCTGCCCACCCTCCCAGGGAGCAATTACATCAGGACAAAACACAATTGGAAGTGAATAAAAACACCCATACAAATAAAGATGGCTTGAGCAGCATTCGCAGGAGATTTCAAGCAAGGAGATCCATAAGAATTGAGTGTGGTCAGTGCTCTCTAAATGGTGAAGTGAGAGTTTTAAATACACGGGAAGGTTGACAGAGAGAACCACCTGAGATTTACCAGAACCACCTGAGATTTACCAGAACCACCTGAGATTCGCCAGCGCGCTGCTGCGGGTTTGGACTTGTTCCCACCCTTTTGTTTTCCCCAGTGATTTCCTTGGGGTAGGGGATGTTAGAAGCTGGGGCTGCCCTGCAAGTGCAGTGTTTGCAGCAGGAAGATGAGTGACCCTTCTCCTGGCACAGGCACGCTCACCCTCGCGTGTGCACGTGCGCGAACGCCACGCACGGAGCCTGCAGGGAAGTGATGGGTCAGGAGCAGCTCAGCCCGTGGCCTCCATCCAAGTGTTATTTCCCTCGTGCTCTCAGGCATTCCTAAAAAACGAAGCTTTGCTGGAAAGGAAACTCATTTGGATGTGCTTTTTCAGGTTTCCTCCATGCAGTGGCTGTAAAGATCTCTTCATTCCTCCCCGTTGCATTCCTAATGCTTTGCTGGTGGGCTTGTCCTTGGTACATGCTGTGCTTTAGGGAAAGGTGTTTTTACTTTAAACTTTAAACTTTTAACTTTTAACTTTAACTTTTAAAGTTATTTTTACTTTAAAATTTGCTTAGAGATTGAGATTCTCTAAAAACATGCATGTGTAGATATACTTAATATATATATATACACACACACATACATACATATATATATTACATATATAAAACAGGAGTGTGTAATTATATATCAAATATATCTATGGTGGGTCAACCCACCACAGTGAACAAATACTAAATGTAGCAGGACAAATTATAAATGTAATGTATAATCTTGTCGTTTTCCTTAGATGGTAAGGAAAAGAGTTGCAAATGTTACCATAACACTGGACAGATCTTTTGAACAAGGCTAAAAAAATAATGTTTAAAATTTTCTCAGTAAAGTTTCCAAACTTTTTTGAGGGTAGTTACTGAATACAAGGAAAAGGTTTAATTCTGGGCCGAGAATAACTCTGATTAACACACAGTAATTCTTGAAGAAACCCCAGTTGCACTGCAGGGCTGGTCAAGATGCAAAGGAGTTTAAGAGGAATAAAAAAAATGGATAAGATTGATAGTCTAGAGTGGAATCAGTGCTGTGTTTTGGGCACTTTTTGGTCCCAAGGTTCTTTCCCAATATGATTTTGATCTGTTAGCTCCTAGCAGGTGTGTGCAGCCTCAGTTCCCTTCCTGTCGGGCTCTGGGCCACTTTACAAACCTGCAACCTGCTTTGCAAAACAAATTTTTGCTGGAACGGTTTCTGAAAAAACACTCAAGATGTTTGTATTTTTTAACACAGTAGAATACTGGCTGTTCCTTCAGATTGATACAGTCTTGTATCTGAAAAGCAAAGTAGCAGCAACAGGCTGAGATAGAAATTAAAGGGTTCTACATCCAAGTTTTCCCAGGTATTTTAAAGGCCTAGAAGTTAGCCAAGCATGAAGGAGCAAAAAACGTCAAGCTTTCAAAGTTTATAATTGACAATACTCTCAAGATGAAAAGGAAGAAAAGTCTATTGTATTGAAAAAAAGTAATTCAAACTTCACTGCTCGAGCTCTTTCCATGGATGGAAGTGCTAAAATAAGCATACAAAGCTCCAGTTTCATTAAAAATGCAATATATTGTATGCAATATACAATCTGCAGGATATATTTGTATTGTTTCCAGCCCTGGTGATTTCAGGTTGACATAATCATTCAGGAATACGTATTCTGATCATTGTGCTGCTCCAACCCTGCACTCTCTTCATTCAGCTCATGGTGCAGCTGATAAAACCTGGTGTTGTCTCAGTCCTCAAGTATTTTTCCAGCACTTTGCTTGTCCAAGTGGAGATTTTTGAGGCCCACTTTCACTGAGGAGCCTGGTGCAGTTCTCTGGTTGTTGTGCATGGGCAGAGCTGCTTGCAAGCAGCTTGGAGCCCACCCAGGTGTTGAGAAGGTTGAAACAGGTGCAGGGTGGAAGTTTTCACCTGTGTGACATCTACAAAAGAGTTTCCTACTTCCATTTATTAAATCTTGGCTTGGTGTTGAACTCGTTCATTCACTTTGCTGACAGATAAAAACTGCAAGTGAAATAATTGATTGTGAAATGGCAACTCTTTAAATCAGGTGCTGTTGCTTGCTCTGGAAGTTTCTCTACTCAGTGTGATAATTTTAATGTGTGAAATGCAGGGTGGTCCCAAACACATCATCCCTTGGAACGAGGGAGATATGTTTTCTAAGACCAATTTTTAGGAATTCTGACCAAAGTTCCACCATCTGCAATAACGGAATGGTGATTTTTTTATTTTCTGAAGCCCTCGCAGACGTGGAGTTGAATGGCTCATGCTGCAAATATTACCTTACGGTTTGCTGACATTTCAGGAATGACAGTTTATTAGAAATTGGGATAAAGCACCAGGGTCTGCATTTGAATTTATAATATTTCAGAATTTGTTCATTAAGACACAAAATATTAAGCCTTTGGGCTTAGCCACGAGGGCTCTGTTCACATTAGCAGTGAAGTCAGAGTTACGCAGAGAGAGCTGCAGGATCAGGGCTCAAACATCTGCTGCTGTTTCCCAGAAAGGAATCTAGCCTGCAATTTCATAACATCAGCTTGATGGATGCTTGATTATTCCTTTTTTCAAGTGGGGCTCCAAACATCCTTGTATTTTTCTCAGCAAGAGGTGAGGAGAGCTGATAAGTGGCAGCACCGAGCCTGTGTTTGGATTAACACGGAGTCTCCAAGTGCTCCCTGAAAGGAGTGGAGGATGTTGGCTGAGCTGGCAATCAGATTCTCATGGGTGGAGGTGAGGACAACATCTGTCTTTCCTATCTTGTACTTGCCAAGGCTTTTTGTTGTTCCTGAACTCTCCTCATGAATATAATATGTGGGTTTTTGTCTGATCTAATGAATCCAGGACCCGGAGATTTAGAAGGAAAACATATTCCAGATGTGTGTTGCAATTCTTGACTCAGGTGACTGCATTTTAAGCAGTAACCTTTTCCAGTATGTTCCCCACACCATATTGAATATCCTCCTTCTGCAAACGGTCAGGAGAGACTTGTACAAGCATCATGATTAATAAACTACAGCAAGGCTAAAACATCAATCATTTGCCTTTTGTTTCACCCGATTGCTGCTGGATGCAATGAATCCGAGGCTCAAAGGCTTGGCTTTGGAGCAGGGCTGCAGATTTAGGCTCTTCAGGCAGTTCAACCCCAGCTTGTGCAGTGGTGCAGATGTGAGCAGAGCCTCAGACTGGAAGAGTTCCCAACTGCTAAGGGGGGGTTCTGGTGTCCAGCCTCCCTGTGCTCCCTGTTCCAGCCTGGAAATGACATTCCTGGCCTGTTGGGAATTAGGTTTTCACTCCAGATGAGCAGCTTCCCTAGAGCATCAGAAGATGCAGTCTGAGGGGGGGATAGGTAGAAGAGCAGCCAGCAAGAAGAGTGACTTGGTCAAATCTTGTGCCCTGTGTACTCTCCTCCATGCTCTCACCTGTCCTTGCTTGCAGCGACAGCTGTAATTCAATTTACAAACCTTCAGCAACAAATGCTATCAGTTATACAAGGGTTACCAAGAGCACTAAAGCATGGAAACACTTGAGCTAATTGCACAGCCTTAATGAGAACAATCTTCCCTCAGAAAATGCAGGTCCTCTCCAAATGTGACTGTTTATTAGAAAGTTTTAACATCTGCAAAACACACGCTGGTGTGTTACAATTAATCCTCATAATAAACAGTTTGGTGAAAGTTTTCGTATAACAGCTTTCGGTCTAATTTAGAATGAAAATAAGTTGCAGAATGTCAGAATTCTTTTGAGAACAGAGAGGTTTTTCTGACCAACTGTAGACATCTGAGAAGTGATAAGAAACAGCCCGTGTCTGAATGGATTGTGGCTGTGGGGAGGTCAAAGCTTGTGCTTACCTATGTGTTATCATGAAATCAGATTAGAAAAGTAAAATGTGTTTACATCAATGAGGAGAAATATTGTAAAGCTGGTGTCAAAATTAGATTGTATAAATGCAATGCATATGGCAAAGTTAATTAAAAGTTCTTTATTGCAGTGTTGTTGTAAGCCAAGGGTAACAAGTCCTTTTGGGAGTCTGGGAATGCTGTCTGAAGAAGCAAAAAATGCATTTTATTTCTGTGGCATCTCAATGTACAATGAGGGGTTTTGCTGTGTTCGTGTCCCCTCATTCATCTTCCTCTTTGGGTTCAGTTCTTGCCTAACCCTGTCCAACCTGGCCTTGGACACTTCCAAAGATGGGAAATCCACAATTTATCTGGATAACCTGTACCGGGGCCTCACCACCCTCACAGCCAAGGATTTCATCCTAAAATATAATATAAACCTGTCCTCCTCCAGTTTAAAACCATTGCTCATGAAAAAAAAAACATAGTTCACAATTTAAAACCATTGTTCATTCTAACAGTGACCTCCAAAGTACTTTAAAATCCTGCTGCTGTGTTTATTCCCCAATATCCCTCATCCCAAGCAAATTCTGTTGCACAACCACATACCTTATTGTCTTGTGTTGCCATTTCTTAAGTCTGACCAAACTTTAGAGAAAAAAAAAAAAAGTCTTTGTCCTTAGTTCCTGACATTGCATTTAAAGGAGAGGGCAGCTTGCATGTGCTTCTCATGATGGGAACTACTTCAATCACATTTCCTGTAACTTCATGTTTCTAGGCCAAGTAATCCAGCATTTGATTAAGTAAACACCTTTGTCCTAATGACTTTATGCCTACTTTAAAGGCGTTGCTGCACCTATTGTTCTACAGATTTGTCAGTCTGTTATTCTTTTTCTTTTTTTAAACTTATCAGTGAAGTGTAAGTCAAAACCAAATAGAGCAATCGTTTTGTTCTTTTATCATCAGTACAGAAAGTCCAAGGGAGAAGCCAGGATTGGCATAGTACAAGCAATTAAAATATAAAAGGAATTTAATGAAGGAACATGGGTTTGTTTGGGTTTTGTGGAGGGATTTTTTGCTGTGATGTCATGAGAGGAAATATGTGGAGAAAGGAAGATGAAATAAAGGAAATTCATGTTAAATATTGACCTCAAATACCAGCAGCTCTGATTCACAGACTTACATGAAAGACCCTTCCCACCTTCTCCTTTTAAGCTCCATGTGTTGTTTTCTGCATATCCCTTTGCTCCAGACATTAATTACTAGAAATTAAAGGCTTCATTTCTGAGATGTCATTGAGAATATGTTGCATCACATGAAATCCAGGAAGATGATCCATTCACTCCTAAAATGATTGTCAAAAAAGTACAAACCTTTGCAAAACTGAAAGAAGCCAGTACTGCATCTATTTTGTAATAATTATTAATGTTTACATTTCTTTATCCCACTTATGACTTGATGTTGCCAAACTTTTCCAGAGACAGCATTAATATGGATGAGAAAAAGAGATTAACATGTAAATGAGTAATGAAAAGCATTTACTAGGAAGAGAACTGGCATCCATATGTAATAAAACCTTGCCAAACATTGTCAGTATTAATAGCTTTGTTTACATTTATATATGGCCAGACCCTGCTGCTATTTTTTCATGATGGTGAGTTCTGACAATTCTTGTATTAGATTTGGTCCAGGAGCTTGCATTTGCAATTATAACACAAAACAGATTTTAAAATCCCTGTATTTAGGAAAGAAAACCCACATTGCTTTCTGTTAGCTGTTCCAGGACAGCAGTTTGCTCTTGGAGCCTTCCTTTCACAGCTCACAGTTTGGGGACACCAGAGTTATGCCCATTATCAGAAATTATTGTGTAACTGAGAAATTCCTATTGCTGGGGGCTGTTTCCATGCTTTTCCCTAGGATGAGCTTCAGGGGTGGTTCTGCCAGGTTGGTAAAGTTCTGGTTGTTCAGCATCCCTGAGCCTTGTGAGGTCAGTAGATTCAGAAAAGCCTGGGCCAGAAATCCTCTCCTTTGAGTGGCCTAAGTTGATCCTGGGCTGGAGCCCCCCTGCTCTGGAGCCAGGCTGGGAGAGCTGGGGGTGCTCACCTGGAGAAGAGAAGGATCCAGGGAAACCTCAGAGCCCTTTCCAGGGACTAAAGGGGCTCCAGGAGAGCTGGAGAGGGACTAGGGACAAGGGATGGAGGGACAGGACACAGGGAATGGCTTCCCACTGCCAGAGGGCAGGGATGGAAGGGATTTTGGGAATTAGGAATTCCTGCCTGTGTGGATGGTGAGGCCCCAGAGCAGCTGTGGTTGCCCCTGGATCCCTGAAAATGTCCAAAGCCAGGTTGGACATTGGGGCTTGGAGCCACCTGGGATAGGGGAAGGTGTCCTTGCCTTAAGAGGGACCTTAAAAATCATCTTATGCTGGGAGGGGACACCTCAAACATTAAAAAATTTGAAGATGTTTTTGGTGTGACTGCCAAGGGATAAAACTGACATTTTCCCAAGGATGTTACAGCTCCTTGAAATCTTGAGATTATGTGGAGGTGCTGGAAGGAAAGGAAAGGAAAATGAAGTTCTTCATTTCTGAGCACCAAATGGATCAGCCACCACCATAAATTCCCTAAATCCCTGCTC
Source organism: Acridotheres tristis (assembly GCA_037013685.1). NCBI lineage: Eukaryota > Metazoa > Chordata > Aves > Passeriformes > Sturnidae > Acridotheres > Acridotheres tristis. The sequence goes on from CM072884.1 coordinate 111,963,081, forward strand.
CAGACCCTTCCTAGCCAGGAGCTCTTGAGTAAGGCTTTGGAAGAGGTTTCCCAGAACAGCTGTGGCTGCCCCTGGATCCCTGGCAGTGCCCAAGGCCAGGTTGGACATTGGGGTTGTCCCTGCCATGGCAGGGGGGGTGAAATGGATGCCTGGAGAGGTTGCCTGGAACAGAGGCTGGACAGAGTTAAAGGAATAAAGCAGGGATTTATTCAAAAGCTTTCAAAGGATTCACCTTGGGCAGTACAGGAGCCCGGCTGTGGCTCCACCCAAGATGGACCCAGAGTCACGAGTTTTCACACTTTTATAAGTTTTGGTCCATTTCCATATTGGGGTTCATTGTCCAGTTCCAGCTCCAGGTTCTGCAGTCCCATCCTCCCAGATTCTCTCCTCAGTTCTCTGCTGTTTGCACTTTTTGGGGCTGAAGCTGCAGCGTGTCCTTGGTTCTGGGGCTGGAAAAGGATTGTTCTGTGTGCCTGAGCTGGGAGGAGAACTTGTAACACTTTATATGGAGTTCAGAGTTATATACTAATGCAGTGCAGAATCTGGAAAACACGAAAGCTAAAACTTAAGGCATTAGGATGTGGTGATCTTTTAGTTTCGTCCTACCCAAACCATTCTTTGATTCTCTGATTTAAGATCTCTGAGAGGAAGACGAGGTTGAAGAGGACATGAGGGTGATTCCAGCATGGGCCACGTTCTTCAGTTGTGCTGACTCCTCAGCATCTTGCAGAGGCTTCCATGGCTGGTGCAGCTTTTGTCACCCAGGGAGGGATGATCCATGTCCTGCTGTCCTTCCTGGCCAGCCAGGACCAGGAGGGTGAATGTCAGAGGCTGAGTGCACATTAATGAGGCTCCACAGAGGGCCTGACCCACAGCACACAGAGCTGGCAGGAGCTCAGTTATTCCTCCAGAGCCTTCCCAGACCTGTCAGCGAGCACTGACTGATAACCAGCAGGATGGAGCACAGATGAGTGCTGTTAAACCACAGCTAAACTCAGGCTGAGCTTGCTTTCTCCATGAATTTTGCTCTGAAATGTGAAGTTTAGGTCTCTCTTGGGCTCATTTATGTTTGTCTTGTTTGGTATCTGTAGTTGTAGATATTCACACAGCCCTAGGTAATTGGGTTCATATTTCCAGCATTTACTATACTCGTCAAGAAATTTAAATGTTTGCACTTTGTCTGTTCAGGGAACACGAGCACCTGTAGTACAAGCAGTGTTTGTTGTCATTAGTAATGCCAATAAATATAAAACCCTTTTTATCTTGTTCTTTACATTTATACTTACCCTAAATATCCATAAATTAACTTATATTAGGTGGAGTAATTTTTAATAGGAACCAGAAAAATTTGCTTTGTTTCACTTGTGTGGGGGAAGATGAGAAATAAATCCATTATTATATAGTGCTTGATGCCTGTTTTGAAAAAGTCTATTAGTAAATGGTTTACAAAGTTAAATGTTTTATTTACAATCTGTATCAGCTTTGTCATGCATAATTCACACTTCATTGTATTTACTGGAGCTAACTCTTCCAAAATTAACGTTTTGTTATGTGTTTTTGGTGTCATGGATTGGGACAGAGAAGAGGGAAGTGTGGATTCAGTAGTGTCAAGCATGGGATGCATGGTGATCATCTGGCCACGTTCTGTTTGTGTACATGTATATATTTAATTTTGGGGAGTTACTTCATGAAAAAATCTCTTGGACTGCTGAGAAAGAACTCTTTATTTTCCTCCCAGTGTAACATCTTTCTTTAGTTCTTGTTACATGAGGGATCATGTACATGCTACTTTATAATCCAAGCACATCAAATTCCCTGCTGTCTCTCAGTGCAGCCAGGGAAGAATAAGAATCCTTGGGGACCAAGGAACCAGTGGCCATCCCCCCCACACCTCCTTGGTCTGCAGGTTTTCTCAGAAAAGGCTCTTCAGAAAAGTTTCAGACCACCAACAGCAAAGGTTTCTGGCATGAGAGGCATGACAAAAAGGGGAGGTGTTATTCTGGCATCCTTTTTGTCTCACAGAACCAAAGAGGCAGAGGTAGCTGGTTGCAGGTTGGTGGGAGGGCGTGCAGAACACAGAAGGAAGGGTGGTAACTGAGGAGCCACTGGTGGCAACCTAGTGGTGATCTTTGCACTCAAATGACATCCGAAAACCAGTAGTAAAGAGGTTCAGATCACTGCCTGAACTCTGTGTTAGTGTTAGTAATTCAATCTCGAGTCTCAGAGCACTCGAAGGGCCTGAGATCCCATTCTCCAAATCCTGGGATTAAGGGGGTGATCACAGTTTTCACGAGTGGTAGGAATCTGGAAGTGATGTCCCCACCTTTGCAGCTGCAGAACAAACTATGAATATTAGCAGAGTGCACCCCAAGGGCTCACAAACCAGATGGATAAAAAGAAGGAGGGATGTAGAATCACACAACATCCAGGGTTGAAAGAAACCCACAAGGATGAAGTCCAGCTCTTATCCCTGCACAGAACATCTGCAAGAGTCACACCATGGGTCTGGAAATGAACAAACACTGATTTTTAGGGCAGCATGTGACTGCTGGAGCTTGGCAAAGCCCTCTTCCAGGGAGGGTGGGAGCCTGCAGACAGCCACCCACCCTCCCATGGATGGGGAACTCCCATCCCTTTTCTGTCTCCCTTCTCCTCTGCTGACAGGACCAGGCATTTCTGGCCGTCAGCAGCAGATCTGGCAGGAGCACAGCCCACCCACGCTGCCTCACAGAGCTCCCTGCCCCGACTCTGGCTCAGGATTCCCCCACTCCCTGATCCTTGGCCCCCACGCTCACAGCCGTGGCCAGCTGGCCCGGCCTCCCCCTCAGCTGCTGTCAGCCCCTGGGCTCACACGGAGCCTCCTCGCTGGCCCAGGGCTGGGGATTGTCCCCACAGTGGCAGGGCTGCACCCCTGCTCCATTCCGTGCCACAGGGCCACGATGGAGTCACACACTGGGCTAGTGACCTTTCACAGGGTCACTGAGCTTGGAAAAGCCCTCCCAGCCCATCCCAAGCCGTGCCCAGTGCCCACCTTGTCACTGGGTGCCACGTCCTTGGACACCCCCAGGGGTGGGGAGTCCAAACCTCCCTGAGCAGCCCCTGCCAGTGCTTGAATTTGCACCCTTATGCATGTTGTGACCCCTGGGGAAGGTGGATTTCCTCAGAATTCTGCTTTTGGAGGGTGCCCCTCGAACTGGGCACTGCTGGAGGACAGCAGGAGTGTGGGATGGGTCCCTTCAGGAGTTTCAGCTCTTTCCCAGCTTCCTGATGGACGTGTTAGCCACAGCACCATCCTGAGCCTGGCCCAGGCCTCGCTCACAAGACTCAACTCCAGTAGCTCAGGGACGGAGGGATAGAGGGTCACTGTCCCTCCCTCTGGTGTCTGTCTGCCCTCCAGACAGACGTGATGGCACTCAGGGACCTGCTGCCCTCCATGTCCATCACCCCAGTGCTGCCATGAGAAGGGTGGGAATCCCTTCCCACAGCTCCAGAGTGGGGTTTCCACCAGGAGGAGGGAGGTGGCTGGAGGGCATGGTGTCCCTGGATTAGAGGCTGAGCCCACATCTCTTTGGCTCATGGTCCAGAATTGATTTGGCCTGGGTTCCTGGATCCCAGCAGGTCAGCAGGGCCTGGATTTGGGTTGCTCCTCTCAATTTGTGCTGCATCCAGCAGTTCTCATCCTCTGCATCACTCCTGAGACCCCCCAGACCCGAGCTTGGCTGCACACCCTGCCCTCTCCTCTGTTCCCAAGTGTTTGGTAGTGTGTGTCTGCATCTGCTCTGGGAGGGTGTCCCCAGGGAGAGGTTCCCCTGTCCTCCTGTCACTTGCTGACAACATCTGTCCCCATGGGTCGTCACCTTCAATGACAACAGTGCTGTGCCTAAAAACTAATAGAGCACAACAGAACAGAATCACTGGGTTGGAAGAGACCTTTGAGAACACTGAGTCCAACCCATGCCCTAACACCTCAACTGAACCATGGCACCGAGTGCCACATCCAGTCTTTTTTTATATATCCAGGGATGGTGATTCCACCAGCTCCCCGGGCAGACAATTCCAAAACCTTTTTCCTAACATCCAACCTAAATTTTCCTTGATGCATGAGGCTGTCCACCTCCCTGTGAGATAGACAAGCCCTTTTTTTTTCCTGGGGAACACAGTGATGTGTGTCCTGAGCTGTGGCTGCACTGACCTCTCTGTGCTTTGCAGGAAGCGTTATCGGTGGTGAGCGAAGACCAGTCCCTGTTCGAGTGTGCCTACGGATCTCCCCACCTCACCAAGACAGAGATGACGGCCTCCTCCTCCAGTGAATATGGCCAGACCTCCAAGATGAGCCCACGTGTCCCTCAGCAGGACTGGTTGTCACAGCCCCCGGCCAGAGTCACCATCAAGATGGAGTGTAACCCCAACCAGGTTAACGGGTCAAGGTAATGAGGCTGCTCAGCAGCAGGGATTTTGGTGATGGGTGTGGCTCAGTTGTCTAAATCTCTGTATTTAGCACCATTTTAGGTGCCTCAGGATATCCCACCTGGCCCCTGCTGCCATCCCAGGGTGTCCTACCTTGACCTGCCAGCCGTGTTCAGGTGTTACAGGGGGTCTAAAGCAGGCACAGACTTCTCCTGAGCTTATGCAATACCTTTCCTCTGACTGTGGATAATTTTTGAATGTGAATTTGCTTAGCACACCAGATGAAAGAACATATATTAAAGTTAATAAAATGGGGATTTGCTGTAGCCTGGAGCAGCACCACTGATCCATTGAAGGGTGTGGTGTGTGTGATCTAGCACTCCATGCAAGTTTTCAAATCCTGCAATTCGGGCAGTTGCCTTTGCTCCAAAGATAACCAAACAAGGGAACATTGGAAGTAAAATCTTATAATGGCAGAGGGTGTGAACTATTGATCTTTCCTTTTGTATTTACTGTAAACATAATGCCAAAAAGTGGAGCTAGATTTAAGAACTCACACTGAAAAAACAGCATAAATACGGAGGCAGGCAGAGGAGTAGAGAGAAATTACTCATCTCAACAGGCAGTAGCCACAGAATATCTGTGTATTAACTGCAGTTTCAGGACATTTTTTTGGGAATGTCACTATAAAGGAGACTTGTATCAATTAGGCTGCAAAGGTATTGCAGTGGATTTTTGGGTATTGACTGATGGCTTTCCCAAACTTTGGAGCACCTTGTGGGACATCTGAAAAAACACAATGAAGATTTTTTTTTTTTCAAGGAAACTATCCAAACAAGTGCTTTCCTGTCTAAAATGCCTGACTGTCAAAACAGTTTTCCTTTGGTGTTGCTGAAGGGCAAAGGTCCAGAAGAGTCAGTTGCTGACAATTGTTGGTGATGTACCAGTGGAGCCTGTGCTTCACACGTCTCTGTCACAAGCACCTGGGTTTTAATCTCATCTCCCAGGATCAGTTGTTCAGGAAAACCTCAGCCCTGGGCTCTGTGGTTGCTGTTCACAGTTGCTGTGCTGATGTGAGGAGCACCACAAGCAGGGCAAAGTGGTTTGCCAGCTTATCACACCTCCTCTGTTCTGTGGTGAGGATGGAAATTGTGCTGAAGCCAAATCAGAATTTCCAGTCAGTAGTCAAAGATTTCAGATACGTAGAAATCGATGGTGAGCTGAAGTTACAAAGAATTACAGGAAGTCTTCTTGTAAGGCTGCTTATTCAGAAGTTCAGGTGTCTTTAATCTGTTTCAGTGTCTTTTTTTTTTTGTGCTAAGCAAATGCACAGGTATAATCACAAATTGTGTATTGATTCAAAATCAGTCTTGAAATTTGTTACAGCCCTTTCCTGGTGAAAGATCACTGCAGAGTTCCTAAGTGGAGACAGCAAGGGAAATTCATACTTCACTACAGTTCCTAAGGCATGACTTGCTGAAAAAGAAAAAAAAATAAAAAATCCTCACAAGCTACAAAAAAAAAGATTAGCTGAAGAACAAAAACTATTGCATGCTCATACTATACACAAAAAGAATTTTAAAAAATTATTGTCATTTAAAAACACTGTTTATTTCGTCAGAGAAGTTTTACTTTATAGGGCCTAACTGATGCCTGAAAAAAATAGATCTTAATACACTTTTAAGGGAGAAGTAACACTGCCAATCAACAAAAATAAATATATTGTGGCATTTCTAAATCTCACAGACATGTGTGTATGTAATATGTAGTGTTATTACACTCTGGGAATTGAAATGTGGCATTCCTGCCAGTTTTAGGGAAAACAAAGTATGTATCAGATTGTGCTTCCCTGCCTTTATATAAGTTACTTTGCATTTTCCTTTCTGCAGAAGCCTTCCCCACTCTCCTCTTTTGCAGTCCATAAACTTATTTCCTTAAATAATATTATTAAATGATAATATTTCCTCAGTTCTTAAAATGCTTTGTATGTTAAATAATACCACAAGCAGTACCTGGAGCGCTTGGAGCTGCGTTTCATTTTTAGTAAAACTGTACCTGCTCTGTTTAGACCCATTTTAAAATCTGAATTGTCCCAGAGGAGTCTAAAATACAACCTCCCATTGCAGAGCCATGCAAGTGCTGCCCTGAGGATCTCCAGGGCATCCTCTGTAATTGTCCTCCCACCTGGGCACCTGGATCTCAGTAATTCAGGATGCAGAGCAAGGAATGAGATCCCATGAAGTGGTGGCCAGGGAGAAGTAAACATTGCAGTTTTTTACTGTCCAGCTCTCCCCTCTCCCTGTGTCAGTGCTTCCTGGCCATATATTCTGTCCTTTGGAAGAGGCTATGAAATTTTGGGAGTATACTGAACCCCTCAGACTTCCCCAGTTGAGCACTCACTCAGAGAAGAAATGTGTCTCCTCTGCTAGGACTTTCCCCATGTAATTTAATTGTAATTTAATGTAATTGCCCTCCATTAAATTCCAAAACTTAACAGTCTCAGAGCTGGCATTCCTGTGAATATCAGAGAAATGCTATTAGAATGAAATTACAGGGTTATTTTCAGTGTGCTGCACAGGAATTAGAGACCCACTTTTCTTTAACAATAACAGTATTTTTCAAGATAAACCCTGCAACCCAGCACCACAAAATACGGCCTAGGGGCTTACCTTAAATTAAATAAAGCAAGAAAAGTTTAAATTAAAGCTGTCATTTACCTGGCTGTTGTTGCATATAAAATGCAGGTTGTCACAGGTGGTATCAAATTGAGTTTCTTTAAGTACTTTAATTCTGTTCTTTCCAGGTACATAAATCTAATGAGACCTTTTGTGCTACCCTACAGTCAATCTTTTACCTGAATGTAACAATCCTCCTGTTTCCTGCTATTTATTGCTCCTGGGTCAGGCCAGAAGATTCACCCTGTAGTATAAATCTGGAAGTTGCATATGCCACGCTGTTACTTTGCTGTTTATTGTTCTTTATATATTTTATCAAATTTGGCATGAGCAATTCTACCACAATGAGGGCAATTCATGCCATGCATTTAAGGAGAAATTCACTCCGTGGAAATGCTCTCACGAGGCTCTGGGTACTGCTAAAACAACATTTAAATCCATGGATTTCCCAGTCATCTTGGAATACACTCACCCATGGGGCTCTGCCATGCCCATGGGTGGGACTACACAAAGGTACCTTGGAATAATGACATTTACTGTAGGTAATCCATCTTTTTCAGGCAGGCTGGAGTGGAACACAGAGTCTTATTCAGGCCACAGATAAATTTCTCTTGCCATGAGCAGCGTGATGATTTCATTGGAGAAGTATTTTGAAAGTTAACTGCAGTGAAAGCACAGCAGAAGCTTTCCAACATCAGCTTGGCTGATAGAGAAGTTTTAAAGAAATGCCAGAAATAATTAGTTGTCCTTAGGATTTAATCATGTGCAAAATGTTGGTTTAAGTGCTACCAGTTGTTGCTTGAAAACCATTTGAGAATGAAATTATCACTTAATACATCTTTTGTGCTGGCTCTTTTGGGAAATACCATTTTTCTTTGCATGTAACTGCCTGAATTTTCATCAAAGAGCCTCTGTACTCTGGGTTCAGAACGTCTGACACATAGGAGGACTTTTCAGAGTCCAGGGTGAACTTCAGTTTCTTTACTGGTGTTTTTTTTTTCTTTTTCCCTTGATGTAAAGTCTCCTAAGGAGTAGATTCTTTGTGCCATACAAACCAGCAAACTGGAATGGGGAGCCCTTGAGGTGCCTTGTGCTGTCAAGATGTGTGACAGCTGCTGTGCCCAGGCCCTGGGGAGGGAGAATTCATCCCTGTGGAGCTCTGTATTCCAACAGACCCATCCTGCTCCCAGCATCCAGGCTGGCAAGCTGCCAGCACCTCTGTGTCATGGTGTGTGATACTGGTGGATCTAATTTAGGGCATTTAAGCAACTCCACAGAATCACTGAATCGTGGAATTGTTGGGGTTGGAAGGCACCTCTGGGAGATCATTCCTGTCGCCAAGGCAGGGTCACTTGGAGCAGGTGACACAGGGACACATCCAGGTGGCTTTGGAATGTCCCCAGAGAAAGAGACTCATTGTTCTACCTGGGCAGCTGTTCCAGTGCTCTGCCACCCATAGAGAAAAGAAATTCTTCCCCCTGTTGAGGTGGAACATCTTGTGGTTCAGTTTATGGTCATGGATCCTCATCCTGTCCCTGAAAACTCTGGCCCCATCCTCTTAACCCCCACCTGGTGAGCATCCAGCACGTGGAGGGGCAGGGCTGATGTGGATCCACCACCCTGACATCACTTGTTTTCCCAGGGCATGGCTTTTTCCAGCCCTGGAGCACCAACCCCAGGGCAGAGCGTGGTGCCACGTCCCTTCCACATCTGGTGGCACACCACTGGCATCCAGCCTGGCATTCCTGGGAAACCTCAGCTCAGACTAAACAACAAGCCTGGCCCAACCCCCAGCAGCCCCTGGGGTTCTGTCTCCAGTGATGCTGTGATGATTCTTTTTATCTTTCCTTTTTATATACCTTTTATACACTCTCCATACCCTTAACGTACATCCTTGTAATTCTTTAAACCTAATATCTCAACTCTACTAAGCCAAAAAACCAAACGTCCTAAAAAGCTTACAATTAAAAAACCTTTAGCTGACTTAAAAAACAAAAGCCCCCTCTAAAACATATCATATAGACTAAAATTTTGCCTATCTAAAAGAAATGCTTTAAAATAGAAAAATGTCACGCTATTCATTTAAGCCTCTCATTAAAGCGTCTTTGTTAAATGTGCTAATTTACAAAATCTATAAAACTGTATATGCAATCTGTGATATATATCCATTTCAACATATTCCACCTCAACAAATAATTACATCATAAAAATCCTTGTTAAATACCAAAATAAAAACCCTTGATCCCTTAACCGTGTTCTCTTAACCGTGTCTAAAACCAAAGGAAAGGCATCACCAACAGAGTCAGCCCCTGCTGCAGCCCAGGGCAGAACTGGGAAATGTGTCCTAAGAGGAGGATTTTCCTTATTGGAGCTGCCTGTGTAAGGTATTATTAATTTTGCCTAAGAAGACATTGATTATCTCAGACTGATAATCCTTTTTCCCAGTGACTGGGTGGTTGGTGGAGTGGCTGCCTACCAAGCTGGGAAAATGGCAAAGTCAGGATGTGTGGGTGCTTCAAGAAGCTCCTCTTTGCTCTGAAAATCCACCAGCTTAACACGAGCACTTGCCTGTGTGTGGGGGCATGGTTTGGCTCTGTTCTTGAGGCAAACATGTTGCCAAGGAGAAAAACAAACTCAGCTCACCAATACTACAACTATTTTATTTTTTTGGAAGCTTTTTGGGGGGTGCTGGGCTGGCAGGTGCTGAATAAGAAGCATTCCTGTCTGGGATAATGGGCTCATTCATAATTATCATGGCTACATTTGAGATTGACCACTGAACTCCCAGCAACCAAAGGCTTTCAGATGGGCAATGAAATATAAAAATAATCTTCAAAGAATGACATAGGACCCCACAAGAGCTGTGATCGTTGTCACTGTTTAGGACTATTGACATTATTGGTTTTTTATTTCCTGTAGAGGGTTCACTGTGTCCAGAGCACTCGGAGCTGGTGGTGATTTTTTTTCCTCTGCCCTGTCATTAGTGGGTGTTTCATTTTGATCAGGGCAGCATCAGTGGGGGTGTTCAGTATTTAAAGTTTAGGAATATCTTTTTAAGACAAAACAGAAGGTGAGGAAAAGTGGCTAATCATGGACTTTAGCATTTTGCACCCTCACAGCCCCTTAGTGCTAATCATGAAAATCAGCAGACATTCCACAGACATGGGGGATTATGGTTCCCATACAAATGTCACTTCTGTTTATGCCTGGCATGCTCTATTTTCCTAACTTTCTATATGATCCCTGCCCACAAAAGAAGGCACGTGTGGTTTTGGAAGGGCCCCATCTCCTGGTATTTCGTATTTTATGAAACCACAAATACAACAGCCTTACAAGCTCTTGAAATGAAATACAATTTGAGAAATGTAATCCATTACCGTCATAATAGAATTTCTAGAAAAATAATACAAGAAAAACAAGAGAAAATAGGTCCTGAAAGTTATAGGCCAACTGGGAAGTCGTTGTGGCTTTGGCCTAGCTATCACCATGTCAAACCTCAGCCTTGTCCCAGGCAGCAATCTAATTGTAAATTATGTATATACAGAACATCATTTCTTAGCTTTGGCTTTTCGTGACCCCCTTCCCTGCTTTCCCTTTCTTCACTCCAACCTGACACGTAAGAAATATTGAAGTGTTTGCACTAATGGAGAAATGACAACGTGCAGTCAAACTTAAACCAGCTGTTTCCCCACACTGGGAGCACAAAGAGCCAGGCTGGGAATATTTACAGCTTGAGTGGCCTCTAGTGAGCCAGACACTGACTGCCTGCATTTGCCACCATGGCCTTGAGGCTCAAAGCAGCTGTGGGTTGCAGGGGAGATGGGGAAAGCTAATGGGGAAGAAAATAAAAAAGAAAATGCAAAGATTGAATTAGCCAAATTCATTGTTTGATTGGAGATGAATCGTTGCTGCGTGCACAGCTTGGTAAAAAAGCACCTTGTGTTGTGTTCACAGAAAGCCAACAGCTCTTTGTGTGCTGTCATGGGAGAAAGGAGCCAGAGGTGCCTCCAGGGGACATCTCTGAGTGACCCTCAGGGTTCAGTGATCCCCAGGTAACCCTGAGCACCCCAAGAGAAGTGTTTGCCCCAGATTTGGGTGCTGTGCTGGCAGAGGGATGCCCCATTCCAGCCTCTCCATGGCCCATGGTTGCTGGTCCATGCAAAGCCCAACACGGAGCAGAGTCATGACTGAGTGGCCCAGGGTGCAGTTTCCTTTCCTTTTCTTTTTTATTTTCTTTTTTATTTTCTTTCTTTATTTTCTTTTCTTATTTTATTTTTTATTTTCTTTCTTTATTTTCTTTTTTATTTTCTTTCTTTATTTTCTTTTCTTATTTTATTTTTTATTTTCTTTATTTTCTTATTTTCATTTTTATTTTCTTTCTTTCTTTCTTTCTTTCTTTCTTTCTTTCTTTCTTTCTTTCTTTCTTTCTTTTCTTTCTTTCTTTCTTTCTTTCTTTCTTTCTTTCTTTCTTTCTTTCTTTCTCTCTTTCTTTCTCTCTTTATTTCTTTCATCTTAAGATTGCATTTGACACCTTTTAACAAATATTAGCCATGGCGTCAGCACCAGTTTAAGCAGCTTTAGCCAGTGGTGTGTTTCTGAGGGATTTCCCTGCCTTCCACAGATCTGGCAGCTCATTCCCACCCTGGCCATCCCTTTTCCAGTTACTGACCCACTCATTTATTTACTTCTTGGTGTACAGCTCCCAGCCCAGGTCACTGGGCACTTTGGCAAAAGCCTGGGGGAGCACCCCAGGGATATTTCAACCAGTGTGAGTTTTCTGGTATTTTCATGCCCCTGTTGTGCTGGAGTTCTCTGTGGGAAATTTTACTTTCATAAGAAGTCTTGGAAGAGAGTCCAGAGGAGGCAGCAGGATGAGCAGAGGAATGGAGCAGCTCTGCTGGGAGGAAAGGCTGGCACAGCTGGGATTGTTCAGCCTGGAGAGGAGAAGCTTTGGGCTGAGCTCAGGGTGGCCTTGCAGGGCCTGAAGGAGCTGGGAAGAAAGATGGAAACAGAATATTCACAAGGGATGGAGTGACAGGACAAGAAGGGATGAGAGAAAGGGAAAGAGAGTAGGGTTAGATTAAATATTGGGAAGAAATTCTTTAGTATGAGGGTGGGCAGGGCTGGCACAGGGTGCCCAGAGCAGCTGTGGCTGCCCCTGGATCCCTGGCAGTGCCCAAGGCCAGGTTGGACATTGGGGCTGGAGCAGCCTGGGACAGTGGGAGGTGTCCCTGCCATGGCAGGGGTGGCACTGGATGACTTTTAAGGACTCTTTCATTCTTTCTGACTGCCTTGCTGTCTTGTTTTTCTTTGAAGTTACATAGCAGGGGTGGAACTGAGTGATCTTCCAGTTCCCTCCCAACCCAAACCATTCTGGGATTCTCTCAAAAGTGCTGAGGCCTCCAAAATCACCCCTGGAAGTGTTTTCAGAGTCTCAGCACAGGCTCCTTCTCACCTAGGAGCATCTGGGTGTCCCCACTGTACTTCAAAGTAATAAATTCTGGGGAAGTTTCAGGTTTTTTCTTCATGGGCCACTTTTTCAGTGACAAACTCTGTGGGGAGGAAGCACTGATATCAAATTCACTACAGCCTGCAGTGAATGAGGATGAGGATGAGGCTGAGCAAGTTTTGCAATGCCCTCATTATGAGCTGACCTTGTAGCAGCCTCTGTAATCCAAGTTGTGCTTATTAAATAAACTTTAGACATGTAGATATTTGGAGAATACATTTTTTCTCATTTATTTCCCTCTGAAACTCAGAAATATTGAACAGAGGAGTTTATATTATGGGAGTGACACATGCAGGGTTTTACTGATTCCTAATCTGAATTTCTCTGACACCTTGCACTTCGGCACAACACAGGTGTTTTATGTCACCTGGGGAAAATAGTAGCATAGTGAAAAGGAAAAAATGTGTTTCATACACTTATTTATGAACTTACATCTGCTTTCATCAGAGTCAATGGCTGGCAAAACTCCAATCAGCTTCAGTAGGAGTAGGGGATAAATTTAACTATCAAGTTAGCTTGATTTTAAGTAACACTGCATAAAGATGAGGCTTTCAGGTCCAAGGAGAAAATACTTTCTCAGCAGACATTTATCAGCTCAAGACTGGACAAAGTGTTCTTGAGTACCATGATTGTGTGTAGTCTTCACCGCTTTTTAATTTTTAATTTTTTTTCTTTTTTTTTTTTTTTGTAAGTTCCAGGTGTAACACAGTATATTTACAAAGGGCAAAAATAACAGGCAGCCGTGAAGAAAAACATCTCTGGTTTCATTTCAGACCTGGAGCTGGGGATGACTCACTGCAGAGCTGCACCCTTCATTCTGGGCACACTTTCCAAAAGCTGCTTTTCCAACCTGCTCCCCTGGTGGTTCAGAAATAAAGCAGACTCACAGAAAGCCCTAAAAAAATCCCTTTGTAGACAATCACTCTCTTGTTGTTCTGGGCACTAGAAACACCATTTTCTAGTGTCTGCTTGCATTTTCAGTTTTGCTTTCTGTACTGTAGAGGTTTGTTCCAGGCAGTTGAGTTTAGCCCTGGCTCAGTGGTTTAGGGCACACACTCAATTTGAAGTACCAGAGTAGTCCTGTTAAAGCCCATGGAGCTGATTCCATGCCTCAAGTTAAGCGTGGTCTTAGGAGATTTGATGGATGGGGGATTTGCTTGTCCACCCACTGAGCTAAATGGACAAAGCTCCTGACCATCTGCTTCTGGATTTTAATGAAAAGTTATGACTTATTTATGATCTCCTTCCCCACCCCTGTCTGTTTATATTCAGATCAGAAAACCATCTCAGAAGCCCTGTCAGATTGCCAAAAGCTGTGTGCTACTGGATCTTTCACATCATTTACTGCTCAGTGTTTACAAGAGTGTTTTAAATGCACCATTGCTTGTAGAAGTGCTGTAGGCTGCTGCTGATGGGATATTTCACTTTGGAGTCCCTTCATCCCAAGCTTCTTTCCCCAGAAAAAGCCTCAAAGTTAAATAACTGTGCCAGTTAAACTAAAGGATGTTTCTAGCTCTCTGTTTCCTAAAAATTCAGTGAATGGGCCAAATAGTTCTTTGTAACAGAATTGCTTTTTGGAGTCAGGGTCCACATCTGCACAGGTATAAGAGCAGGTGGTAGAGGATGTTTCCAAATATCCATAATTTAAAGTGCAGGCTCACTCATGCATTTATGCCATTTGTATTTGTGAAAGGGAAGCAGAAGAAGCCAACATTTCACTCACAAGGAATCATCACAAAAGCTCTCCTTCAGCATTTATGTCTGAAACAAAAGGCAGCTTTGTTTTGCTCTGCTCTGTTTGGACAGAAATAGGCTGCATCCCAGAGTTATATTTAGTGGTGTGTGGTAGGAGAGCAAAACTAAACCTGAGAAAATACTGCCCAAGTGCTCTGGTTGTGAGAGGGAGGGCTGAATTCAGTGGCAGGTGCTGACTGTGTTTTCCCTTGTGGTTGTTTTTCAGCCCTGGGGCTGACAGAGCAGTTGCAGGGTTTTTACACAGGGCAGAATTGAATAAGTGGTGTGTTTAGAGGCATCCTGGGAAAAGTGTGTGAAGCCAAAGTTTTCCAGGCAACATTCAAGGCCCTCTTCCTTCTCCTAAAGATGATGTTGTCAACCATTGAACGATCTCTGTGATATATTTTATTTTAAAACTGAAAGTCAGCAGCAGTGATGCTATACTTTATATTTTCTTTTAGTATTTAAGATGTGTACTAATTTTTCAGCTTTCCAATTACTGGTTCTCTTTTTTTAAAACACTCATGTGAGAATGATAACTGGATTAGTTCCTGAACCATGGTAGTGCTGAGCAGTCAACACAACTGAGTCACAGGGATTAAAAGGGGCTCCAAGAGAGCTGGAGAGGGCCTGGAGGGACAGGACAAAGGGGAAAGACCTTAAATTGAAGGAGGGCAGGGATGGATGGATATTGGGAAGGAATTGTTTCCTGGGAGGGGCTGGGATGGAATTCCCAGAGCAGCTGTGGCTGCCCCTGGATCCCTGGCAGTGCCCAAGGCCAGGTTGGACATTGGGACAGTGGGAGGTGTCCCTGCCATGGCAGGGGATGGAGCTGAGTGATCTTGAAGATCCCTTCCAACCCAACCCATTCTGTGATTCCGTGATCCCATGGATCTATGATCCCATGGATCTTGCCTGTTGTTTAGTGAGAGCACAGCACAATTTCAGGAGTTAAATGGCAGGACTAAAGGAAAGCTTGTTAGTAATGAGGTATTGGTAAAGAAACCAAACCCCAGCTAACACCCTTCTTCCCTTGCCAAACAACCTCTTTACATTTAAAGGTATTTCCCATGGCCGAGTTCTTTATTTTGATTTTTGTAACAATTTTTCTCCCTCTGATGAAACACGTTGTAGACATTAAATTAAGGGACAAATATGTCTGTGTCTGCCAGAAAGAAAACTGTGATGCAATTAAAATGCCATTAGGGAACCCCTTGTGGGATGTTAAACCTAAAGACTCTATTCAGAAAGCAAAGCCAAAATTAAAGAGGTGTCTGGTTGCAGATCCTCTGCAGATTTCCCTGTCTTGACTACAGTACCATGGAGACTGAGCTAGTCAGGAGCTGAAAGGTTTTTCCAGTCATGCGTGTGGCATTTTGAATCATGGCTTTGGCAAATGTTCCTTTTTTTTTTTTTTTTGGTGAGCCTTACATAGGAATGTGAATACATTGCATGACATGAAGTGCAACTGAGTGTGGAGCAGCGATGGCAGTGGAGGTGGGCAGCTCTCCAAGCCTGGGACTGCTTGGACAACAGCAACTAAGAATAGTTTTGCCCCAGAAAATATGCAATAAGTGCATTTCTGTGATTCTAAGTTGTCTGTGAGATGTTTGGAGAGGGAAATGCAGCTCCTTGCAGCCACCAGGCTGAATAAATTCATGACCGAGGCTCCATTCCATGTCTGGACATAAATTATTAGTATTTATAATTTCTAGAGAGATATGAGAGCCTGATCCTTTGATGATAGAAATAAATCTATGGTCCATTGAACCTGGTTGGTGTTTTTAGACAACTGAAGGAATCTGCAGAGTCACTGGGTGGGGGGTACTGGGTTTTCCAGGTGCTTGACTCTCAGTTTTCCATTTCATTCCTGGTAATATTAATAAAGACTGGAATAATAATAAATAAAAATCTTTTTTTTTGTCTGCCTAGGAATTCTCCAGATGACTGCAGCGTGGCAAAAGGAGGGAAGATGGTCAGCAGCTCAGACAGTGTTGGGATGAACTATGGCAACTACATGGAGGAGAAGCACGTTCCACCCCCAAACATGACAACCAACGAAAGAAGAGTCATTGTGCCAGCAGGTTAGACCCTCTACACCAAAACTGCAAGCCAAAAAATCTGCATTTCCCTCAGGCCCACTAAGATTATTTACCAGGGTTTGGAGAAAAGTAGCGGTGCTGGTGATGAGGAGGAAAAGAGCTGTAATTTTTAGGGCTTAATGAGAGAATGAGCTGAGGAAGATCACACTGAGGACAGTCCTCAGTCTGTTTTTCCCATTTCAGCAGCAGAATGAGCTGAGAACAGATCTTATCTGACTCCTGTAGCTCCTTTTGGAGGATTTCACCCTAAAGTGGGCAAAAGGAAGAAGCACCTCTGTTTCTTATCCTTTGGATAAACTTGGTACAGGATGTGTGGGAGAGAGAGAGAGAGAGAGAAAAAGGATCACTGTAGCACAGATTATCTTTGAAAATACCAAAAAGTAGCTTCTATGGGATCAAACAGTGCATGAAAAGCCTTTATGTGGGTTATCCCCTGAGTCTGGGCAGCATAAAACATTTTAATAAGCAAACTGACAACTCCACTGCAATGTAAGAGCACAGTTGAGAAATTCTTGGTCAGCCTTGGCTGTGGGATTCAACAGTTGATGGGACAAGAAGGCTGCTGCCTTGTCCTCCAAACAAACCTGGAATATTTTGCAGAATAATTAGCGTGCCTGTTTCCAAATCACAGCATCACAGCATCTGTGGGTGCTCCTAAATAAACCACAGGATATGCACAGGGTAAACTCAACACCTGCAGCCAGGAGAGAATGTTTTGCTGCTGGTTCCTCTCCAGCAGAGAGGTGCCAGTCTGAAATATTTCTGCCTCTGCCATGTTGCTTAATATTCTTACAGTTTTTCAGTTGCTTAGACGTGCAAGAGTACTGACTGTGGCCAATTTTGCAAGCTGTGATTATTTCAGTTATTTGTCAAGAAAGGTATGGACAAATCTGTTGCAGTGTCCCCTGCAATGGTATTGTCAATTCTGCTCTGGAGACAGGAGAGTGATGCTCTGAATAAAGAATATCCTGCCAACACTGAAATACACAGCTTTTGAATGTTCTCCTAAAACATTTCTCTTCCTGGTATTTGGTACTTTTTAAAAAAAGTGTTTTAGTAATCCTTAGCATGGTTAGCTCAGCAAGGGATTTTTGTTTTTAGTGTATTCCTAGAGGTGTGTTTTGAGGTGGATCTGAGTGACTTTCAAGGAAGAAGATGGTCACAGTCACAGCCTTGATGTTTTGAGGTCACTTGAAGAAATTACTGGGTAAAAATCAATTAGTTTTGATTATTATGTAGGCAGTGTGCAGGTCATGTGGTGAAGTTAGAAGTAAAATTCAGATTTCAGCTGTGGTAACTTTATCATCATTAAGGAGTGTTTAAAAATTAGAGACAATGAAAATATTTTGGTAAATTTCCTGGTGTTTGGTTGTTTAATTCAAAGCAAACTGAAGTTTTCAGAGTTCTCTGGGGTAGGTGTGGGCAATCTCAACCAGACCCAAGGTTTACCACCAGACTTGCATCCCTCTAGATTCCTGCTTATTTCATCCCAGATGAGGCATTATTTTAAGTGGTTTTTTGGTGGAATTCAGGAGGTCTCCACCCCTTTCAGACCACCTGGAAAAACAGTGAGAATAGAGGGAATGGCTCTGTAATTAAGCCACAGAAAAGCTATTTAGGGTGCCATTCATGTCCCAGATTTTCATGGGATGGACAGCAGCCAATCGACCTCCATGTGCTCCATTCTCAGCCTTGAAGATGCCACAAAATCAGAGAGTCATTAAGATGATAAGGAAGAAAGTCTTGAAGAAATTTTTTCCCCTTGGCTTTAATCTTTTCTCTGTAAAAAGTATAAATTCTTCATGGTATGAGCTGAGGCACCTTTGTCTTGTCTGTTCCTTACTCAAGAACGAGGAAAAGTAGAATGGGAGAGAAATAGAAAATGAGAAGTTCAGAGGGAGGGGAAAAAAAAAGCTTAAGTTAAAATTAAAGATTCATTTAAAAATATTTTGCTAGAATTCTGGACTGTTTGGGACTCTTTTTCCCCAGATGATTTTGCCAGTACTTCAGGTATTGAGTACAAACCCACACAGGTGTAGCAATGTACAGCACAGCAGTCTGGGAAAAAAAATGCAGAATATTTTAATATTCTAATATTATTAATTAGAGACTCACTCTAGATTGTGAAACAACTGCCCGAATCTGTGAGTTCTTCCTTAGCCTGCACCCAAGAAAGATTCTTTCAGGCACAAGTGGAAATTTCACTTGAATAAAGATAAGGGTTGGAGAGAGAGTTTTGGAAATTGTCCAGCTACAGCTTGCAGTGCTGTCATGGGCCAGAAGTTCTGTCAATCTGTGGCTAAAAAGGCATAAAAACAAAGAGGCAGAAGAGCTGAGTGGGAGCAACTAACATATAGCTAATGTTTTTTTAAGATTGAGTCTTTTATTTTTTTAGTTATATTGGTAACATAAGTAGAATTTGTAATTGAATTGAAAGGCTTAGAAAAAAGCTGAAAAACTTCAACTGTTGTGGCTAATTTAATAATTTGAGGGGAACTTTTTACTCTTTGAATATTTGAGTTCCATGTTTTTGTTGTTTGGTTTAATTCCATTATTATTGATTTGTGGGTTTTGCTAGATTCATTGGTGAAGAGAGCTATAGCATTTAAAGGTTCTTTGCTTAGTATAGATGATGCCTAGAGGAGCTGGAACAGAAGCTAGACAGAATTAAGAGGAATAAACTGGATTTTTATTGTGGAGCCTTCAAAGGCCACACCCTGGCCCTGCTCAGATGGCTCCAAGATGGAAACAAAAGAGAGCTTGGGCATGAGATCTCACATTTTTATAGGTTTTAGTCCATTTGCATACAGAAGTCAGCTGTCCAGTTAATAGCCTCAAATCATGACATTTCATCCTCCTTACTTGCTTGTCTGCCCTCCTCTTTTCACATTGTTTATGCTTAGGGTCTGAAGTTTGAAGATACTGTCCTTGAGTCCCCAACTGGAATAGGACTGGTTTGTCTTCACCACCCTGTGAAACCATCCTAGTAACCCTTAATATATAAAACTAAAAGCTGCACACCCAAGCAGAACAAAAAAACTTAAAACTTAAGGCAGCATAAGTTGTTTTTTTTTCAAGGGAGAGGGAGCTCACTCAGCAGCACAGGGTTTATTGTTAGCTCTGCACCTTTGTTCTCCCTTGCACTCAGCACAGCAAATTAATCCCTCCAGCAGTCAGGGGAAGAGGGGGGGTTATTTTGCAGTGCTCCAGTGGTCAGGAATTGCCCTTCCCTGCCTGAGGTCGTGCTGTGTGTCCCCTGCAGACCCCACGCTGTGGAGCACCGACCACGTGCGCCAGTGGCTGGAGTGGGCGGTCAAGGAGTACGGGCTGCCAGACGTGGACATCCTGCTCTTCCAGAACATCGATGGCAAGGAGCTCTGCAAAATGACCAAGGATGACTTCCAGAGGCTCACCCCCAGCTACAATGCAGACATCCTCCTGTCACACCTACACTACCTCAGAGAGAGTAAGCCAGCCCTGCTGTCGTGCCTGCAGTCGGTCCTCCGTTTATTGCTGTCAATAATTGGGTTTACAAGTGTCTGTTGCTAATGTTGCTGTTCCTAAGAACATTACAACCCAAAATCCTGTTGGGTTCGATGGAAGGATTCCTATTAATCTCATTTTAAACGTGTTTCACTCATGTTTATCAAAGAGAAGAATTAGGGGCTCTTTTATATATCCATCTCAGAGAAAAATCGAGTTGAAGCTCAGCATATTCAGCAGGAAGAAAAATCACATGGGGTTCAGTGCTAATGTTTTTTCTGGTCACATACTCATTTCTTTCCATTTTAACTAAAGGAGAGTGCAAACATTGATTCATAAAGTGAATTCCAGGCATGATTCTAAGGACTGGCAGCAGTTTGATGTGCTCTGAGTAGGATCGGGAAGATTCAACTGAATTGAATAAAAAAAAAAATTCTGTAAATTCATGGGAAAAAAAGGAACAGTCCCTGAAGTCCAAATGCAAATTAGCTGTAGTGCATGGCTAGAATTTCAATGGGAAAAAAGGGACTAGGGATTACCTGGATTGAGGGCTTTCACCTAAGCGTGAGGAAAATTTGCCTCAGTTTAAAGAAGTTAAAATGAACGTGGTTTTTAGAGGAAAAAACCACCAAGCATTGCAACACCAGTGCGGTGCAGTCTCCTCCACACGCACACTGTCAATAACCAGCCAGAAATTTTGTGCATTCATAACAATATATTAAGATATTGGATAAATGAATGCCCTAATTTACCCTGTAGCCCACACACCTCCCTCCAAACTGCAGGCTGTCGATAGATTCACATTCAGGCAATCCTGTCAGGGGAAAATATGGTTTAAAAAGATAATTCGCGATTTTTTTTACATTTTGGTGTTGCTTTTTGTTTTGTTTTGTAGCTCCTCTTCCACATTTGACTTCAGATGATGTTGATAAGGCCTTACAAAACTCTCCACGGTTAATGCATGCTAGAAACACAGGTAATGCTGGCACTGCTCCCACTGCTGTAGGTCATCTTCTAAAAGCACAGGATTCCTTCCCATGGGCTGCTTGCTAAAAAAAATGGAAGTGGTAAATCAGGAGGGAGGCAAGAGAATCCCCTCCCCTGCTGTCTGTGTGTTTTCTGCACAGACACACAGAGAAAAGGTGAGATCACGCAGGGCCAGGTGGTGCAAAAATGCTGCAAAAATTCCTTGTGTCCTGCCAGAGAACGGGGTCCCTGACACAGCATAAAAACTGCAGGTTTGGGGCCTTTTACCCCAGGATTTTTTGGTCCTTCTGTCCATTCTACTGTCAGATCTAATCCAAGGATCCCTGGAAGCTTCTTGGAGCTCCGAAGTGCTTTGGGCTCTGGGGAATGGGGATGTCTCCCTCCCCATGACCTAAATGTGGTGTAAATCAATAAAATCGCTCTTTAGGCATTTAGCTCATCTCATTTTCTACCTGCTGTGGGACTTGAGCTGGGAATTCCACTGAGTCTGATGGTGTAATCGCCACTAAGTCTGTTCTGAATTTAAAATTATTTTTGTTGATATTCACCCTTCTGTTAATTTGGCCCAGGAAAGTGTTGAGTGTAGGCAGGAGGATGACACATGCCTCATCTGTCTTTCAGTATGCAACTTAAAATATTTATGAAAATAATTCAGAATCTATTTTAACTTGCTCTAACAGTTGTGCAATAGAGGATGGCATGGAATTGTACAAATAATGTGGTTTTTATCCCTACAGAAGACGTTTGGAATATTGCATGATCATGCCTGAGGGTGTTAGCTACCTACAGTGACCAGAAATAACAACTCTCTATGAGAAAGGAAAAAGATAATACAAAGGATAATGCAAAGGAAAAAGAAAACAAAACTTGGATTGCAATGCTTCTTGATATTTTATTTTGCTTTTCACTCTGAGTTTCATAGCAATTCACTGGATTAGAAGATCTTTCCCTGAGATTAGAGGTTTGCCACTGGTCATAGTGGCAAACAAAGTCCTTCTGTGGGCTCTAGGCCTGCTGCAAACCCCACCAAAGGCAACAAAGTTTTTTTCCATTTACTTTGATGTGGTTTGGAATAAGATTTAAGACCTTTTTAAAATAGATGGACTTGATGGTATTTTCCATCTCTGGCTTTAGAGATTCTAATTTGCCAAGCAGCTTCCACTTACAGATATCCAAGTGTTGTTCAGCAGGTTCTGTGTGTTATCTTTTTCTCTATGTGTGCACTGACAATGATATCCCGAAATTAATTTCACCAAAATGAGATTATCTGTCATTGGGGAGTGTGAATAATGTCGTGCTGATCATCAGCTCATGAGGAATTAGTTGTTCAATTTTCAGTGAACCTCAAAAGAGTTAGAAAAAAGTTCTTGAAATCAGCAGTAATTGACCTTTTTGATGTTCCTGGGGAGGGTTGTTAGAAGTCCATTGGTGTAGTCAGAGCAATTTCAGTGCCTGGGAAAAGGGAGATTCCATTTCCTACATCAAGCCAATATTTCTCATTTTTTTCACTCTGGGGAAGATTAATGAGATATCTGAGGGTCTGACCCAAAAGTCTCTGATGAAAATATGAACCTTTCTGGGAATGCACTAATGGAGGCAGAGGTTTTATTTCAGAGGATACAAAGCCACCTTCCCAGGTGGAGCTGGTTGTGGTAGAAGGGATTTCCTGAGCTTGAATGTCTCCTTCTTAAAACAGATTTTGCACAGACTTTTATCAAGTAATTTGAATGGATTTACGTAGATGTAAAGATTATTGGAATGAACTTTTATATATAACAATCCAAAGGCAGAAATTAGTTATTCAGAGTCTTCATTCATTCATTCTACAGGAGGGGAAAATATTGGTGGATTTAGGGACTGTGGAAATGGATCTTTAGGTGTTATGTCCTCTTCTTTCTCTTCAGGAGGTGCCACTTTTATTTTTCCAAACACATCAGTTTATCCAGAAGCAACACAAAGAATTGCAACCAGGCCAGGTATGAACAATGACCACTTTTTGTGTGCTGTGACCTTAACTCGTTTCATCTCCTGAAATACCTTCTTCTTTTTCTCCTTCATTTCCCTTTACATAAATGAGGCTCTATTTTCAACACATCTATTTTATACTTATATCACATGTATCTGTGTCTATATAATTGTGGAGAGTGAGAGAATTAAATAGAGCAGTTTAGTAAGTCCATTTCTTTCACAAATCCCTGTCTTTGAAGCAATTGCATCAACTTTTTAAAGCACCAGGGAATCAGAAACCTGAGTTCTGTTCATTGGTTCTGTTGCACTGTCCCAGCACTGTCACTTGTCAATGCCCTACAGCTCTCTGTTTGTAAAATGAGGCTAAAATTCCCTTTTATTTGAAGTCTGTTGTGGAAAAATACTCTAAAAATGCAGGATATGTGCTTCTCCTGCTATCTACATTTTATTTATGTTTGAGGCAAGCAGAACCACAACAATCTAATTGTGAGTTTTAAGAGTCTTCAGTAAAATCAAAATACAAGGAAGTTCTTAATGCTCAAAATTTTAAAGTCTGTGCAAGTTTTGTGGATGTGCTGATTTGTGAAAGGCTAGTGGGAATAATTAAAGAAGGTGAGGACGTGGCTATGAAGACAAAAATTTTCTTTTTCTCACCCTTCACCACAAAAAATGCTGGAAGAATGCTTAATCTGGACATTTGTTTTTCAAGTAATGAGTGCAGAGTATGAAGGGACATCAAGAGGAGTTGCAGCAAATACTGAATTTAAAGGAAATCCATTACTGAGCCAGAGGCAAGAATCCAAGTGCTCTGAAGGGACATGCACTGGGATTGGCTGAGCTCTGGTGAAAAGATACACTGGCACATTAAAAAGAGGGGGTTTGGACAATAATTATTTTATTTCTGCTTTAGGGTGGAGTCCAGGGTACATACAGATACTATTTTATATAGCCTTGTATACATGTATATATGCATTTCTGTAGATTTGGTAATTGATAATTAGAAAAGAGAGAAAAGCAAACAACTTACCACACTATTACATCAACAGATTCAACCTGTTTGGATCTTTGGAACTCAAACTCTGCTAGATTGGTTTGTTTATATTAATGGCTAAAAAGGGAACTGCTGATCCAGTGAATACATTTGGCTTTCATAAGGCATTCACCAAAACACCCCAGAACTATTTACAATAGAATTTAAATCAGTGTCTCATAATAAACAAATTGAGAACTGGCTAATTAGCCTGTCACCAGTAATAGGTATCTTAAGTTGAGATTGTTCAGCCTGGGGAAGAGAAGCTTTGGGGTGATCAAACTGTGGCCTGAAGGAGCTGCAGGAACCATGGAGAGAGACAATTGCCAAGGGATGGAGGGACAGCACCCAGGGGATGGAGGGACAGCACCCAGGGGATGGAGGGACAGCACACAGGGAATGGAGGGACAGCACCCAGGGAATGCAGGGACAGCACACAGGGGATGGAGGGACAGCACCCAGGGAATGGAGGGACAGCACCCAGGGAATGGAGGGACAGCACCCAGGGAATGGAGGGACAGCACCCAGGGAATGGAGGGACAGCACCCAGGGAATGGAGGGACAGCACACAGGGAATGGCTCCCACTGCCAGAGGGCAGGGCTGGATGGGATATTGGGAATTAGGAATTGTTCCCTGAGAGGGTGGGCAGGGGCTGGGATGGAATTCCCAGAGCAGCTGTGGCTGCCCCTGGATCCCTGGCAGTGCCCAAGGCCAGGTTGGACATTGGGACAGTGGGAGGTGTCCCTGCCATGGCAGGGGTGGCACTGGATGGGCTTTAATGTTCCTTCCAACCCAAATCACTCCATGACTTTATGATTTTGTTGTTACTTAAACCCAGAGATTCCTCTACAGGATTCCTGTCCAGGTACCCAGGAAGTTCATTAGGGAGAAACAACTTGGCAATATATTGACAACTGGAAATACAAGTTGATAAATGCAGCACAGGGCAGAAGTTATTTGCATATCTTACTGATTCCAAATTAGCCCCCTTCACTCATGAAGGAACAACTTAACACAGTCATCTTTATTTCTGGCACAGTGACAGCCACTGCTCTGCTCAGGGCCAAAGTGAAAAATGTGAATAAATGGAGAACCACAGTGGAGAATCCCATGGGAAATGTGGCTGTGCCATTAAATACCCCTTGCATGGAAAGCTGTGTCAATCATCCCTTATCAAAAAGGCTCTTTGCAGAGTTTGGAGGTGCTTAGAAGTGCCTGGGAAAGCCATGGGTGTATGGAAAAATCTTTGGAGCATGTTGAGAAATAGAGAGGTTTGAAATTGTTCAAATCACGGTCTGGGGTTGAGGAAACGTGATGTAATTATCAAAATAAAGAGTGTCACAGAGCACCTGCTTAGTGTCAGTGTCAGAAAAGGGGTATTCCAAATAAATTAAACATTTTCATGGGGCGTTAAAGCAGACTGGGGCACCCAGGAGCTCTCAGGGACACTGGGGAATGTCAACACAAATAGGGATGAGAAAACAAAGCAGAATTATAAAAACAATCACCAAACATAAATCCAGAGGCTCCAAACTCTCAGTAATTCCCAGCAGAAATGAACATGTAACATAAGGCCAGAGGGACCTGGTGTCCTGCAGGAAAACCTGTGCCAATGGAGAAGAATTCAGGCAAAGGCTGGAATGAGTCTGTTTTCCAGTGGACTTGAATGAAAATGAGAATTTTTTTGTTCCCAGACAAGGTCTGTGATTTCCGTATTCATCCTATTTCATCCTATGTGTGATGGAAAAATAAAATGTTACTTTTCTCTAGAGGAAAAAGTCTTAAACCACATATCAGACATGGTGAGCTCCTTCATTTCAGCATTTTTATCTAACTCACATTTAAAATGACACTTAGGGAAGAAAATGCTTTGTGCCAACATCTTTCTGTGTTCACACAATTGCTTGTGGAATTGCCGTTTAGTTTTAGGGTGTCTCTGCTCTTCTGTACAGAACTAAACATTTTCTACAAAGAACTGTAGTGATTTTGGAAGTATTGTTTTATTTTATCTTTTACAATTGAAGGTTGATGGATGTCTTCAAAGTCAGAATTTTTATTCAGAGAAAAAGGAGTTTTCAAAGAAATTCAGTTTTCTTTCAGGAAACTGTTTTGTTGGCTTGTTCTGTGGCTTTCCTTTGAGTTAAATGTCACATTTCAACCACACTGCAAAGAAGCTTTCCCATAACAAAGCACTGTTCATGTGAGAGCAAAAGCAGACCCTGGGGACAGCCACTTGATGACACGAAAAAGGTCAAAAATGAGGAGTGGGGAGAATAAATAACGTTCAGTGGGAATCAGCCAGATCCTGGGGTGCAGTTCTGGAGAGAGTAATTAAGCACTGCCATTGTTAAGCACTACAATAGAAAATGGGAAATGAGCAGGGCTTGCAGTGCAAGGGAGGATTTCTCCAGTCACCTTCACAACAGAACATGAGGTTTCAGTGGCAGTAACACAATGAGGCTCTCAGGAGCTCAGGGACACCTGGTTGGGGTTTGTGTCACCAAACAGGAGCATTCCCATCAGGGATCTGTCTGAATAAGGACATGTTGTGCTGATATCTCATGGACAAGAACAGATCTACTTATCTGGGATAACAACATGTTTATCAAGGCTGATGCTGAACCAAGCATGAAGCTGGAACTTTGCTCTATTTCAAGAAAAGCTGATAATGTGATTTTTCTTTTCATGCAGAGGGTGTAGTCAAAAGATCCTCTTGTGATAAATTAAAAGGCAAAACATTTTTGTCACAGTACTGAATTTGTACCAAGTATGTTTCAAGTGCCACCAAGTACAAGCACACACAGCATCTCTCAGTCCTCTCAGGGCACAGGTGTGTGATGAATTTGAGATCTAAAAATAGAGGAGAGGAGAGGAGAGGAGAGGAGAGGAGAGGAGAGGAGAGGAGAGGAGAGGAGAGGAGAGGAGAGGAGAGGAGAGGAGAGGAGAGGAGAGGAGAGGAGAGGAGAGGAGAGGAGAGGAGAGGAGAGGAGAGGAGAGGAGGAAAGAAAGAAAGGAAGAAAAAGAAAGAAAAAGAAAAAAAGAGAAAGAAAGGAAAGAAAGAGAAAGAAAGAAAGAAAGAAAGAAAGAAAGAAAGAAAGAAAAGAAAGAAAAAGAAAGAAAAAGAAAGAAAGAAAGAAAGAAAGGAAAGAAAGAAAGAAAGAAAGAAAGAAAGAAAGAAAGAAAGAAAGAAAGAAAGAAAGAAAGAAGAAAGAAAGAAAGAAAGAAAGAAAGAAAGAAAGAAAGAAAGAAAGAAAGAAAGAAAGAAAGAAAGAAAGAAAGAAAGAAAGAAAGAAAGAAAGAAAGAAAGAAAGAAAGAAAGAAAGAAAGAAAGAAAGAAAGAAAGAAAGAAAAAGAAAAAGAGAAAGAAAGGAGGAGAAAGGAGAAGAGATCGTGGGTGGAATTGATGGTTAGGGTAACGTCTTTCTGGGCAGGGAGTGGAAAAACTGGAGGGAAGAAATAGGTTCCTTATGTCGCCAGAATCTGCCTGGCAAGGGAATCTAGAGAGGAGACAGAGAACCTGCCATGGAGTAGAGAACTGGCCAGGCAAGGCAGGACTGCACAGGATACCTGCAGGACCCCTCAGCTGAGCCCCCTCTGTACAGACACAACTCACAGCCCACTGGAATTGCTACCAGAGTAATTCTGGATGGTTTTGGCCAGATGGTAAAGTCTCTAACTAAATAGCAGGGTTGCTCTCAGCCTGGGCAGGACATCTGCAGGTCACAATGACTCATATTCTGCTCAGAGATGAGCACCTGTAAAATTCACATTATTTTCTCTGAAGCTGTATAATAGTTCTCAAGAAATCAGGGATACAAGATTATTATTATGAAAATGCAGTATAAAAATCAGTTGCAAATCTCAGCAAAAGCGAAGGTTTTGAAGTGTAGGATTCTGGGAGGTGGCAGTGCTGGCAGTGCCAAACAGATTAAATAAATTAAAGGCAATTTGGTTGTGCATTTTACATTACACTTTATTTCCATGCAGTACTGCTTCTCGCAGTGCTTGGAAATGGGCAGACACATCTGCCTTGCACAGAGCCAGTCTGGGGCTGTTTCTTTGCTTTCTAACTGGTTTCATTTCCAAACATGAATTCTGAAATAAAGCACAAGCAGTGTTGAGAGTCAAGACATCTGCACCAACTTAGTTCTACCAGGTGGGCACTGCTACCTTCCTGGGGTCCTGGAAGTTACATAAGTCTCTGATTTTGGCAGTAATTTTAGCTAATGTGTTAAAGAAGTCAGCCGTGGAAAAGCACAGGAAACTGCCAAAGATTTCTAAGGGTAAACCAAACATTTGAATTTACAACATTTGCTATATGAAGAAGGCTTTTATGGCTTAGTTTTTTTGATTTTTTTAATATGCTAAAGCTCTGAAATAAAATAGAAGTAATGAGTAAATGAAAGAAAGGGAAATGAAAGTTTAGATGTGTAAATTCAAGGAGCTTGTCCCAAGAAGCAGAAAGGAATAAATCAACTAAAGCCTGTCTTCTTAAAAGGAAATACTGTTAGATGCTGAATTTGGGAGGGTTTATGCATAAAATGAGCTCTTGAGGGACTTTTCCTGCAAGATTCTAGCACAGATTATTCATGATATCAGTGTGTGTGCCAGTCCTTGGTGTCCTGGGCTGAGGAAGGGGACTGAAGGGAGTACCCTGAACCTTTGGAAGTGATGAACTCTGTATTGTCTCTAGAGATTCTTTGCACCACCTATTTCAGTGCAGCTTCTGACAGCAGCAGGCACCTCTGCAGAGCAGTGCAGAGCACAACTGTTGTTTTTCCTGTTGTTTATAGAGACAATAAAGATGATAAAGGTTTTAACAAAGAGTCCCCTGCCTAAATCAGTAATTTTCTATATCCTGAGTCCCCTCAAATGTGCCCTCTTTAGACATAACCACTTCAGGCCATATCTGCATGAATAAGTGTCTTTTTCCTTCACAGATTTGCCTTATGAGCAAGCCAGGAGATCAGCCTGGACGAGTCACAGCCACCCCAGCCCTCAGTCAAAAGGTAAAAGCATCTGCACGGCTGGGGAAACGTGGATTAGACTCCAAAGGGAATTACAGGAGCTCTGGAGGGGATTTATCCATGTATTTTTGGAAAGTCGATTGTATAGGCAATTCTGGGAGGTGTCACTGGGCAGCCACATCCTTCCTTAAACTCAAACTCATCAAGTCCATCACCACAGAGCCTTAAAAAGCTTCTTATGAGCTCTCAATCCTCTTGTGTCCATCCTGGAGCAGAGGGCAGCAGGAGTTCCAGGCCAGGGGACCTCTCATGGGTTTGGTGAGCAACTTCCTAACTGGAAAAATAACTACATTTTTTTTTTTTTTCCATTTTCAGCTACTCAGCCATCATCCTCAACAGTTCCCAAAACAGAAGACCAGCGTCCTCAGTTAGGTGGGTGTCATTTGGTTTGAATTCTGCCTGGGTTTGTTGAATATGATGAGAAGGGCACCAAACTGCACCATCTGGTTTAGACCACTCCAGTTGGAGAGCTGGAGAGCTTTTGGAGACCACCAAAACCCCAGATGTGAATGAGGTTTGCTCTGCAGCTGGATTTGGGATGAGTGCAATATTTAAAGGCAGTGACAACCTTCCAGAATAAAAATGCTATTAAAAAAAAATCTATCTACAGTTTAGGTACAAAGGTGGAAGGTAGAATGTCAAAAGACCCTAATAGTTGAGATGCCAGCAGCTGAAAAATGTGCATGAGCCAAAAAAAAAAAACAAAGGGAATGGATTACAGCCTACAGAAACCCATTTGAATTTGAAACACAACAGGGATATTTAGAGGGAAAACTGAGGAAAAAGCAGAAGTTTGTGTGTTTATAGAGGAGTGGTTTAGCAAAATGGGTGCCTTTTGTGTTTTCAGAGCAGCAAATCCATGGGATGGGACCTAATCCCTTACTGCAATTCAGCTGTATTTTGGACAGGTAGCTGGAGAGCACTACAAAGGTCCTGAGTCAGTCATGGCTTTTGTTAACAGCAAAAGGTTAGAAGGAGGAAATAAAAGAGATTTAGAGGATATTCTTAGCTCTGGAGACTCTGAGCCAGTTTTTATCACATGGATTTTAAATCATTATTCTGGTTTTTGTTATAGTTAAACAAGGCTGTGCATGACTAGGTCTCATTAACTCATGCACAGACTGCCTGGGAAGTATTACACTGATTTTTGCCCAAACAGTGTTTTATCTAATCTGCCCTTCTAACCACTAGAAACTTCCTAGAAATATACCAATGATTTATGTTAAGTCCTGAGGACCTTTTAGTGGCTGTGTGTGAGCTGCACAGATTATTTAAATGTGTAAGGAATGTAACCTGATTGTCTTCTTGGCTGTAAAAGCCACAGGGTCACTCAGTGCTTGCAGCCCATCACTTTGGCTTTGGTCCTGCTGTCACAGCCCTCCCTTTTTCACTGTTCGTTTTCAGGCCAAAGTAAATTTTCATTCCCAGAGGGAATTCCTAGAGGGAAATTCTGAGATGCTACAGGCATTGTAAAGCTGACAGAGGCTCTTCTGAAAACCCCAATTGCAAGGTTGATCCATGGGATCCTTCACTGGAGTCCAGTGACAAAAGGGAATCACAGAGTCACGGAATCACTGAGGTTGGAAAAGCCCTCCAAGGTCATTGAGTCCAGCCTTGCCCTGATCCCACCTTGTCCCCAGCCCAGAGCACTGAGTGCCACCTCCAGGCCTTCCTTGGACACCTCCAGGGATGGGGATTCCACCACCAGAATGCTTCATAACAGAATTTACATTCTGAATATATGCACCTGCACATTAATGCAGTACAAAAAGCAAATGTATATCCTTGCACACCCGAGTTTGAAAGGAAAACATGCAAATATTGCCATGCAGAGGGAGAAAATTGCTTAGGTGTTGGACCTGCTGCCCCATCAGGCAGTGTACACTGCCCCTTACAAGATTCAGAAATAGTACCTGAAATATTTGACGTCTCTGTTGCGGGATTTTTAATCTTTCTTTCACAATTTTGTAGATCCATATCAGATTCTTGGACCGACCAGCAGCCGACTTGCAAATCCAGGTGAGAAGGGATTTTACTGATTTAGGAGGCTTTCCTTTCTTTCACTGCTGAGTGTCCCCACTTCAGCTTTAAGACCAGACCTGGAAGGGGATGTCCCTGATTTTCCCACTTGTCAGCATGGTTCAGGGGGAGCTGATGGTACCCAGTGTGTTGCAGAATTTCTGAATTACACAAGGGTGGGACTGAGGAATTGAGAATCATTAAAGTTGGAAAGGACCTCCAAAGAGTCCAACCCTTGAAACTGGAATTCGCTTCAGTTGCCTGAACATCAGGATTTGGTTAAGGGGTGTAAGAGACCCCCTCTGGTCTCCAGAAGGGTACAAATCTCTTACCACTCTTCATCAGCAGTGTCCCAGACTCTGTTAATCCACAACACAGTGTCATACTGGCCTTGATGAATACAAAACTTGGGATGAATAACCCAGCAGAAATGCATAGGAAACAGAAAACAAAAACCAGGAAAGTATAATCTGTTTGCAAATAATAACTGGGTTAAACACTTCAGGAATGTTCTCCCACCTCAGGAAGGCAATGGGGTGCATTGTGGATAGGGATGTGTAGCTTAGAAGACAATCACAGACTCACAGAATCACTCAGGTTGGAAAACACCTCAAGGATCGTCGAGTGCAACCTTGGACCAGCATGTTTTTGCTAAAGACAAGGGATCTTCTGGGTGATGTGGTAGCTCTGACTGGGAGTTGTGCAGATTCCACTGCTCCAAGTCCGTGGGACACTCTGTGGCTGTACAGCACCATGACCAACACCACATCCCACCAGAGTGGACTGACACTTGTGTGTTCCACTCGTGTCCCTTGCCTGGACAGTCCCAACATTCATAGTTCCACACAGATCTCCTCAGCCCACAGTGACAGTGGTCCTTTTTTCTTTTTACAAGAATCTTAGGGCCTTTCAAGCCCCTGAAATTGCCAAAATGATGATCAGTTTCTTTTCCTTTCTCCCAAGTGACATCGAGCACTGTTCTAGATTAGCTGACTCTCTAAACAGTTTTGTGTGGCAGAGGAAAGTAATTAAGTAAGTGTTAAGAATAGGATTTTCCAAATGGCCTGAGGTGGTGGGGGTTTCCAGGCAACACTGGCCTTGACTGGAAGTGGGGGCCTACATCCCTTTAATTTGGTCATAAATCATGGCTTGCCAAATTTTATCAAGTGTCCATTTGGTTGACTTCATCACTGTGGATGACACTAACACGATCTGGATTGGGATGCTTTTATAACATTTGGATATGGAATTCCTCCACGCCATCATTCCTGTGCTTTAACATGTTTTGTGTGTTTATAAATTGGTGGAATTACTCTCTCATTAAAAGGAAATTGACAGCAACCATTTATTTTCATAGGACTATATATTACATTTGGAAGGCAAGTGTTTATGTTAGAACATATGTTGGATTGCTTATTCAAAAACTTGTGTTTTGTCCAGTGCTGAACTGTTTATTGATTTTCAAAGCCTAATCCTCTTGTTTTGTTTCGTGTATTAAAACTTGCATGCCTTGCTCATACCATGGATTCTTTTGTTTGTTTGTTTATTTAATGCATGTTAATGGAACAGAAGAAATTCATTAAGGCCAGTTTGGATAAATACAATTTAAATGAATATGGGTTTCAGTTGCACTGAAGTATAAACTGCTAATGGGTTTCAGATGCTGCTCTAGCTCGATATTGTAATTGCTACTATAAGCTTTCTAAAGAAAAGCTTGTTTATTATACCCACATAGCTGGTTTGGATAAAAAAAAAAAAAATAGAAAGAAACCCAACCGATTCCTGGTCAGAGACGTAGTTCAGAGTTAGCACATCCAGGCTGGTTGGCAAATTCTGCTGACACCGTGCTTGTGAAACAGATTGCATTGCAAGCTGCTTCAGCTGCATTTTGCATCATTTCAGTGTTGCTTTGTTAAGAAATGCTAAGCTTCTAACATGACTATCAGTGGCAAGGCCCTTTGAAATCTACTTTCACTTGTCTACAATGGACACATTTTGTTGCCCTACCTCACTTTTGCAAAGTTTACAGCAGACTGTTTTCTTTCTGCGGTGGAATTGGCAGAGAGTGAGAAAAATACAACAGCAACATTTTACATCTTAATGTAAAATAATCATTTTAACTCATTTGGAGCAGAATGATGACAAGGATGTATTTTATGGACCTTTTCACTGTTCTTGCAATTGTTTTGCCCTCTGGTTGTATGCAGTGCAACAGCAAGCTAATAAGTTTCCGTTCTGCATTTCCCCAAATGCTGCAAAGGGATGATATGGTTTGGCACGGGCCCAGCTTGCTCTAAACTTCTCCATTTTGTGTGGGCTCATTCCATAGCAGGGAACACTTAGTTGCAACATAATGCTGTGAGAACAAGCAGAGTGTTACGCAAGTGAAAGCTGTTTGTGCTGAACTTTAGAGATTAGTTTCCTAAATGAGCGCTGTATTATTTCCCCATCAATTGTCTGCGCTGAATGACATTAGGTAACAATTAAATCTCCATGGAATGGCATTCTGCCACTCACATGAGGGAAAACACGACACATTACAATTATCCCTGCTCTTCAGGGTTTCGTGAGACGGTCCTGGGAGAAAGGGGCTGGTTAATAGAAAGAATTAGGAGCCAACATCACAACATTCCCTAATGGGGTCCTCGGGGAGAGCCTGCAGGATTGATGCCTTCCCATTATTAATGGCAGCCCTGACATTCCCGCTGTGTTCCTCCCCGCAGGCAGCGGGCAGATCCAGCTGTGGCAGTTCCTGCTGGAGCTGCTGTCGGACAGCTCCAACTCCAACTGCATCACCTGGGAGGGCACCAACGGCGAGTTCAAGATGACGGACCCCGACGAGGTGGCGCGGCGCTGGGGCGAGAGGAAGAGCAAGCCCAACATGAACTACGACAAGCTGAGCCGCGCCCTGCGCTACTACTACGACAAGAACATCATGACCAAGGTGCACGGCAAGCGCTACGCCTACAAATTCGACTTCCACGGCATCGCCCAGGCGCTGCAGCCTCACCCCCCGGAGTCGTCCATGTACAAATACCCGTCGGACCTGCCCTACATGAGCTCCTACCACGCGCACCCGCAGAAGATGAACTTTGTGGCTCCCCACCCCCCTGCCTTGCCCGTGACATCCTCCAGCTTTTTTGCCGCCCCCAATCCGTACTGGAATTCGCCGACTGGAGGGATCTACCCCAACACCAGGCTGCCAGCTGCTCATATGCCTTCTCATCTCGGCACCTACTACTAAGTGGGGTGGGGGAAATAAACACCAGGCAAAAAGAGCGAAGGCGCTTCTCGCTGGGGTTCGGTCGCTGAGGAGTCGCAATGAACTCTGTTGGAGTTACTCCTATTAAAAGTGCCTAAAGAGACAAGTGAAGGTTTGGCTGGGAAAAAGAAACCCAAAACCACGTTAAAAAATAGGTGTCAAAAAAGACTTTTTTTGTAGTAGGGATTTAAAGGAAATATCCAAGAAGTATTAAGATACTAAAATGTAATGTATATGGGCATCGACTCTGTGGACCAAACAACAATAGACTATTGTAGGTAGAAGCATGAAATGATAAGGAAAACCTACGGAAGCTGGTGGTCTTAAAAAGTTGATAAGCTTGTGTGTAAAGTTTGGTATCATGCTAGTGCAAAACTGGGACTATACTACAGCAATATAAGGGTAAGTCTATAGTGACCTAACGTACAGTATATGGATCATTACAAAAGAGAGGGAAAAGGGAAAAAAAAAAAGGGAAAAAAGCCTATCTGTATTTAAAAAATAGAAACATATCAGCAGAAGAGACTGGTTAGTGTGGAAGCTGATTGGGAGTAGAACAGCAGTGTTGTAGTTAAAATCAAATGAGATCCATTCATCAGAGCGAATCAGCTACTCAAACTGTGAAGACAACCGAAACTTTCAGATTTCTTGACAGTTTTACAGGAACCCTGAGCCAAACGTGGGAAATGAGAATGTGCTGGAGGGCAAGTGTATGATTGTAGATCAGAGGCCTGCACCTGAGAGAGGAAGCAGGAAGGAGAAAGAGGAGGATGAAGGTGGTGAGAAGGGGAGGAAAGAAACTTCTTGACCAGTAGAGACTGAAAAGACTGAAAACTTTGTAGTGTTGGGACTATGAAGAAACACTTGTTTGGACTTGTGAAA
This sequence comes from Acridotheres tristis, assembly GCA_037013685.1. Taxonomy (NCBI): domain Eukaryota; kingdom Metazoa; phylum Chordata; class Aves; order Passeriformes; family Sturnidae; genus Acridotheres; species Acridotheres tristis. The sequence continues at coordinate 111,998,167 of CM072884.1, forward strand.
CATATTGCTCAGTATTATACCATTCCCAGTATTTCAGGAGGAACAGACTTGATTCAGTAGTAATAAAAAGTAGGAAAAGGGAAAAGCAGAAGAAGCGAGAAATCAGAATATGCATCTCTCTTTTTTTTTTTTTTATGGGAAAAAAAAAAGCAAAACTGGAATTGTGTTTGATATTTAAAAGTTACCAGTTAGAACCTCATCATTACTAAGGGAGTTTGTTTCCTATTGGTTAGAGCAAGAGACAACCCCTGACTGCCAGAATCAGAAATCACCTGAGTATTTTTGTTAGGCGGGCGCCAGTTTTTCTTACCGAGTCGCGAACGCTGTGCGTTTGTCAGAATGAAGTATACAAGTTCAATGTTATTTTTTTTTCCTTTTTATATAATTATTATATAACTTATGCATTTATACACTACGAGTTGATCTCGGCCAACCAAAGACACACACACACACACACAGAAAAAAAGCAAAAAAAAGGGACAATCAAAAAAAACCTATTGTGGCCTTGAATTTTAACTCTGTATGCTTAATGTTTACATTATGAACATATTAGTCCTTAGATTGCAGAATGTATGTAATAAAATAAGCTTGGCCTAGCATGGCAATTTCAAATTGACACTGTGGTTTGCATTTGTGTTTGCAATTTTTGTGTGTCACACCCATGACAGATCTGCTACTCGCCAGGTTAAAATAGGCCAGGCTTTTTGGGCTGTGAAAATGTAGGAGCAAACAGCCTGAGTGTAAAGTGCACAGGTGCTGTGTATCTTCTTTTCCAGACAGTTCTGCTGAAACACTTCCAGCCCTTTTTTGACAGTGCCTTGCCATCCCTGTGCTGAGCTTCTCTGGCCCAGACATTGCAGCCATCCCCAATTAATTCATCGACAGCTCCACGCCCAGGACTGGAAATGAAGCCTGAGGGAGGCCTCTAAGGAGGAGCATTCATACTCAGAAACTATCTTTTGTTGCCATGAAGTTGTGCTGCAGAATCTCAGCCTGAGATGTACCTTCCTCCTGAATCGTGTGTTGAATTGCTTTGCCCCCCTTGCCCTTAATACATTCTGTATCATTATTAGTAAATAAAGTGAATCATGAACAATTTCCATTATTCCCCACTTTAGATGGGGTGTATGGCAGCCTTGTTCATTCATCATTGCAGCCCATCCTGGCTGCTTGCAAAAGGCAGGGATTTTTATTTTTCTCTTCCAGCTTCAGAGGCTTCCCACTCTGTACCCTGGGCCCCAAAACTGCATCTGGTGCCTACTGGCATAAATCCATTCTTCCCCGACACCATCTGAAGAGCTGGTCTGGAAAATCAGCCCTGACATTTATGAGTGGCTCTCCACAGTGTTTGCTGCAGGAATCCCAGAAAGCTCAGCCCTCTGTATCCCTCCTTCTTGCTGTTCTTTTGTGCCCTTTTTCCCAGACAAAATGGGTGTGGTTTCAGGTTTTATAGGAAATGTGTTGCATATCCATTTTTTGGGTGGCAATGAGACCCAACTCACCAGATTTTGTGTTAAGAGTGTCTTGGTGGCCATTTATAAGCACAGGATTGTGTTACCAATGTGTGAGACCTGAGCAGGGAAATAAGCACTGTAAGTCTCTATTTCTAAAAAAAAAACAGAAAAAAGAAAAAAATGAACTCTCAGAAAAGGTCAAACACTATTTTAGAAAGTTAGGGAGTTATGGCAGGCACACCTACGTGTGACTATAAAGATAATAATTTGCCTTTCAGTGAAAATAAATCTACAGATCCTCACTGTCTGCTCCATGTGTACTTCCAACCCAAAATGGTAAGTGTATTTTTATACCAGCTTTTAATTAAACACTAAAAATCCAGATTTAAATAAGGTCTTAGTTTAGATGGGCAAGGATGTGCCTGGAGGCCTCCAAAGCATCCCCAGTGCTCACGGGGCTGCCTGCAGGATTTCCAGCTTGTCCTGTACAATGGGAACAACATCCTGGCATTGGGGTCCAGAGCCTGGGACAGGGATGGAGCCAGAGCTGATGGAGTCCCTGGTGTGAAGAGTAAAATCCTCGAGCTGCTCACTGGTCAGCATTGTAGAGCTACAGCTTCCTCCAGGACCTGCTCCCTGCCTTCCAGGAGCCTTGGAAAACACGGATTTTGCAAGAGGGGAGTGAAGGATGGAGAGACCCTGCTGCTGCTGCTGCACTGGGATTGTTTGTGGGTCTCCCTGTGACCCTGCAGGGATGAGCCCAGCACAGGCAGAGCTGAGGAACTCCGTGTCCCTACCATGAGAGACGTTCAGTGAAGCTCAGACAGACCCCAAGACCTTGGCTGGATCTTCTCTGTGCCATTCAGCACCTGGACAACACGGCCCTGATGTGCCCACATTTGCAGAAAATGGGAATATTAATAACTTCAGCCATTTTTTTTAATTAGAGGGTTTTTTTACAGTCAGTTTTCAGCCAAGCTGCAAACCTTACCCAGATTCCAAGGAGTCCACACTTGATTCCACAACCCTTTTAAACTGCCCACAGAAACACAGGGATCATTAGGGATTTTGACTTTCTTTCTGCAAATTTTTCTATCTTAGAATATTTCTTTCCCCAGCTAAAATATGATTTTAAAATAAATTTCTCAGCACATGTGTATTAAAGGTAAACCATTTTACCTACATCTTAGGATTAGTCATCCCATGATCTTTTTCTGTGCCATCTTCTCGAGTTTTGGTCACATTAGGAAAATAGTCTCTGACGATCTAAATTGCTGGATAGTCAGAAGGACACCTCATCCATCCAAAAGGTTCTGTTAATTCCTGACTGAATTTTACTTCCTGATGCAACACAGATTCTTCATTCCCTCTCTGGGCAGTGGTGGGAGCACCTGGATATCTTCACAGCAGGTCCTGCCTGCATTCCCCAAGGTGTCCTGACTCTGCTGCTGTCCCCTGGGTGTTGTGACCTCTCCTTGGAGGCACTGGTGGCTGGAAGGACATCAGAGCATGACCCAGCATGAGCTCTGCTTGAAGAAAGGTTAATGAGAATATTTTGAGCTGGTTAATGAGGATATTGGGGCCAACTGGAAAGCGGAAAATTATTTCAAAATTTAATTTTATGCCGTCACAGAATGGTTTTGTATTGGAAGGGAAATAAAGGTTCCAACAGGGACACCTTCCACTGTCCCAGGCTGCTCCAGCCCCAATGTCCAACCTGGCCTTGGGCACTGCCAGGGATCCAGGGGCAGCCACAGCTGCTCTGGGCACCCTGTGCCAGCCCTGCCCACCCTCCCAGGGAGCAATTCCTGCCCAATATCCCATTTAACCCCACTTTCTGTCACTTTGAAGCCATTCTTCTTATCCTGGCACTTCAGGCTCTTGTAAAAAGTCCTTTTCCATCTTTCTTGTTGCTCCCTCCCCAGCACTTTTTAAAAAGGGCAAATATTTTCAAGAAAACTAGCAAAATACCTAGAGTTCTTAGGCCAGGAATTGCCTCAAGATGTCTTTTTAAATCACCAGATTGAGGACTTCTCAAAACCAGGCTCAGAAAATTTTGGGGTTGCATGCCAGAATGTTGGTCCATATATATATATTATAAAAATCTGAGGGGCAGAATAATTTTCTGTGCCCAATCCTAGAAGCAGTGAGGAATTCTGTTTGGGAAACCCTGTCCATCCATCTCATCATAACAAACCTATTTTCTACTGTACATTTATTGATGTTTCCTTAACCTCCTTTGAAAAGGTTTCCATTCCAGGGTATTCAGGGTATTTCCACCCATTCCTCTTACACATAGCCCAACACATCTCATAGTCAAAGAGGATTTTTTGTTTGTTTTCCTGCCATTTCTGTATTTTGTAATTCCATGTGATTGCACTCCCCATGTATCACCCTCTGGAGTTCTTTGCCTGCCTCAGTGTTTACAGCTTTCCAGATATTTGTGGTTTGTTATCACACTGCCTTTGACTGGGTGTCTGCCAAGCTTAGACACATTCCACTTCACAAACCTATCCCTCTTCTTCTCTGACAATTGTTAATGTGCCCTTTTTCTTTAGTGATTTCTTCCCCCCTGTCTCCCCTGCACATTGCCAGGCCTGATGTCTCCTCCTGGCTAAACCATTCCCATCTAGGACTTTTTTTGACTGCACCTCCATCCCACTGGATTTTGTTCTTCCCAGTCAAGCAGCTGATGCACTTTTAGTCCCACCTGGATGAAACTCTCACCTTGAGCAGCTAAAAGATGAATTTCCATGTTCTTCTTTCTTTGGGGTTTCCTTCTTGTGAGCAGAAAATCCTCCTTTCCTCAGGTGTCTCCACCAGCAGACCACTGGGAAGGATTTCCCAAATTCTTGGAGTGAAACTGCTGCACTGGTTCCACCAGCTCATCCTGCCCCCAGAAAAGTGCCTGTCCATTTCCAGTTGTCTTCGTGCTGAAGGTGTCATTTTTCTCTTAAAAAAAAAAACTTAAAATCTGCTCTGCAGAGAATCACAGGATTGCAGAACCATCAAGGATGGAAGAAACCTTCAAGCTCATCCAGTCCCACTGACACCCCAGCACTGCCAGCATCACCCCAAAACCACGTCCCCAAATTCCATATCCAGATGCCAAATTGGATACAGGCTTCTAAAACAGGCACAAGGACTTGGACTAAATGATTGCCATGGTACTTCTAGGTTTCCAAGCAGTTCTAAGAGGATGTGAAAGGCAAGTTTTAAGTTTTAGGCACGTGTTTAGTCAATTCATTCATATATTTTTGCAAAATTCCCAATTTTGTGTCACAAAACAGGCATGTAGATCCCTTGGCCACCCGAGACGTGGGCACAGGACTGCAGGGATGAGAGAGGGCTTCACAGACCACTTTTCTTCACCCTCATGGAGAAGAGCTGGAGGACTTGTGAAGTTCTCCAGTATTTCTGCAACCACACTGACCACTGAAATGGCCACTTTTAGAAATAATGTCTCTTTTCTCCTGTACCTGGGGAGGGGTATGTTCACCTGCATTAGTGTACTCAAAATACAAGGGGGAAAAAGGGGAAAAAAATCAAAATATTCTCTTTTTTTATGATTTAAAAATACCCTCTTGCTGTCTAGTTCCCAGAAATTGGTCTGGTACATCCACACATTTCAGTTTGCTGGAATGGGAATGAATTGGGATGAGCCAGCCATGAGTCTGCTCCCATTGTGCTGGAGAGGGTAAATACAGATCATGACTAACAGATGTTGCTTTGAAGTGCTCCTATCTTTAAATACACAAGGCTAATAAATGCTGGAAAGTTCTGTATTTTCTACCAAGACTAGGCTGAACATTTTCCACTCTTTCTTCAAAGAAGGGGGGGGGATTTTTTTTTTTTTTTATTATTTCTTCCAGCATATGCTGAGGATAAATCCAGGAAATATGTGGAAGGTCCTTGGACATTGTGATGGGCTCATATCCTGGCACAGAGGCACAGCTCATGGCCTGGCTCCCCAAGGGGCTGGAGTGTCTGAATGGCTGCTGGTTACAAATATGGAAAAATTCCAATTCTCTGCATGGCTGTAAGCAAGCTGTACACCTTCCACCACACGTTTCCAAGGAAAAGACAGAAAATTAGGACTACAGCAAGCGGCACACGGCCTTTGGAGGAGGGCTTGAGTCTCAAAAAAAAGTGAAAATTACCTTGGCTGTGGCAGGAGGTGACAGGGGAGGGGACATACAGCCAAGGATGCAGAGAAATAAAAGAGCTTTTATCAGCAGGGCTTGGGAAGAGGAAGGAAAAATGGGAGAAAGAGGCAAAAATGGAGATGTAAAGAAGAAGAAGAGTTCTGAAGTGTTGTCAGAGGAGTAGCAAAATGCTGTGGCACTGACACCCTTATTAACCATTTCTAGAAGTGGAGTTCAAGACATCCTTGCAGGGGTTGCCTGGTGCTGTTGGAGCTGATGTGATGATGGTGACACGAGGTCAGCTCTGAGCTGTCACCAAACAGGGAGGCAGCAGAGCATCAAAAACGGGCTGAGAGCATGAGGAGGGCAGCAGCCAAACAGGTTGGCTTAGCTCAACCTGCCCCTTAGAAAATGGGGGATTCCACAGCACAGGGCATGCCAGGGAGGCTCCAAGGGCCAGGGAAACCCAAGCAGCTCATTTTCCTGTCTCCCCATGGAAAGTGAGATGGATCTGAGGGATGTGGGGAAGGAAACAGCGCCTGGATGTCAAGAGGTTTGCAGAAAGAGAGATGGAAGAGGAAGAAGGGGTGACTGCGAGCCCGAGGGAAATCAGAGGTTCAGGAGAAGAAAAAGGAGGCTTAAAAAGAAGGTAAGGTCAGGTTTAGCTCCAAAACTGAGCCCAAAGGATGGGCTGCAGAGCAGCTGTGGTGTGCAGTTGGGTAGGAGAGGGCAGGTCAGCACATCTGGGCTGAAGCAGCAGCCTGAGCCGAGGAGATGCTGGAGAGGGTAAATGTTGTACTTCATTTCTCTTTCTACACTCACCACTTTAATATATTTTCAGCTAACATTTCATTACAATTTCCACAAACATTTCATGTCACGACTTCATTACAATGCAGGCAGCAGACGGAACAGCTGTAAAATAGCCCTGCCAATGCTGGTAATTTGCACTGGGAATGTAATATCCAGCTCCAGTCGCTGTGCAAAATGAGCTAACCAGCATTTTTCATTTCTTTAACCACTTACCTCAACAATTAAATGTATTGCAATGCTAAATGGGTAGTGTATAATCAGTCACTGCAGACTGTGTAAAAGCATCAGACCATACATCTCTGTTGTTTTGTCATGAGCTGTACAAAGTGCTGGCTTAGCACTCTGCAGACGGCTTTGTCCACTCTCGTTACTTTAATTGCACACCAAAAAGCAGGAAAGTTTCATTCATACTCTCTGTGTGTGTCTCCTGCTCTGTGCCAAATTCAATATTCTCTCCTTTTCCTACTCAATGCAGATCACAGAGGAAGGGTTTAGCACAGCAGGCTTTGAGGTGGGAAACCAGTCACTGCTTTAAAATTTGTGATGTTCCACTGTCACTACTGGGACAGCTCTTGAGCTGAGACATGCCTGGTGCTCTCAGTTACTGCTGGATTTCAATTTCTCTGCTTTGGACAAAAGCTGGGGTGTTTGGTTTGTGATTCAGTCATCTATTTCTCAAAAATGTCTGGTGGGCTTTACTCAGAATAAAATCATGGAGTGGTTTGGGTTGGAAAGGACCTTAAATCCCATCCAGTGCCACCCCTGCCATGGCAGGGACACCTCCCACTGTCCCAGGCTGCTCCAGCCCCAATGTCCAACCTGGCCTTGGGCACTGCCAGGGATCCAGGGGCAGCCACAGCTGCTCTGGGAATTCCAGCCCAGCCCCTCCCAGGGAACAATTCCTAATTCCCAATATCCCATCCAGCCCTGCCATTCCCTGGGTGCTGTCCCTCCATTCCCTGGGTGCTGTCCCTCCATTCCCTGGGTGCTGTCCCTCCATCCCTTGGCAATTGTCTCTCTCCATGGTTCCTGCAGCTCCTTCAGGCCCTGCAAGGCCACCCTGAGCTCAGCCCAAAGCTTCTCCTCTCCAGGCTGAACAATCCCAGCTGTGCCAGCCTTTCCTCCCAGCAGAGCTGCTCCATCCCTCTGCTCATCCTGCTGCCTCCTCTGGGCTCTCTGCAGCAGCTCCAGCTCCTCCCCAAGCTGGGACAGGGCTGGGGCAGCTCTGCAGGTGGGGTCACACCTGAGCAGAGGGGCACAGGGACAGAATTATGCTACAGAGTCATTGCCTGTACCATGCATTTCCCCCCCTGTTTTGGCACAAAGTAAAAGGAGATAAATTGGAAGAAGTAAAGCAGCTGTATTTAGTCAGAATACCTGGCAAAATGTAGTGAAGTGAACGTGAGCTGACTGATGATAAAGTTTCCAAAAGACCATAAGCAACTCTCAGAATCTGATAGACTGATGGGATTTATGTTCCTGAGACATTCCAGAAATCCCTCCCTGGTGCTTTGTCATTTAAGAAAGTCACATTCCTTTGGAAGGGCTTGAAGCTGAGTGCACAGCCCTGGGGTGACCCTGCCTCCAGCAAAGGCAGCCACGGGGCTGGGGGGAAAATGCCACTGTAAAAAAAAAATAGAATTGGCTGAGTTGGAAGGAACCCACCAGGATCATCCAGTCCAACTCCTGGCTCTGCACAGGACACCCAGGAATTCCAGCATGTGCTGAGAATATTGTACAAATGCTTCTTGAACTCAGACAGACTCTGTCCTCTTGTCCTGTCCGTGGGATCAGTCAGCTCCTGATGGATCAATCCCTGTTTTTCATGGAGCTGTGGCTGTGGCAAGGCACCAGGAGCTTTTCAGCAAGAACAACAAAAAAACCTGTTTAAAAAGCACAGGAGTGGTATTGTAAAGGTGGGCTGACAGCTGGCTGGATGGGAGCCAGCGTGTGCCTGGGTGGCCAAGGAGGCCAGTGGCATCCAGGAATTGTGTGGCCAGCAGGAGAGGGCAGGGATTGTCCCTCTGTGCTGGGCACTGCTGAGGCCACACCGTGACTTTCCCTGTCCAGTTTTGGACTCCTCACTCCCAAAGGGACATCGAGGGGCTGGGGCGTGTCCAGAGAAGGGAATGGAGTTGGGGAAGGGTCTGGAAAACAACACACACGTGTGGGATTTCCATGCCCCCAGTGCTCCCTGGTGAAGTCTCCCCATCATCTCCTCATTCCCACACCAGCACTCCTGCAGGGTTTTACCAAGTGGTTTTGAAGAGGTGTTTTGGGGGCTGTTTTGCAGTACAGCCCTTATTCAGACTCTCCCCTCGCCTCTTTTCTCCTGCAGTGCTGTGGCTGCTGAGAGTTGGCTGCACAGGACGTTTTAGGATGCTCCATGCACTTTCTGTTTGAAGGTCTGGGCTCTGTGGGAAGGGCTCTGTGCCCTTTTCCCAGCCTGGAGCAGCTGTGGTGCTGAGCCTGGAGCCCCAGGGCAGCTGAGGACAGGCAGAGGTGCCTGGGATGGGACACAATGACAGCAAGGAAATGTGGAAATGCCACAGTCAGTGCCCTGGGCTGGGTTTGTGCTGCTGCTGCCGTCACTGCAGGTACAACTTCAGCTCCTTGTGAGGATTTCCTGCCCTTTTCCTGTGCCCCAGCAGATCCCTGTGGTGTGGGTGGCAGTGTGCTCACCCCAGGGACTCCCCAGAGCCACAGCTCCCTCTGCTCACACGTGTCAGGTCACACTGGCTGGCTAAGGCATATTCCCATTTCTCCCAAAAGATGGCACTAGGATTCACCGAAACTGAGCTGGATATTTCCATGTCCGTGAGAATTCCCCCCAGAACCCCGCAGGCAGTGTCCATCCCTGCCTTCCATAACCCTCTGGAGCATCCTTCCCTGGGCTGACCCTGACTGGGCTCAGGGCTATGGGCAAGAGGGAAAATCGAGTTATCACCTGCTCAGAGGGTGCAGCAGGAGGGGATGTCTTTTCCAAGGATGCAAATATTCCTCCCCCCATTCCCTCCCTTTACATCCTGTGTTTTATTTCCGAGGCAATGAGAAAAACAAATATTGGAATTAATCTTCTTGCACGCTGACATTATCTGCTGTAGCAAAATTGACAACATTAAGATTTTTACTCAGAAGTTAATTATTTTTTCATTTGAACAACATAACCCATAAGCTTATGAATAGAGAATCTGCCTGGTAATTTAGACCAGGTTTTAAGGGCTTTTTTTTTTTATGCAAATGTTTCTACATAAAGATAATTATAGAAATATTTCCATGATTAAAACTAATGAAAGTAACTTTTGGTGAGATTATTTTTCCTTGCAATTGCTATAACCCATTGAAGAGAGCTTTTTATCTATCAGTGAAGCAATCATTTCTCTTCCTAAAAAACAATCCCCATGCCAAGACAATGGACTTTTTGTATTCATTAACATCTCTGATGGAGCTATCACCTGAAGAGGAGGAAATTTTCTTTTTATTAAAGAAAATGATAGGATCACAGCTCTATAAATGAAAGGAAGTGAAAGTGTGCAGATGAAGGATTTCCAAAGACAGCAGAATTCTATGCTGAAAGTGCTGTCTCAGTGCATTTAATAATGAAAGGAGCACCTTGTCCAAGTAATTCACCTGCCTGGGCTGCTCAGCTGAATCCTTCAACTGCTCTAAAATCATGCTCATTACCAATAACAACTTCAGCAGTGAGACTTTTTGTTCCTTGGCTTTGCAAATGTTGCAAATGGTGTCTCCTGAAAGAGAGGTGCCTGATTCCCATCTGCTTCCAATGTTTGGTGGGACCAAAGTTTAGCATGCAGCCAGAAAAGTTCTTTTTTTTCCCTCTATGTGCTACCAGCACTGAAGAGTGATTACAAACACAAGTGTGAGAGGCAGCTGAAGATTCTGCTGAGCCCTGATGTCAACTAGAAACAAGTTTCAAATGATGGCCTTGCAAAATGACCAGATATTTTTGAGAATTAGAACTGTGAAAGATGCATTGTGGCAAGACCAGGTGGGGTAAAATAACAGGTGATTGCTGTTAGAAGTGTTAGCACCATTGTGTGGCAAAAGCTAACAGGCTGAAAAACATTTATAAGGTATTGTAACCAGGAAACAAGTTGGTTTCTGATAGAATGGCACAGGGTTTTACATCTCTTATGTTTCACGCTTCAATGAGACTTAAAATTGAATAAAATCTTGTTTAAAATGCCTCTCAGTTGCCCCATCCCTGTAGAGCTGGGATTTTTCAACATCTGTCCAGCACTTTACTGTCCCAGTCCATTTTCCTATTTTCACAGTGATCTGCACATCTCACTCATGCATTTTTTGTGCTTTGCAGTCCATTTTTGCTGCACCTGTCTTTGGGGCTGTTCAGTGATTTACAAATTGCCACTCACCATTGCAGCACAACTGCTAATTAAGCAGTAAAGGAGTAGCACACATTTGGAGGAGAGGATTGACAGCTCCAGGGTGGATTCACTTGTAGCTCTTCTGGAGGGCTGGATTCACCCAGGATGTTCTGGAGGGCTGGATTCACCTGTGGAATTTCTGGAAGGCTGGATTCACCCAGGATACTCTGGAGGTAAGGATTTATCCATGAAATTTCTGGAGGGCTGGATTCACCCAGGATATTCTGGAGGGCTGGATTCACCCAGGATATTCTGGAGGGTAGGATTTACACATGGACTTTTTGAAGGGCTGGATTCACTTAAGATATTCTGGAGGGGTGGATTCACCCAGATCATTCTGGAGGGCTGGATTCCCCTGTGGAATTCTGGAGGGCTGGATTTGCCCAGGATATTCTGGAGGGTAGAATTCACCCATGAATGTTCTGAAGTCACCCATGGCCATTCTTAAGAGGTGGATTCACCCAGGACATTTTGGAGGGATGGATTCATCCATGCATATTCTGGAGGGTAGGATTAATCCATGGCCATTTTGGAGGGCTGGATTCACCCCTTCTGGGGGGCAGGAATCACCTATGGCCCTTCCAGAGGGCAGGATTCACCCATAGCCCTTCCTTAGGGCAGCAGTTTGCTGCCTTTTATAAACTCAGGAGGACCCTGACAAAACAAAACCAACTCCAAAAAACCCTCCAACAAACAACAAGAGCAAAATGCTTCCCAAAGCAGCCCCGAGGGTGGAAGGAGCATCAGTTTGGGATGTTCTGGAGCCGAAGGCACGGGGTGCTGTAAGAGGAGCTGGCACTAGATGGAGCGATGGGTTAGTGCAGATCCTGCTGGAAGCACATTCCAGCCTGCCCTGGGGTTTGGCAGGATGGAGCATGTTTGTCAGCCTCCTCTCCAGAGGCACCAGGCTCTGGAGGAGCCGTGTGGTCTCGGGTCAGGGCTCAGAGAGATGCTCAGCTGCCTTGGCCACCTCTGTCCCACCCCAGTTCCACTCCTCCGCTTCCATCAGCAGCATCCCTGCCCAGAAACTGCAGAAAAAGCCCTGCTAATTACCAAAATTAATCATCCCCAGAGGACAGGAGCCAACCTGCAGTGCCAAAACTGGCCCTGGGTTGGGTCTGGCTCTGCCATGGGGGCTGTTTTCCAGCAGCCTCCAAGCCCAGCTCGTACCTCCACCAGCCAGGGGAGCAGAATTCCACATCTGGGTCCATTCCCGGGGGCTGGAGCAACATCTGGCAGTGCTGAGCTGCCACGGGGAGCTGGTGGCAAATGGGATTCCTTGGCACCTGGCTCACAGGAGCCTTTCATGTGGTTTTTGGGTGTAACTGAGAGCAGCTTTTGGCCCTGGGGGATGGATGGGGGTTTTTTGCCTTTGTGTGTGCCCTGTGTTTTGTCATCGTGGTGTGAAACGCGTCTTCTGCAGGGCGGTAATTAACAGGGGATTTATTTAACTCCAGAAATTTTAGGGAATTTTTTAGGATCTGTTGTAGCTGCTTCTTTGGAATTCTGTATTGAAGATAGTGTGGTCAGCAGGAGCAGGGAAGTGATTATCCCACCGAGGGCTGGGGGATTTCAATTCAAGAAAGACATTGAAGTGCTGGGGTGGGTCCAGAGAAGGAAAACAGAGCTGGGGAAGGGTCTAGAGAGTAAATCCTGTAGGGAGTGGCTGGGGGAGCTGGGAAAGGGGCTCATCCTGGAGAAAAGGAGGTTCAGGAAAGATCTTTTTGCTCACTACAACTCTGGCAGGAGGGTGCAGCCAGGTGTGGCTCAGGCTCTGCTCCCAGGGAACAAGGGACAGGACAAGGAGCACCAGGGCAGGCTCAGCTTGGACAGCAGCAGGAATTTCCCCATGGAAAGGGAGCTCAGGCCTTGGCAGGGGCTGCCCAGGGAGCTTTGGAGTGCCCATCCCTGGAGTTGGCACCTGGAGGTGGCACTCAGGGTGACAAGGTGGCCATGGGGCACAGCTGGGACTGCAGGGGCTGGGAGGGCTTTGCCAGCCTCAAGGATCCTGGGATTCTGTGATAATAATTGTGGTTGTTCAAAGCATGATTTTTTTTCCTCTTCTGAAGAGATGATTTTCCTTTCATCATGTGCCAGCAGCAGACTGGGGTGCAGAACAACTCCTGGGAGGATTTCCTTTGTGCCACCACAGATTAAGCACATTAAATCCTACCAGCCTGTACCACTCCTGACTCCAGTTTTCGGGCCACTTCAGCAGTTTTTGCCACTCTCCCACAACCCCAAGAAATGTTCTAAGTGCAACTTAAACCAGCCCTGGTGTTTGATATTTATCTGCTTAGATCCTCTCCAATTAAATGCTTTAGTGGTCAAAACTGGGGCACCACAGGAGACCCAAATGTGCCTCCAGTCAAGGCATTGCTTAAAAACTTTAAAAGAACTGAAAAGAAAGAAAAAGTGATGCATTATAGGAACTGAATCCATCATAACTGCTGTTCATTAAGTGTCTCCTTCTGTGGTGCCCACAATGTAAATCTGAGCTTACCTTCCCAGAAGAACAAAGTTACTTTTAGCACATGAAGGAGCTTTTAAAAGCTTGATCTTTTAAAGTCTACGGGAAAATAAGCATTGAAAAAATACAGGAAAATCTTGACCTTGGGGAGGGAAAGAGGGATAAGATAATGATCACAATAAAATGGTTGTGAGTGTGATTTCACCATCAGGAACGCTGCAGTAGGAATTTGAGATTTCTTATCGCTCATGAAGAGGGACAAAGCCTAAACAATTGGGTCAGGAATATTTTTTAGGAACAAACAAGGCAAGCTGAGTTTGCTGTGACTCCTGGATTCAGTTTTGAGGTCAGAAGGGCCCAGTTCTTTACCTTGCCCGACCTCCTTCAACAACACAAACCTCACCATTTCCTCCAGCCATTCCTGCAATGAACTGAGGGAACAGGTTCATTACTCCTCCATTGATATCCAGAAAACAAAAAAAAAAACCCTACAGGAATTCAGTCACCTCCATCAGTTTTAGCCCAAACATGTATTCCTGCCAAAGTTCAGCCACTACTGTGTTGCTGTTTGGTTGGGTTTTTTTGTTTTCCGTCTATCACAAAAGATGTGTTCTGCCCTGTGAAAGTGCCCACACGTCAGTCAGGGAATAAGAAACAATCCCACATCCCCGAGGTGACTCACACACCTCGTGGATACTGAATCACCACTGGGATGAGGTGAACATGTGCTGTGCAAAGCAGAGGCTGGAAGGATTTCAGCCAAAACACTCAGAGAGCGCTGCTGCAAATTAGGGAATTCACGAAGAGCAGCAGCTCTGAGGGGTTGTTTGTAACCCAAAGGGCTAAGCTAACAATTCCCAAATGCTTCTGGCTGTCACCCCTATAAAGACACTGTTCATTTTGTGTGCCCTCAAACCCAGAGAAATATAGAAAAGTCAGCTTGGTTTTGTCTAGCTCTAGCCCAGAGACTCTCCTGAGCAGTTCACACTCCAGATCTGGGCACTATTGGGCTAAAATATTGTTTGTTTAGTCCTAGCCATAAAGGAATAGTCTGTAAAACTCCACAGACCACCCAAAAATCCCTTTGTGGTAGCACAGCACAGATACCCTGCAGAGGCTCTGGAAACTCCATTCATGAGCAACCTGGCCAAGGCTATACTGGAAGCACATGAAATTATGGGAACTGAGTCACAGATCCCAGCACACTTTGGATGTTTTTATAGGTTAAAAGTAAATAGTCCTTAAGAGATTTTTTTTTTCCCCCATATGAAGGTGATTTGGGCTGATTATTTTGTTCAGGGCTGGACCCATGACGTTTTGTTGTTGCTTGAACTGAGAAGTTCATGTGTTAAAACGCTGTTCCAGGGCTGCAGCTGATTGTGTGCAGGTTAATAGATGAGCTTTTGTCAAGGACATTGTGAAAACACATTTCCACAAGACATTATTGTCTGGACACGTGAGCAAATATTTGCCTAAAAAGTCTAATTAACCATTGTTCAAGAACTGCCACCTGCCCCTGGCTTTTCTGGCACTCTCCTGGAAGGGGCTGCATTGTGCAGCAGTGCCTTCAGCCAACATTTCCACAGGAGCCAGCTCCTGACCAACAATTAAGTAAACATTCATCTCACTGCCGATTATTTTAAATTTCTTTTAATAATAAAGGAAGTGTTACGAAGAAAAGGAGTAAAGGCAACCAGTCTTGCTTTAACAGTGCTGCAGGGAAAGGAGATACGTGGCCATGGGCTGCCAGAATCCCAGAATCCCAGAATCACTGAGGCTGGAAAAGACCTCCGAGGTCACCAAGTCCCAGCTGTGCCCCATGGCCACCTTGTCCCCATCGCAGAGCACTGAGTGCCACCTCCAGGTGACACCTGCAGGGATGGTGACACAAGGGACAGGCTGTGGCAGCCCGGGTGAGCCCAGCAGCAGCACAGAGGACGAGCCCATCTGTGTTGTAAAGTTCCTTTTGTCAGCTGAAGCCTGGAGAAGTGATGACAGTCACGATGCCAAGGGATGGATGGACAAAAGAGGATTGTGCAGCTGTCCTGGAAAATGTGGTGTGTGACATGCCAGGAGGTTGGAGCAGGAGCCCTTTTGAGCAATGTCCTTTTGCCTGTCCAGTAAAGCTGCCCCAAACTGCAAATAAATGACTTCAGGGACAAACACTCGCCCACCTGCCTTAATCTTACAGATATATTTATACAAAGATTTATTTTGGAAAGCTACCCTCACATTCAAAGTGGAAAACCAAATATTTTTGTTTGAGAATCTTGAAGTTAAATATTTTGTTGGTTAGCATTTTGTCTTCCCAGCCCTTTCGGGTTCAAGTAGTTCAATGAATTTGATAGGAATTCAGCAAAATATTTGGGCAATTAAAATAGGTATTTTTCTTAGTTATACCCTTTGGTTAGAAATTGTTTCAGGCACTTCCACTCATGGAAACTATGACTGTCCAAAGTGATTTTTTTTCCCCCGTATTTATATCATCTTTATTTCAAATTCCTTCTCCCAAAAATGAGTGATGTTTCTGCCTGGCTAAGCTGTGCCATGGGTTTTGTGGAGGCTGTTACTGCCTAGAAACATGTGATTGTACTAGATGTACAATCTTGGTTTGCTCATAAAACATTTTGTTGCCAGTTAATAGAAATTATTATTACTTTTCACATCTCATATTTCCCAGCTGAGCAGCTCCCCCAGCTCTGGCTGCTGCAATTCTGTTGCCCTCAGAGCTCAGTGGATGAGTTTCTTTGCCCACTCCTTGGTATCTTCCTCTCATACTCCCAGTGCTGACTGGAATGGTCATGTTTTATCAGGACTTCACCAAATTCATCCTAATCCTGACCTGTGTGTTCCACCTTGTCCTTGTCTCATTGCAGAAAACAAGTCCCATGAAATCTCTTCTCTGTTAAGAGCTGGCTGAACTACAGAAATAGAGTTAGAGAATGTTAAGGAAGGGAATGGAAGGGATCCTAGAGATCATCCAGTCCCACCCTCCCCTCCCATGGGCAGGGACACCTCACACTAGACCAGGCTGCTCAAGGTCTTATCCAACCTGGCCTTGGACACTTCCAGGGCCCTAAAATTGTCTGGAATTCACCCCGTATTCTTCTGCATCATCACTGGGACCTCCCCAAGCTATCCCAGCTCTTCACACACATAATCCATTCATGGTATTCTGTACCTGAGGATTTTTGGCACCTCTGTGCTCATCATCTCCACCCTTGCTCAGAAAACACGACGGGCAGGTGAGGGAGAACCCAACAAGAGTTGGGTGGGGATAACTTGCCTGGAACACACACAGCGACCTGAGACCCTTCCCTGCTGTCACCTCCCCCCTTTGATCTGTCTCTGCACTTGTGTTATGGCAACCACCAGCTCTGTTGACAAGAGGAGTAAAATAAAGTCACCAAACTGCCCCAGAATAGCCTCCTCTCCATCACTCGAGGCTAGCCCAACACCAGCTGTCCACTGCCCCTGGCAGGAAATGCTTCCTCCGGTGTGTTTTCCTCCTGAGGGACCTCCAAACATGCCATTGTGCAGAGCAGGGATTCAATACACAAAAGGCTAAAAACTGCACAGCATCCTGTCCCTGCTGTTGCTGCAGCAGAGTCCTTCTCTCCCTGAGCTGAGGGACCTGCAGGTGCCTGAGCCAGAGCCACATCCCTAAGGATCAGTCCAGCACCAGAGGGGAAAGCAGAGCTTCTCCTTGGGCTGAAATGTCCCTCCCTGCCCAGAAAATGAGGGAAATGGGATGTTGGTGATTTCCTTGCTGAGCTGAAGGGAAGAGAGAGATGCTGATGATTTATGGTTATTCCTCCCAGCCTCGCCAACCTTCCAAAAAACCCCACTGTCCTTCAGCGTGCAGGCTTTCCTGGCATCCTGCTCTAGGTTTGGTGTGGCAAAGGCCTTGGGCAGGACTCTGTGTCCAGCCTTTTTGGAGAAAGGGGCAGAGGTGCTGGGCTGCAACCAATTGTGGCGTAAATGCCAGGAAATATCCTCCTGCTGCTTATATTTAGTTACTGATAAGGCTGTGCCGACCCCGAGCATGCTGTGCCCTCTCCTGTGCCTTTCCTGCCCGCCGAGGAGCCGGGGGGAGGCTTGTGCAAAGGTTTCACTGATGAAAGAGGAAATCACTCCTTGCTGCATGCCAAGGTTGTAATCCTTGGGGTGGGGGGGGATTTGCGCAACTGGGAAGAACCTAGACTTCTCTTCATCTCTCCCGAGGAAATGGAGAAGCTCCACTGCCAAATATGTGTTGGGAGAATGGAGAGGAAGCAGAGGTGTTTATGCTCTGGAGGAAGTGGGAGGGCTGGGGGCTGCAGCAGTGACATTATCTCAGTGCAGGGCATGCCTGGGGCCGTGCTGGGACTCTCATCCTGTTGCCTTGGAGGAGCAGGAAGCTTCCATCCCTGAGTCCTCTCTCCTGCTGGTGCCCGTGGTGCACAGAGCCTCTGGGAGGCCAGAAACCCCGTGGGATCTTTTATTTTAACCTCTGCTTCAAAGACCATGTGTTTTACTGTGAGTCTGTGTGTGTGACTTGCTTCTCAGCCATGCCCTTCACGGCCCCCTCATTCAGCTTTTCCAAAGGTTTGATTTCTCTCTGGATGAAAAAAATAAAACAAACAAACAAAAACACCAACCCAGAAACACCTCTCTGTGTATCTCACCCATTCCTACTTCAGCTTAATGGAAATGACTCTCTGGATTTAGCCAACAGTTCTTTTCAGGCTGTTCTGCTATCCATAGTTTGGGGATTATTCTTACTATCCTGCTTTTATCTGCTCAGGAGCTATATGTGGCTCCAGAAGTATATTATATCACATAATTGGATATGAGAACATACGGAGAATGTGGTTTGCCATTCCTTTCCCAGAGGAAAAATGACTTGTGCAATGTTGTGTGTTGATTTGGTGCTCTCAGGGTTTTCAGGATTCACTATGGGTTTTTTTAATATTCTCATTCCTCTTGCTGTGTATATTAGAGGGTGACAAGGGTCCATAGCTCCTGTGGGCAGATGATTTCATGGTGCAGGACCAGCTCCCAAAGTTCCATTTTCTCTTGAATAGAGGGATATTAAATTTATGGGGGAAGTTATTGGCAGCAGTGAAGTCATTCTCCACCTCAAAACTTGAGGTGGAATTCAGAAATGCTGGGCTAAGACCTGTGGCAGGTGTGTGCTCCCCAGAATTGCAGAGCAGATCTACCACAGCTTTTTCTTGCAGCTGGTGTTCCCATGGGCTTGATGGTTCACAAAATTATTTGGGTTGGAAGGGACATTAAAAATCATCCAGTGCCACCCCTGCCATGGCAGGGACACCTTCCACTGTCCCAGGCTGCTCCAGCCCCAATGTCCAACCTGGCCTTGGGCACTGCCAGGGATCCAGGGGCAGCCACAGCTGCTCTGGGCACCCTGTGCCAGGGTCTCATTGCCATCATAAGGAAGAATTCTCACCTTAGATCCAATCTAACCCTGCCCTCCGTCAGTTTGAAGCCATTCCCCCTTGTCTTGTCACTCCATCCTCTTGTAAATACCTGGAGCTTTGCCTGAAATGCCCACAAATCCCACAGGCTGCCCCATATGGGGCTGGGAACAATCTGTTCTAATGGAAGGTGTCCCTGCCATGGCAGGGGGGTGGAATAGGAGGATCTGTAAGGCCCCTTCAACCCAAACCATTCTGTGATTCTGATCCTGCCCTGGATCAGAAACCTGTGCACAAAAGGTGCTCTGCCAACTCCTACAGAGCCTTTCTAGGAGAATTAAACAGCCTTTTAAAGCATCTGCCCATTTACACATAAAACCAAATTACATAATTGTAGCTCCTCTCAGAGTCCAGGGAACACATCCACAGAGCAGCACGATTTGGCCTTTAAACAGGAGCACTTTCACTAAATTGAATGATGCTGCAGTGGCAAAATCTGTTGTAAATAATTTATTTCGCTTGTGTAACCATGAGAAAGGAGAGCAAAGGAAAGGGCACCTGCATTTGCAGCCAGCCAGATTGGCATCAACCCTGGAAATGGATCTGGGCAGGGATCAGAATAAAACTGACAAAGGTTGTCCTTTGTGTATGACCTGCAATAACTAAAAACAGGTGTAAACGCCATCCCAAATAAACAGCAAAACTCCTTTTTCCTTCAGAGGCAGCTCGTGGTGAGGAGAGGGGCACTGGGGAGGATGTGGGGCTGCCACAGCCCAGCCACAGCTGGGACCAGCACAGTCCCCAGAGTGTCCTGGCAGGGGCACAGGGTGACAGGGACAGTGCTTTGGCTCATGAGAAGCATCCAGAAGAAAAATATTTTCCATCAGAGCCCCATTGCTGCCAGAATTGACAAATGAACAACTTCTCTGACCCAGGGAGATACAAACCCTCTCTGGACCCCTCTAGTACTCTGGTCCCCATCACTCCCTGTGCTGCGGGAAGCATCTCACAGCTCCCTTCAGCTCCTCCAGCTCCCCCAGGTCCCTCCAGGTCCCTCCAGGTCCCTCCAGGTCCCCCCAGATCCCTCCAACATCCTCAGCTCCCCCCAGGTCCCTCCAGCTCCCCCAGGTCCCTCCAACATCCCCAGGTCCCTCCAGGTCCCCCAGGTCCCCCCAGGTCCTCCAGCTCCCCCCAGCTCCCCCAGGTCCCCCCAGCTCCCCCCAGGTCCCCCAAGGTCCCCAGGCACTGCCAGCTGCAGCTCCAGGCTGTTCTCTATGGTCCCCATCCCTTGGCCCAGCTGGGCTTGTTTTGTGCCAGCCACTCTGCCTTCAGTCCCAGCTCATCATCAGCAGGCACAGTCTTCAGAGACAACAACTTTTCCTTAAATCACATCCACTTCCAAGGAAGGGAACAGCAGAAATCCTAATTCTAGCCCCTTCCTAAGGCCTGACCCTTCCCTGCTTCTGGGGACATCCCATCCTCTTGGCAAAAGCAAAACCATCTCCTGCTTGTGCTTGCCCATCCTCACCTCCCACCTGAAAGGAGTTTTGGTTCCATAATCTTTTGATCCCAAACTCTACTGATATCTAATTTTCAATGCTTTGGAGGCAAGACCTCTGAACCCAACAGCATTGTTTATGCTGTAGTCTTAAATTACCTTATCCAGAAAACTGGAAGGTTACTTCCCTCTTTTTGTTTTCCCCAGAATAATTTAAATTTATACATGCAATACCTATCCCTGGACCCAGATACAGTTTATACAGTTACTCCTAATAACCCTCATAAAGTCATTATATTCATTACCTAATAATATATAGTTGGGAGTTATAAAGTTTATTTAGATTAGAGAGTTTGCAGGTGTGTGGAAAGCAGCTCAGTTCTGATAATCAAAAAAACCACCTTAAATTAAGGAAGTTGATCAGCACACTGATGATTTTTTTTTTCTATTTAATGAAGTGATGTTCCTGCCAGGTCTGGGATATTTCTCTGTACTTTGTTGGCTTCCAAGAGCAGTGTACTTTGTTCCTTTGTTCCCTTCACGCTATGGTAAGCAAAGCCCTTCATGTTTCCTTTCCTCTTGGACCAAAAGGAGCCACCTGAGAGCTGGCCATGGTTTCAGAGGGAGCCCTTGGGGGGCTGGGGGTGCCTGAGTTCGTGTCACACCAGCACTGGCTGTGCTGTGCCAGGTGTGTTAGCACAAGCCCTGCAGGTCACAGGTGATGTGCCAGGGGCTCTGCTGCCCTTCAGGGACACCCAAAAGGTGTCCCTGTCCTTGTCCCAGCAGGGTCCTCAGCTGGGTGTGACACAGGGCCTGACATGGCTCATGGGGTGTTGGGTCAGGCTGCTGATCTCATTTCTTTGGCTTTGGTTTGATAGGAAGGATTTGCAAATAAGGCAAACGTGCCTGGAAATAGGCACCAGGGCTCTGCCACAGACTTCCTGAGATAGCGTGGGAAAAGCACTCCATCTCCTCTGCTGGGATGGGGAGGGAGAGGGAATCTCCCATTTCTTCCTCCCTTTGTTCATCTCATCCTTTAAGACTTGATGGCTGCCTCTCAGTGTATGAGTATCCTGAGTTTGGCCACAGCCTGAAGGTTTTACTCTAAAAGAAACAATGAATAGTAATAAAAGTAGCCATGAAATTGCTATCACCAGAGAGGGACCAAAAAGAAATTAAATAAATGGCATGCAGCTGAATTTTGGCAGTTCTCTAGGTTATGTGGAGCTCTTATGGCAGGTAAGTGTGGCAGGTTATTGTAATGGCACTAAAAGTCTCGCCAATATTTGGGTTTCTTTGAAAACTTCATGTCCCAGAGTTAGGTGGTTATAGCTGAGTCTCACCTCCCACTGAAAACCAAGTTTTTCTGCTTTTAATGGTCCAGACAAAAGCTTTAGAATATTATTCATGGAGGAAGGGAGAGAGGTGGAGAATGAGAGGGAAAGAGGAGAAAGGGAGAGCAAGAGAAATTAAAAGAAGAAGAAAGAAAGGGAGAGAGAAAAGAAAAAAGAAAAGAAAAGAAAGAAAAAGAAAAGAAAAGAAAAGAAAAGAAAAGAAAAGAAAAGAAAAGAAAAGAAAAGAAAAGAAAAGAAAAGAAAAGAAAAGAAAAGAAAAGAAAAGAAAAGAAAAGAAAAGAAAAGAAAAGAGAAAATTGTTTTGTTTAAGGTCTCATGATGTTTATGCCAGCCCTAAGAACTCCAGTGGGCTGATTCGTGGTTTCTCAATGGATATCTTTGGCAGCACAGGAATCTTACTTAAGACTCTAAACAATTATGTTCTCAGGGTCTCCAAATAAAACTGTGCTTTAACAACAGTGGAAAGTGAAAGGTTTGGCTTCTTTCCCTTTTGGATTAACAATGGCATGAATGGAAAACTGGTGCTGTGTGCTGCACTGATAAAAAGAGCAAACAGATTTGTTTCTCTCAGTGCTGGAGCACAGCAGCCAGGAGGACCTGAGGCAGATTTCACCTGACCCTGCTGGCCTGGGGACAGGTCGTGCTGTTTTTGCCACAAAGTGTTTCATCTCTAAGCTAAGAGATGCCACCCTCATTAGTTTTGAAGACATCCTCTTCTTTTAAGTGTGTAGCAGTGGAAGGTCACTCTCTCCCAGCTAGGCTGGGACAAATCCCAGCCCAGGCCATAGTTTAAGTAACACAAAGAGGCAAAAAGTGACAATATCTGTTAAATATCCAGGGCTTTGCTCCCCACAAGCCAACCCACTCAGTGGATCCTGTTCAGCATAAGAATTAGAAAATCAGAAACCTCACACAGACTGTTTTTAGGGCTTAATGCAAAGTCTTCTGATCATCCCATGGGAATCAATGGATGTTGAGGGGATAATCCATGTCCTGCTCTGCTTCCCCTGTGCCCCAAATCTAAAGAGAGCAGCTCTTTCCCTAAGATCCCCCATCAGGCAAATCCATGAGTTTTCCACTCCTCAATTATGTCCATGAACTCTAGTCCCAGGTCAGCTCCGAGCCACAAACCAAATCTAAACTTAATCTGGATGCAGACCCAGCCCCTTCCCCTGCTCAGAGCACGCAGGAATTCTCCAGGCGAATTTTGGAATTTTCCATGGTCTGTGATTGTCCCTGTGGAGCAGCAGTGTGGGCAGAGCAAGCCACGGAAGGAACGGGGGGCTGTGGAGGGCCAGGGGAGTGGGAGCAATTGTTGGCTTTGTGGGTAAGACCTTGGGGGCCCACGAGGCTGATCTTTAGGTAAAAACACGGGAAATCGGTGCTGGAATCTGTGCCTGTCACATCCTGGAAGGGCAGGGCTCAGCAAATGAGGCACAGCTAGAAGGGAGCACAGAGGGGCTGTGCAAGACCCCTGAAGGTTCTGTTTTCTTCATGTTGGAAACCTTAGGGAGGAAAAAGGGAATATCAGCAGTTTCTGCCTGACGTTTCCATCTTTTGGATTGTCTGCCTCTGGGAGATTTTGTCCTGTGAGCATTTTAAGCGTTGCAAAGCATGCCCAGTGTGTGAAAACTCAGCCCCGTTCAGAGCTCACACAAAAGACTTCCCCCAGCTCCTGGAGCTCAGCAGATCCCTGAGGCTGAGCCCTTCCAGGTGGGCTGAGTGACCAGGAATGCCTCTTTTACCACGAATTCTCAGCTCTTTGTAACCTAAATGCCTTTTGGAGTGTTTTTTTCCTGAACATGTTTTGCAAAACTGTCAAACTTCAGACGTGCAAGCACATACAAAACCCAGTTGGTTTTGTGGGGTTGGTTTGGGAAGCCCTGGGTGACTTTGCCCTGACATATATTCCAATTAAACAGCACAAATGTTCAAATTCCTTGGCTGCTTTCTGGAGTCCCAGGTCTTCACCTTGCCTTCAGATCTGGATCAGACCAGAACTGCCTGGGAGTGATTTTCCTTTATCAGCTCCTTTACAGGTAATTTACCAGCAGTCCAAGCTGCATATTTACTCTGAAGAGAAGAAACTCCATCTTTCAGATAAGATTACTCTCCACCAAGTAAATATTGGTCAGAACCTCAAGGAAGGGATAAAAACTGCAGACAAAATGGAAAGGAAATGGCTGATGAGGCTGTTAGAGAGTTAGTTCAGGTTGAAGTACTTTTGGAATTGGTCAGAAAGGAGAATAGAGGGGAAAGCAGTTCATGGCTTTGCAGGACAAAGGGCAAAGCTCTGCATTGGCCTGTGATCCTTTTAGAGTGTTCACCTGCCAAGATTGGGAGATTCAGACACTGAGAGTTAATTTGGAAATAATCTGGAGAGCTGGTAGAAATAGTCCTGAGCTAAACGTGCCTGCTCACTGTGGCATCCAAAGTCACCCCAACTCTTGAACAGAAAAACCAAAGCTTTAAAATCCTTTACTCTGTGGAGGGGATGCTGCTCTGCAGGGAGGCAGACACCAGGCTTGCCCACAGGGGAACTTTTGGAGGGGCAAACTCTCATTTTATTTTCTTGTTGCCAGAGTCACGATTAAATGCTCAAGACAGCAGTTCTTGTTCAGACTCAGATGTTTATTAATTCTTATCTATATCACAAACTGTGATTTCTACAGCACTTCAAGCTAACAAACTAAAAAATGGAGGCCTATCTCTCTCTCTACAAGGCCTTTTAAAGCCAACTGTTCAATTAAGAAATGCCACCTAAATTATTTTTACTTTTAACCCAATAACCAACCACCCGTGGCCCACAATGTGGGTTTTTCTATCCAGTTAAACAAGATCACCCAGACCCACGAAGAAGAAGGTGAAGAAGGACAAAACCTCCACCCTAAAACTCCATCTTGTTTTATATATATTACTGTATTTTAAAACCTTAAACTCTAAGTTTTCCACCATGTGGTATTGCACACTTCTATTCAAACCACACCCCCATGATCCCAGTTCTATCATTCCATTCTGGAAGCTTCTCCACGGCCTCAGAGTTCTCCTGGGGGTCAGTGCCTGGCAGCACAGAAAATCTGAAATTCTCAGTTTCCAGGGAGCAAAGGTTTGTAACAAGCTCTTGGCTGGAGGGAAGAACTGCAGGGTGTGGAACCTGGGGGAGAAACAAAAGGATGACGAGCTGCATCAGCTGCAAACCTGAGTGCTGCTTTTCCATGGCTCCCCTGGTGACAGACAGGTTATAAATACCTCAAGACAGCCCCATTTCAGAGGGGTGTCTGCAGCTGTGGGGGAGCTGCAGATTGGAAATTCCAACTGACTTGTCATAGGCATGAAAAATATTTCCCAAAGCTGCTCTGTGCTCGGGGGGCTTTTCTTGAGCAGAGGCTTCACTGGTCTCATCACTCTGCTGCTAGAAAGGCTTGTGAGGGCTGCATTCAGCCCAAAAACTAATTAGTGCTGCAGTCAAAGCCAGGGTGATGTGAGGCTTGCCCTTGGAGCAAAGTAATCAGCCTGGTGGAGAATTGATGGTGGTTAAAGAGATGGGGTTGTGAAAGGGGGGGTCAGCAACAAGAGCCCTCATTGAATCACGGAATGACAGAATGTCCTAGGCTGGAACAGACCCCCAGGGATCATCCAGTCCCACCCCTGTCCCTGCCCAGACCCCCCAACAATCCCAGCCTGGGCATCCCTGGCAGCTCCTGGAGCTCTGTGCCCATTCCCTGGGGAGCCTGGGCAGTGCCCAGCATCCTTTGGAGGAAGAGCCTTGTCCTAAAATCCAACCTAAATCCCTCCTGGCACAGCTCCAGCTGCTGTCTCAGCTCCTGTCCCTGGTCACACAGAGAACAGATCAATGCCTGCCCCTCCTCTTGCTCTCCTGAGGAAGTTGTGGGCTGTGATGAGGTCCCTGTGCACTTCACCAAATGTGCTTGTAGGGCTTAAATCACCCATCAGCCAGCAGAGCAGTGCAGGTACACACTCCCTGGAAGTGTCCAAGGCCAGCTTGGATGGGGCTCTGAGCTGCCTGGTCCATTGGAAGCTGTCCCTATCCATGGCAGGGAGCAGGATCTAGATTGTCTTCAAGGTTCCTTCCAACCCCAACCATTCTAGGATAGGAAGATCATGTCATTGCCCCTATCCCAGCCTGTAATCAGGGGCATTTCCACCTTCAGTAGCATGATTTAAATGACACCCAGTGCCATGTCTGAACATTCTCACACATTTGTTCCCGTGCTTTGTGCTCCTGAAGGAGTGACCATCCCATAAAACCTGTCTGTGGTTGTCCAGATATCTCCCTACCTCCTGGGAGACAGAAATGTGAGACAGATTTTACCCTGAACTGTGAATCTCCCCAGTCTAAAAACCTTTCTGAGGCACTCTGACATTACCACAAATGCAATTGTGAAGGCTCTTAGCAGCCTGAAAGCATTTTCATTTTGGGGAGAGAAGGATTTATCAGCCTGATGTTCCAGCAAACTCAGTTCCAGGCAGTGCAATACCCAGGACACCCTCAGAGGCTGATTGTGCAAACAATGGCAAGAAGAGGAAATGATGCTGGAGTTTGTGCCTCCCCCTCCATGAAGACATGAATGAGAAATTGCAAGGCTGAATCATTTCTTTCTGATAAACCACTCTGTATTAATTAAACCTAATCACTCTAGCCTGGCTCCTGATACAGCTGGTGAGTTGTTAGCAGCTTGCTGATGGTGGTGCTTACGAAAAAGAAATCAGGACACATTTTTATTGGAGTTATCAGAGATTTCCACCCATCACCACCTTGTTCCTTCCTCCACCACAGAGCCCTCTCGTGTGCCAAGTGCCACATTAACTGTTTATGGGGTGGTTGTGGCCTGAAGGGGAAGAAACCTAAAATAAAATTTGTTTTGCTAAGTATTCAACCTTAACACAAAATTAGAAGTGCTTTAAAAATTATATTAGAATTTTTATAAAGATATCTTTATTTACAGAATTTTAAAACAACTTCTTTACAGAAGAAAGGAAGCTCAATAAGTGTTTTTAACAGGATTTTTCCTCCTAGTTGGACACTGGTGGTGTTTATAAAAAACAAGAATGAAATGGTACAATATTCCTTTGCTTCCATTTTTCTGCACTACCACAGAATTCCTCCTGCCCAGACACACATTACCATAAGGTTTTCAAGTGCTCTTGGGCCCCTGATTACATTCACTGCCTGTTCTTGCCAAAATGTAAAGTAAATTATTTTCATATATATTTTATGTGTTCATAAAAAGCTATACTCTACTTGACATCTGTTATCTGGATTAAGGCTTTTTGTTCAGCTGGCCAAAAAGAGATGGAAGTCTGTGGAGCATTTGATTCACCACAATCCACAGATGATGGTCATTTGTTGGGATGCTAATATGAAAAAAAATCCAATAAAACAAGCAATCAGCCTTTGGACTTAAATAAAACAACAGAAAGGGGAAGAAATACCAGGCCCTCCTCCATAATGCTCTCCCATTTATTATTTTTGTCTGTGTGGTCTTATGATCATAAATGTTGCCATTACACTCTCCACGACTTTCTTGCATCTATCACAGAGACCTTCTGGTAAAGGGAAAGCAAAATGCAGTTCTTTGAAGGTCCCCTCTGAATTCAAATGCCTGAACTGAAAATGAGCATTGAGCCAGCTCAGAATTGCTGCTACATTTACTAGAACCAGTAATGTCCAGAGTGATTTCCACCCTGCTCTTTTACAAGTCATGTGATCCCATTTCTCCTCCACCAACACTCTGGATAAATGAGAACCAGACTCATAATCATACATTCAATTTTATTACCTTGCCACTGTGTGAACAGGAAGGCTTCAGAGATTAAATGGCATTTTAGATAAGGAGAGTGAGCAAACCATAAGAGCTTCAACACCACCAGCAAGGAAGAGGGAGCATTTAAATAAATGATTGTGGGCAAGAACTATTTCATACAGTCAGAACATAATTGGGTCCATAACATGGCTGATACACTGATGGCCATGAAAATTTAATTACTTACGAGCCACTGAATGAATTATGCAGTCTCTGATCACTGCAGAATAAAGTTTATAGACCAGATTCACTGCTGGCACAAGTAAACGGAGCTGTGTTGGAGTTGCCATCATTTGTTCCAGCAGTGAGCTTGGCTCACCATCATTCCAGCATGGATCCACAGTCCCTTGAAGTCGATGGAAAGGGCCCTTGACTTCAAGGGACTCTGGATCATGTCTGGGGTACTTTGTGTTTTGCCAGCAGCTGAATTAGTCACAGCACAGATCACCGTGTACACACACACACACACAGTGTGGTGGCACGTAGTGACCCAGGGCTGGGACTGCAAATGCATCCCTAGCAGCAAACACTCTATTTCTGTAACCCAAACCCACATTTGGAGCTGGGCTCCTCACATTTAGAACATTTCCACTCAGTGCCAGCCCCTTCATTTGTTTGTAGTTTAAATGCTTGGAGAATGTTGTTCCA
This sequence comes from Acridotheres tristis, assembly GCA_037013685.1. Taxonomy (NCBI): domain Eukaryota; kingdom Metazoa; phylum Chordata; class Aves; order Passeriformes; family Sturnidae; genus Acridotheres; species Acridotheres tristis. The sequence goes on from CM072884.1 coordinate 112,026,201, forward strand.
TCACCCCCTCAAATCTCTCAGTAGCTGCCTGAAAATTGAAACTATTTTGGATGGAGCTTCTTCAGAAAAGATCTGGTTATAAATGAACATATTCTTGCCCTGCACCAGCTGTCTGTTCCCTAAGCCTAACTGGGAACACAGTATTCCCAGGAAAGCTCTCTGGCACAAGTTAGGTAGGAGAAGGATGATGGAGGACAAGGTCACACATTTTTATGGCTGGTTGGTAGAAGGAAGTTGCTGAGCTTGCTCTTCTCAAACTGGACATCCAATTTCATCCTCAAATACTGTCCAGCCTTTGAGAGGATCCATCTGAGCAAGGCAGTGGCTCCAGTCACCACTTAAGTAAAAAAATACAAAGGAAATCCAGCAAATTGATAGTGAGGCCCTGGCACAGGGTGCCCAGAGCAGCTGTGGCTGCCCCTGGATCCCTGGCAGTGCCCAAGGCCAGGTTGGACATTGGGGCTGGGAGCAGCCTGGGACAGTGGAAGGTGTCCCTGCCCATGGTGTTGGGAACTAAATTATCTGTAAGGCACCTGGAAGAGATAAAAAATCTCACACATACCTCTCAGGTAGCATCAAATGCATTAAAAATGCCTAATTTGACCTAGCTGTGACCTCACTCAGCTTTGACACCTGGTGTGGACACCCCCAGCTTTGATCTGCTGGGTTACCCTTGATGTTTTGCTCTTCTGTGCCACAGCTTCCCAGCTATGGGGAGGAATGGCAGTAAATCACCTTGACTGCCTTAATGAAGCACTAAAAACCTCCTGCTCCAAAGGGCAGCAAAAGCAAAAGCAGGCAGGGTTGCTGTTATTTAGCAGCTGTGCTCAGGTATGAGATGGCTCTTTGGTAATGGGACAGTGGTGTCACAATGCAGGTTTAAAAATAGACACTTTCAGAATAGGAAAGTCCACAGACAAACTTGTGAAATACCAGTTCAATCACTGACTATGGATTAGCAGTGAAGTCTAAGTTCAAATTCCAGCTAAAAAGCCAAATTTAGGGCTGTAAAATATAATGTTTAAACAAACCTGTATCTGACACCAGCTGATCATCACCGAACAGAATTAGAGCTGGCTGAAATTCTTCTGGGTTAGCATGAAACTACTGGAAGTTTAAAGCTTTTTCAGTTTTTTTGTTGGGGTTTTTGAGATTTTTTTTTTCTTTTTGTCACAATCTTGATAATGGGCTTATTATGGGAGTTGTAAAATTTCATTGCAGCTCATTCGTCTCTTGAACAAAATGAAGCTCATTTTTCCAGTGGAAACAGCCTGGTCTTGATGATCCTTCCCTCTGTGCCAGAGAAAAGGTTCAGCTGGCTTTTTGGATCAGTTTTATGGCCTCTTTGCAGAGCCAGGATGCTGCAGAGAAGGGGAACCGTGGAGCCAAGAATTTGGCCTCTGGATTTCAGTGACATTAACACCCAGAAAGAATTCCTGGGAAGGACCACTTCCATCAGGGAAGCTGGAGCAGCTCCTCGCAGTCTGGGGCTTGTCTGCACATGCAAATAAATTCATCTGGAATGAGAGGAGCCGTAAATTCAGAGTGTGAGAGTGGTAAAACGGAGAGAGTCATGTGGCAATGTGATTATTTCTTTTTTATTTCTGCTGGAATTGCTCAGTGAAAGCTGAGGCAGGGAAAGACACCCACATTCCAGCCCCCCCAGCATCCACAGGCACTGCCACTGTGGACCGAGTTACTCGGAGTTGTTAAATGATTGTGCTGGAATAACTCCATGTGGATACAAGCTCTCATTTTGCTGTAGAAGTGGGGAATGGAAGAAGCCTATCAGGGAATTAAACTCATCTTGGTTATTTCCTCTCACAGTGAAAGATTTGCCTGGGTTTGTGAGGTTTGTATAAATAAAATTGCCTGAGTAAAGCAATCGGTGTTTCATTAATGGGCATTTCACAGCTGAGTAAATTTTCTTCCAATGTATCAGAAGGCTCAACCATTTCTGGGTTTCAAAACATTGGTTTGGAGTGTCTGTTCTGGCTTTCAGACACTCTGGATACAGGAGAAAAGGTCAGCCGTCATATTCACCCAGGAACAAGTAAAAAAAATAGTGGTTTTAGGACAATTTTCTAGAAAGAAAACACAATTCCTTATACTTAGGCGCAGTTCATTTGGAGTGGAATGCAAGTCTCAGTTCTGAACTGCTCCACACTTAGGGAAGATATTTATTTCTCCCCCTCTTCCTTGTCTGTCTTTTGGAAAGTGTATTCCTGATTTTTTCAGCCATAAATTCTCATGTTCTACACTCAAATCTGCAGTTTTAGAGATGCTTTATGTTCATGCAGAGCTCATGGGGCTCTCATTTGTTGTTCACTGCTTTTCCAGGGCACTTGGGGTACAGAACAGCTCTGAATCCATGGAAAACAGCAGAGGGGAGAGGGAGGGGTGAGGAAATTGGGAATCTCATCAGGAATTACACAACCTCCACTCTGACCTTCCCCAGACACCTGATGGTGCTGCACTGAAACCAGAGTGGTTCTGCCACACAAATATCAGCTGGACACACTTTGGGGAAGCCAGCATTCCCTGAAATCTGTGCTCCTCACTGTGTTTGTCTGCAGCTTCCCACTGGAAAACCATCCTGACTTACAGCAAGCACCTTTCAGAGGCACTTGTGGTGTACACTGTTCTTCCTGAACTTTTCCTGCCATCAGGGCAGCATTTAGGATTTTTTATTTTCTGAAAATAACCATCTGGGTATTTTTTTTTTTTTTCGGTAACTGGCAAGATCACTCAGCATGAATCACCTAATTCATCCCAGATTTTGGACTTTGATATTTATTTTGAGATATTTCTTATTTTGGAGCACAGCAAAGGGTACATTTCTCAGACCATTTTACCCATTTCATCCCATAAAGAATGAATAACAATTACCTAACTTGAAGATTGTTGCTTAACCACAGTTGTTAAGTGAAATCATACTCTGCCCATGGTTCAAGTATACATCTTTGCAAAGGAAGGATAAATAAATTATGATCCTAACCAACACTGGGTAATTAGATGGTCAATATGGGCAGGAGAAGAGAAAAAAACATTGAAATTGTTCTATAGGAGTGAACAATTCGTACTGCAAAAGCCAGCATTGAGTCCTGGATCCATCTGACCTCTGCTAAGTCCTTTTCAATGTATAAAAACTCAACATTTTAGTCTGAGCTTGGTGTGATCCCAAAAGAGAGTAGATATCCAGGGAGGGTGGCCAATGACAGTTTCATATTGCTGCACCCATTGGACACTTTTTTCTACTTGAAAATCAGCAGAGCATTTCCACAGTGCAGGGTGTCAGCACCAACAAACCTCCAGGAGCTGGTTTTGGTTCCCTCAGAGCCTGTCAGACACTTTTGGAGCTTTGGGAGTGCCAGGAATTGCTCCATTGCTGGTCCTGAGGATGCTGATCCTGGGCAGAGCAGAGCAGACAGGTAGAGCAGGGATGGGAATAATTTCCACAGGGAATAACTGATGACAAGATGTCTTTTGTACTCGTATTTCCCTAAACAGTTTCCTCCTCTCAGTGTAATTAGTGTCAGCCATCATTTTGTGTTTTGTGTGGAGAAATGTTTTGAGGGATGCTAAAGAAGGAATGAAATCAATTCTGTGATCTGGTGAGGGGCACAGCCAGCACTGAGGAATTTAAAATTTCGGGGTCTAAAGAAAGCAGTGGAGCTCTGCTTCTCTGTGTGTACAAGAGCATGAATGTGTCTAAAAAAGTAAAATGCTGGGAGGAAATGCAAAATTCCCCTTGTGCTGCTGGTGGTGGAATTGCCTTCCCTGTGTGCCATGTGCTGACACAGGACACAGCAGCCCTGAGTGGGAATATGTGACATCCTGGAAATGTTCCTTTCAGGCCACAGGGGTACAGGATGTTCAGGCAGTACCTGTGGCATTGAAAGGGCCCTGCTCTGGTAATCCCATATTTGCTGAGAGTTTTTTCTGCTGGAGGCTGAGCAGGCGAGGCAGATAAAAGATAAATTCCTTTAGATTAAAAGATAGATTCCTTTATTCACATAATCCCAGCAACAGGAGGGCGAGCAGGATACAGCCCAGCAGGACAATGACAATGGGTGAGTGAGAGCTGGAGCACACACTGAGCTTTTTTAAACTTTTTAAAGTCCATCATGGATTTGTCAGAGTCATCACAGAGTCTTACCTGTTCCCAGACGAGCTCAGGCTGTCATCAGGCTGACACTGAGCAAACACACTCCCAAGGCATCAGGAACATTTGCTCAAATACAGGACTTGCAGAGCTTTTCCCAGAGCTTTGAGTCATCTCTGCAAATCTGGGAGCTGATTTTTGTTGTTTTTGTTTTTAACCTGGTATTCTTATGGAAGTAGAAAATGTTCAGTCATATGGATGTGTGTGTGTTTTGGTTTTTTTTTCCCTCTGTTTCCCCATCCCCTCCCCCAGGATATTTTACACCTAATGGCTATTTTCCATCCTAATTCTAGCCAGAAAGTTAGAGAACCATGTTTTACTGGAGACCACTCTATTCCCCACAGACATTGTCATCCCTTTGGAAGATGAAGTGGAACATCAGTGAGGGATGGTGGATTTCACTCTGGCACACTCATCTTCTGCAAGGAAGCAACAGAAGTGAAACTATGCTTATTCAGTCACCTACCTACAGAGAAAAAATAAATAAATTAAGAAAAAAAAAAGAAAATAAAAAGAGAACAATGAATTATTGAAGCCAAAGCCAAAGCAAATAGTTCAGAGACAGTCCATGAGGTGAAATAAGTTCTCACTCATTTTTGGGCTGTGAAGTCCAAACAATAAAGCTACTCTAAAAATGTTCTGTTCACTGATAGCTCATAAATAAAAGAAATAAAAGTATGTCATATTCCTCAGTAAATTTTTTAAAAGTAAATGACTGTATTGTTTAAAAGTCTGACTTTTAAATAGTGTCTGGAATGGAGGATTTACTTTTTAGACACATTCATGCTCTTGCTCACGCAAGGAAATGGGATTCCCCTGCTTTCTTTAGACCCTGAAATTTTAAATTCAGATTCAACAGTCCTTGCTCGTGAGTGAGGCAGCTTTGGGATGCTCCCCAGAGTTCTGGTTTTTTTGGGTCCCCATCCTGTTCCTTCTCAGGCAAGGTAAATCCCCAGAGCTGAGGTTGCCACAAGCAGTGAGTTCCTATCAGATCCACGTGTCCTGGCCTTTTCCCACTGCTGCTGGTTGTCCTGCTCCACTGCTGCCCTGCTGGGCTTGAACAGGGCACTGGAAGTTACACCTGCACAACAGCAGGACAGAAAACATCAGCTCATTCCAGAGCAAGGCTGCTTTCTCATGCTGAAGTCAATAAATATTATTTTAATGTACGTATATAACACTACTGTGTGGTCTGTCACCACCTAATGAAGATTTGTCTAGATTTTGTAAAAGATTTCCAGTTTTCTCAGAATTATCAACATTGGAAGAGACCTTAAAATCATCCAGTCCCACCATCACCCAGCATCACCCCAAACCATGTCCCACACATCCAGATTCCTCCTGGCACTCCCAGAGACAGTGACTCCACCTGACATCCCTGGCAGCTCATTTCAATATCTGACCAATATTTCTCTGATTTTTTTTTCCAGTATCCAATCTGACCCTCCCCTGGAGCAGTTTAAGGCTTTTCCTCTCATTCCTTCCCTTGGCAGCAGAGCTCGACCCCACCTCACTGCCCCTCCTGCCTGGGAGTTGTAGAGAAACAAATTTATTGTTTCTTTTTGTAAAGAACCAACTCTTCTCTTCTCTTCTCTTCTCTTCTCTTCTCTTCTCTTCTCTTCTCTTCTCTTCTCTTCTCTTCTCTTCTCTTCTCTTCTCTTCTCTTCTCTTCTCTTCTCTTCTCTTCTCTTCTCTTTTCTCTTCTCTCTCCTTGTACAACCAAAAGGTCAGAGAAGAACATTTCTGTAATTTTTTTTCTTTCTTTGTTTTCAAAGGTTTTGCTTTAAGATGCTTTTTTTTTTTTTCTTCTTCCAGGATAATCTGATGACTGGAATGGCCTAGAGGACACAGTGACTCAACTTTGGGATTGGTGTGCAAAGGGATCAGGTCATCATCAGCTGTTTCTGGAGAAGAACCAGGTCACTTGCTCTTGGTGAAGGTGTTTTATAGTCAATAAAATAAGTCGATATAGTCAATTAATATAGTCACAGCTGTGACAATTATTTTAGGAATTATCTGAGTCCTTATCTGGAAAAAAATAATAACAGGGGTTCTTGTTTGATTAGCAAAACGTAGGCATTAGGGCTTGGCAGAGTTGACATTTGTGCACTTTCACCTCAGCATCCCAAGGCATCTTTGAGTTGTAGGACACAAACCTCAGATCGATGAAGTGACTGCAAAACTTCTTGGAGCATGCACAAATTATGTGTGGGATGAAACAAGAAATCAGGAAAAGCAATGGAATATTTGAAATGAACAATCCATAATTTAAACAGTTACATCCTCTATATGGGGTTGCAAACCTGCAAACAGAATAAAACAACCTGGAAATTCTTTCCACAAGTGCCAGGCAGACCCTGCCTACATTGGTCTGAGGGAACTTGTTCACTCTGTAGTGGATAGAGAAACTGTGGATTAATTAAAGTTTCTTTTTTCAAACAAGTACCTGGGTGTTGCCCAGGCTGCCCAGAGAAGCTCTGGCTGCCCTGGATCCCTGGAAGAGTCCAAGGCCAGCTTGGATGGGGCTTGGAGCAACCTGGGACAGTGGAAGATGATCACTTCCAGTCCAAACCATTCCACAGTTCTATGATTCTATGTATGACTTCACCCACAGGAGAGCTAAAAATTTACATAAATGAGCAGCTGGAAGCCTCTCATGCTTCTCACCACCACCATCCTGCCCCACTCACAGACACCCCCAGGCCCCTGCAGTGTGTGCTCTTTTCTTCCTGACATCCATCCCTGGTGCCACCTCTGTGCTCTTGCTGTGTGCCTCTTCAGGCTGCAGACTGGATTTATTTGCTTTATAGAATACTGTATGGCAGACTGCAGCACTGCATTCCACCAGGCCACAGGGTGCTGGGAAGCTCAGCACAGCACTGGTAAAAAAAAAAAAAATTAAAAAATAAAAAAAGTGAGTAATGATGCTAAAAGTCACAGCATCACAGAAGGCTTGGGGTTGAAAAGGACCTTAAAGATCATCTGGTTCCAAGCCCCTCATCCTCTCATCATTACCAGCCTTTGTGGCCCCTCAGGCCAGACCCATTTAAAACAGCTTTTCCTTGCCAAAGCTTTAGACGACCAGAATCTCTAGAACTCAGAGAGCTGCCGAAGTGACACGAGTCAGAAATAATTTCAAATTCCCATTAAAAAAAGCCTCTATAACAGAGATGCTACGTGGACACCACTGCTACCTGTCTGCTACCTGGTTTGTTACCTGTCCTCTGGCCACTGCAGGGACCTGCAGCATTCCCAGGGCTCTGTGCCTGCTCCAAGCACTCTGCTCTTTCAACATCTCTGGGGTCCTTCACCCTCTCCCCGTGCCACAAAGAGATCAGGAACTGCTCAAATTAAATTCATTTATTAATGGAATGGTTTTAGTAGACCAAAATTGATTTGGATGAAAGGAATGCTTGTCCTTTACGGCTGCCAGAAAAAAGTAAATATTGTCTACAGACATTACACAGCTTTCTTTTAACCAAAATTAAATACGGTCCAGAGCAAAGCAAGCAATCTGTAGAATTGTATTGTTATGCTGCTGTTACAAACTATTTACACTGGATAAAAATCAGGTGTCTCAAAGCCAGCTATAACCTTAGTTGATTACTGATGTGATCCTGTGTGTGTCTTGCCCTCATCTCCCCTTTCTGCTATCAGACATAAATCAGGCATTAGCAAGGTTTAAAAAAGTGAGTGATCCTAAAACAATCACAAAACAAGCTCTGAGCAGCCGAGACAGAGAGCGAGTTCCCCTCCCCGCCACCCAGCACTGCTCTGTCACCCTCCTTTGAGATTTAAAAAGGATTTTAACCCCTCCCTGAAGCTCTTCCCACGTATCCAACCATCTGTCTCTTCAATCAACTTACTTTCAGTGCCAGGAATCCCCACGCAGGTGATCCCTGGTACGAGAATATACATTTTAAAGATACATATTTCAAAGGAGTTTTCCTCCTGCAGTGCTGTGTGCTGCCCCTGCATGTTCACAGTAAAACCACGACAAATAAATATTTGAGGGAATCAGCACAGTGCGTCCAGTTTCACTTTCCAAACGGAAAGTGCCGTGTCTGCTTTCAGTGGTGGCATGAGGCAGAGGTTTAACACAAACCAAATTTTGCTAAGTCGCAATGGGGAACAAAGAAATCCTGCCAAATTACAAAATACTTGATTAACAAGTCAGCCAAAGGGGTAGATTTACTGTATACCAAAGCTATTTTCTGAAATAGGACTGAAAAGGAAATAATCCTGAAAAGGACTTCACTCCTGGCTTCACAGCAGACATACAGCACAGAAAATATGAGGGTTTTTTTCAGTTTGCAGTAAAAGGATTATTCAGAATAGTTTGTCTATCCAATCAAACATTACTCTGCTGTAACAACATTGTTCTCAGTTCCCTGTCTCTTTGGTCCTCCTGCCTGTATTTCTCCTCCAGCTTTTGCTTTTCAGAGTCCATGCTGTAAAAAGTAGAATCTGTGCTTCTCCTGATCTTCTCAAACTGACTGAAATCCGCCACATACTTTCCATTTGGAGAGAGGGAAACCACAGGCACGAACTCGTAGCCCCAGTGGATCTCCTCGGGGATGTAGGAAGTCCTGCTCTGGCAGACAGCACTGGTGGACTCCACCGTGGCATTCAGGAGCACCACCAGCTCAAAGTCCTTCTCCTTGAGGTTTTGAGGTGTGAGGTCTCTCAGAGGGCTGCTTTCATCCAAAATGTGGTAGAAGGTTAAAGGCAAAATGAGAAATGGACTCTCCGAAGAGGAGTCAACGTTGAATTTGACGCTGGCTTGGTTCAGCAGAATCCTCTCCCCTTCTTTGGTTTCGTAGGTCTGGAGGAGCTTCCCAGAGAGCTGGCACTGTATCAGGAGGCTCTTCCTCATGTTTGCCACTCTGATCACCAGGCAAAGCTCCCCGTTGTGCTTGGTGATGACAGCACAGTGGCTGAATTTAATCGTCTCTGCCCTTTTCTTGGGCCGGGCGATCTTGGCCAGGAAGGTCCCTGTGATGAAGATCTCAATCAGGGTGGTGATGACCAGCTGGGCCACGAGCAAGAAAATGGCATGGGGACACTCCTCTGTGATGAAACGAAATCCATAGCCAATGGTTGTCTGGGACTCCAGGGAGAAGAGGAATGCCCCAGTGAGGGAATCCACATTCTTCACGCAGGGCTCCCGCTTTGGGGAGAACTTGTTCATCTCCAAGTCACCGTGAAGGAAAGCGATGGCGTAGTAGATCACCCCAAAGAGGAACCAGGTCATGACAAAAGTGGCAGCAAACAGGGTGAGCTTGTACCTCCACTTCATGTCTATGACTGTGGTCCACAGGTCCTGCAGGTAGAGCAGGTAAATGCCATCGACCTTGTCTATCCTGACGTTGCTGTGGCCGCTCTTGGACATGACGCGGGGTTTGTGCGCCTTGAGCATGGCGCTGTCCATGCCCCCACTGACCAGGGCCACGCGGGACATGTTGATCTTGGTGGGCTCCATCCTCACTGCTTCAGTCCTGGGGAGAGAAGAGAAGAGAGATGTTACTTCACGGAGCCAGGAGTATTTGAAAATGTTGGTGGGGAGAGGGACAAACATAATCTAAACACGGTGAATAAAAACAGCTGGAATATAAAGTTACCACCGTACAGTATCTGACATTACAAATAATTTTATGCTCTCTCTTTTTTTTTTTTTTTCCAGGAAAAAAAAAATCATTCTTTGATTCTGGTGCCTGCCAAGTACGGAGAAATAGGTTTCTTTTATGATAGCCTGCAAAAGAAATTTGTCAAAGCTGAAATTTTATATCAGTACTTTATTTCTGCAAAAGGCATTAAATATTTTTTTTTCCTTACGTTTCTCTAGAGAAGAGGCTCTTTTTGATTAGTGAGCAGGTTTTCTTTAATGCCCTGAAGAGAGACATCTGATCAGAATTAAAGTCGCTGGGCTCAGAACGCAGATCCAGCTCACCACCTCTGTCCCTTCCTGCGACTGAGGCAGAATGAGCCAGACCAGCTTTCACTGGGAACAATTAACTTCCACAAGTGATTTACTCAGTCGGATCTGGCTCTTTGTGATGGACCTACAACTGACCTAGAGGGAAACAAAGCAGACCTGAGCACATCAAAGGCGAGGTCTGCAATATTTACACCTGGGTGCAACACTCTGAAGCTGTCTGCACTGGACAGCACTCCCACATTTTAAGCCGTCTGAGGGGAAAAAAAAAATTAATTTAAAAAAAGGAAGCAATTCACCAAGTCAGCATTCTAAACGTGGGCCCCGACCTGTGCGACCCCAGCAATCATTGGAGGACCTGACTCCTGGATTTGTTTACTGGGCATCAGGCTGGATGGAGAGGGCATCCAGGGCTGGGCAGAGCCCCCAGGACGAGGCAGAGCCCTGCCCGTGCCAGCTGGAGAGGCAGGGACAGGACCCAGCTCTCAGGACCAGACAGCAATTACGTAGAGCAAGGACAGTGCATGTTATAGTCGTTCCCAACAACAAAACTTCCTGCTGACAAAAGCAACAAAGAAAAAAAACATCCCAGGCATCCTTTGTGCTTTGGCAGGTCTCACAAAAAGGCATTGTTTTGTCCCATTGTTTTCCTCAAAAAGAGCCTCCAAGTCAGTGATTAGTTCTCGCCAAATGCTGAAAAAAAAAAAAAAAAAAACCGAAAAGAAAAAAAAATTATGTCTTCCTTATAGCTACTTAAAAGAATTTTGCAGGAAGTACAAGATATATTTGTGGGACACACATGTGCCAGCCCAGGACATCAGCATAATTGCTCACTGAAGTACCTTTCCTGTTATGTCAATTAAGGAGAATTTTTGTTTGTGACTGTACTCATCACACTGGTGCAGGTTTTCTGGGAAAGGGTAATTAAACTTAGCCCCCATTAACAACTGTAGCTCATTCCAGTTTTGGTTTAATCACCAACATTTCTCTTCCACATCTAAGAACCATTGCCACAGATAGATATTTATAAAAGAAAGGAGTGCATCCATGATCCCAGTAGGAGATTCCTTATGTGACAGTCAAATCAACACACAGAGCGCAGCATGTCCGGATAATAAACAGGAAAAAACCTTCAAGTGATCTGAAAAAGAACAACGGGAGGAAATGTGGGGGCTGGGAGGGGTAGGGCTGGGAAGGACTGCACATGGAGCTGCTCCTCAGGCCAACCCAAACCCCAGCACCACTGCTAGGGGAGGTGAATATGTGCAGCCTCGGATGGGAAACCTTTCAGGTGAGTGCATGGTCCTTAGGGAAGAGGCTCCATTCCCCATGTCCCTGGATAGGACATGGATTTAAAACATGCCCAAAAGTCTGTCCTGAAATCAGTACACCTCTCCCTCTCAAGCACACTTCCCCTTAGCCAGTACTTTCACACCACCAGAACAAGTTTTCCTGCCACAAATTGCTGTGCCAGGAGAGAGCTGAGATCTCTGCTCCAGTGTTGGTGGCACATTCCCATCCCATCCCATCCCATCCCATCCCATCCCATCCCATCCCATCCCATCCCATCCCATCCCATCCCATCCCATCCCATCCCATCCCATCCCATCCCAGGGCTGACAGCTCCTCCTCCCCTGGAGGTCACAGGGATGGGGACAGCCAAGGCTGTGCCTTTCCTCCTTGGAGCTCCAGCTGGTGGGTTTGGGCTTGCAGGGTGTCTGAAGGTCAGAGTTACCTGTCCAAGGTCAGGGGTGGCCCAAGGACACTCAGCTCTCCACACTCACCATGGCTCTGCCATGCCCAGGAGACCCTGGATCCTGCACCAGGAATGTGTGTGGGATGCAGTGGGAATAACAAGAGAATCATGGAATGGTTTGGGTTGGAATGGAACTTCAAACCATCCAGTGCCACCCCTGCCATGGCAGGGACACCTTCCACTGTCCCAGGCTGCTCCAGCCCCAATGTCCAACCTGGCCTTGGGCACTGCCGGGATCCAGGGGCAGCCACAGCTGCTCTGGGCACCCTGTGCCAGCCCTGCCCACCCTCACAGAGAAGGAAAAGATTCATCCCTCCCAAGGGCCTGGTAAGAGTCCTTGCCCTCTCTCTGCTCTGCCCTGGAATAGGTTGTTCCCTGTCCAAGAGCCCCAAAAGAAAAGAATCCTGAAACTGCAGCCTGCCACACTGCCAGGCCTGCCAAAGGACAGCACCACAGATACAACACCAAAAAGCCATTGCAGAAGAATTCTCCCCAAAAGATGGGAGGTAGCAAGGAATTTTCAAGGCACAATCTTTTCCCTGGGCTGCACCAACAGAGAGAGGGGCAGCTGTAAAATTTGCCATTTCAGGTTTTAAGCTGAGAAGTGAAGCTTTGGTGCAGCCCTGGACAAGTCTGGCACACTCCAGACTGCTCCAGCTCACAGCCAGGGCTGTTCCTCACTGTCCATCTCCACTGTCCCCATGTGTAATATTGATCCCCACATGTGGCAGAGTGGGAAATTTTGGAGTCTGCCATAGGTGCAAGAGGCTTTCTCAGAGCTCCCCCATCATCTTTTGTGTCCTCCCTTGATTTGTGACCAAGTTACTCAGCTTTACAGCCACTTCCTGAAATGGATCCCAGCCAACTTCTGGTGCTTTTTTTGGTGGCAGGGTATTTTTTGTGTTGATTTGCTTCCTATTTTCTTTTTTTTTCTCTCACATCACTCTTTCCTGTGTGATGCTGAATTCCTCTAGTGCTCTTTTCCTCCCCAGGGAAATTCCTCTTGGTTTCCTTTCCCTGCAGAAATACTTCCCTTCTCTGCCACACTGACATGGGAAGAGAGGATCTGTCACGCTGCCTCTGCTCCCTTCTCTTATCACTGGCAGCAGCCAGCAGCAATCACTTGGGGGAAGAAACTCTGATGAAACCATCAGCAGGAAAAAGGAAAAAAGGGCTTCAGATGAGGATTCTCTCCTGCCCCCACTTCCCCACTGCTTCCTGAGTGAAGCGACCACTATAATATCCCAAAATAAATTATTTATGGGTGTCTCTATGTGTAAAAAACATATTATAGCACCTGCATTGCTATTTCCCTTCTAATAGAGGCACCTCACACTCTCTGCCCTGACAATCAACCCCAGCACCTCAGCCAAAACACTTTGGTTTGTTTGGTTTATGCTCACTCTAAATCACAAAGCACATCTACCACAATAAGTTAATATGAGCAAACAAGCTTAAATAATAAGAGTAATACACATTTTAAAATTAAAATAATTTCTTCTGTCTGATCCCTAACTGATTTTACACTGATAAATTACTTTTTTATTGCTGTAAATCAAAGTGGAGCTGCAAATAAAACTGAGCTGAAGTAGAGTTAAGGAAACACACTTTAAGAGGGAAGAAAATGAAATTGTCTCAGGCTTGTCTAGCATTCTAATGCCCTCTGAATTACCTCCTTTCCTCACCAGCCCTCCTGGAGCAGCCAGAGGAGACTCCCCCTCAGAGCATATGGAAGTTCAGCGCAGACAAAGCCAATAAAACACAGAGCTACATACCAAACCACCAAGCCTGAACACCTTGACATTAAGGTAATTCCAGCAGCCAGGGCTGTAAGCAGCACATTGCCACTGCTTCCAGGGAGCACATTACCAGGGAGCCAGCTCGCACACACGCAAAAATGTTCCTCTTGCATGGAGCCAGCTTTGCTTGTGCAAGATCTCTCTTGGCAGACACAAGTGATTAAAAGCGTACAGGAGCATGACTTGTTCCAAAGGCCTCAGCTGTTTTCCCTTTTTTTTTTTTTTTGTTTCCCCCCCCCCAATCAGATATGGCTTTGCCACTGGAGCAAACCCTCACGCATGCTTCGCTGCCACTCTGATACGGGGGCAGAACTTGAGCTGTTTTCTCAACCAGCAAAAAAACCATTAGCAGGCTTGGCATCGGAAAAATGAAAAGCCCGGGGTGAGGAAAGAAAACACTGAGGAGGGCTGCATAATCTTCAGATCTTTCCTGGGTCTGATGTGGTTCAGTAGGTTACAAAAGTGCCTCCTGAATTCTCAGTGCTCTGCGTAGCATGAACATCCTCCTCCCCCTGGGCTGTGCACCAGGTTGTGCTGTACAACTGTCAAGCTGCAAAATCCTCCTCGGTGGCTGAGTTCTGGAATTCAAGAGGAGCAGGAGAGGAGGGAGGCAGGGAAGGAGAGGCTGGAAAAGGGTGCTTTGCCTCTGGCACAGCCACACAGCTGGACACTGCTGCCCTGGGATCCAAAAAGGGCTCTTCAGGACCTGCCAGGGTGTGGTGACACACAGGCTGGAAAAGCTAAACTTACACATTTTTGGGTTTTATCACAAAAAGACTGAGGCAAAAGAACCGTAAATACACCCTCAGGTCAAAATGAGCTCCCAAAACTGTGCCTTCAGCTGCCACCTTGGAGCCACCCATCAGCACAGGGCAGCCCTGGGAATGGTCACTCTTCCCAATTTGGGTACCAGGAGCAGGTGAAAACAAGCCCAGCACAGGGAGGGTTTCCCTCTCAAGCCAGAGATGGATTTTACATCACTCCCAGCAGGGCCAGGTCAACAACCATCCACAGAGCAGTGGAAAGGAAGCAAAACCCCAAATCCATCTGCCTCTCCTAGGCTGCTGCCCACTGGGCATGGAAGATGAATTAAAAGTCTCATGTGTGTTGTTTCTGAGGAAGATTTGTCCAGGAATGTTGTTGTTCCCCAGGACAGGGTGCAAGGCTTTGCAGCAATTATGGATTTACACAGAGGAGCCTTTGGAACTACACTGATGCAAAGAAATAGAAAAACAACCAAGAAGGCAGAATGGAGGCAAAAGATGACTCAAAGCTTATTAAATTAATGGACAAGCTCCCAGTGATTCTCAAGGCCTCCAAGGGGAGAAAAAGCAAATCCTGCGAGGGTGTGAGCAGTTAACACACTGCAAGTGAGCATCCACCCTTCCAAAATCCTGCCCCCCAGCCTTTGCCCTGGGCTCTGGGGATGAGCAGGGGCCTTGGCCATGCACATCCTTCAAGCACACCAAAGTGTTCTTTCAGGAAGACATTAATAAACACCTCACATCACAAAATTCTCATTTTTGTGCTCAGCAATGTGGTTTATGCACAGCTGGGAAAAAAAAAAAAAGAAAAGCTTCCCCAGAAATCTGTCTTGCTTTTTAAATTTTTTTATGAATGGCTTTTCTACAGCAGGGCAGTACAAAGTACTTTAGAATGCCTCGCTGGCTGGCACACTGTTGCTCCAAAGTCTTTTTAAACACTGGGAGAGCAGTTAAGCATTTAGAACCTGCCCGTGCTGGGATGCTCTTCCCACCCACAAACCCTTTCCTCATTCTTGCTGTGCAAACCATCCCTGGCTCTTTCCACACAGACAAGTCTGAACAGACTCCTGGGATCTTGCCCTCTCTGTTTCTGGGAAGTTGGGTG
Organism: Acridotheres tristis; assembly: GCA_037013685.1. Classification (NCBI taxonomy): domain Eukaryota; kingdom Metazoa; phylum Chordata; class Aves; order Passeriformes; family Sturnidae; genus Acridotheres; species Acridotheres tristis. The sequence continues at coordinate 112,041,725 of CM072884.1, forward strand.
CCAGAGTTGCTCCGCAAGGCTGAAAGGGAAATTTATTGCTGCATTTTGCTTATTGAGCTCATTCCCTTGCACTTCCACTTTCAGTTACATCTAGGGCTGCTGTGGGAACATCAAACATCTCAGCACGGAGCAGGAACTAAGCTGAGACAGAACAGGAGTGATGTCCTATCCCCCAGTTGAGCTTAGCAGCCAACATAAAGCCAGGATGACCCTGGGGACTTCCAGCAGTTAATCCTCTCATTCTTCCTCCCTGGAGGTATTTCTCTTTACCACAAGGGTATCACTCACTATTCTGCTTCCCTTAATTTTGTTTTGCATTCCTTTCCTCTCCTCACTCTGTGAATCAAAAGCTCCAAACCAAGAGTGCTTACCCCATCCCCAGAGAAGTGTGTGGCTGACTGCATAATGCTTTATGTTCAGCAAAAATCTCCTTGTAGGTTCACACCACCTATTCCTGACCTCTCCATCACATCAGAGAATCATGGAATCACAGAAGGGTTTGGGTTGGAAGGGACCTTAAAGCTCATCTCATTCCACCCCTCTGCCACAGGCACCAACAACTCTGTTTTCAGTGGTTTCAAACTTTGCAAAGCTTTATTGAGTGCAAGGTCTCTCCTCCCCATCCTCCCAGCTCCTTATCGGCCACAACTGTGGGAACAAAGCCTCAGACTCAAGGAGAAGTCTCACCTTCACCTGCAAGGATCAGATTTGGGAACACAAGTGGCAGCAGCCCCACGGTTTGAGGAGCCTTGCAATGCAGGAGGGAGGTGGAGAAGGAGAGCAGGGGATATGTTGGGAAAAGATTGAAGACAAGCCAAGGAATGCCTCATCTCTTGGCTCTTCCTGCTTAGACACAAGATCAATTAATCCACGGGGTGTTTTGTGGCATGCCTGAACCAGAGCTCCTGGGCACCCAGCAGGGTGAGGGTCAGGGATGAAGACACCTGTACACATTCCAGCACCAAGCAGGAGCTGGGCAGGGATTTGCTGCAAAATAGTTTTTCACTTAGTCAACTCAGGCCTACCTAAGTCCTTCCTAAGGACTTAATTCCTTTTTTGGGAACGGGCCCTTGGCCAGGCAGCTGCTCTGGCTGCTGGGGGAGTGTTTTCACACAGCTCCTGCTGCCTTCCCCATCCCAGAGTGGGGACAGGCCACCTCTCAGCTCCAGGGAAAAGGCACCCAGAGAGGCTGATGCTGCCTTTTTTGTCTGATTTCAGGGCTGAAGCTCAAGGTGGGTGAGTTGTTTGCCCCAATGACATGTTTTCCCTTGATTTCTGCCTGTTTGGATACTGCCTGGTGTGAATTACCTGGCTGAAATTCACCTGCACGAGCTCATGTGCCAAGAGTTTCATGGTTTTGTCCCCAGATGAGGGGTGTCTGTGTTTCAGTATTCTGGTCACAGGGTGGCAGCTTCATCAGCAATGCGATAGAAAAGAATTAGTCTGAAGCCATTCACTGCTGAGGTTATGTTGGAAAAAGTTGCATGAGAAGGGAATCCCTCCTAGGTCAGCACGAGAACAAAGGGATTGGACTGGACTAAGGGGAACCCTGTAGGAGCCTTCCAGTTCCTAAAGGAGGCTGGAGAGGGACTTTTCACAAGCACAGGGTGTGACAGGACAAGGGGGAATGTTAAGCTGAAGGAGAGAAACTTTAGATGTGAGGAAATAAACCTTTCCTGGGATATTGGGCAGGCCCTGGCACAGGGTGCCCAGAGCAGCTGTGGCTGCCCCTGGATCCCTGGCAGTGCCCAAGGCCAGGTTGGACATTGGGGCTGGAGCAGCCTGGGACAGTGGGAGGTGTCCCTGCCATGGCAGGGGTGGGATGAGATTGTTTTAAGTTCCATTCCAACCCAATCCATTCCATGATTCCATGATAAACTTGCTGGGACTGTCACTCCCTGCTCACCACAGGTTGGCTGTGCCCTTGCTTTCCCTTCTTTCACAGCAGATAAAGGACAACATCTCATTTTCAACCTTCCCATTATTCACCCATCACTTCACCACTTGAATAGTAGTGATAATAATAATAAAGTCAAACTCAGAGCAGCTGATTTGCCAGTCTGCAGCTGGTTTGAAATTTGCTGCATCTGTTTCAGAGCTGAAGAGGGGATAGTGGAACAGAAGACTGCTCTGCTTTCTTTTCTTGTTTGTTTGCCTTTTTCCTCTAAACTCATTTCTTGGCCTAATAAAAATCTGGTTTTGTTTGAAAACAAGCAAACAAACAAACCCAAAACCAGACACTTCCTCTGGATTTTTAATTTCAATTGTCAGCAGGTGGTTGAAAATGAGGAGGAGCGTGCCAAGCCATGGCAGGGAGGAAAGTTAGAGCTTTGCTGGTTGTTCAAAAATTTGGATAAAACAGCTGCAGGTTGCCTTCCCCAGGGCTGTTGCTTCTTCCCGACTCTCAGCTGGGATAGGAAAGACATTTATCAGGCAGCAATGGGGAATTTCAAGCCAGTTAGAGCAGACAATTTACACTGGTTTGTGCCCTGCTTTATTTTTTCCACGACAGATCCCCCTGGCGCCCCAAACCCAACATCAGACACCAGGTTCCAGCACCACAGGAGCATCACCTCCTCCCTGTATCCCAACCCTACAAGGAAAGGAGCACATCCTGGGGCTCAGCAGCTCTCTGTTTAATTACAATTTGTGTTGCCAGCTCGTTGCACTGGGTCCCAGTCAAGTTGGGGTTTGTTTTTAATTAGTCACTGCACACCAGGGCTCTCTCAGAGATGGGTGGAGGTGTGGCCGTGGGGGTGAGGCTCCCTGCAGGCTGCTGGGGCAGAGTTTTTGCTCTGCTTTCTCCCCATAAATCACATTTCCAGTAAATCACAGCTCTCCTTTAGCCCATACCACGAGCTCATTAAGAATTGCTTTAATACCCCATGAATATCCCACAAATATGTGCACATATTCTTCAGAGATAACTGATTTGGGCAACACTCAAATTTCAGGCTATGAGAAGAGTTTTCCACCAAAAAAAAAAAAAAAACCAAACTAAAATTCCTGTTCCTTTTAAATATCTGAAGACCTCAATAGTATTGAAAGTAATGGTAGGGTGCAAAAACTGGTAAGGGGAAAAAAATCAATTCATTTAAAGCTCTGTATATTGGTAACCTTTTTTACTATTCCTAATGTGGACAAAATCAAATCTAACTGGGGAAGCAGCAGACCTTGACCCAGCAGGAAGGTGGATGCTGTTACTGGAGTAAAGTTTCTCCTATAAAAGAATTCCTGGATCCTTTTAACCTGTTTGTTGTAGCTGATTTGTGCTGCTTCGTGGAGGCAGAGCAATGATAAAAGACAGAGTAACCTGCTAAATAATCCACATTTTTGTCATCTCTGCATGGCCAGGACACAGCAGTGAATTTGTGTGTTTGCCATCCTACAAAGCACATTTCCAAGAAAGAAGGATGGGTTTGTCAGGGCTTCATCTTAAAACTTGTTGCAAGTTGATTTTCTCAGGAAGTTATTTGGTTATGAAGAATTGCCTTGCCTGTGTGAACAAGTTCACACTGTGGAAAATGTTTTCAGAAAGAGACTCTTCTCTCATGCTGACAAAATGCAGCCTGTGAGACAAAGTACCCACTTCTCTCACCCAAACCTAAATTATTTTTACATTGAATGTCTTTCTTTCCTAGGCAAAGCACAGATGATGCTACTGGCACATATAACTGACTTATTTTTTAATAATTAATTACTTTACAGTGAATTACAGCAATTGTGGACAACATTCTCTTTGAGGGGCACAATATCTTCAAAAATGTTCATTCCTACCCCATTTTCTCTGCACTACAAAGATTTCAAATTGCATGAAGCACCTATCTCCCTTCATTGTCCAGGTCTGATAAATGGAGAGCAAGCTCTGCTTCATCTCAAACAAATGTTTGGGAGCTACTTCACCCAAACAAAACTTAAGAATTTTTAAATGCTGGAAATAAAATTCAATAGTGTCCAAGAGATTCAGGATGTGATATTTCACGGGCAAACATTTAAGTGCACTTACATAGAAGTCAGAGGTTTATTCCTGCTATTTAAAATACCATTCTATGGTATGTGAGCTCAGTGCCAAAAACACCAAGGTTGGGGCTTCAATCCCTATATGGGTCATTCCCTTAAAAATTGGGTTTGATGGTCCTTGTGGGACCCTTCCAACCCAGAAAATTCTGTGATTCCCACTTCTGTAAAGCACAAGCAGTTACAAATCTAAAGCATCGATGTGGGAGATCTTGCTCTATCTAAAGTCAGTTGTGGATGCATCTTCTTTCACACACGTCCCCCACTGGGCCATTATTACCTTTAATAAAGTCTCTAGATCTTGAAATAAAATAATTTCCTCAAATGTCCAGTCTTGGACACATCCATAAGGGCTGTGGTCTCAGAGCAAAGTCCTTTGCTAAAACTCTTCCCAAAGGTGTGCTGGGGTCACCCTGTCCCATCCCCATTTCCATCCCTGTCCCCACTCCTGTCCCAGCCCTGCTGGCCCTCACCAGCTCCCAGAGGGGACAGAAGTGCTCATGGGGGTCCTCTAAACCACCAGAATTCTGGGCTGTACAAAATTCTGATGTACAAACCTTTCAGCTGCCTCCCTGAGGTGGTCAGGCAAGAATTAAAGATATCAGTGACACTTCCCCATTGGTGTAGGGTTGCTTATCCTCAGCACTGCCCAGAAGTTGTTTTCAGGGCAGCTTTCTCGTCTTTTTTTTTTTTTTTTTGGTCCTGACCAATCCATGGATGTGGTTAATTTAAGGTTTAAAAGGCTTTTGCTCACACATACACACACACCCATATATGTTTTCCACTGAAGTCTGTGCTTTTTCCTAGACCCACCCAAATTCCAGTACATAGCTCACTCGTGTGCCAAGCTTCCCTACTCTCCTTGCAATGAGTGGAAAAATGCCCTTTTTTCCACTCCTGCACATTTTAGGGGGAGAACCATGTGGAGGAGAAGGAAGAATTTAGTTATACCTGTGTTTTCAGAGCAGAAGCAGGAAAGAACCTCAGTGTTGTCCATAGGAATGTTTTGTTCCTAAGGTTTATGAGGTTCTGAGCCCCAGTGCTTGCTTGAGACTCTGAGCTGGAATTGTGGAGTGCCAAGGAGATTTAAAAATTAAAAAAAGTGAAGCAAAAGTAGCTGCTGGTTGATAAAATTCCATTTTTGTTCATATGAAGTACTTAACACCCCTGAGTGTTCTGGTATTCTAGGTGGGGGCTGAGAGAAAATCAAAGATTAATGGTGAGAAGCATTGGGGAGTTTCAGGTGGAAATGGCTTCAGCTGAGTCATTCTCTGCCCCCTTAATGGGTGTTTTGGGCTACCAGCAAATTCATGGAATCCCAGAATGATTTGGGTGGGAAGGGACCTTAAAGATCATCCAGTTCCAGGCTGATCCAAACCCTGCCCAACCTGGATTTGAACTTGGGGAAAGGTGGTGGACCAAGGGCTGTAACAACACACAAGCTCCATCCAAAGCCTTTCCCATTTCTCTGGGCTCCATGGGGATTCTCCAATGCCTGGTTAAGGCTGGTCCCCCTTGATTTCCTCTTCTCAGGGAAGGCATTAATAAATCCTCTCTGACTTACAGAGCTCCCTGTTTTCATGGAGCTTGTTGGAACATAATTTCTGAAGCCTCTGTTCACTTGCCAAGCCAAGCTGAAATTAGCCCATGGATTTAAAGACGTGGGCTGGTTTGTATCCCTTCACTCTTAGGTGATGGAAATTAAAATAGCCAGCTTAATTATTTATCCTTTCCAGCAGCAGCATGCTAACGTTGTACAGGAGCTTGTTGTCACTCATATATCTGCAAAAATTGGAGTAAAAATAGATATATTTTCAATAAAAAGCTACTTCCTGAGCTTCTTGATTGGGAGGTTACACAGCCTTGCTCTCTTGTGTCTTCCAGATAAACTCCCAAGGAATCAGAGGGAAAGGAATCTTTGTTTTCCTCGTTGCTTTCCCAAATTGCTTGGTCCCTGCCAATTTCCATGACACAGACCCCTCAGTCTGCTGCAGACTGTGGCTTCAGAAAGGGAGGAAATAGCATGAAAGTACTGGTGCACATCAATGTTTTTGGATTTTCTCGCCAAACCAGAAATATCAAAACAAAATAAAAAATAAAATAAAATAAAAATTTTTTTAAAAGCAAAAATGTTTCAACTTTTCTGGCGAAATTTAAAAGAACAAACCCAAAAACAAAGCAACAAAACATAAAAAGGTCATTCTGGCTGTTTGTTCAAACTAAAAGTAAACCTTTCCTTCTGAGGTTTGCACAGAAATGTGTGTGTGTGTCTCATTTAAACCAGGTGAGGAACAAAACATTCCTTGGAGGGACAGATTGTGACATCTTGCTTCCACAAAGCCAAAATACAGGTTTTTTTACTGTTCAAAATTATGTATTTTGGGCTTTTTTTCCATCTAAACCTGCATTTTCAGCCCGTGAGACTTTTGGTAGAAAAGTCTCAGCCAACTGTAAGGACCACGCGGGTTGGTTTGGTGACAAGTGACATTGGGGGGACACAGCCTGTCCTGGTTGTTGGGATCTGGGAACACAACTACAATCACAATTCCCTCCTCGTTTTCCTTCTCCTCACAACCTCTTAGGAACCTCCATAAAAGCAGTGATAATGTGCCCAAACAAGAGAAAAAATCTCCCGCTGCTTTTCAAAGCCCCTGCGTTTCCTCACCGCCAAAGGAGCCTGCTTTGCTGGTTTATTTACACATCCCTTATCTTTATGGCTGCTCCTTTATGATCCCATGTCATCTCCAAAGCTCCTGCAATCTTTTACAGTTTGGGAGCTCGGGAAGGTCCAGCTTTGATCACTGGAGTCATCAGGCTGAATAGAACATTGTTCCTGCTCCGCCGAGAATTTTTTCCGACTGCGCTCAGGACACCGCAAACTTATTTTTAAAACCCTCAGCAGCTCCTCTACCTTGTTTTTCTGTGAGTTTTACAGATGCCATGGGTTTCAGGAGGCACTTTGATGTTTTCCAAGCTGCCTGATTTATGAGAACAAAAAATACCACCGTTCCCCAATTATTTTCTGTCGCCTTGTAATAAAGCTCGATGCATCAATGGAAATTCAGTCTAGGCACAAAGAATAACTGGGGAATGAGGAAATCAACTGCATGTCCCACAAGAGATCATTCTTCCAGTGGAAAAATCAACCTTTTTGATCTCTAACCCTCTGTACTTTTCCTGTAATATTTAATAAAGCCTCCATTTTCATTGGAAAACACGCTTCATGGGAAATGTGTAACTGGTAGACCTTTCTGTGTTATTTTAGTGCTGTTTATATTCTATTTCAGTGCTGTTTGAACAGAATTCATGTTTTGTAGGTGAGTGCTGAAGATAAGTGGTGGCAAAAAGCAGCTGAGCAGGGCTGTGAATATCTCAAATTGCAGCAGATTTCGGATGGGGTTACGGTCATGGCATTGCTGAAAGTCCAGGGACTGTCACTCCAGCAGCCAGGTGGCAGCTCATGGCAAAGCAGAGAACTCCTCCATTCACAGTTCTGGTGACACCTTGTCAAACCCAGCCTTTCCCAAAGGGAAAAAACTCTTTCTGAAAAGCTGTTCCCTTGCTCCTCTTGCTGCACAGCTCAAACTTCTGCTCTGCAGGCAGCTTGGTGCCACAGCATCTCCAAAATCCACCTTTTCTTCCAGTCCAGAGTTCCAGTTTGTTAATTAACATTTCCCAGCACTTGTCTTGCTCACAGTCCTTCTCATCTGTGTCACTGAAATATTCTGGGATAAAAAATCTATTTCTTTTCTGCTATTTTGACCATTTTAATTTCTCCTTCATTAATTCAAACACATCTTTCACTTCTTTGTACCCCTAAAGGTCACAGTCTAACCTATCCACAGCTGCTGCCCTGACCCCCATAGCTCTGCTTTGTTGGCATCTCATTGCTCTTTGTCCTCTAAACAGTCCCTGGGGGTTCCTTGCTCCTTTCCTGGTTTAGACTTCTCCCATCCCACAATAGCTTCCCATGTGACATAAATAAAATTCCCCTCTTCCCCATATCCTGAAAATCCACCTGTTTTGATATACAACTTCCACAAACTTCTCCCCATCATTGTGTTCACCCACAAAGTTCCTCCTGTGTGAGATCTGAAATAATTTACAGCAGATGCAAAGTTTTCCTTTTTGTTCATCCAACTGTAAGTGTGACCTGCTGTGCTGTGAGGAATAATTTGTCCTGACTGTAGGCTATGTTCAGCATCAGCATGGATAATAAGTGATTTATTTCCTTGAAAGCACGCATTTTTCCAGGATGGAAACCTGGGATACTTTGAGGAAGGATGTGCCCATCTCCCTGCAGTGCCTGATGACCTGAGACCAGACCTTGAACTTTTAGACAGCTGAAATTGTCTTTTTCTTGCACCTCTATAGTGAGGTGAGAGCTTTTGAAAGCTGCCAAGTTTATTTATCCCATGAAAATCAAGTGTTCCATTGTATGTGAAGTACCCCTCTCCTCCTGAAAGGATGAGAATTACACATGTTAATTACCTGGTACAGGTGTGCATTTTAAGTTGGAATATCCTAAATAAGTACAGGTCAGTCTGAGTTGTGCTGCTGAAGCCTTTCAGGTGAAATCCCATGAGAAATGCTGTTTTCTGTGGGATCCCAGGTGGGATTACACACCATGATGTGCCCTTTCCACCACACATTTGTTGTAAAAATGCAAATTATGCACTGAAGATTATGAACTAGTTTCTTATATAAAAACAACCCAGCTATGAAGCTAAAATCAGGTGTAGGATATGTCTGCTCTATTTTTAAGGCTCTTGCCTGTGACATTCCCTGGCACAGGTCAGCTTGGTTTTCCACGTTAACACAGAATGTCACAACAACCCTCACCAAAATATGGATTCATTGAGCCTGAAGGTTTGAAAAGCTCCCTCATCCATGATCACAGAGTCCCAGAATCCCAGAATCATCAGAATCATCAAGAATCTCAAAATCATCAAGGTGGGAAGAGAGCTTCAAGCTCATCCTGCCCCACCTCACCCCAGTGCCACCAGCATCCCCCAAACCCTGTCCCCAAGGGCCACACCCACACTGTCACCCTAAAGCTCACCTGAACTTCACCTGATGCCTTTGATTTGTAGGAACCTGAGCTTTGGCTGGGAGGGACCATCCTGGAGACTCCTCACAGCCCTCAAGGGCTTGGGGCTGGGAGCAGATGAATTGTGAGTTGGAGCAGCCTGAATATTTGCTGGATGTGCAGGTGCCTTTTGCTTTGATTTCATGGAATGCCCAGGCTGGGAAGAGCCCCTCAGGATGAGCCAGTGCCACCCCAGTGCCACCAGCATCCCCCAAACCCTGTCCCCAAGGGCCACATCCAGCCTGCTCCTGAACACTCCCACAGACAGTGACTGCAAACCTCCCTGGGCAGCTCATCCCAAGGCCTGACCACTCTGCCAGGGAAATTTTCTTTGCCAGTCTCCACCCTGAGCCTGCCCTGCTGCAATTTGAGGCCATTTCCTCTCCTCCTTTGCCTGCCCCTCCTGGCAGGGACTTGTGCAGAGCCACAAGGTCCCCCCTGAGCCTCCTTTTCTCCAGCCTCAGCCCCTTTCCAGCTCCCTCAGCCCCTCCTGGGGCTCCAGGAGCAATTTCTTTTAATAGCACCTTGAGTTGTAAAAACTCAGCAAATTCTTGTCCACTGTTTCATTTTGAGGCTGGGGAATGAGGATCTGGTTGTTCTTCCAGCTTTTTTTACAGATTTCACTCTAAATATTTCAGCTTATGTAGCAAAATGCTTAAATCAAAGTTTCTTGTGAGAACAGAAATGTCATTATAGTTATTATTGATTTCTAAGACATTTTTTGTCCTTAGGTAACATCTTGGGTGTTTAACAAATTTCTTGTATTTTTCTGTATTTCTTGTGATTGTAAAGCAATCACAGACAAAAGCTTTCCCTTGATGATATAATCATTATTTATAAGATCTAAATAAGCAGTGGAGCATTTAGAGGCATGGTGTCCTCTCAAATATTTTCACTGTTTATCAACCAAAAATGCACCTGCAAAGGCAGAACCCCAGTTGAGGTACAGCAGGAGGATAAATCACTGGGGTTGCCCCACTGTCTTTTTGCATTTCTGCACAAAAAAACAAAGACATTTTCTTCAAGCAAGATTTTATGTTCCCAGTCTGAGACCTTAAAAAAGAGCAGAGAGATTTATTACCTATAAGTATTATTTTGGGTCATGATCAAGTCACAGCTTTGGACATTTGATTCTGACAAGAAAAGAAGTCAATGTGAAATTTTGTTCATTTTTGTTCAAAAAATACAGTTAAATTTTATCCATTTTTGTTTCAAAATGATATATTTAAGGTATTTAAGGTTCAGTGCCTTTTTTTTTATGGTTTGGAGTTTCTATGGATAATTTTTTAGGATTTTTTTAGACTGTAACAACAGAACAGAGTGAGAACATATTTCAAGGATCAGGAACTCCAACAGACTCCCTTACAACAATTAATTTTCTGCCTATTCTTAGGGAAAAAGGAGTTTCAGTCTAAAAATTTTAAGCTGGGAACAGTCCAGAGCTCAACCATCAAGAGCCACTAATTGTGCCAGTCAACCAAACTCAATGTGGGGCTAAAACAAAATGTTGCCTTAAAAGGTTTTATGCTTTTCATCCTAATTTTTTGAGAAAATTTTGCCATTTGCATAAGGAAATGAATCAAGATTGCAGCTCCAACACCTCCTCCCAGATGCTGAGACAAATTTTGGTCTTCTCTGAAAATGTGTTTGTTTGGGTGAGAGGCTGGAGGGGCTCAGGAAAAGAACAGCTTGGAATGTTCCAGGGTGGGCAGCTTGGAGTGGATCATTGCTGAGCAGAATAAAAAGGGGAAACTTTGGGGAAATTTCACAGACAAGGTCAGAAAATCACAAAAATATTTGTCTGGTTGTCATTTTCCTTGGGAAACTAAAAATGAAATTGAAATAATTTAACTGGGAAAATTTATTCACTGATCAAAATGTCAATGCCTATTTTATCCTATTTATTCTGGTTATTTTATTTTATTTGTATCTGTTTTATTATATGCTTTTGTCAGGCTGTGTAGTTCTAGAGAGGAAAAGGGGAAATTTTGATCATGATATATTTTACCTTTTCTCTCTATCAATTTGTGCTAATACATCTTTTAAAGTCATCTAAGTAGGTGCATTGTTATATACATTCCTTCCCTACAGATTATGATAATATATTGAACACGTAACCATTTTTATCATATATTCTCAGTGCAAAAGTGCTGATTTAGATAAGGACAAGTTCATGATGTGAAACCAGATTGAACCAACAGTGAAACCCCTCGGTTAAAACAATGGAGATTGAATTAATCTGATCAGGTTGTACTGTTGTCCCAAAATTTATTTTACTTTATGATTTTTGAGTCATGACAAAGAGAAAGTGGCTCTCTGAGCACAGACAAATCCAGCTGAGGATCTCCATGAGAAAAACCAACCACAAAGGAGCCAAATATGATTTTAAATGGGATCAACTCTTGTCCCAGCACTTTCCTTTCACCAGAGGCAGCAGAAGGTTTGCAGAAGGCTCTGCTGGAAGATGAAATTTGCCAAACACCTTTCTCCCCAAAGGGTGTAAGGAGCTGCAGGGGTGTTATCCCAAAAATCCCTCTTCATGTCCAAGCAATATTTGTCCAGTGAAGGGTGGAAATACCTAAAGCTTCACTCCTGTCACATCCTGTCCCCTTTCTGCCTGACCATGACCTCTGCCTTGCTGTGAGCCTCAGCCTGTGCTGGCCACACAATTTCCTACTCTGGTCATGCAGGACAATTTCCTGCTCCTGGGAGGAGGCAGAGATGCTCTGGTTTGTGATGGATGCATTTCACAGCACTCAGCACAGACAGGCAGAGGGTGAGCAGGAGTTTCATTTCATGCACAGCCAGTCCTTGGGAGCTCCTTTTTCCCTGTGGACTCCAGGAACATGCACATGATTTTTGCCAAATTCTTTTCCATATTAACACCAAACTCTTTATCCTATTACCAGCAAGTTCTTTATCCTATTAACACCGAGTTCTTTGCCATATTAACACCAAGCCTTTTGCCATATTAACACCAAGTTCTTTACCATATTAATACCATTTTCTTTACCATATTAACATCAAACCCTTCACCATATTAACACCAAACTCTTTATCCTATTACCAGCAACTTCTTTATCCTATTACCACCAAGTTCTTTGCCATATTAACACCAAGCTTTTTGCCATATTAATATCAAATTCTTTACCATATCAACACCAATTTCTTTACCATATTAACATCAAAACCTTCACTATATTAACATCAATTTCTTTACCATATTAACACCAAGCTCTTTACCACTTTAACATGAAGTTCTTTACCATATTAACACCAAGTTCTTTGCCATATTAACACAGCCAATTACACTGAATGCTGAAATGATGCTCAAGCCTGTAATAACTCACTCAAGTCATTCATTCATGACATCTCTCATCCCAAAGGGTTAAGGACAGCTCAGCTTTCAGATATTCAGCATTTAGTGAATTCCTTCCTAGTAAATTGACGAAGTTGATTTTAACTGTTTCATACAATAATCAATAATTTTTATAATTTTCATACACAAATAAGGTGCCTCTAAAGGTAAAGACTTTTCCCTCTGTCAAACAAACAAAAAAGGCATGACCCCAAAACCTGCCTTGTTTTTCCTTGAAGAAAAGTGAATCAAAATTTATTTCCAAACGCTCTGAGGTTCAGCATGTAAAACAGTAACATTTCTGTTTTTCTTGGTCCTTCCTGCCTTGGTCTCCACCTGTTCCCAAAGAACACAGCCTGTCTCTGTGGACTGTGTGTCTGAGGAGAGGGAAACAGGACAGGAGGCAGGAATAATATTCCAGACGACTTTAATGAAATCTGGATAAATCAATAAAAAATTTAGCTGCAATCAGGGCTGTGGGCTAATGGCTTGTTTACTTCATTGCATGAGGAGCCAGGATAAAAAAGAACTACTTGTTTTCGTTTGAAATTCTATAAAAAGTAACAGACTGAATTATTGTATGTACATTGGAAGGCTGAAGCCCAAGTCATCTGCTGCTGTTTTTGTCTCTAGGCCATGCCTCATTTACTGGGATGAAATTCCTGGGGAAGTTTTTGGTCTGGTCTACAAATCTGCTTTATAAGAGTGATGCCAGTTTGTACTGTGCAACCAGCACCGTGTTACACTCCAGGCTTGCTTCCTCCCTCCTGTTAGCTGGTTATTAAGGAGTGCAGAGAGCATTGTGACATTTTACAACCAGGGAAATAAAAAAGACATTTGTTTAGCAGCAAATCTTATCCTTCTCCCTCAATTAAAAAAAAAAAAAAAATCACAAGGAAACATAGACTTGGTAGGTAAATACACAGGCACTGTGATCAGAAAGACCCTGGAAATGCCTCTAAATACAATATAGCAGGGAGCAAAGTTCGTTAAAAAGTGCTGTGGATACTCCTGCTTCACAAAGGAAAGCAAGCTTTGTTCCTCCTCACAACCAGCACCTCATGGAGAAAAAGAGATTTTATCTGTAACTCTCACTGCAGCATGATCCCAGTGTGAAAATAAAAAGGGAGGCAGTAGAAAAGTAGAGGGGAATTTGCACCACAGGCTTAGGTTGTGATTATGAGGAAAAGCCAGACCTGTCGAAAACAAGTTGTGTGAAGACACAGGCAAAAGTTGGGAGACAATGCCTGAAGTTCTCCAACTCAGACATGTTTACATTTTTACACCTTCCACAGAAATGACATTCTCTTTTCTTATACACAAAGGTAACAGGGGCAGGATAAAGTTCCAGGCAGGTTTTCCCACCATGCCAGTGAAAACTGATTTCTGCATTGGAAAAAGGAGCAAGAGCTGGCTGAAAGTTCTGATTCCAACACTCTAACCAGCACTCTGGATTTCTACAGGAAAAAAAATCCCTGGCAGGCAAACAAAGACAGGTTCAGCATCTGTCCCCCCTCCCCAACATATAAAAAATCTCAGCCCCATGCATTACAAACCCCACATTCAGTGCTTTACATCAGTGGAAAGACCAAACCGTGGCAGCTTATGCTTAATTGCTGAACTGCCTCTATGTCAAAATCCAGAAAAAGGCACAATTTTATAAACATTTCTTTTCTTTTACACACAGTTTCTAAATCCTTAAACTACCAAAAGATAGAATAATAGGAAAAGCACCTACTCCTTAGCTTCCAGTTCCACACAGCTCCCAAAGCACTGCTAAGCATGTATGGATTTTTGACAAATACCTCTTACCTGTAAAAGTGCAATGTTCAGATTCCTTACTAGATGTTATCGTCATGACAAGTCAAACAATCTTTTTTTATAGAAGGTTGGGCGGCTTTTCAATAAAGCATGTGTGCATTTAAGAAAAAAAAAAAAAAAAAAAACAGAAAAAATCCAACACAAAACAAACCCCTCAGAGTGTCTCCCTTCCCTCGCTGTCAGTCAAAAACAAGTTGAAATAAGCCTGAGTTGGAATTACCTGAATAAAGAAACTGGAGAGAGGGAGGGAAGAGAGGGAGGGAGGGAGGGAGAAAGAGAGGAGAAAAAAAAAAAAAAAGAAAAAGAGTCCGAGAGGAGACTCAGTGATGTCAGCAGTGTGTGTTAAGGAAATCTACAGCTGAGCCCTGCAAACTTTATAACTGCACAGCTCTCGACACCCAGTTACGTGGTAAGCAAATACCTGCTTCAGAGGAAACTGATTTACTTCTCAAGAAGTCAGTTAATCTTTGAAAAAACTTCAGCCAGGCTGATCAAAGTCCCTGAAAGGCCTTATTTCCTAAATAAATAAGGTTATGAGTGGTTGCATAACGCTAAGAAAAGAGGAAGAAGGATAAAAAGCCAACGTTATCGATTCCCCCTTTCCTGTTGGAAAAAGGGAGATTGAAACTCGTCTGAAAGAAATTCAGGTTATGGTTGTCACACACGGAGCTGCAGCAGCTGAAACCCCTGACCACCAGATTTTCCAACGTGTTTATCCACAACACTCCTTTCCTTTGATGCCTTTTTCTGGGTTTGCCTTTCTACTTTTGTTTCCCAGGGAGAACAGGCAGGGATGATTTGGGCAGGATGAAGGCAGGGACCTTGAAGCCAGGGTTTAAAGCCTGTGCACTGCCGTTGGTACCACGCTGGGATTTGATGGGATTCCCCGGGAATGCAAACAGCAGCAGGGAAAGGGAAGTTGCTGCAGCACTAGAAAGGCTCGTGTGATGCCCTTGGATATCATTATATTGTAATTCCTGGGAATTCCATACCCCAGCAAGCTACTCCAGCACAGGAGAGCTCAGCATCACCTGCAGGCACATCCCGCAGTGCCTGGATTACTTCCTTCCCTTTCCCTTCCCTTCCCTTTCCCATCAAACACTGGGATGAGTCCTTCACCAACCAAACCCTTCCCACCCCAAATCCCCAGGGAACACACCAGCCAGAGCCAAAGCCCTGCTAAACGGGGATCCAAATGTCATTAACAGATATTAATAATGACCAGAGGGAAGCAGGAGCTGGAATTCTGCTGTCAAGTGCAGCACTCAGGCAGTGCCAGTAGGCAGCAGCTGTTTTGCATTTAAAAGGGCAACACTTAGAGGTGATTTTTTTTTTCCACTTTGCCAGAGACTAAAGAATTTCACACGACTTGGATTGTTCCCCAATCCATGAACCTGTTGCACTGGTGTCTCTTTCTCTATATTTACAATGAGGGAGATGGCAACAGCTATAAATATATTTATATTTATATATAAAAATGCTTGTGAAGGTCTTTTTCTGCTTTCAGATGAGCTGTTCTGTTTGCAGAGCTTCGTCATGGGGTGAAGCACCTATAACAGGAATTCTCTTTTACTATCCAATTAAATTATATTTAGCTGGGATTATGCATTATTAAAAATTCCCAATTAAACCTTTCCCCTTCTTTCTTCTGGGTAAAGTTCGACAAACTGCCCTAATCATAAATGAATAATGTGCTATTCCCACACATCCCCAGATCAGGATTTGTGGCAACATGGTGACCATGAAACCCACTGTAGTAGGAGGAGTCTTTGGAAGATCATATTATGAGGATATGCTCTGAAAGATGCACAACAGTTCCGTTTTTAATCCTTTTACTAATGTTCTATGGATTCTTATTCCATTCTGGAAAACAGAGCAGAGAGTAGAATTTGAGTTGCATGGGCATTTCCCAGCTTTGTGTGCATGATTTAAAAATGTAAACACCTTTCTTTGCACAGTTTTCCGCCTTAAACAAGTGTCACTTCCTTGTGGGTCCCCACAAGTTCTGGGGCTGCTCCCCAGTGCTGCAGAGGTGGGCCAGAAGGAGAAGTTAATTTGTTAATTCATACCCTCCAAAATGCATAAATTCACTTTTTTTTCCTTCAGACATACCTCGGTTTCAGGGCTTATAAATCTCTTTCAGCAACAACAGGTTGAGTTCAAAAGTGGGGGCTGGAGATGTGGAAATACTGATCCAAACTTCGCCATTCAATAAAGCTGAGCAGGAAACCCCATGGTGATAAGGGGCTTGCTCAGGGCATTTTCAGATTTCATGTGGGCTCTGGATAAGGTTAAGTAAGGAAAAGAAGCAATAAAACTGGATCCCTGGCAGAAAAGTTAGCCTTACTCATCAAATCTGCACCTGCAACTTGATCCAAAAATCTTTTTTTTTACTGAAAAAGTGCTTTGGGCTTCTCATGTGGAACACGATCCAGCTCAGAAGGATGTGTGCAGTGTGAATGGGGAAAAGCCACAGCCACTCTTCAAGGCCTTATCTCTTTTTCTCTGTTCCTGGGAATCCTCAAATGATGGGTTAAAAATCAGACCCAGGATATAAAGAAATTGGCATTGTTATAAAAAACAGAGAAGTGGTCCTTGCACAAAACAAGTTCAGGCAGATGTGTCACCTGAGAACTGCTAAACACCTGTTTGTGCTTTTACACAACTGAATCCATGTGTGAAGCTGAGCCTTGTCTTGTTAAACACAAATATTTGTGCTTTGTGTACTCTATGTTTTCTTCAATTGTTTGAAGAGAGTCCTCTAGTCTTTTTATTTTTCCCACGTGCTTCAGAGTATTCATCTATTCATCAAACCATTCACCTGATTCTTACTGGTGAAGTTCTTGTTAAAAACAGAATTGAAAGGGTTAAAATTAATTATGGAGATTCCCGTGAAATAAAGGTAAAACACTGGGGCCGGGAGGTGCTGCAGGAAATGCAATTCATGGAAATGTAGAATGGTTTGGGTTGGAAGGAATTTAAATCCCATCCAGTGCCACCCCTGCCATGGCAGGGACACCTCCCACTGTCCCAATGTCCAACCTGGAACTGAACATTCCAGGGATCCAGGGGCAGCCACAGCTGCTCTGGGAATTCCATCCCTCATTGCCATCACAGGGAACAATTCCTGATTCCCAATATCCAGTCCAGCCCTGCCCTCTGGCAATGGGAGCCATTCCCTGGGTGCTGTCCCTGCATTCCCTGGGTGCTGTCCCTCCATTCCCTGGGTGCTGTCCCTCCATCCCCTGGGTGCTGTCCCTCCATTCCCTGGGTGCTGTCCCTCCATCCCCTGGGTGCTGTCCCTCCATCCCCTGGGTGCTGTCCCTCCATTCCCTGGGTGCTGTCCCTCCATTCCCTGGGTGCTGTCCCTCCATTCCCTGGGTGCTGTCCCTGCATTCCCTGGGTGCTGTCCCTCCATTCCCTGGGTGCTGTCCCTCCATCCCTGGGTGCTGTCCCTCCATTCCCTGGGTGCTGTCCCTCCATCCCTTGGCAATTGTCTCTCTCCATGGTTCCTGCAGCTCCTTCAGGCCCTGCAAGGCCACCCTGAGCTCAGCCCAAAGCTTCTCCTCTCCAGGCTGAACAATCCCAGCTGTGCCAGCCTTTCCTCCCAGCAGAGCTGCTCCATCCCTCTGCTCATCCTGCTGCCTCCTCTGGGCTCTCTGCAGCAGCTCCAGCTCCTCCCCAAGCTGGGACAGGGCTGTGGACACCAACAGGGACAGGAATCTTCACACTCCAGAAAACAAACACCACACTCTCCCCACTTACATGTGCTCTTAGCATGCTCGACACACATTTTCCCGTCGTTTTTTCTCTTGTCACGTCTTTGTTGACATTGCAGCAGTGGCCACCCTGAGGAATTCACAGCCCATTTTCCAGCCTGCCCTGGGTTAACAGTACAAGCCCTCCACAATATAATATAATATAATAATGCTCTTTGCATTGTGAGAGGTTGTGGCTGACACTGCAGCTCCTGGGGGAGGTTTGTGCACATGGAAAGCTCATAATTGGAACAGGATTTTATTCTGCCTGATGAGCTTCACACAGAAGGATCTGGCTGAGGAGAGCCCAGCTCTGTTCTCAATGAAGAGAGCAGTGACCTCTGTGGAAACCCTGTTACCACAGCTTTCCAAAGCTTCATCCCAAGGAGTTTGGATGAGAGAAGGCTGCAGTTGCTGAGATGAGTCTTATCTGCTCACATTAGGGAAGGAGGTTGTTCTTCATCCAGCTGGCTCAGGGTTTCAGACCCCCAGCTCCACTGTCAGGGATGGAAGGACTTTGACAGCTTCCAAATTTAAGTTTCTGCCCAGAATTTTTGCTTCTTGTTGACAGAAATACTCACATGTTGCCACCCAAGATAGCAAAAGGATTTCCAGGTAGCAGAAAGCTCTGGAGGAAAAACAGCCTCTGAGAGAAGTCACTCATTCCCAGGCACATTTGGCTGCCTTCTCCCTGGCTGTGGAATTGAGCATCTTCTGGGTTTGGTTCTTGCCCAGAGATGGGGAAGAGTCACAAGCAGGAATTCAAATCCAAGCTGGATTTCCACACCAGAGTGAAAATGACAATGGGCTACTGATCCAAGAAGGATTTTAATTTCCCCTCCCCTGCCAATCTGGTCAAAATGTCCAAAGCAGCAAAAATTCACCTCAGCTTCCTGGAACTGTTCCTTGCATCTTTGCTTTGTGATACTCTGTGGTGGGTGCATGCTCGGTTTGCCACATCATGAGCCAGCAGGATGCACGAATATTCCCATGGGGAAGTTCTGCTCACATCACTGCCCAGCAGGCAAAGCTGCTTCCTGCAGCACTTCCAAGGGCAGACAAATCTCCAGGTCCCTCAGGTCAGAGCTGAAACACGAGGTTGGATTTGTTGCTGTAGGATTGGATCCACGCTCGCAGAAAACTGAGCTCTGCAAGACATAATCCTCAGTCTTGTTCTCAGCTGCAAGCAGGATGTCTGGCCCAAGCAAGGAGCCAGGGTTATGGTCTAGAGGAGCTGCTCCAGGAGACACAGGGCTGGAAGCATCCAGCTGTGAGAGCCACTGGCCACAAGAAACAGAGGCAGCTTTGCCTGGTCTGTCATTTTCCTCCCCTGGGCCCATAGTGGTCTCTCTCTTGGGTGTTCTGTGGTTTCTCCTCGAGTGTGAATTTCCCTAGTTAAGAGCTGCCCTGATGACCAGGAATCCTCCTGGGAACTGCTGGAAAACCCCAGCTCCTCAAGCACTGGATCCCCCCTGTTGGTGGGACACAACGAGCATTCCTCCATCAAAGAGAAACTTTCATCTTCAATTTCATGTATCTTCAGTAGCACACTTCGGAGGAGAACAGGGAAATATCTCCTAATCAGATTTCAGCTTGTTTGGATCACTAAATCTCCAAAATCCACTCTGCATTCTCCAGCCATGGGGTCACAATCTTGAATTCTCAAGCACATTTCTCAGCAGTGTCCAACAGGTAGATTACGGTTTTTTTTCCTTACCTTTAAAACTTCAGAGATATTTTAATGGAGCTTTGCTCTGGAATAATTTGAGAAATAATGGTTTATTTTACTTGGAAACTTCCTTTCATGAGCACCAATAAGAGCCCTGTGAAAATACCTGTTTGGAACTTTCTTTACTGAAAGAAATGTGGCATTTCCAAAAATCCAAAATGTGGCATCCAAAAATGTGGCATTACTGCCACTGGTTTCAGATAGCCAGACTAGATGGTCTCTCAGGAAGCAGCAGTAAAAAAGGCAGAGCAAATCAAATGAGTACCTTTGTGTATTTTAAAATGTGTCTTCCTGGAAAAATAACTTCTGGCTTGAATGAAAGGAACTGAAGTGTGTACTTTTGCCAAACTTGATCCAAGAGGATTAAGAAGTGAGCCTACAGACAGCTCCTGAGGCTGACAGAGCACGGAACACTACAGAGAGTGCACGAAAAGAGGGTAATAAAGGGAAGGACACAGAGCTTTCAGTACAGGGCGTGTGTACAAAGACTGTCCTGAAGTTTGCTCTCACCAACAGAGATCATGGCAAAAGAAGATATGGAAAGTGATTTTCCAAACACCAAGGGCAAACATTTGTCCAGACAGGGCTGAACAGGCTCAACTTCAAGATCAAATGTTTGTAGAAAGCAGAGTTGTCATCGTTGATCTGCAGAACTCAGCTTTGAGAGGAAGTAAAATCCAATCCATGATGTGACAGGGAAGCAAGTGATGGGTCCATGACAGGAGGATGGGCAGGGGTGCTGCCTGCACCCACTGGCACCAGGATTGCCCCACAATTTCCATCACAACCTCCTATTTCCATGTGCCATGAGCATTGCAAAATGCTGACCTTTGGGGCTGCATTTTTCCATGCTTGCTCCCTGCCCCAAAGGTGAATTCTTTCGGAATTTCTGAGCAGAATCTTTGCAGGGACCATGGCTATTATTTTTGGCTGTTGCCAGGGCGGCTTGCCTGGGGCAGATTGAATAACAACTGGTTTGTTCCTCTGAGCTACAATAAATCCCACCATCCATCATGTGAAGGAGAAAATTAAAAGCATGAAAAACAAATCAGAGCTCTCCCCATTTTAATGTTTGCAGGGACTGTTTAGGCTTGCAAATGGCAGCAGGTGAAGAAAAGAGAGATTTAACTGGGAGATACTGCCCTGACCAAGAATCTCCTTTAATGACAATTAACTCCACCATATTTATAGCAGGAGTTGGTTTCAGGGACAACTATTGAAAAGTGGTGTTAAATACAATCTTCAAGATTCCAGGAGAGGAGGCTGGGTCTGTTTTGTCCCTCTGAGTGTCTCTAACAAGGGACACTTGCTTTTCTCAAGCAGTTAATTAAGAATTGAAGGCTTGCACATTCCCATCCATTGCCACAGGCTGGGTCACTCAATGTCAAGGGCATTAAATATTCTCCATTTCTCAAAAGCAGGACACTTGAAAGAGCCTTAAAACATGGATATAGATGCTGAGCTAAAGGTACCCATGGTGGAAAATGCTCTCTAGGGGCTTTATAGACCATAGACAATGCATGAGCATTGAGATGCTGAGCAGCACTCAAAGCCACAAACAACCCCAGAACAAAACCCCAGGTCTGCTATTAGGAAATCACACCCAGGTGGCCTCATATACCCCCACACATTCTCCTGATTTTATCATCCACAGAAAATATGTCTGAAAGTCGCTGCACAGACAGGAAAAGCCAGTCTCCCTACAGGCCCCGATAAAGACTAGAGCTGTCCAAAGGTCTCTGGGAGGACAAATGTATTTATTCCAGTAGGTCTGGTCTGTGAGGCTGCACACCTTCCAGACTTCATCTGGGGACACACTGATGGAGCAGGGTCATCCCAGAGCACAGCAGTGTGTCCAGATGGAATATTCTGGAATATCCCCAGGGAGGAGACCCCAGCCCCTCTCTGGTCCCTGCCCAAGGCAGAAGTTGTGCCTCCTGTGCAGGGGGAATTGCTGGGCTCAGCCCCTGCCCGTGGCTCTGGGGCCATGGCTGGGCCCTGGAGCAGAGCCTGGGACTGCTCTGAGCCTGCCTGCACACAGGGACACACAGACAGGGACACACAGACAGGGACACACGGACAGGGACACACAGACAGGGACACACAGACAGGGACAGACAGGGACAGGGACAGACAGGCAGGGACACACAGACAGGGACACACAGGGACACACAGACAGGGACACACAGACAGGGACACACAGACAGGGACACACAGGGACATACAGACAGGGACACACAGGGACAGACAGACAGGGACACACAGGGACACGCAGGGCCGAGGCCCCTCTCAGCTGGGGCCCCTCTCCAGGCTGAGCAGCCCCAGCTCCCTCAGCCTTTCCTGGGCACGGAGATGCTCCAGGCCCTTGCTCAGCTCCAGGAGCTCCTGTCCCTGCTGTGCTGAGGAGCCAGAGCTGGGCACAGCACCCAGAGGTGCCCCCAGGGCTGGGCACAGGGGCAGGATCAGCCCTGACCTGTGGGAATGCTCATCCCAGTGCCCCCCAGGACACCCTTGGACACTCTGCTGGCTCAGGGACAGCTCAGTGTCCCCAAGGACTGTCACATCCTTCTCCTCAGAGCTGCTTCCCAGCGTTTTTCTTTCCAAATGATGTATTTTACACCCAATATTGTTCCAACTTCAGCATTTAAGCGCCTGATTATCTACTTTTATTGACTATGTTGTTCAGCCCACCAAACCACACTGTTCATGCTCTGTCCTGATACATTCATATTTGACATTAAATACAACACTTCAATGCCACTTTTAACCTCAAGCACCACAAAACGCCTGCCTAAGATGAGGCTTACAGGGTTCACATAACAATCTGTTTGTTTTATAACTTCCTTTTTCTAGCTGCAACAAATGCATCCACATGCCAATTATTGCTAAATAATTCCTCCAGGTTTGTTTCCAACCTAAGAATATCTGGCAGATCTGCAATTGCACCTGCACATGGACCTTAACATCAGACTTGCAGTGGCTTTGTTCTGTAATACATCCAGCTTTTATAATGCCTGATAAAAACCCAAAAGGATGATGGTGAAATCAAACTGCTTTGTCATTCACTAAACTTAGAAATTTTTGAATATATGAGCAATTGCTTAACCCCATAAATCCTCATGGTTTCGTGGTGTAAGACTTCAAGCAGAGCTTTCATCAGTGGATTAAACAGCTTCAAACTGAAAGACAGTAGGTTTAGATGGGATATTGGGCAGGAATTGTTCTCTGGGAAGGTGGGCAGGGGCTGGGATGGAATTCCCAGAGCAGCTGTGGCTGCCCCTGGATCCCTGGCAGTGTCCCAGGCCAGGTTGGACATTGGGACAGGGGAAGATGTCCCTGCCATGGCAGGGGTGACACTGGGGGAGCTTTAATGTCCCTCCCAACCCAAACCATTCTACAATTCCATGTTTTTCCCTGTGTTTCTTCTGCTCCCCACAGCACATCTCAGCTGAATCACTGACAATGCACTCACAGGGAGTGCCTGCACTCTCCACACTTTTCCATGTATTCCTCAGCTTCTGAAACCTTGGCCACTGCAACTTTCCCTGATTTGAAGCCTCTCTCTCTCTTCCCCCTGTTCTGTGCCTTGAGTGCAGCCTGTTGACAATTGATTTCATCAGGACAATGAATTATACCTCTGGATTGCCTGGAATGAAAGGAACTCTTTTCCTCAGGGTTCATTCCACTATTTTCTTTACTCTGCTACCTCCACTTGCTCCAATACACCTTTTCAGAATTTTGTGCCCCCCAAAGGCCAGCTGGGCTATTTATCCCTTCTTGGAGGACCTCTCCTTTTAACTCCTTCTTGGAGCAGAGTTTTCTGCTGGAGGAATTGAGCCCTTTAAACCTATCCACAGTGTTTGCATTGCAGGGAGGAACTGCAATCTCCTAAAGCTGGCTAAGGCAGGCTTCAAAAAATTTCACCTTTGGGCTATGTGATTCACCACTTTTTTTTTTTTTCCCCTCTAATTGTTGGTATTATTGGCCCAACTGCATTTCTAGAGAAGTTAACCCTTAGGACATTGCTCTGCACCTTGCTTTCCTGATCCTCCCTCAGCTCTCTCCCTGCTTGTCCAGCCTCAGAATGATTTTCTCAGTGCTCTGCAAGATACTTTTACTTCTTTTGTTTCCCTTCAGCCCTGGCTTGTTTACATTTTCCACATATTGCCTTGTTTTATTGCTCATCTAGACCGTCATTAACTATGTGTACTTTTCAATAACTTCCTTCACTTGGTTTTTTATCACTTCCTTGAATATATCCCAGCAGATCTGCAGGGAGATTTCTTCATCCTTGCCAATCCGTGGCCTGAAAATCACCCAAGCCCACGTTAGAGGACTGGCAGGAGCTGTCCCTTAACACAGCCCTGCACTTGGACACACAGGAGGGTTGAGGTGCTTTCCACAGGTGAATCAAAGCAGGAAAAACCTCTACAGTGACCAAAGCCAAAAGATTTCCCGTGAATATCATGGAAAAGATTCTACTGAGCCACTTGAGGCAGGGGATGACAACTCAGAGAGCCACACAGGTGAGTCTGTCTCAAAAACCACCCAAAATTCCCACCTGGATGGTGGAGATAGGCTGGGTTTGGACAGCAAGAGGGCAACACCTGGTCCTGGCCACACGGTGGGCTCTGATGTGACTTTTCCTTCCTGCTGCCCAAAAAGGCACCCCCTGTCCAGAAGAACTCACTGAGCCACACTGATTTTCTTCTGGAGCTTGGCCATCAGGTCTAGGCCGTGGAAAGGGCTCTGGATTTCCAATAAGTTGAACCTCCAGGAATCCAGAGCTATCAAAACTGAGCGAGACAATTTCTTTCCAGCGTTGGCAAGACCGTGTTTGGATGCAGCACAATTACAAGATGTCCTGCCAGTTCTGGGTCTGGGAGCAGGCTCCAAAGCAGGTGAATCCTTCCTAAACTGGAGCTCCACAGCAAGGAAAGCATTCCACAGGGCTGGAGCAAAGATGAAACCAGCTGGCTGATGGAGAGGGCTAAGAGGAGTGGTCCTCTCTGAAGAGCTGCCAGCAGTTTCTGAAATGAAGGTCGATTAAATTAAAGCAATTGCAGTCTGTACCTGCATTGAGGTGGGCACCCGTGTGTAAATATAACCTGAATTTGTCCCCACACGCTGGCACTCGATGGCAAACAGAACAGAGGTATTTTCTAGAAGGCAGCTTTTCACACATTCCTTGGCAGACTGGGTCACTTTCACCTCCTGTGATCCCAGACATCGTGGTGTTGGAGAAGGAAAGGGTCCCTTGCTTCTCTTGGGTTTCTGGAACAGCCTCACACAGATTCCCTTTTTTCTATCTCTGTTCCTGACACATTTGCCAATCAAAGTACCTCTCTATCTCCCTCACTCTTCTTATCTCAAGAGCTTTGTTATACAATAAAGGAAGTTGGGCTCGATGGTGTTGCCAAACTTTGGAAAGCTTCTGTAAAACTCTACATTTTCCTATAGTGCTGCAAAGCCCATATTTACCTAATAGACTGTCCAGAGTCCAAAAGAACTTCTACAATATTTCTGGTAAAGAGTATTTGTTTTAAGAATTGATATGCATGCCAAAAACAATGTACTGCATTTATCAGCCTGGAACTGTTACAATCTTTTCAGCAAATAATATCCCAGTTTCTGAAAAAGCCTAAAATGTGTATCTAATCCAATTGTGTCACCTCTCATTTCCTTCAAAGAAGGGGGAAAAAGGCAAAGCTAAGCCTGAAATTCTGGTTTGAATTAACTGCCACTTTATCTCTAAGTGACCTCTTTGTGCAAAGCTATTACTGCAAACACAGTCTCTGAATCATTCAGTGGTCTCCAACGCCTGAAACACTGAGCTACAAGGTAGTTAATGCTATCAGCACTATCATCTTGCATTTGTGTAGGGCTTCTCTCCAAAATGTTCCAGCTCCTGGCAGGGTGATGCTTTCCCTGGGTGGGCTCCTAATGTGGGTGTTGCATTCAGCACTGTAAAGGGTAAGGGGGCAGGAGGGGGATTTTACACTTTAATTCCAGTGCCACTGTTAAAGAAAATTACCTTCCATAAGGGGCAAAGCAGCAACCAGAGCTCTGCAGTGCCACACAGCCATGGAGAGAAGGAAATGAAGAATATTCCAGGTATTTTTCTCAACTCCACTCAGTTCTCTCTGGCAGCATGGAGGGACCTAAGTGTTAGAAAGGTTCAGACCCTCTAAGAGAAAAACAGAGGGCTAGAAAATGTATTTAAACAGAGAGCCTTGGTTATTCAAGTTATGATGGAGCCCTCCTTCTAACCAGGACAATGTGGTGTGGTAAAAGCTTTAATTGGGGTGATTTTTCATTTTCATTTTTCAGTTAGTCTTCTTCATTGGAATAAAGGCAATTTAAAGTCATTCCACTATTCCTTGTGGCCAGCCATGCCAGCCCTTCACTGCCTGCCCCCTCTGCCATGCACCCACCCAAAATACCTTTCTGTCCATTTATTCCTCAGCAGTCAGGGGCTCCTCTTCCCTGTGGCACCTCCAGAGGGTGTTGGCAGTCAGCAGCTGAGGGTTGCCAAGTTCATCTCACCCCTGTCCTGCCCCTCTGGTTCCCGAGGCTCTGTCTGTCCGTCTGTCCGTCTGTCCGTCCGTCCAGCACTGACTGCTCCTGCTCTCCCTCACTCCCAGCTGCTGGAGCAGGTTGAGGTGGTGAGCCCAAGGGCTTGGAGAGCAAAGAAGAAAGAAGAGAATTTATACTTTGGTATTTTGGAAGCTGGAATCCAGGGAGAAGCTCAGGAACGTGACTTGAGGCCAAAATGTTTGGCTCTCCAGTTACAGAGCGGAGAGGGGCAGGTTTGTTCCTATTGCAACACTGTGGCCCGAGTCCTGTAGGAATTTTCCAACATCATGGATGTGTGGTGGGCTCAGAGGAACCTCTCCTGCACTCTGCAGCTCTGTGGGAGGAAAGTGATAACAGAGGAATCAGCAGCACTGCAGGAAACTCCTGTGAGATGGAGCAGTCTATGGAGGAGCCTGGGAGTCATTCCTGGGACATCCCGAGGTTACAGCTCCTCCTGCCCCTGTCCTCCTCAACTGTCCTTCCATGCCCCCATTCCAGGAGAATCATTCCCTTCAGCTGTTAATTTGGCTGCTATTTCATTTATTCCAGCTGCTGAGTTCGAGAAATAAAATTTTTAAAAAGCAGCATCTCACTGAAAACAGATGCTGCCTCTGTACTAAGCAGATAAATTAAATACATAAAGAAAGCATGGCTTGTTTACAGCGCTGATTTTTTGTAAAGTTTTCCTGGTTTTATCCTTGATATTAAAATTCCAGGTATATTATATCACTTTATTTTTGATGCATCTGCATTAGGAAAATAGCCCATTGGCATTTCTCAGGAATACTGTAAATGAAATGGACTAACAATTTACACAGAAATGACAGTACAGAGAAAAAAAACGAGCTCAGTTTTTACTCCTATAGAACAGACACAATTTTTCTGGCCTCCTTTCTCCACAGTCACTTACAATTCTGTGTGATTTTCCTCTGTATCAAACATGCACAAATTAAACACATTGGAGTAAACCATGGACTTCCAGCATGGATCTGTGTGTGCATATTCAGGGATTCAACTGCAAGGAGAGATCACAGAATCCCAGAATCATCAAGGTGGAAGAGCCCCTCAGGATTAGCCAGTGCCACCCCAGTGCCACCAGCATCCCCCAAACCCTGTCCCCAAGGGCCACACCCACACTGTCACCCTAAAGCTCACCTGAACTTCACCTGATGCCTTTGATTTGTAGGAACCTGAGCTTTGGCTGGGAGGGACCATCCTGGAGACTCCTCACAGCCCCCAAGGGCTTGGGGCTGGGAGCAGATGAATTGTGAGTTGGAGCAGCCTGAATATTTGCTGGATGTGCAGGTGCCTTTTGCTTTGATTTCATGGAATGCCCAGGCTGGGAAGAGCCCCTCAGGATGAGCCAGTGCCACCCCAGTGCCACCAGCATCCCCCAAACCCTGTCCCCAAGGGCCACATCCAGCCTGCTCCTGAACACTCCCACAGACAGTGACTGCAAACCTCCCTGGGCAGCTCATCCCAAGGCCTGACCACTGTGCCAGGGAAATTTTCTTTGCCAATCTCCACCCTGAGCCTGCCCTGCTGCAATTTGAGGCCATTCCCTCTCCTCCTTTGCCTGCCCCTCCTGGCAGGGACTTGTGCAGAGCCACAAGGTCCCCCCTGAGCCTCCTTTTCTCCAGCCTCAGCCCCTTTCCAGCTCCCTCAGCCCCTCCTGGGGCTCCAGCCCCTTCCCAGCTCCGTTCCCTGCCCTGGGCACCTCCAGCCCCTCCAGGGCTCTCCTGCAGGAGCCACAACTGGACACAGCCCTCGAGGGTCTCTCAGTGCCAGCACAGAGGGACAATCCCTGCCCTGCTCCTGCTGGACACACAATTCCTCATCCAGCCCAGCTGCCAGTGGCCCCTTGCCCACCTGGACTAAAGCTGAGCCAGCTCTCTGTCTGTATCAGAGCTCACTGGCTCCCCACCAAACAGTGATGTTTTTGCTCTTTGGTTGGAAGGATTAAGACAAACACATTTGTTTTAGCACAGTGCAACAGCCAAGTTGAGCCCACATCCTCTGAGGTGAAAACTGATCTTTTGTTGAAATCACCTTATCAGTGTTTATGGCTCAATGACAATAAAATAATGCACATAGTCCAACAACCTTGAAAACTCAAATGAGAATTGCTTGTGATTTTCTGGTCTCAAAGTTAACCAAGGGATGGCCTTTTTAACTTCTTACATCTATTTAAGCTGTCTTCTCTTAGGAAAGACAGGCAGAGAGTCTGTGGTCTGCCAGGGCCAGAAGGATTTAGAATTTCTTCGAGTTTCAGGATTTTGTGCCTCAAGTTATATTAAACAAAAATTGTAT
The DNA here is from genome assembly GCA_037013685.1 of Acridotheres tristis. Lineage (NCBI taxonomy): Eukaryota > Metazoa > Chordata > Aves > Passeriformes > Sturnidae > Acridotheres > Acridotheres tristis. The sequence continues at coordinate 112,070,383 of CM072884.1, forward strand.
ATTGGAAGAGTGTCAATGTCTGCCTTGATGCATGCTGATTTTCAGCTCAGGAATATGAAAAAAATAAATAAATTACAGCAAAAATGGTTTGGCAGCAGATCCATCTTCAAACACGGTTAGGGAGATGTGATGAGGAAAGAGCCATGGTGAAAGCCAGAGCATGGCAAGTGCAGAATTTCATGTTCTGTGTGTTTATATAGATTTTCATCTCCTTCTCCAGATATCCTGGCAATCACATCCAGTTTGGGGTGGTGGTGGGGTTTGGGGAGGGGGTGGTGGCAGATCCTCACAGCACAGGACAGCCCTGACACTGATCCTCATGGTCTGTTTTGTTCTTCTGCACAGGACTGAGATGGCTCAGTCATTTTCCTGATTTCTGTGCAAACTGAGATGTGAAGAGGAAAGACTCTCACTTTTCTCACCACACGAGATGGGGCAAGATTTACCTTTGCACTGTTCTCCTTGGAAAAGTGTTCCCCAAGTGGGACATTTGGCAGGTTTCAGTTTAAATGGAGGCACCTGTTTTCCTGTGTGCTGCTCAGCTCTGAGATCATGCTTTTCACTGATGGTAAAGAATTCAGGAAAGTCCCCACAAGCACACCCTTGTGTGCTCTCCGGTAATCCAGGGGTAAAGAAGCAGGGAAAAGTAAGAAGTCTTGATCTTTTGGGTTCCTCTAAGGCAAATCACCACAAATCTGGAAGTAGATCTTTCACTGCAGCCTCAGAAATTGCCGTGGCCTGATTGGAGATGTCAGGGCTTCCTTCTCGGTCCTGTTGCTTCACCCCCAGTTTATGCACAACTTGCAAGGATGTTCTTGTGAGGGCATCCAAAATTTAACCCTTGGGAGCACAGGAGGAACTTCAGGAACACAGGAACTTGGGAGAATCCTTCAGCACATTCCTTTCCCCACATTCCCACTCCTTTTGTGGGGGCTAGGCCAGGCTTTTGCAGTGGTACCCATGGTTTCTATCAGCTCTCAGTTGATTTATATTTTCCCCCAGAAAATGGGATTCTGAATGGCTCTCTTCAGCCACAGAAGGATCTCCCTAGGAGTAATCCCAGGCAGGAGCAGAGCTGTGAGGCTGAGTTGTTCCAAACTGACTGGAATTACAAGCCCAGCTGAGATTATGGATCACCAAAGCAGTGTTTGCATCACTTAAAAAAATTACTTTGCTTGATTCACACAGAGGAAGGGAAATGAATTGCCACTAAAATGATTTCCTGAAGTTTACTTTCATTGCTCTGACTTGTGAGTGGTTAATGAGGCTCAGTTGATCAATACGGATTTTCCTCGTGGAGAAATTAATTCTTTCCTATTTGTATTGGAACAACTAGGATTGCATTTCCCATAGATCACTTGGAAATAAAATCAATTATTTAGTCCACTCCTGTAGGAAATAAAACTTTTTATCTGCTAGTGTTCTCCTTGTCACTGTCACTGGGCAGTTGTTTTCAGCTAAAAGTGCACTTAATGAGGCTGTAGAGTAAAGACTCTGACAGATCCATTAACTGCAGGGGTTGTTATAAAGTCCCTTTTTCTGCTTCTTGTGAAAGCCAAAACTCAGTCCCAGTGTGGCATCCCAGCAGGCAAACTCAAGAATCCAAAGGAGACTTCAGTAAAAAAATTGAAATCTTGTATTTTTACTGATCAAACCACACCATGAGTTTCAAAGAGAAAAAATACTTCTCTGATTTTCTACAAAACACCGTGCCAATGGTAAACCTTGTGACTGAAAGCACATGACAAATCACTGCTGATATCACAAGGGCCAGGATTCAGCCCTCATTTGTCAGCAAACCTTCAATCTTCAAGCACAAAAGTTGTCTGGGATGTGAAGGGAACCACTGTGGCATTAAATCCTTGGTTCCAGTACATGGTCTTCCACAAGGTTTAACACCTCATTGAGACTCTGATTATGTATGAACTGTATTCTGGCCACTTTTTAACCATTCCTGGTGAGAAAAAAAATCTTGAAAATGTGCACAGGGTCATTTGTTTTGTAATCACAGGGCAAATTCCTACCCTTGAGTAATTGCCCTCAGAGTTCCTGCATCCTTCTGCAGCCATGGGAGGTCCAGAGGGGAACTGAGGGTGCAGGCAGCTCCTCAGAGGTGCAAGGGGACAATTCCTGCTTGGTGGCCCTGGCCATGGCACTGCTGTGCTGCTTCAGGGGACATGCAAGCACCAGGCAAGGGAGGTGGGGAATCCCATCACCAGTTTAAAATCGTGGAATCAGGGAATGGTTTGGGCTGGAAGGGACATTAAAAGTCATCCAGTGTCACCCCTGCCATGGCAGGGACACCTCCCACTGTCCCAGGCTGCTCCAACCCCAATGTCCAGCCTGGCCTTGGGCACTGCCAGGGATCCAGGGGCAGCCACAGCTGCTCTGGGAATTCCATCCCAGTCCCTTCCCACCTTCACAGGGAACAATTCCTTCCCAATATCCCTCTAAACCTACTCTCTTGCTATTTTTAAGCCATTTTTCCATGTCCTGTCCCTCCATCCCTTGTCCCAAGTCCCTCTCCAGCTCTCCTAGAGCTCTTTGGGCACTGGAAGGGGCTCTGAGCTCTCCCTGGAGCCTTGTCCAGGCTGAACAATCCCAATCTCACCAGCACAGAGGTGTTCCAGCCCTCTGATCCTATTATTGACCCCCCTGTAACTGTAGTGGACCGATTATTGAATTTGACAGTTTTCAAACTGTACATCCTGTAACCTTTAGCCAAAAAACCCCAAGACCTGACTGTCATGCTGAGGCTCTGGAAATGTCTCTCAAATAACATCAGAAATAACTGGAAAGTTGCAGAATTATAGTTTGCACAAAGCAAAAAAATAAATTAGAGTATAGTGATCAGATTTTCTCAGTGTCAACATGAAGATCAAGGTCAAAAAACCGAGCCAAACATCCTCAGCTATCTTTTAATACAAGGTCTTTTTTCTTGTAGTGCTGCTACAGCAAAACAGATGCTAGAAATTCTCACTCCAAAACTCTTTGCTTTTCATCCAGTTTTAAAGCTGTGGTGAGGTTCCAAGTTAAACTCACAAAGGAGAAAGAAATATGCTGGTGTTTGCATTGTAATATGAATTTTCCATTGAAGATGTGGTTGAATTAGCAGTTCATTTTTAACTATTGCTTTAATTTGCTCCTTGTGGTCAAACTATTTTTTCCCCCCTCTCTATAAAAGTCATGCCTTGTGCCTTTTGAGACAACTCGATGTAAAATTTTTTAAAGGGAAGGGAATTGTCTAATTAAACGTCTGTAAAGTGGCTGTTGAGCTTCATTTGTGTGGAGTAAAAACAAATAAGAGAAAATGTGGAGGAATTTGCTGCTGATTGAAAGTGGACATACCCACCTTGTTCTAACCCCTGGGCAGGAATTTTAAGGTGTTGGAAGTGACTCCAAGTCTAGACATCCATTATAGGTTTTGTATTTTCAGCCCCTCTTTTAACTTGTGCCTGGAGTGACTGGTGCGTTCACACACTGGGACTTTTAAAGCAGAGCAGAAGGAAACATTTTTTTCCTCTCTTTTTTTCCTCCTTAGCACATGGAAAATAAAGAGAACTCTGTGTTTTTTCATTATAAACTTGCCCATGTTTTAATTACCACCCGGGGGCTGTGTTTTAGGGCTTCTCCTGTGGGCTTTCAAATCCTGGGAAGCACGAACCCATTTGGACATTTTGAATTTTGGATCTTTCTCCAGGAGCTAATTCATAAGGGATTCAAGGCTGGCGAGTCCTTTTTAGCTGGACAATCACTGCTGAATTTTAATCTTAATGCCAGCCTTGGCCAATCGGAATTTGTGAGAGGGAAAAATGCAACTTATAATCCTTTTTTTTAATGGAAGGTAGTGGAAAACAAGAGAGGTTTAAGCATCTTGGAAAGAGGGAAGGCTGGCAGGAGGAAACACAGAGAGGAGGCAGCAGGCTGAGACTCTTGAAGCTGAGCAGAAAAGATGGAGCAAAGCTCCAGGGCAAGGCTGTGGATTTGGGAAAGCTGGGAGCAAAGCTGGCTTTTCCCTCTGTTTGCAATAGTAGTTGTCTGCCTCTGTAGAACAGGAGACAAAATTCCAACCTGCCCTATCCCAGGAAAAGCTGCCACTGACATCCTGAGCGCCAAGGCAACGTGGAGAAACCTCAGGTGCTCTGTGCAGACCCTGGGGAAATGAAACTTTCAGCTGCATTTAGTGAGGACGAGGCTCTTTAGAAGCAGCAGCAGTTGTTGGAGACTCAGTGAAAGCTCCAGCAAACCTTAAAAAAAAACCAAATCCCAACACATCGAGATGATGCTTTCCCAGGCTGTGGGAATGATGCTAGACAGGAACTCACCGAACAAGACTCTTCAGTGATGCCTGGATAAAGTTGCCTGGGGGTTCTGTTTTTCTTGCCTAAGGCAGCACCAGAGGGAGCCCAGATAAAGTTGTCCGGGTGGTTTGACTGGGTGTTTTCACAGGTTTGGGTTCTTTTCAGCTCCACTTAACAGTTTGCATTTCGCAGATGTTTGAAGTTTCCTGCAATCTGCAGTGCTGCTTCGGGAGCTTTCTTCCCAAAGAAATAGCTGTGCACACTCAGAAAGCTTTCCTAAACTCCACTGCACTGGAGATTTTAAAGGATTCCTGAATTCAGACGGTGCTTGAAAGGTTTTTCCCCTTTCTCAGTGTGCAATTGCCAAAGAGGGTGAAGGAAGAGCCAGGCTGCCCTTGCACCATGAGCACAGAAGTTAACAGACTTTTAACACCCTTTAACAACTTCTTAACTGTTTTTAACAACACTTTTTCAGCCACTCCTGCCACAACATTTAGCCTGGGAAGAAGCAAAATAATGCTTTAAAAATGTATGAAAACAGCACACAGTGCAGCAACTTGTGAGGTGAAAAATATCATTGCCAGGTTAAAAGTAAGTTTTTCAAAAGAAACATCTGCTGCCTTTTCTACCATCTGTTCTAAAGGATGAAAGTTTCTGCATTTATAACTGTATAAATAGCTGTTCATGGCCCTAACAAAATACAGCTTCTCTTGCTTTCAAAACTTAATCCGTGTTTCTGATCCATTTGGATACTATCGAAATCCATTACATCTTAATTTAAATTAGGCCAATTATACTTCCCTAACCAAAATAAAAATTGGTATAAAAAATGTCAGGTAACCCTGAATGACACTCAGAACCACCTCAGAAACCTCTGATTCTGCATCCCCCTTTTAAGAGTCCGTCCATTCCTTCTCAAGAGTTAGAAAGGAGATTTTTCAAGAGCTTTTTCTGATGGATATCCCTGGTTTCTGGGACTGCAGAAGTGTTGAAGGCTGGCCACTCTCCTGGCAGTGTCTGTTCAGCTGTATTTCCTACCCAGGAATCATCCTCAATGAACTTTGTAGTCCATAGATTCAGCTCCCAGCCCTCCCATATTTTATTTTTTTCCCCCTTAAAAAAGCTGAACTCGATTATGTTTTGTTTCAGTGCACATTTACAACTGTTCCTGCTTTTTCAGAAGCAAACTGTGCTCTCATGCCTGGTGATTTTGACATTATAGGACTGCAAATAAGCAGAGCTGCTCACAGGGACTGCAGCCAAAGTGGAGAGAAAAGCTCAAGGCAGAGCTGGAGATTTTCAACCAGTTAAGCTCCTGATTCAGCATCCAATTGGAGCAGGTATTTCATGTGCACTTTGTGCATCTCCTTGTTGAATAAGAAACAGAAATTTGTGACCCTCTCCACTGAGGGTCCACTAAAAATCACGCCGATATCAATGTGAATTGAAGCATTATTTTTTCTGTAACTATTAGATCTGGACTAGTCATGACTATGTCTTTAAGATTTTAGTGAATTCATGGCTTTATTGCTACGTGAGGTGCACTTTCCCTTTGCTATAAACAAGATTTTAAGAGCAACTTTGTCAGCTTTGCAGATCTGAGTCTTTTACAGCCAGCATTTAAATCAAGAGAAATGAGAGCTGTGAATTTAAATGTCTATTTCAAGTTTAATGGAAACTAAATAGACACACACATATATATAAATATATAAAAATACGTGTCTGGGGATAAATGTTTCCCTAGAAAGGTCAGGTTAGAGATCCATTGGTGCATGAGGTGGGGCAGGGTTCATCTCCTGAATGGTTCCCTGTGCACTGAACCCACTCACAGGGATTTGTTTTAATCAGCTTTTCTTCCCCACATCTTTTATATAACTAAAAACTTGTTCTATCTAAACTCAGTCTTCTCTTTCATAACACAAACATCTAATTCACACCAATTGTCTCGTTTTTATCTCCCTGATATTTTTAAGCACTCTTTGACTGGTCCTATCCTTCCTGAAGGTGCAGTACCCCAGGTAGAAAGGAATAGATTGGCCTGGTGAACTTCGAGGAATTTCCTAGTTAACGACAAAAAAAGGGCAAAATTAAAGTTTGTACGAGGGTTTGAATTTTATTTATATATATATATAAAGGGGTAGAATTAGATAGAGGGTTTTTTCCAATAAAATCAGCAATTTTTTTAAAGAGGGACCTATTAAATAAATAAATGAATAAATAAAATTTCCCAATTATGAATGAGAAAAGAAAGACATGCAGTCTCTGACAGTGCAGTCAGTGAGTTTTACTCCAAACCATCCCAGGGTAGTTGCTTTGCTGTTCCAACCCTTCCTGTTGAAAAGACTGGATTTTGGTGATTTCTCCTCTATTTAGAAATGGAGAGTCAGCAATTTGATTTATAACAATAAATTACTTCAAAGGGTGAGCAGCATTCCACTCGCTTTGGAATATGTGCAGCATTCTGGCAAGCAGTAAACACAGAATTCTTATGTTTTGCCAAAGTTTAAAACACATCAAAAATGGAGTGATTGAAAAGATATTTGTGTTTTAAAACTCTGTGTCAAATTACTGTTTGAATCTTACAGGCTGCTTAAATTCCAGGCAGGTTAAAATTCAGAGCCTAGGTTTGGAGGAGAAACCAGCATTAAAATTTTTGTATGGGCTGCTCCCTGGTTAAATCTGACAAGAAATGGGAAATTTGAAACACGAGCCAAAGGAAGAAACTTATGAGACAAGGGAGCTCTCTAAGTGTCATTTCAGACAGAACAGCCGAGTCTCCACAAAGGCAGAAAGCCAAAAATTAGGAGCTTAGTTAATGTTAATAAAACAATCAGTCTGATGTGTGATTAACTAACTGAGTGCTGAGGCCCCTGAGCTCAGCAAAGGGAGATGTGCTTACCAAACAATTATCTTTTGGCACGGTTATTTTTGATTTCCCAAGGCTGATGGAGAGGTGGGATAATTATTTGCTGCCCAGAGAGCTGGCTGAGCTTCTGCAAGCTCCCCCTGACAGCTCCAGGAGCCAGCATGGGACAGGCAATTCATCAATTAATCAATTAATGCCTGGAAAAGTGAACCTGCTGACACATTGTCAGTGCCACAGTCAGACCTCAGAGGGATGTGCAGCTCTCAGCTCCTTTCCTGTGCTAAATGGAACTGGAACAGAATTCCCAGAAGTTCCCTGGATCCCTGGCAGTGCCCAAGGCCAGGTTGGACATTGGGGCAGTGGGACAGTGGAAGGTGTCCCTGCCCATGGCAATGGATGATTTTTAAGGTCCCTTCCAGCCCAAACCATTCCATGATTCCATAAGGGAGAGCTGCTCCCCTCCCAGCCAAGCTCTGAAGCCCAAAGTGAACACACAGCACTTGCTCTAAACCAGAATGTGCCAGGGAAATGTTGCAGACAAGCCTGAGATGTTTATTACATTTACATGGAAGAAACTGTACGGGTTTTCTGGAACACAGCCATTAGTTAAGTTTTATTTCATAATTATATCTTTAAACAAACCAATTGGCATTTCTTTTTCCGCAAGCTCCAAGATAATAAATAGAAGATTCTTTTATACATAAGAATTCTGGACAAAGCAAAAATTTCAGTGTAATCTTAGAAGGATTTTTTCCATAATGCATGGTTAAATATCTACAGCACTGCCAACCTGTTGGACAAAGAAGTTGATTTTTTTTTCCTCTTCCATAAAACAAACATGGCATTTTTGTCTCCTTAATACAAAAACAGGTTTTACAGCCCAAATTATTACCAATTCTTTAGCCTCACAATCTAGAACATGTTCAGTAACAAACAATAGACAGATCCCATACTGAAAGTTTCCATATTCATGGTGGGTCAGGACAGTTGGATTTTTGGAAGGGAAGTCTGGTATCCTACCCTGAAAATGGAGCTGTGCTTTGTGGAAGACACTCCTATTGTCATTCTTTAAGATGATGTAGAAACCACCAAGGAGGAAATAATATTTTAGAGCAATAGGTTTGCTACTAAAATAGGAGAAGACACTGTCTGCTTTCTTCTTTTTTTCTTCATTCTTCACAGAAATTGTGGTTTTCTCCTCAAACTAGACTGGCTCCTCTTCCACCAATCAGTGTTTTTAATTATTTACCATAGAAAGTGCCACAGGTCAATCAAAACTGGGCTCTAAGTGTTTTTGACACCGTGTACCAGAAGATCTGCTTGGGAATTGTCTACTGAGATCATATTTTATGAGGAAAGTTTAATTTGCCCAGTGTTTTCTGATTTCCCAAATGACCATCCCAAATAAAATATTTCGTTGTGGTTGACCTTGAGCTATTGACTACGATAATTTAAAAAGTAATGTTTAAATTATTATATTATTAATAACTATATCCATTTAGAGTTAATATTATTTCTATTTATAGCATTTACATTATTATATTTATATTATTTTATTATTAAAATAGTATTTCAATTATTTTGGTAATAACAGAGACTACAAACACTAAAACCATTCTTGTTCCACCTCCTTGCCAATCCAAGGCAGATAATAGCAGCACAATTATTAATATCAATTTAATAATACCCATTATTAACACCTAATAAAAACGCTATTACAATAATCCACATTCATAACATCTCAATAACATCCAAAGAAATAGAATTCCCTTTCCAAGTCCATCAGGAGTTATTGACAGGCCTCTCCCACCGTGTTTTCCTTACAGATATCCGAATTTTGGTTCTGCCCCTCCACTCCTGCAGCCTCTCTCTCTTTCTCTCTGGGTTTTTTGTAGGTCCCAGCCTTTCCAAGAGCCTCCATCCCCTCCCTGCCCACAGCTCTGCAATCCCAGCTCCTCACACTTTTCCTCAAAAATTAGTTACTCCATCCTTTTTTGTCCGTGTATTGATATTTCCTGGAGTAGCCCAGTGAAGATTTGTGAAGTTTTTTCCTTTCTTCCTTTTTTTCTTTTCCCCCCCTCTTTCCCCACACCAGGCTCGCTGCATCTATGCCATCTTCTGGATGTTCAGTGAATCTTTCTTTTCCCCGAGCATGCTCCTGAGTTATGTGCAAATCTCTTTAGCAAACGTTCCCATTTCCTGGCCGCTGATACCGAGAGAGGGACAAGGTTCCAGGGCCAGGGTCACAGCTTCAGATGCGTTTCCTTTGTTTACTGCCTGCACACCAGGAAAAGGGATTGCTCTCTCGCTCTGTGAACTGTCCATTCTCTGCTAAGAATAGTTACGGAATGTGGCAAAAAAAAAATTCCCCTTCAAGAGGAAAGTGACTTTCACTCAGTTAAGGATTTATTAAATGCACTCATTTTTATGCACTGTTTACAATTTTTTTCCTTTTTTTTTTTTCTTCTTGTTGCGATTTTCTTGTTCCAATTTCCTTTCCAATATTTTCTCACTTTTTTGCCTGGGTTTCGTGCCACTGTTTCATCTAGATCTACAAATAACTTTCTTTCAGCTGTTGCACAACAATTGTCCCTGAATGATGCACAATCTAGGATTTCTCTGGGTGATGAAGAAACATCCTCATTTTTAGCCATTTTTCTACTATTATTTACACATAAATTCGAATTAAAACAATATATTAGGGATTTTTGAGGAAAGCTAGAGTTCTTCAACAGTCCCCTTTTATGGAGCCCAGAATTCGTGAAGACTTCCATCACAAAGAGGAATGCTGCCTTGCATATTTAAATGTTGGCAACATGCTTCAATGACTTGTAAATCACAGCCTGGATAGCAAAGACTCAGGGAGATAATCTCAGCTTTAATCAGAGAGACAATGGAGAATACTCATTACTTCAGATTTCCAGCTAATCTCCTCTGTTGCCTAAAGAAGTGCAAATAATTCATTGGAAAACCAGAGAAACAGTGGGATGATTCATTATTTTAAATGCTGCTTTACCCAGGCAATTCTGGATAATCAGTGAGGCTGAGCTGCTGGGTAATAATTGCTCGATTTTAAAGGCAAACATTAAACAATTTGTTCTTAGAAATCAGTATCACAGTTACCACAAGGCAAGATTTCTTATGAAAGTCAGATATCTCAGATATTCAAGAATAAACATATTAAGAATTTAAGCTTTCGTTGCCAAAAAGCAATTACAGTAATTTACTGTTCAATGGTACTTCCATAGAGTTATAATTCTTACAGTCAGTTGGAAAATAATCATTTTTGCTCCACCACTGATTTAGATTTCGGCCAGGAATGAAAATGTTGAAATTCCTTACTAAGAGTTGTGCTTTTTCAGATTGGTGAAAGTGGGAAGCATTATGATGTTACATTTCCACCCCTCCTTTGTAGGTGAAGGATTTCAACCCCCAGAGACCATAAACTTCTGAACATCCAGAAAAACTTTTCCCTACAAGGAGCACTGACCATCACACATTGTGCTAATTCCTTGCAATGAGGACCTTGGCCAGGCTGAGAGAAATCAGGAGGGGAAAAATTCAGATATTCTGGCTGCTCTTCCCAATGTGCACAGCTCCAACCACGATAAATCCCCCCCTGAGCAGCTCCTGATTGCATCCCATGGTATTAGGAGCAGAAAAATGGGTTTTGCATGAGGTGCATCTCCTGTAAACGAGAGAGGTGGCCAAGTCTGTTCCATGGTTTGGCCACCCTTTCCATGGGGAAATTCCTGCTGCTGTCCAAGCTGAGCCTGCCCTGGCCCAGCCTGAGGCCGTTCCCTCTCCTCCTGTCCCTGTTCCCTGGAGCAGAGCCCGACCCCCCCTCCCTGCCCCTCCTGCCAGGGACTTGTGCAGAGCCACAAGGTCCCCCCTGAGCCTCCTTTTCTCCAGCCTCAGCCCCTTTCCAGCTCCCTCAGCCCCTCCTGGGGCTCCAGCCCCTTCCCAGCTCCGTTCCCTGCCCTGGGCACCTCCAGCCCCTCCAGGGCTCTCCTGCAGGAGCCACAACTGGACACAGCCCTCGAGGGTCTCAGTGCCAGCACAGAGGGACAATCCCTGCCCTGCTCCTGCTGGACACACAATTCCTCATCCAGCCAGACCCAAAGAGATGTGAGAATGAAGATGAAAGTTCCTGGCTATAGCAGACAGGTTTCAGGATTTCAAACTCCCTGAAAAACACCAATTTAACTGGCTGAAAACTGTAGATGTCTCCATCCTCAGACTGAGGTTAAGGCCAACATTTCTGAAGCATCTCCTTTTTTCATCCTCATTATTCTTAGGGCTCGTATTTGGGGTCACACACAAGGGATGTAGAGAGAAAAGTAGAATTCAGTCATTTTGAAAAGGGTTGAACCTCCAGCCTTCCTTTACAGATCCCTCTTTCTGTCTCTGGACATCAGACAGCTCCACGGATGTTTTAGAAAGGTGAAGCATGAGCCATCCCAGCAAAGTGCAAGGAAGGTGAGCTGGCAATTTCCCCTCACAGGTCATACCTGGGTGGGATTTATCTTACCTAAAATATCCAATTAACTGCATAAATGAGCGATCTTTGCTTTCTGCAGAGGCAACGTGGACAGGGAACTGCAAGGGGCAATTAACTCCACCTAATTAAGGCGTGCACTCCAGTGGGAGTTCACCAGCCTGGTCTAGAAACTTATTTGGTGTTGGCAGAAATTGGGTGGAATGGGACCCACCTTGGGCAAATTTCACCTAGAGATTTTAATGGTTTGCAAAGATTAAATTGAGAAAAGGATAAATGTCAGTGCAGAGCAGGAAATTTGTTGCATGTACAGAGAAGTCTGGAGATCTCAAAGAGAGTGAACTCTCACCTTCTTCCCTGTGAGACAGAAATGAGAAAGGGGACAGAGATTCATAAAAACAAGCTTAGTGTAACTCTTAAAAAATGCTAATGCCTCTGCTTTAATAAACATAATTGTATATTTACCTAAAGGGAAAATGTCCCAATTAGCAATCCACTATTAAGAATCGTGTTGCTCTAAGAGTAACAACAATTCACCTCACTCAAAAATGAGCCATAAACTTCCCCTTCAATACCCACCCCTCTGCACTGTTCTGTAAAGACCCATCTCTAATCTAATGATCTGGACCAGATATTTATGGTGCTGCTCCCAAATCCACTTTGTTGCTGCTAACAGATTATTTCTGTCTAAGTAATGGGGCTGTCTCTTGTTTGCTGCTAAATCATTATTCTCCAGTAATTAATGCTAAACCCACAGGCAACTGAGTGATAGATTTGCTCCAGGTTTGCAGACAAGTGTTATAATCCCCTGAATGCCCTATTATTTTCAGTCTCCATTAAAAAGCTGTCCAACAATCTCGAGCATGATCCATGATTTAAGATCCATGCAGCAGGAATCAGCTTGGTCACAGTGACTAACCACAGAAATTCGGGTGTCTTGCCCAGGTTCCCACACTGTGAGGATTTAGGCATGTCCTCACAGGCACTGCAGTCACATAAAGCAGCAGCTATGCTGAGGTAAAGGCTCAACCCAATTTAATCTTTATCTTAAAATGCCCAGAGCAGTGGCAGACTGGCAGAGAGGAGAAGTGAAATATGTGTGAGTGAGGAGCAAAGATTCCCGTCATAGGAGGGTCTGGATTTGCCTCTGGTCAACTGGTGGAACCCTGGAACCTGAGAATTTGAGACTTTCTGTGCTGACAGGCACTGACCCCCAAGAAAACACAGCTTTTGACCTGAGGCTGTGGAGAAGCTCCCAAAATGGAATGATAGAACTGGGATCATGGGGGTGTAGACTGAATAGAAGTGTGTGATATCACATGGTGGAAAATTTGGAATTTAAGGTTTTAGAATATAATAATATGTAAAGCAAGATGGAGGTTTTAGGGCAGAGGTTTGTGCTTCAACTTCACCTTCTTCTTCATGGGTCTGGCTGATCTTGTTTATTTGGATAGAAAAATCTGCATTGTGGGTCACAGGTGGTGGGTTATTGGGTTAAAAGTAAAAATAATTTAGGTGGCTTTTCTTAATTGGACAGTTTATCCTTAAAAGGCCTTGTAGAGAGAGAGATAGGGCTCAATTTTTGTCTTCTTAGCTTGAAGTGCTGTAGAACTCACAGTTTGTAATAGAGATAAGAACTAATAAACATCTGAGTCCAAACAAGAAATACCATCCTGAGCATTTAATCCCAACCCTGGCAAAAAGAAGATAAAATGTGATAGTCAACCAAAGAGATCAAAGTTAAGCAGGTGCTGTTCTGTAGAAAACAAAGAGATTTCTTGAAGCAGTGGCAAGGGAAGGTTTGGGTATTGTGCAGGAAGGCAGCCCTGACTCGGGCCCCTCATTGCTCTGCTCCTCAGAGAATCATTTCTCTTGAAGCATTCACTGTTTTATATCAAAAGGGACTGGATTACACAAATCCCCAAGCCATAGAGGCTGACACAACGTTTAATTCAAAGCACTTTGATTAACAAACCAATTTTCATCTTCACTTATGGATCCAAATGGCAAGAGCAGCTCTACACGGAGCAAGTTTGGTCAAAAAATTGCCAATTTCTGGGAGCAAAGATGGGATTTAAAGTTAACATTCATTTTATGCCCTTTTTCCAGAAGGTGAGCATATGTGTGTGTAAAACTCTTGGTACATCTGTGCTGATAAATTTCAAGTGCCCAGGACTGTTTTTTGTCATCAGGCCCCAAAGGCAGGGACCAGTCACATTCATCCTAAAGAGCTCTCAGGATCTCAATAAATATATTAATTATCAGGAACTAAGAGATTTTGGAGCTTCCTATCTGTCTGAGACTGAAACCATATTAAGGACTGCTCTAAAAGTTGTACTGAACAGGAAACAAATTTATGGCAGCTGAGAATGTTCCCTGACACCCTTTCCTTTACTGGTAAAGACATGTCCTCTATGGTCAGTAATCCAAATAAAACACACCCCATAAATTGACTGTCACAGAAGGCTTTGCAAGAAGAGATTAATATATATAAGGAGATTGTTTTCTGCCTCTTTTTTAGGGTGTAATTTCCTTCCAGGAATGTTTCCTTCCCACGAAAGATGGGATTCTGGCTGGATTTTATGTGCTGCAGCACACTGAAATTCCTTGACTCTTCAGCACTGATAAAAAAAGAGAAATTCACTTAATCTTACCATTTCCCAGTGTATTTTCCACCACGATTTGCAAACCTGGCGAGACATTATGGAGTAACTAGGTTGTGTTTTCAATGGCTGTCCCTCCTCATTATCCAGCAGGGACAGAGTAATTAATTACCTGGGACTGCTGTGCTCCCAGGTGAATTGTTCCCAGCTTGGAGTTCCACTGCTTTAGTGAGATTTGGAATGAAAAACCAGGAAACTGCTGCTCCCCATACCAGGGGCAGACTTCAATCACAGCAAAACCCTGGCATATTTTATGGTGAAAAACTTAAAATACAGGAGGAAAGAACACGTACACAGGTGAGGTTTTATTAGGACCTTCAACCACTGGGTAAGACCCAGAGAAATTCCTATTTAGCAGCTACAGGGCTAAAGCTACTGAGGACTTTTGGGCAAGTAATGGCTCTTAAAACACTGTTATTCCATTTTTTGAGACAAACAGAGCCAGAAATTCCAGAGTCTGTGCAGAATAGGGAAAAGAAAGCAGCACCTGCACCTCTCAATGTCTCCTCCTGCTTCGTTCTGTTGGCTCAGCAGAGCTTGGAGCAAGTCAGGTGAATGAATTATTCCAATTAATTTTATTCTGAAAGCCACCTCCTGATTCATCTCTCTACAGCAAGTGTGAATGTCTGTGTAATCTTGTGGAGAGCAGAAAGAGTAATATTTTAATAAAAGGAGGTTTTTTTCCTCACTTTTTTAGTCAAATCATCTGGAGGCTGAAGAACTTGTTATTCCATGAACTCTCCCTCTTGCATTGACTTGTAGCTGGAGGATAAGATTACTTCCTACATGCATTCTCAAAAATTGATGGAAAAAATCACATAGGCATAATATCCACCTTTTCTGCACAAATACACCCTGCAGTGCTGGGAAAGGGCTCAAGAGCACCAACAGGAAAATTTGCAAGATTCAGAGCACTTACTTTTCACTGCAGCTTGGCCAAGGTCATGGTGTGACCCCTGCACAAGGTATGAAAAGTTGTCTTATCCCAAATGAGAGACTCCCACTGTTTCTTTCCACCTGGAATTCCACCTGTGCAGCTGCACTGAGCTCAGCAAGGATGGTAAGAGCTCACCAGGGGCAGATATCCAAAAATCAGTAGACTCCATCACCAACTGTCTTAGGCTGCAATACAGGATGTGCTCAAAAGTCTGGATTCTGTCCCCATGTGTTCACCCAGCTGTGGCAGTGATCCTGATCCCTGTGGGGATCTCTGCTGTTCATGTTCCAGCTGTTCACCCAGCTGTTGCAGTGATCCTGATCTCTGTGGGGATCTCTGCTGTTCCTGTTCCAGCTGTTCACCCAGCTGTGGCAGTGATCCTGATCCCTGTGGGGATCTCTGCTGTTCCTGTTCCAGCTGTTCACCCAGCTGTTGCAGTGTTCTTTCTCTTCCCCACAGCCCATCCTCCCTCCAGGAGATCTCTCCTGTCCATGGCCATGCAGTCCCAGGGCAGGGCTGATCAAATTCCATCATCCCATGGGGAGATGCTCCAGCCAGGGCAGGAGCCGAGCATTTCCTACCCAGATCAAAGGGGAGATTTGGAACAGCAGAGCAGCCTTTTCCCACTGGATCCCAGAGGAAAACCAGAGCCTTGCACATCATCCCTGCAGCTTTGGAGGAAAAGTGCACCTTGTGCAGGAGCCCTGCTCCAGCAGAACCACATCTGTCCCTGCAGGAGGATGCAGCCACCATGGAATGGGACTGCACCAACCCTGACTGACTGACGGGGGCACCTTGGATTCTCACTCTGCCCTTGCTCTGGGTTTGTTCTCTGTAATACTGGATTTCTATTTCAATTTTCCTAGTAAAGAACTGTTATTCCTAAGAGCCTAAGAGCCCCCTTAATTTCAAAATTATAATAATTTTGAGAGAGGGGTTTACATTCTCCATTTTAAAAAAAAGCTCTTGTCTTTTTTGGCAGACACCTGTCTTTCAAACCAAGACACCAACGCATCCATAACCAGGCAACACTGTCCAGTTTAAAAAGTTATGTTATTTCTCAGCTGTAGGAAACAGCACATTGTTGTGAAGCCAGTGGCATTTGGTGACAGTGCTCTGAGAGTGCTGATAACAAACCTGAAGCAGGCAAAGCAAAACTCACAGCTGTTCTCAGTAAAAAATCTTCACATTCCTCTCACCTTCAATTCCCCACTCATTATAAATTGTTTTTCTACCTGACAAATAGAATCTATTTACCATGTTTTCTTCCCAGCATATCAGTGTCCATGGAACAGGCTGAGGGGGAAAATCCCAAGCACACCAGGCAGCTGCTGGTTTGTTTTCTGCTCCAGGGCTGGCAGGATGTGAATTGCTGTGCTGATCACGCACAGAGCTCCCATTAGAGAGGAAAGGTTCCCTCTGTCAAAGCCAAATCCATAAGGAAGACAATTTCCAGAGTGCTGGGATAGCACTGTTCACCTCGAGGAGAAAGCTGTGAGCACAAGTTGTGAGACTGAGAAAAAGAATTTGGTTTATTGGGGGTTTTTATGAGCCCAGTGAGTGGAAAATAAACCCGGGAGGATCAGCAGTGGGTGTGGAATGGGGCAGCAGCTGGTGAGGGGTGTCTATCCATGCTGGCATCATCAGGGAGTGCAGTGCCATAGGAGCAAAGCAGCTGGAGCTGAAAACTCCCAGATCCATGAAAATTTCAGTATCCATGTGCAGCTTCTCTTTCAAAGCCATCTGTGCTGACAAATAACTCGCTGGTGACTTGTGGGCATTGTTTTATTACTGCCCCTTTGCTCCTGGGGTCTTTTGCTATGGATTCAATATGGTTCTTGTCCCAGCTGCACAGACTGGACACAATCAGATGTGATTTGACTACAGGGAATTTTGGCTTTAAAGTCATTTTGCAAACTTAGGTATTTTGCTCTTTTCATTCTCATCAGCATCAGCTCAGGCTTGACTGCTGTTGTATTTTTGGAGCAATATAACAACAACAATAGCAACAATAATAACGATGAAAATTACTCCCTTATATTTATGCCCAAAAGTTTTCAGAGGGAAAAAAATGACATTTTGTCTCATTATTTTTCTCCCTGCACAAAGTGCTAATGATCAATTCTTAAATAAATAACCTGAAAAAGATCTTGGTGAGTTTATGGCCAGGCCAAGCATTGATCTGCCTTCAGCAGGGAAGGAGGAAGAAATACCAGAAGAAATAACCACAGAAGGAGCGAGGCAGAGCTGTATTATTGCAAAAGTAAATAAAGGAGGCTGAGGGAAGCAATCCCTGCTGTCCAGGCAAAGAGTGAAGGGTAAATAACACCAATCCCACAGAAGGAGCCTCCTGCAGGGTGAACTGCAGCAGGCACTGAGCAAAACAAAACTGAACTGAGAACTGGAAAAACCATGTCCAGGTCTGTCTGCTCTCGGCAAACAACCTGCTACAGACAGGCATATCAGCATCAGAAATCCCTCCTTTCTCACACTTTGAGTATTTCTCAAGTATTTTCTTTTCAGCTGGTGTTGACAGAGACTTGGTTGCTGATGGAAAGAGATGGGAATTGTTTTCACCTCTCTTGCAAGAAACTCTCCAAGCAGAAGAGCATTTAAAGCCTTTAATATTCTTCAATGTCTCGTAGGAACAGTCCAGCTTTCCTCCTGGGCCAGCTCTGGGGAGCCAGGGGATGAATCCACACCAGCAGATGAGCTCTGCACTCCAAGGAGTTGAGCAGCTCCTGCATCATCAAAATGCATCCAGCTGCAGATAATTAGAATATTGAGAACACAGTGGCCAACTTCCACAAGGACCTTCACCCTCATGAAGACACAAAAATAGTTTAATTTCTGATTCCCACAGGTGGGATCTCTAACCCTGGGTTTGGGATCGAGGTGCACCTCGACAGGGAGGCAGAGTCCTCCTGAACTGGGCAGTTTCCAGTGAAATGGCCTCACAGAAGAATCCACACAGGACCCCCAGTCCCAGCACAGGGTGCCTGGAGATCTCTCCTGGGTAAAAAGGCAGAGCCAGGTCATTTCCTCCACGTTCAGGTCTTTCTGCAGCTCAAGTCAGCACATTTAAGCTCTTGGCAGACAAAGTGATGAGGTTTTGCTGATAATAAGAAGAGCTGCTCCAGCACTGCTTTGGGACCAGGCACTCGAGTAGCTATTTATAGATGAAGAGAAGAGCAGCAACAGGGAAAAGGAAGCAAAAAAAGGGAACTGGCTGAATGTGTGAGCAAAATTTTTCATTTTTAAATTATACATCTGCAAAGTGCTCTCAGGACCTGGAGACTCACATTCTGCTCTCTGAGCATCAAGAGGTTTTAAGGACATTATAATGCCTTCATTCACAAACGTGGATTGAGATAAAGGATAAATGTGTGGAAAATGTTCTGGATCTTCAAAGCCCTCAGTGAGTGCTGGTGCAGTGACCCTTGCTGAAGTCTTTTGATCTTGGAAATGCTGATCCTGGTAATGTTCAGGAATCCCATGGGAAGGGTACAACCCACAAAACTCTCTCACCTTGGGTCTCCAGGAACTGTCAAGGTAAGAATTCAGAGCAAAGCCTCTGCTGTTTTAAACTGAAGATGGAGCAGAGACTGATTTGGAGTGAGGAATGATGAGAGAGCAGATGAAG
This sequence comes from Acridotheres tristis, assembly GCA_037013685.1. NCBI lineage: Eukaryota > Metazoa > Chordata > Aves > Passeriformes > Sturnidae > Acridotheres > Acridotheres tristis. Next base: position 112,089,291 of record CM072884.1, read on the forward strand.
TCCGTGGTGCTTTGTCCCAGCTCTGGAGCCATCCTGCTGTCCCTCACCCCTCCCACACCCCTGCTGCTCACTGGGGCCCTGTGGCAGATTCCCATCTAAGCAGAGCAGCACAAGAAGGAGCTGCATGACCAACACTGGTCTTATAAACAGGTGAGAAAGCTGGGGATGCTCAGACTGGAGGAGGCATCACAGCACCTTCCAATACATGAACAGGGGAACAGGAAAGGGACAATTCATCAGGAGCTGGAGTGACAGGACAAGGGGGGATGGGCTCAAACTGAAAGAGGGGAAATTTAGGTTAGATAGAAGAATAAATTGTTTCCTGTGCGGGTGGGCAGGCCCTGGCACAGGGTGCCCAGAGCAGCTGTGGCTGCCCCTGGATCCCTGGCAGTGCCCAAGGCCAGGTTGGACATCGGGGCTTGGAGTAGCCTGGGACAGTGGAAGGTGTCCCTGCCCATCTTTACCAAAAATAAAAGATGAAAAGTGCCATACTGAGATATTTGTGTAAGGCTGAAGTCAGCCTCTCTTACTCCTCCACTTTAGATTCATAAGGTGGCTCCTTCCCAGCCAGCTCGAGGATCTCCACACTTCAGCCCATTTCATGAAACACAAATTCACTGCCCATCACCTTGTCTGAGAAAATGGCATGGCTGAGGTGGACACACCTGAGGAACCTGTTTCACTTGTCACCAGCCCAGAGGGACAAAGCAGGAGAGGGAGGGAGAGAACAAATGGTGAAGGGTCTGGAGGGGAAGCCCCAGGAGGAGCAGCTGAGGGCCCTTGATGTGTCCAGCTAAGCAGGGGACACTGAGGTCAGAGCTCCCTGGGATCTGCAGCTCCTCCCAAGGGACAGCTCCCATCGCTGCTCTGGGACAGGGACAGCACCCAGGGAGCAGCTGGAGCTGGGCCAGGAGGGTTTGGGTTGGATTTTAGGGCAAGGCTCTTCCCCCAGAGGGTGCTGGGCACTGCCCAGGCTCCCCAGGGAATGGGCACAGAGCTCCAGGAGCTGCCAGGGATGCCCAGGCTGGGATTTTTGGGGGTCTGGGCAGGGATAGGGGTGGGACTGGATGATCCCTTCCAGCTCAGGATATTCCACGATTCCTTGATGCCGTGTCTCCCTGTCTGTTGCTGAATTTGTGCAAGACTTCCACTCAGGATTTCCCTCTCAGCCCCTTGTTTCGAGCACTCTGGCTGAGAATGTTTCCAGCACAACTTTCAGCTCAAAAATCAAGGAAAACCCAAATCTTCCTTTTGTCTACTTTTTTTTTTGTCCCCAGGTTATTGAAGGCTCTGTCAGCTGTGACAGAGGTGCGGTGTCCCCGCATGTCCCCATGCTGGGGGTGTGTGTGGCACTGGGGTTCAGAGGGAAGGGGAGGGATGCCAGGACCCTCCTCTCCTGCTCTCATCCCCGCTGCTGTTCCCACTAGATGGCATCTCCGTCCCACAAACATCCTCCAGCTCCCGTGGTGTTACCTAATCCTCATGGAACAGCGCTCAGCAATTAAAGATGGGCAAATGTTTCATTGTTAAGCATGAATTTCTGCTCCAGGGTACCACAGCAAAGTGCCACAGATCAGCATCTTCCTCTCCAACACCCCTTACCAGAGGCTGTTCCTGCTGGAAATGCTGTCCCAGGGACAGAGTTTGTTCTCTCACAGGATTTTAGGGGCTTCTCAGTGCCAGCACAGAGGGACAATCCCTGCCCTGCTCCTGCTGGACACACAATTCCTCATCCAGCCCAGCTGCCAGTGGCCCCTTGGCCACCTGGGCACCTCTGGGCTCGTGTCCAGCCCCTGGCACCAGCAGCCCCAGGGCTTTTCCAGTCACTCTTCAGCCACCTTTTCCCACAGAAGAAGGATTTTTTTTAAAAAATAAATGTTCTTTGAGGAACTATGTCAATGATACACTGGCACAGAATGAGGATTTGCCAGGATTTCATCCTCAGAGAGCCCTTTAAGGTTACAAACTCAGTGGATGCCTTTTTCTCTTCATGCCTAATCCATTGGATCCCTACTGGAGGCAGCAGAAGCGCTGAAAGATTTTAGCACTGAGGTGGCAGGAAAGTCTTCCTCCCTCCAAGGGCTGTGAGCCTGTGGGAAGGAACAGCAACATTTTCAATCTGTGTTGTGGCCTGGAGATTCCATCAGAAAAGGGCTTGTTACAGGATGAGCTTTGTGAAAATGTGGGTGGTTCATGTCAGGGGAAACTTCAGGGGGACATTCTCACTTGTGTGAGAGGTCCCCATCAGGTCACAGTCAGATTTAGGGCCTGGGGTGCGCTGGACATGTCAGATGCTCATGGAAACCACAGCACAGAGGTGCACAAAGAGATGCCTGAGGGAACAGGATCTATCAGAGGCAAACTTACACAAAAGCCCTGAGGCTTCCAGCCCCACGTTTCAGCAACTCACCTGTGGTGTTTCATCACGCTGTCACCTCACAGCTGAGGTTTGAAGAGCATTTGTCCCTTCACACAGGATTTTTGTTGTCACTCTCATTACCATTTGCAACAAGGAGGATGGAGGTAGCAGGATTTTTGCACAGGACACAGTCACAGAATATTCTGAATTGGGAGAAACCCACAAGGATCATCAAAGACATTAAATCAATGGAAATACCACGACATCAAATATCAGTATCCAGTATTTCAGTTCAATAATTTATAACCATCAACACAGTGATTTTTGTGTCTGTATTGCCCTTCTCACTCATGAGCAAAGTTACAGCCTAAGCTCTTGTTTGATTAACAGCATTATGGCATCTGTGTTATCACTGGCATTCATTTTATTGGGGGAAATTGGTCTGTCTGAGTCCAAATTACTCCAATCCTGTAAAAATAATGTAGATCTCCATGGGGATGACATATTAGCTTGTTATCACCATATCCACCTTAGTGGTGTCTTCCACTGGAAACCAACCTCATCTAATTTCTGACACATTTTCCCAATTACAGCAGCTGCACATCCTCCAGAGAAGCACTGCAGAAGCAGATGAATTCCCTAGGCACAAATCTGCTTTCCTTTCACCAGCTGTTGGGATGGTGCCTGGTGTTTCTTCTGGTGCATCTGCCTCAAATAGAGCTCACAAATTCTTCTCACTTGAGAAGTGTCTAGGGAGGGAATCAGGGTGAGAAATTTAGGGCCCGAACCCAGAGCCATAGGATAGGGTGGGATTTGTGTGTGTATCTATTTTAATTTAACATCAGAACCCCTTGACTCTCCCAGGAAGGGTGGTTATGCAATGTCAGTGCTGGGGATAATTAGGAATACGGATATTAGGAAATATTCCTTCACAGAAAGGGTTGTCAAGCATTGGAACAGGCTGCCCTGGGTGGTGGAGGAGTCACCAACTCTGGAGATGTTTAAAAGAGGTGTAGATGTGACTTTAGGGGATGCAGTTTAGTGCTGGGTGGTGTTAATTTAAGGGTTGGACTCGATAGTCTTAAAAGTCTTTTTCAACCCAAATGATGAAAACCTATGATTCTCTAATCTATTGTGATGGTAATACTGCTTTGATACAGTTAAAAGCACAAGCACTCATGCCTTCATGTGCAAATTTTCTTAAATAAACAAAAAGTCAGGAGATTTCAGGTACTACGTTGTAAGGAAAAAAACTGTGCCCCAAGCCCACTGTAATTGGTTTGACTTTTTTACTTGGTTAGTCAATTCCTTAGGAAAATTAGAAGTATAATGAAGGGAAATGTCACCATCTGTCTGAAACTGGTGCACAGAGGAAAAGGCTTTAAAAATCTCATATTATTCCCAAAAGTAATTCATCACTTTGACCTGAAGATAAAGAACTGCTGACAAACCAGTATTGTGCTGCTCAGAAAATCTGAGTGCTCAGAAGCTTTGAACCTCTTTGGGTTCTTCTAGACCCTTGCCAGCACCTGCTGATGTCGGTGCCAGCAGAAAAACGCTGCAGGTGGAGCAAGAAACAGATAAATCAGGGATGGCAAACAGAAAATGGGGAGCATGGAAATTCTAACCCATGGCACAGCCCTGACACTGCCCTGGAACACAGTCAGGGGCTGTGTGACCCTACTGAGGGCAGATTTGTGGGGTCTGTGCAGCCCAAAGAGGCTGCAAAACTGAGGAGGGGCTTTTGCAATGATTGGAGTCAGGGAACAAAACTTCTGATCAAATATAAGAAGTCAGAGAACTTCATAATCCCAGCACAAGAGGACATGGAGCTGCTGCAGAGAGCCCAGAGGAGGCAGCAGGATGAGCAGAGGGATGGAGCAGCTCTGCTGGGAGGAAAGGCTGGCACAGCTGGGATTGTTCAGCCTGGAGAGGAGAAGCTTTGGGCTGAGCTCAGGGTGGCCTTGCAGGGCCTGAAGGAGCTGCAGGAACCATGGAGAGAGACAATTGCCAAGGGATGGAGGGACAGCACCCAGGGAATGGAGGGACAGCACCCAGGGAATGGCTTCCCACTGCCAGAGGGCAGGGCTGGATGGGATATTGGGAATTAGGAATTGTTCCCTGGGAGGGTGGGGAGAGGCTGGGCTGGAATTCCCAGAGCAGCTGTGGCTGCCCCTGGATCCCTGGCAGTGCCCAAGGCCAGGTTGGACATTGGGACTAAGAGAAGCCTGGGACAGTGGGAGGTGTCCCTGCCATGGCAGGGGGTGGAAGGAAGTAGATGATTTTTAAGATGCTTTCCAACTCAATCCATTCTATGATTCTGTGATTCTACAACTCTCCTGCCTTGGATTCCCTTTCTAGTGCAGGAAGTTTTGTATTTCCCCTTTTTCTTCCTTTTCCTTTTGATTATCTGCCAGTGAACCAATAAACCTTTGTGAGGAAAAGCCTTGGTAACATTTTCATTTCGTTTCCTCATGGCACAACACAGTGCCAAAGTTATAAAACACAATAAGGGCACTTTTGGACTCAGCCAAGTCCATGAGCCTCTTCCTGCTGATTCTTAGGATCATCCTTGATTTCTGCAATATGCCAGCACTCCACATCTCCCATTTCTGAGGCCATTTCTGAGGATAATGCCCTAGAAAACTATTTCATTTCAAGATGTGGCTTCGGATTTGGAGCTGAATAAGCATATTGAAAAGAAGAAGAAAAAAAAGAAGAAAAATGAAAGATTAATATTTTCTCAAATTCCTGCCCACCCACAAATCCCACATTGAACTAAAGACAACACCAGGGTTCTCAGGAATTGTAACACTCATATCTGGCTTTTAATATTCACCAAATCTCACTCAGCCTTACAAAGGAGGTAAATTCAATTCTCAGTGTTTTATACGGGAAGAAAATACAGAAGGGAAATAACTTCCCCAGGAATACATGTCAGGAAAAGAGCAGGGACTTGGACACACACCCCATAGCATTTCCCACCAAATCAGTTGTCCTGGCTTTGTATTGCTCTTCCACAGGGATCCCACTGAGCTCCAGGCACCTTCGGAACCCAAAGATGATTCAGGGTGTTTTTCATGGGTTATGGGCAAGTGTTATGGACATTTTCATTCTCACAACAAGTCTTCCATCACTCATTTTATTTCTTCATCCTTTGTGCTCAATCCTTCCCAGCTCTATTCCTGATTCATGTCACCGGGATCAAGTTTTGTAGTGATATACACCTGTCACCCATCAGGAATTTTGCCCTGGATTATGTATTTCACTACTCAAAAATCCATGGACTGTTTCTAGGAGCAAGGAATGTGAGAAGGGTGGTTTGGCACTCAAGGTGACTGCAACCTCCCCAGCCTGCTCTGATAACACCCCAAAAGATGGGCCCATGGTGACCCCAGGGTGTCACTGGGGACCTGGTGGTGTGGCCCATGTGGCAGAGAAGGAGCAATGCCAATTAAGAGATGATCACAAGGATTTTTGATGCAATGGCTTGTCTCAGTCTGCAGGAAAGAGGTCTGTGCTAAGTCCTGACACAACACAGGACTGTGCCTTTATGATCAACTGCTTCCCTTGCACTCCTGGATTGCTGCTCTGCAGCCAAGGAGCTGAATTGCTTTAATCAGATGTGTAACAGAGATCAGGGATGTCCTCCCAGAGCACTCTGGCCTTGTCCTGCCCTCGGGAATCACCTGCAATCACAGCAGTCAGGAGTTTTAGAAGAAATTAGTGTACACAGCTTTTTTCCTGGCAGTTTGATAAGGGAATAAGGGAGCAGGTATGGAGGAGAGAGCAGGATGCACAGGAAGGAAGCAGCACCAGCTTTCACCAAGGAATGTGTGAGCAAAGTCGGGTCAGGCAGATCATTGCAATCCTTCACCTCTCACATCATTCCCTCCCTCAGTTGTGCCTCTGCTCCCAAAATCTCTCTCTTCTGTCTGCTTTTCTCATCACTTCTTTCAGACACTCCTTCTCTTCTCTGCCACAGGTTTAATATTACCCAGGATAGGTCAATGGATCCTGCAGACAAGGCTGATGTTTCCCTCCACTTTCAAATTTGTGTCTAAAATCAGAGATGCTCTGGGAGGTGACCCTGAGCTAAACTGAGCAATGCTGAACAGAGCTGCTCATCCAGGTGGGAACATGGGATTCACCATCACCTTTTCACTGCCCTGCAAAGATATTTCCCAGTTCAGGCTCCTGCCTAAAATCTCCCCTCAGCAAATAGTAATGAAAAATTGCAAAATTAATTATCATATATATCCTTTAGGTTAACTCCTGAGATGGTGGGGTTATCTCTAAATTATTTAATTTCCCAAAAATAAAAGGATTTAGGGCAGTTAAGTATGGGATGAAAAAAAAAAAACCCAAACAACTCAAGAGCAGTTTACAGAAGGGAATCCTTTTGTCTCCCACACATGATTTTGTTATGAGCACAAAGGATTTTCTCTGTTAAAAGTCAGATTTGATCCCCAGATTAATAGAGGAAAAAAACCAGCTTTGCACACATCACTTCAGAGGGATGTAACAGGATACAGACTCTGAGAAGAGGAGCTGTAGGTGATCAAGTTTCCTCATTTTTGGCAGAGATGGGTTTGGCAAGAGGAATCTCACAGACCTGGTACAATTTCTGGGGATGAAAGAGGAAATCAGAACAAATGGGAGAGAGGACGAGTTCACAGCCAGCAGGTCCATAAGAACCTTGGAGTGCAGTTCCCACCAGGACCATCACCTGCTGTGCTGGTGACCTCACCTGGCTGCCACCACCCACCCAGCTGCTCTGCCCCTGCCCCTCATCCTGCTCTGCCCTGGTGCTACTGGATTGCTCCTCACACCTTTTTAATTCCTCTCTCACACCGGGGTTTTAACCCTTCCCTAAATATGTTTTCACACAGGCTGCTCCAGCTTGGCTGACAGCTGAGCTTTGGCCAGTGGTGGGTCTGCTGTGGAGACACCTGGAACTGGATGTGTCCAGCACAGGGGCCACCCCTGTGGCCTCTTCCTACCAAGATCTTGTCAAATAAAGCCAAAGTCATCTGTTAATTCTGCAAACCTGGGAGGCAACAAAAGCTCCAGGAAAGGTCTCCAGTATTGGCTGTGATGGATTTACCCCTCTTCTTCTACATGTGGGCAAGGGGGAATGGCTTCAAACTGGCAGAGAGTAGGGTTAGATTGGATATTGGGAGGAAAATGTTCCCTGGGATGGTGGGGAGGGACTGGGATGGAATTCCCAGAGCTGCTGTGGCTTCCCCTGGATCCCTGGCAGTGCCCAAGGCCAGGTTGGACATTGGGACTGAGAGAAGCCTGGGACAGTGGAAGGTGTCCCTGCCATGGCAGGGCGTGGAAGAGAGTAGATGATTTTTAAGATGCTTTCCAACTCAATCCATTTTATTATTTTGTAATTCTACAACTCTCGTGCCTTGGATTCCCCTTTTAGTGCAGGAAGTTTCGTATTTCCCCTTTTTCTTCTTTTTCCTTTTGATTATCTGCCAGTGAACCAATAAACCTTTGTGAGGGAAAGTCTTGGTAACATTTTCATTTCGTTTCCTCATGGCACAACACAGTGCCAAAGTTATAAAACACAATAAGGGCACTTTTGGACTCAGCCAAGTCCATGAGCCTCTTCCTGCTGATTCTTAGGATCATCCTTGATTTCTGCTATATGCCAGCACTCCACATCTCCCATTTCTGAGGCCATTTCTGAGGATAATGCCCTAGAAAACTATTTCATTTCAAGATGTGGCTTCGGATTTGGAGCTGAATAAGCATATTGAAAAGAAGAAAAAAAAAAAGAGGAAGAAAAATGAGAGATTAGTATTTTCTCACTCAAATTCCTGCCCACCCACAAATCCCACATTGAACTAAAGACAACACCAGGGTTCTCAGGAATTGTAACACTCATATCTGGCTTTTGATATTCACCAAATCTCACTCAGTCTTACAAAAGAGGTAAATTCAATCCTCACTGTTTTATACATGAAGAAAGTACAGCACCCCTGGACAGTGGAAGGTGTCCCTGCCCATGGCAGGGAATGGAACAAGATGATGTTTAAGGTTCCTTCCAACACAAACCATTCTGTAATTCTGAATTTTGCTCTCAACGTCCCGTTTCATAGAAACCTTTCTCTCTGGCTGCTTTGCCAGCTGATGAATATTTGGATTTCTGGGTTTTTCAGAGCCTGTTTTTTTTTGTGCTTGTGCACATCCACGCTGCCTTTGAGAAATCCTGGAGTTCCCACAGCCCAGGGGAGGCAGTGCCTGCAGCTGGGAGTTTCTCTGTGCTCTGAACAGAACAGATTGCTGGGGATGGCAGCAGCTCTCCAGGTCAGCCGTGGGAGACAGGCTGCAGTGAAATTCTGCTTACATTGCTGATTTCCAAGCTGGTCCCATGTTCCACTGAAACTCATCCAGGGTTCATTCCAAGGCCAAGGAGCTTCATCCAGCAAATAAAGTACAATAAAAGAAGAAAGACAATCAAAAGTAATTTTCCCCTCATGTTCAGCAATCTTTTCCCTACTTCCTGAAATGTTTTGACCCAACTTGTACATGAGCATGGAAAAATCCCAGGGGAAAAGTTCCCCTCCACATCCTGCTACAGGATATCATTGATCAGACAATCAAGGCTGATTAAACAGATTTCTTAGAGCTCCTCACTCTCAGCTCAGATGTCCAAACCAAAACCACGAAGCATGAAGAAAAAGGTTGCAGTCATGTCTGGGTTTTGGCAAAAGTACGGTCAGAAGGGCCTGCTTGGGTGAGGGAAGCTGCCTGTGAAACACGTGGGATTTTGGGATGCCCCTGGTGTTTAAAAGCCTTTCCCAGGGCAGCAGAGTTCAAAAACTGAATGGGAAAGTGGGACTGGAAGGTTGGGAGGAGAAAGATGTGATTTGCCCAAAGTCTTCTTGGCTGTGTCGGGTCAAACCTGCAGCCTCTGACTGTGGTCCTGTCCCTCCAGTCCCAGCCATGCTCACTCCTGTGCTTAGAGAGGGGAAAGGTGCAGGGGTTAAATTATTTCTGAGCTCCCATCTCCTTCAAGTGGGACTTTCTGCTAACATTGTATAAATTACCAGGATCTCAGCCAGAAAGCACTGAAATAACTCCTGAACTAAACCCTCACTCTAGACCAGAAGGCTTGGATGTAATGCAAAGGATTTTAGGAGGAAATGAGGTGATTCCCTAGACAACAGATGTGGATTTGAAGGGCTTAAGGAAGTTTAGGGTAACAATGGTTTTCTTACTATTTTTTTTTCCTAACAAATTCCAAGAAAGAGAAGAGACTGATTTGGAGTGGATAGAGAGAGAACTTTGCAAAACTATTTAAAGAAATATGCATAATCATCTGCAAATTAACACAATTTAATTGTATTGCAGTCTTCCATGGCTGTTATTTTTCACTGGCCCCATTTCAAATTTTTCCAGTTTTCCCAGAGGAGAGTTTGGTTTTTATCCCTCTCATTCTCTAGATGAAAAAAACCCAAAACTAAGCCAACAAATCCAAACAGTGCTTGAGAAAAAGAAAAATCAGGCCAGGAATGTTCTGCCCTTCCAAAAGCCCCAGATTCAAACTTCTGAAATTGTTGTGAGATATGAAAGAGACTTCTTCAATATTGTTTGTTTCCTTAAAAAAACCTGGTCCCAGTGTCTCCTGTTAACCTGGAAAATTTGCTATTCCTGTTACACTACAGATATGGCCACAAATGTCTGTCAACATTTTAAAACAGGATTTCAAGCAGCAGCTGAGCAAGGAGGTGTTACAATAAACATTGTCCAAAAACTCAGTGTGTCTTCTACCCCCGACCCACACAGAGAGAAAGCCCAAATCTACTTGGAATGAAAACAGAGTCCTTCAATCTGTGTCTGGCAGAGCTGCCAGGATAACTCCCCAGTGCTCACAGCTTGGACCAAGCTCTGGGATGTTCCCTGTAGGGGGACAAAGGGGACCAAAGCTCTTGGGTCAGTGAAAAACTGGCCCAAAAAAAGCTCCAGTATCACCTTCATTTTCAAGGCTTGGAAATAATTGTAAAAATCACAGCAGAACACAAATATGTCTCAAAAAATGAGCTGTTCTATCCATATATCCTATAATACCCAACCCAGCTGTGTGCAAAATCATCTAGATTCCTTCTCTGCTCATTAGAAAAGTAAAAACACCTATTCAGTGTGATTCATTTAATTTTTTTTTTTATTTAAAGATGGGAGGAAATCCCCCTGGAAGTGCCAGTTTCTCTCTCATGGAAGAAATTCTGATAATTGCCTTACATGAGACATCAGCCTGGCAGTCAGGCAAGACAAATCCCATCAACAATTATGATCTTAAGAAGGCTCACAGAAAATCTCCTTCCCTCTTGTGGGATTCCCAGGTGTAAATAAAACCATTCCCAGTGGTTGTGGGAACAAACTCTTTATCCTGATTAGAAAAGGCACTCAAGAGAGGCATTTCATTGATGGTTGTAAACCACTCACATGGTTAAATCAGCCAAGTCCACAAGGCCTTGTACAGATTTCTCTTAGGGATATGTGTAAATATATCCTTAATGATGGTTCTATTCCTGCTGATTCGTGGGCAGCTGGACTGGGGAATTTTTCCCCTGGTGGCAGAGTTACCCACCAACCTCCAAGTCCCTTTGGTGAAGGAAATTTTTGGCCACGTGGCTGTTTTGTGTTATCAAAGTGGTGTAAAGGAGCAAGAGGAAATCATAATTCTGGCTCATAACTTCCGTGAAAGGTGTGTGCAGAGGGTTTTGACTGCCCTAAATCCACATAGCCTTGTGGAAACTGCAGAAAAAAACATGACACAGGCTCAGATTTATCCAGGACATAGGAATATGTGTAGATTTGCACAATACATTCTAGGATGGACAGGCCTTAAATCTGCATGCTACAAACCCAGGAAATCTTTATTTTGTCTTGAGCAGACAGCTCAAATACCAATTGATTTCTTTCACTTCCTAAGCTGAAAGGCTATGGTAGGACTGAGTAATTTGCTTAAAATCAGCCTGTATCACCCAGAGAAACATGGTATTGTGGAAAATCAGCACAGCAAGAAGAAAACCCACAGAGGCACAGCTTTTATTGAAAAAACAAAAGTCCCTGCAGGCAGCCACAATGCCAGGAGGAGGGAGAGGGTGTTCTCTGCCATGGCTCACAAGGAAAGCTGTGCACTGATTTTTTCCATTCAAGGCTGAAAACCTGAAGGAACAGCCTCCCAAAATCCTGCAGTGGGTGGAGTGGGATCAGCCTCAGGGATAAGCACTGGTGCCACTGGCAGAGAGAAATCTGACTTACTCCTCCCCCCAAAATAAAGTTGTTCTAGCAGGCAGAGGGCCTGGGGGAGAGGGGATGTGAAATTCAGTGAATGGGGCAGATTTTATGGGAACTCTCTTTAGTCCACTGGAAGTTTTGCTGCCTTTTCTTAACCAAAGAAAGCTGGACATAGCTTGGTTTTTATATCAGATAAGTTTTTGGATAAAGATATGCATTGAATGAGGAATATGAGGCAAAAATACACACTTCTTGCCTTCTTGATTTAATCCTGGTCCAAACACATCCAAGAGGGAAGAAACATCACTGCAGAGCTGAGCAGAACCAAACCCCAAGTGCTGTTTCACACTGAGAGCAAAAGGAAAACTGAAGATGTTTTCTCTGAAGTATCTGCATTGCCAGCACTGGAAAACGCTCAGAGTTTCTAAAAGTTGATGTTGAGGACGGTTTGGCCAAAGGTGGCACTTGAAAGACAAATCACAGATGCTGTCCTGAACTTGCAGACTGGCTTATCCCAGGGAGTGCTGGATAAGCTGAACATCAGAGCAAAACTAATAAAGAAAAGGTGAAGTGGAGTCTTTAACAGCCTCAAAGCAGGGATTAGGCCAGCCTTAAGAAATCCATGAGCTTGATGCTGTGTGTCTGCACAACTATAAATTCCACCCTAAGTGGACTGGCAGTCACAGAGGAGACAGCATCCCACAGAGGGAAAATCCAAGTGCTGCAGAATTTGACATTTCATAAACACTGAAATGTGGGGTTTTGTATATCTACTAACTCTGCTTAAACCAATATAAGTATTTTCAAGCTGATAACTAAAGTGATCTGATTTTCTCTGACCTGGTGTTCTGCTTTTGTAGAAATTTAGGGATAAGTCCACGGATTTGATGGATGCAACCTGCTTAAATCTGTAGGGAAGGAAAATCTATGTGTCTGACTGCTGCAGGCAGCTGCAGCTGCACAACAGCATTCACTTCTCCAGAGCTGCACCATTCTCACTGCATTTTTACAATATACTTATCCATATGTAGCAAAAACCATTAATTATTTATAAAGAACTATCATTAGGGTGTGCCTAAATTTAGCTGACTAAACCACATATCCAAGGATAGTGTGTAAATTCAGAAGTGTAAAGTCTACCCAACAGTTTCATTTCTACAGCCTTCCCATTATCTTTTCTTCCTGCCATCTTCAGTACCGAGTCTGTCTTTTCCTTTCTCCAATTTTTGTACAAGCTCTTATGTCATCTGAACAGTTCCTGTCTACCCTAAAATTGCTTTTAGAGCTCCTTTTGTCTTCCTTATGTCCAGATACTCCAGAAAATCGTGCAAAGTGCTTCTATTCATGGACAGGTGTGGGAAGGTCTAAACCCAGCAATTAAACCAAATCCAAACCTACAATTTCACAACAGGTAGGAAGCAAAGCCAGAAAAACAGAGTGTAGAGAGCAGAGAGACCCCAGTCTTACAGTGGCACCATTTCAGCTGTGCTGCTGCCTGTGGCAATCAGTCAAACCCTCAATTAGGACATCTAATTATGTACCTTGATGTGCAGCACTTACACAGTTGAATTACCAACCCTAAGTTCTAAATGTTAATAACACCTTCCTGCAGATTATTCTGGCTGCTTTTTCTGAGTTTTTGAAATCTGTTCTGTCCTAAATACCAGAGTGTTTGTTTCACTGTGCAGTCCTTATTTTTTATGGTTTTCAAACTCCTTTCTGCCTTTCTTTACAGTACTCTTTATTTTGTGTTTTGCTTTGCTGCACTCCTGTATTATTTTGTGGTGTGCTACTCAATCTTTATTTCAAGGCAAGCAGGAAAGGATATTGATGCTATTATTTGTCTACCATGGAGACGTTTAGCAAGAGCCAAAACCACAAGCAAGATCAGTTGAAAACCATGATATATCACACAAAACAACTTCCTCAGGGACAATTCCTGTTTGATGTGGTGCCAGGTGAGGTCTCCTTAGAAAATATACACAAATTCTAAGTGGATACTCAAATCCATGAATTTCAGTCATCCTCATGGACTTGTTTTCACTGCAAAGCCTGAAAGTTTGGGGTTCAGCAGATGAGCCCTTAAAAAAAGGTGTGATTGTAAATGCCTTGAGTCAGAAATCTTCAGAATTAAACCCAAACTTGCCCCATTCCAGTGTCGGAAATTATATAACTGTTCCATTTTTTTTTTAAATCAACGATTTTAGTTAAGTTCTAATTAATTATTTTAAATTAATCATAACCAGTGTATTAATTAAAAGTAGTGTTTTAGCCTTACATAACTTTTAGCCAGCATTTAGCCAAGTTGCCGTGAGCTCCTTTTGTAGAAACACACCTTGGGAAAATTACACTTGGAAGTTTTGATAAACTAACTCTGATGTGGTTCAATGAACAAGTCCTGGGACGAGGTTGGACACCTGGAATGCAGAATTTATGAACCATAAGGACATCTTACAGAAACCAGAAGATAAACAAGAGACTAAGGAAGACTTAGTGTATACATTGAAAGTCAGAAAAATATACTAAAACTATGGACTAATTAGCATGAGAAGTGAGAAATCAATAACCAACAGAGTTAGAATACTAATTAATGGAACAGAATTATGTTATTGTTGTGGTTTGACACTGGCCAAACGCCAGGCACCAACAAAAGCCACTCGTTCACTCTCCCCTGCCACAGCTGGGCAGAGGAGAGAAAAAATAACAAAGGCTTCATGAGTTGACATAAGGACTGGGAGAAAACACTCCAAGGGAAAAACAAGCTCAGCTTAGAGGTACAAAGTGAATTTATTGCTAACAGAGTCAGATGAGGATAATGAAAAGTAAAATAAGCCCTTAAAAAACACCTTTCCCTCTCCAGCCCCTCCCTCCTTCCCACCAACAGTGCAGGGAGACAGGACATGGGGGCTTTGGTCAGTTCATCACTGAGAATTTCTTCCACTGCCCAGGGAAAGGGAACACTGTGACACTGTGGGGTCCCTCCCACAGGAGACAGTTGTCCATGAACTTCTCCAGCATGGATCCACTCTCACGAGCAGCAATCCTGACAAAACTGCTGGAATGTGAATTCCCCCCATGGGCAAGCAGTCCTCCCAAAACTGCTGTGCTGTGGGTCTCTCTTTCCAAGGAGTGCAGTCCTCCAAGGACAGGCTGCTCCAGCCTGGAGGCAAAGGCCCCTCTCTCCACTGTGTCCCACTGGATCACAGCCTCCTCCAGGGATCCACCTGCTCCAGTGTGAGCACCTCCCCATGGGCTGTGCATGGATCTGTGCATCCCCCATGGATCCCCATGGGCTGTGGGTGGATCTCTGTATTCCCCATGGATCCCCATGGGCTGTGGGTGGATCTGTGTATCCCCCATGGATCCCCATGGGCTGTGCATGGATCTGTGCATCCCCCATGGAACCCCATGGGCTGTGGATGGATCTCTGCATTCCCCATGGATCCCCATGGGCTGTGCATGGATCTGTGCATCCCCCATGGAACCCCATGGGCTGTGGGTGGATCTCTGCATTCCCCATGGATCCCCATGGGCTGTGGGTGGATCTGTGTATCCCCCATGGATCCCCATGGGCTGTGCATGGATCTGTGCATCCCCCATGGAACCCCATGGGCTGTGGGTGGATCTCTGCATTCCCCATGGATCCCCATGGGCTGTGGGTGGATCTCTGCATCCCCCATGGATCCCCATGGGCTGTGCATGGATCTGTGCATCCCCCATGGATCCCCATGGGCTGTGCATGGATCTGTGTATCCCCCATGGATCCCCATGGGCTGTGCACAGATCTCTGCATTCCCCATGGATCCCCAGGGGCTGTGCATGGATCTGTGCATCCCCTATGGATCCCCATGGACTGTGCATGGATCTCTGCACTCCCCATGGATCCCCATGGGCTGTGCATGGATCTCTGCATCCCCCATGGATCCCATGAGCTGCAGGGCTCAGCTGCTTCACCATGGTGGTCACTGCAGCCTGCAGAGGAATCTTGGCTCCAGCACCTGAAACCTCTCCTGCCCCTCCTTCTCCACTGACCCTGTTGACTCCACATTGTTTCCCTTACATGTTCTCACTTCCTCCTCTTCTCTGGCTAGGAAAAAACTGACTGTGCCATGCAATTTTTTATTATTTTCTTCTTAAATATGTCCTAAAAGAGGAGTTCCCCACCACTCTCCCTGGCCCAGCCTTGGCCAGCAGCATGTTCATCTTCAGAGCCTTCAGGGATTGGCTCTGCCAGACATGGTAGAAGCTTCCAGCAGCTTCTCACAGCAGCCACCTCTGTGGGGACCCCACTATCAAGAACCACTCCCTGCAAAACCAAAACAGTCCCCAAGGCTGAGCCTGCTCCGGGGCCATTCCCGCTGCAGCAAAGAAATCCCACAATGAGTGTTTGGGATGGGATGTTCACCCATTTCTTCTGTCCACAGGGACAAACAAGTACCTCCCCCCTCCATTGCCCAATGCCCAACAGCAGAGAGTCCCTAGGGCAGCGTTCCTCTCTGTGGGAGCAGCAGGAGGGAAGTTTGAGCACTTCTGCAGCCCTGGGGAAGGCACGAATTCTCCTTTCTTTCTTGTTTGCTTTCCCACACCAAAGGAGACTCCTGCAATGGGAAAAGGAATTGCTTTTGTTGGAGCTGTCCTGCAGGGCTCCAGAGAGGCCTGGGGGACATCAGGTGTGGTCCCACCTGCAGGTTGGCACTTCAAAGCTGTGCCAGGAGTGGGAAACTTTGAGAGAAAAGAGATGATTCAGAACCACACTTGATCTGTCTCCTCTCACTCACCAGCCTTGGAGGAGGCTGTGGATAAATGATGCCCAGCAAGCCCATGAAATGAGCAGTAACTGTGATTTCCTCGCTGTGTGCTCCATGCAGCCTCGGAAAGGAGCGGTGCTTTTGTGCCTGTCTGGAGCGTGCGAGCGCTCCGGGAGCTCCACACCGAGTCTGAAGCTTTGTATCCAGATGTTGATTTTTTTTCACCTGATGTTGCCCAGCTTTGCTTCCATGTTTCCAAACCAAAGAAGGGCATGGGGACCAAATTTTAAAGTTTACAAAGACAAGAACAACAAGAGGCAAAACTGAGTAAGCTTTTTGCAGCACAGTTCTTCTTTTATTAAATCTTTTGTGACTAGAGATGTTGCTCCTAACACCCTCGTTATAGGTTTTGAACAACCTAATAATTTATTTTCATTATTTATTGTGCGTTTTGAACCCGAGGTACTATACACGAGAGCCATCAAAAGTACCTTTCTCTGAGGCTAAAACACTCCCAAAGTGTGTTTGTTTCTCCCAAGGAGACTGAACCTCGTGTATTTCGTGTCCCATGGCACAGTCCCGGCCCCGGTACCTGCACAGGGCATTTGTCCCGGGGGCAGCCGTGTGGCGATGCTGCCGCAGCCGAGCCCAGCCTTTGGGGCCGCTGTGCGAGTGCATTGGGAAGGGCACGGGCACCATTTCAGCGCCGTGTGTCTTTGTGCTTCATGTTTGTGCTGCCCGTGCGGGCGGAGCGGGGCTGGCGGGAGCCGCGCTCCCCTCAGAGCCCCTGAGGGCGGCAGCAATGGCGGCGCCGCTCCCTCAGCGCCCGGGCCCGGCCCCGGCGGGCGGGGAGCCCTCGGCAGCGCCCTGGGGGCAGCGGGGACCGAGCCCCGGCCCCGGGCTCTGTGCCCGTGGCGCCGCAGGGACACAGAGGGGACACCTGCAAGAGCGGCTGCCATGCTCGGCCATTGCCCCGAGCCGGCTGCAGCAGCCGCCCCTGGCCTGGTGGAAGCGCCGGAGGCTCTCGTGGTGCCCCTGGTGCAGCTTGGCCAGGTGCCCGTGCATGGCCCCGGCCTCGCGTGGTGCCCCTGCCCCGCTCAGCTTCCCGTGCCCTGCAAAGGCGCCCAGACTGCGCTCGCTGCCCCTGGCTGGCACTGCTAAAGGCAGGGACGAGCCCCGGTGCCCGGGCACAGCCCTGAGGGACAGCCCTGCTCCCCGGCCTCCCGCGGCACTGCGGCCGCTGCCCACAAGTCCCTGGCACGTCCCTGTGCCAATTGCTCGTGCCCTGGGCAGCGCAGCCTGCAAACGCAGGGCTCTGCAGTGTGGGGCTGGGGCTGTGGTGTGGCAGCGTGGCCAAAGCCTCTCAGGGCTCTGGGCACAGCAGGGGCCACAAAGCCACGAAGTCCAGGTGCTGCTCCGTGCCAGTTCCTGTCTGCTCCCCTCTTGTTGGGGTGCCAGGCATGGCCCTTTATGATGCAGGCACTTCGTGTCAGGGCCCTTTGTGATGTGGGCCATGGTGGTGGCCAGAAACCCTTGTGACATCAGGGAGCCCTGCCCTGGCTCTGGTTGTTTAAGGGGCGCAGAGCCCTGGAGTGCTCAGTCCCAGGAGAGCCACTCTGTGAGGAGGAGGCAGCTCCCTGAATCCGTCTACGCTCCAGGACGGTGGACATTATTGAGAAGATGGAGAAGAAGCCCAACTCCCAGGCCACCCAAGGCCCACTGCTGAGCCTGCGGAAGAGGCAAAGCGAGAGGGTTGAGACAGGACAGGGAGGCTGGCAGATGGAGAGGAGGAGGATCTTTGCCCTGCCAAGGGAACCATGTCCATCCCACACCTCCTCCTCCTTCCTCACCTGCTCACAGACACCCATCAAGCTGCCACCAGTGCAGCTCGGGCAGCCAAAGCGGGGACTCAAAAGTCTTCAAGCCCTCAGGTTTCCACAGGTGAAGCTCGGGCAGGCACAGGCAGCGCCGCAGGGCAGCCGGAGCCAGGCCCTGTCCCTCTCTGGGGACAAGCTGCCACCGCTGGCACCTGTGCCACGGGTGCCAGCACAGCCGTGCCTGGCGAGCCCCAGGGACATTCAGAGCCGGGGCACAGAGCTGCCGAGGGCAGGGGAGAAGAGGCCGCAGCCCTGCAGCAGGCCCTGTCTTTGGCAGCCACACACCCCCGTGCCCAGGGTGTTGTACCCGCTCAGGGTGGCCCAGGAGGGCACAGCCCGTGTGTCTCCGAGATGGCAGCTGGTGCCTGTGCCGCCCATCCCCGCGGGGGCTGGAGCTATGGAGCGCAGCCTCACGGTCACAGCACCAGAGAAACGGGACAGTGACAGCGAGCTGTCCCCAGGGGAAAGTGTCAGTGACAGCGAGCTGTCCCAAGTAGAGGAGGCCATCGAGCTCACTCCAGAGGACAGCAGCTCTGAACCAGAGCTGTCCGAAGCTGAAGAGGACATCGAAGTCACCTCAGGGGACAGCACAAGTGACCAGGAGCTGTCTCCAGTGGAAGAGTGTATCGAGCTGGCTTCAGGGGACAGCCCAATTGATGTAGAGCTGTCCTCAGTGGAAGAGGACATTGAGGTCATTCCAGCGGACAGTAGGAGTGACCAGGAGCTGTCCCCTGTGGATGACACCATTGAGGTAATTTCAGCCGACCTCACAATCAAAGAGGAGCTGTCCCCTGAGGAAGAGGCCATCGAGGTCCTTAGCGGGGACGACACTGTCCCAGAGCTGTCCCAAATAGAAGAGACCATCAGGCTCTCTCCAGGGGACAGCCCAACTGAGGAGGAGCTGTCCTCAGTGCAAGAGGACGTTGAGGTCATTGCAGAGGCCAGCAGGAGTGACGGGGAACTGTCCTCAGTGGACGAGGACATCGAAGTTGGTGCAGAGGACAGCAGCAGTGACGAGAAGCTGCCTCCAGTGGAAGATATCAATGCGGTCAATGCCCTCTTCTGTGGGGACAGCAAGAGTGACGAGGGGCTGTCCCTGTGTCAAGTGGAGCCTGAAGAAGAGCTGTCCCAAGGGGATTACTACAAGGATGAGAAGCTTTCCCCAGAAAATGTCAAATATGAAACAGAGCTGAGCTTGGGGGAAGATCACAGTGTCCAAGACATGTCCCCATGGGAAGCAGATAACAACAAACAGCTTTCCCTTTGGGTACAACGTGAGCAGGAAGAGGTGATGAGGAGGACCCTTGGTGGTAGGGACACAGATTCAAGCTCGTCACCAGAACTGCCAGACCTGGAGGAAATGCCAAGTCATCAGAAGGTTCTGGAATGGCTGGAAGCCAATCTCCCAGATGGTTTTCCTGCCCCCAGGAAACGTCCCTCCCGCTTCAGGCAGGCCCTGCGGGCGCTGCGGGGGCTGTTCCGCAGTCCCTGCCTGAGGCCCCGCACCGAGGTGTGAACCAGAGCGGGCACCCAGAGCAGGGACTGCTGCCACAGCCTCCCTCCCTGCACGGCTGCGGCACAGCCGGGGCTGCCAGCACCCACGGGAGTTGGGTCAGTAACACTGAGAGGAGGACGAGCACAAAGACGGCAAAGACAGTGAAATGGAAGAAGAAGGCAATGAAGAAAATGAAGAAGGTGAAGATGGAGACGACAAGAAGGACAGAGGAGATGAAGAAAATGACTAAGACAAAGATGATGAAGATGTAAAAGATGAAGAAGACGAAGACAATGAAGATGACCATAAAGACAATGACATGGTTGAAGAAGACAAATAACAAGAGAAAAAAGACAAAGACTAGGAAGGTGAAAAAGACCAAGAAGAAGATGATGAAGACAAATAATTTTAAAATACATAGAATAGTAATGAGAGTAAGAATTAAAAAAATACAGAAGTAGAATAGGAAGAAGTTTAAGAATAAGATTAGGAATAGGAATAAGAGAAAAAAATTAGAATCGGAATAGAATAGGAATAAGGAAAAGATAAGAATAGGAATAAGAATAAGAGTTTGAAAATACATAGAAGAAGAAGAGTAGTAAGGAGTATTGAAGAGGAAGAGTAGTTTAGAATCAATAAATGAAGAAGAGAGAAAATAAATAAAAAAGATTACCAAATAATTTGTATTTTTTATATATTGTGTAATTACATAACAGTCTATGGCATAAAAATACAAATTGTAATACTGTTGTAATATTAAAATACAAATTGTAATAATTTTGTAATTACGAGATCTTATAATACCCAAGAAATATAAAATGTCCATCCTGTCCAGGAAGCAACTGCCTCTGGGGTCCAAGCCGAGCCTTGCCCCGGCCTGGCTTGAGGCCGTTTGCTCTTGTCCTGTCCCTTGTGGCTGGGAAGGAGAGAAGAGAGGGAACAGAGGGGGACAGAGGGTGGGATGGACAGGGAAGGGAGGAGAAAGGAGGGAAGGGAAGGAAGATGGAGGGATGGGAATGGTGAGGGGCGGGAAGAATCTGTGAAGGGAGGGGCCATGGCGGGACTGTGAGGGGAGGTGCCATGGTGAGCTGTGAGGGGAGGTGCCATGGTGAGCTGTGAGGGAAGGTGACATGATGAGCTGTGAGGGGAGGAGCCATGGTGAGCTGTGAGGGGAGGTGCCATGGTGAGCTGTGAGGGGAGGTGCCATGGCGGGGCTGTGAGGGGAGGTGCCATGGTGAGCTGTGAGGGGAGGTGCCATGGTGAGCTGTGAGGGAAGGTGCCATGGTGAGCTGTGAGGGAAGGTGCCATGGTGAGCTGTGAGGGGAGGTGCCATGGTGAGCTGTGAGGGGAGGTGCCATGGCGGGGCTGTGAGAGAAGGTGACATGATGAGCTGTGAGGGGAGGTGCCATGGCGGGACTGCTATTCAGGCATTGAGATCCAGCAGTTCCTGCTCCAAAATGAAGCGTGTTCATCCCATTTCAGCTCACCATGCCACATTTTTTATCCCTGTGTGTAAACCCAGGGACAGACAATGTCCATGACACGTCCTCATGGGAAGCAGATGAGGACGCAGAGCTGTGCCAAGGGGCACAGGAGAGTTCCAGTGAACTGTCCCAAAGGGAGACAAAGAGCGTCCAGGGAGCTGCTGCCAGTCAGGAGGAATCAGCTCCCTGGATTCATAAGTTATTGATAGAATGAACAAGGAGAAGTGGAACCACAATTCCCAGCTCACTGAAGGCCAAATGCAGAGGCTGTGGAGGAGGTCAAGAGTGAGGGATGATGCAGGAAGGAGAGGCCAGCAGAGGGACAGGACGAGGATCTTTGCCCTGCCAAGGGAACCGTCTCCATCCCACACCTCCTCCTCATCCTGCTCCTCACGGATGCCCTTCCAGCTGCCACCAGTGCACCTCGGGCAGCCAAAGGGGGGACTCAAAATCTTGAACCTTTCAAGTTCCCACAGATGGAGCTCGGGCAGCCACAGGCAGCGCCGCAGGGCAGCCGCAGGCAGGCCCTGTCCCTCTGTGGGGACAAGCTGCCGCTGCTGGCACGTGTGCCACGGGTGCCAGCACTGCCGTGCCTGGTGAACCCCAGGGACACTCAGAGCCGGGGCACAGAGCTGGCGAGGGCAGGGGAGAAGGGGCCGCAGCCCTGCAGCAGCCCATGTGTTTGGCAGCCACACCCCCCCGTGCCCAGGGTGTTCTTGTCCCCACTGAGAGTGGCCCAGGAGGGCACAGCCCGTGTGTCCCCCAGGAAGAACAAGAAGATGGAGCCACTGCCCACAAGTCCCTGGCACGTCCCTGTGCTAATTCCTGGTGCCCTGGGCAGCTCAGCCTAACACAGGGCTCTGCAGTGTGGGGCTGGGGCTGTCGTGTGGCAGCGTGGCCAAAGCCTCTCAGGGCTCTGGGCAAAGCAGGGGCCACAAGGCCAGAAGGCCACAAGTCCAGCAGCTGCCAGTTCCTGTCTAACCCACTGCTCCTGCTGTTGGGTCGCTGGTGAAGCACAGAAAAGCTTTCTATAACCCACAAAATATGTTATAAGAGCAGATATGTATTTACTCAGCACTGAGTTTCATGGGCAATAGTTCCTCCAAAAACATGCGCTCCTTCGGCCAATTGCACATCCCCTTTTATTTGCTATAAACTTGGACTACACAATACGCTTCATACCTGTTCATTTCCTGTCTCTGCTTCATATTGATATTAGCTTCATGCCTCTTTCCAGCTGTGCATTGTTCCTTTTAAGTTGCTCTGGTGGTCGTCTGGGAGTCTTTGGGATGAAGTAAATAGTCTTCCTCTCAGTTTGAACTTTTCGGCTGGCCTCCTTGTACATGCTCTCTTTTTAGTCCTTTGGTCATTTTCTGGACTTTGGTATCAGGTTACCTGGTTTCAGGGGTCTGAGGACCCCCTTATCCTGTGGTGTCTTTCACCTTGCATCCTGTTTGCTCATTATAGCCCTTGACCCGACCTTGTAGCCTTGCTCTCCTCCTGTTCTTGTAAGCACCGTAAATTATAGCAAACACAATGTTTTGTCAGTCCCCCTTTAGTCAAACAGTTTCTTGAAGCTTGATTCATAATTCTCAATTTCTCTATTTCACCGGGGCTGGTTCTTTGCAACACAGGCATGTGGTGTCAGGGCCCTTGTGATGTGGGACATGGTGGTGGCCAGAGACCCTCGTGACATCAGGGAGCCCCACCCTGGCTCAGGGTATTTAAGGGGTGCAGAGCCTTGGGGTGCTCAGTCCCAGGAGAGCCACTCTGTGAGGAGGAAGCAGCTCTCTGGATCCCTCTGCGCTGGATGCCGATAGCAACAGACGATCGTGACAAGGACAAAGCCAACTCCAACTCGTGGTCCCCCAGCACCTTGCCCAGCTGGCTGGAACCCGCAGTGGGCAGTGGTTGGGGGCAGTGGGCAGCTCAGCCCTGCCACTGTCTGAGACTGAAGAGCAGGAGAGAGACCCTTTGCTGACATGGACCGCGAGCTTTCCTGCTGGCAAGGCCGTAGTGATGAGGAGCTTTCCCACTGGGAGGATGTGGCAGTGACAGAGGCATACGAGCGGCAAGTATGGACGGTCCAAAAAATTTCCCGGTGGGAAGCCAGGAGCAGCCAAGAGCTGTACCAATGCCAGGTGTGTGTGTGCAAGTTCAGGAGGTTTCCCAGTACAGCAATGAGACACATGAGCTGCATGAATGGAGAGAAATTGTCAGAGTCCAGGAGCTGTACCAGTGGGAAGAAGACGGTGAGATACTCCAAGAGGTGCGTGAATGGGAAGATCATGACAGCCAAGAGACAGACTGATGGCAAAGAGATGAGAGTGAGGTCATGGAGGAGGACAGTGAAGATGAGAGTGACCATGGCATCTAGACCGAGCCCTTGGCCTCAGAGGAGGATGAATGGGACGAGGTGAGCGTCCTGGAGCTGCCTCCAGAAGAAAACAATGCAGAGCAGCAATGGAGAAGTTTTGCAGCAGATGGGCTCCCAGTGACAAGCCCTCATGAGGCCTGGGTTGAGGACCGGGAACCAGAGCCATGCAGCCCAGAGCCGCTCTGTGCCTCGTCTGCCTCCCTGGAAGGCCAAGCCCCCATGGAACACGCGGCTTCTCCCATCCAGGCCCTCCTTGAGCAGCTGTGTGCCCCCAGGGAACGTCCCTCCCGCTTCAGGCGGGCGCTGTGGGCACTGCGGGGGCTGCTCCGCTGTCCCTGCCTGAGGCCACGCACTGAGGAGTGAAAGAGACACAGAGCAGTGACAGCAGCCATTGCTCCAGAGCCGCCCTCCCTGCGGGGCTGCAGCACTCACGGCACTCTGAACGACCGCACTGGGGACCCAACGGGAACAGGAACAGTTTCACAATGGTGTGTCGGAGGCAGGAATGTGACACACACACCAAAGGTCATGCAGCAACAGCCGACTTTATTGAGATCCCGTCTCCTTATATAGCTGAGGAGGCACACGCGGTCAGTTCTCATTGGTCGAGCTCGTTGCCGCCTGGCCAACCAGCCAATAGCAGCCTGAATCCCCAACGGCCTGGCCTGCTCTCCAACAGCCCTTACCAGCCGAGTTACGTAATTAACGTCATTACATAATCAATCACCTTCAGTTATAAAGTTGAAATTATTTATAACTGTGAGGCCTCCAGGCCAGCTGTAGGCCACCACAGAACTGGAGCATGGAGAAGGTGGAGGTGGTAAAGAGATGATGAAGATGACAACAACAAAGACGAACATGAAGACGACAAAGGCAATGATGAAGATGATGAAGATGAAAACTATGAAGAAAAAGAAAATGACAAAGACAATGAATAAGCTGGAGATGAAGAAGGTGAAGACAACAAAGACAAGAAGATGAATGATTTAAAAATACACAGAAGAATAAGAGTAGGATAGGAATAAGAATTTAGCAACACATAGAAGAAGAAGAAGAATAGGAATTTAGGAATACATAGAAGAAGAGGAATTAGAACTTAAAAGCCTATAGAAGAAGAATAGTAATAAGAATAGTAATTTTAGAATCCATAGAAGAGTAATAGGAATAAGAATTTGAAAATCCATAGGAGAAGAAGAATATTAAGTTGAATGTGAAAATATGTAGAAGAAAAGAAGTAGTAGAATAAGGAGAATAAGGAGAATTAGAAGAATGGTTTAGGTTCCATAAATGAAGATAGAATCTCGTAAATAAGTAAAAGTAGCAAATAATTTCTATTTTCCAATAAAATTTGTGATGCACAAGAGCAAAGTCTCCAGATTTCCTATCTCCTCTCTCCCCACCACTGATGGATTTTCTACTTCAGTCCCAGCGACTGGGAGCAGCGACTGCTCAGCTCCAGCCTCCAGGATCCCCATGGGCTGTGAGTGGATCCCTGTACCCTCGTGAATCCCCATGCTCTGTAGGGGCTCAGCTGCTTCACCATGGTCTCACCATGGCCCACAGAGGAATCTTGGCCCCAGCACCTGGAGCCCCTCCTGCCCCTCCTTCTCCACTGCCCCTGGTGTCCACTTTGTTTCCCTCACATGTTCTCACCTCCTCCTCTTCTCTGGCTAGGAAAAACTGTGTGTGCCCACTTTTAAAAACTTTCTTTTTAAATATGCTATGACAGAGGCATTTCTAGCCTCTCTAATTGGCCCAGCCTTGGCCAGCAGCATGTCCATCTTCAGAGCCATCAGGGATTGGCTCTGCTGGACATGGCAGAAAGCTTCCAGCAGCTTCTCACAGCAGCCTCCTCCATGGTGCCCCTGCTACCAAAAACCAGGCCCTGCAAAACCAACACACTTATTTAGAAGCAGGAATGTTATTTTCCTTGCTTGCTATAAATGAATAAATTAAAAAAATTTGTGTCTATGTCTCTGTGGAGGCCAAATACAAAACCTGGCTAAGAATAAAGTCAGGCCTGAGTCTTGAACACTACACAGATGGTTTTGGAGGGGTTTATCCCATCAATTTTGGAAGATTTGTTAAAACCAGGACTCACATCAGAGATCATTCTTATTCTCTGTGGCAAAAATTGCCAGAAAATTTTTTGTTCCAGCAAACCCCATTCCCTCTCTCTCCCTGAACCTCTTCAAGCCCTTGCAGCCAGCTGTGAACAGCCAGGTGAGAAGGAGGATGGGCAGCACACGTGTGCTGGCACTATCCAGAGCAGGGATGCTCTCCCTGGGGAAGCAGAGCCAGCTGAGCTCAGGTTAAAGCAATCCCCAGGCTGCTGCAACCAGACAAAAATCCTTCCTAATTGGCTTCCCAGCAACCCCAGCCCCAGCAGACCTTGGCTGCAGCAGCAACTGTGACCCCAAATGCTGTGTAATTCCTGCATATGAGATGTTTCAGGTCTGGTCTTCCATCATTAACCCTTTCCTGTGGAAGGAATTTCTGTACAGAGCAGAGAAATGAGCTTGCTACATAAAAACTGTGATTTCTTTCAAATAACACTGCAAAGAAAAGCTCTGGTCAGTTGTGATCAGTGAAATTGGTGTCACCTGCACTGTGACAGTGTCATAGAATCATGGAATGCTTGGGTTGGAAGAGACCTTAAAAATCATCCAGTTCCATGAGCAGGGACACCTTCCACTGTCCCGGGCTGCTCCAACCCCAATGTCCAACCTGGCCTTGGGCACTGCCAGGGATCCAGGGGCAGCCACAGCTGCTCTGGGAATTCCATCCCAGCCCCTCCCCACCCTCCCAGGGAACAATTCCGAATTCCCAATATCCCATCCAGCCCTGCCCTCTGGCAATGGGAGCCATTCCCTGGGTGCTGTCCCTCCATTCCCTGGGTGCTGTCCCTCCATCCCCTGGGTGCTGTCCCTCCATCCCTTGGCAATTGTCTCTCTCCATGGTTCCTGCAGCTCCTTCAGGCCCTGCAAGGCCACCCTGAGCTCAGCCCAAAGCTTCTCCTCTCCAGGCTGAACAATCCCAGCTGTGCCAGCCTTTCCTCCCAGCAGAGCTGCTCCATCCCTCTGCTCATCCTGCTGCCTCCTCTGGGCTCTCTGCAGCAGCTCCAGCTCCTCCCCGTGCTGGGACAGGGCTGGGGCAGCTCTGCAGGTGGGGTCACACCTGAGCAGGGCAGAATCACCCAAAAAAACCCAAACCCCAACCACACAAAATCTGAACTTGATGGAACCTGTAAACACCACTTTGCTGTCTTGTTGTTGCAATTCCTGAGGCCAGAGCGGAGAGTTGCAAGAAAGAGAGTTAAAAGAGGAAAATTAACTGGTTCTAGCCTCCAAGACAGGCATGGCTGTGCTCAGTAAACATTTCAGACAAATGAGGGAATGGAAGCAAACCAAATAGTGCAGCAACATGAGCTTCTCTTCCCTAATAAGTGATTCCTAGAGCTTTTCTGCCAAGCCCACGGGCTCCTCAGCAGCATAGTGTGGTTCTCCTTGCTCATTCATGTGGACAAGCAATGATTACCCACAATTAACATCTCTCTTGATGAAGGCAATTAAGTCCTGTAAAAAACCCAAATGCCTTGCTAAAAAGAAAGAAAAAAATAAAGATGGAAGAAAGGAAGAAAAGAGCACACTGGCTAAGCTGGGATGCACATCACTGAGGCATTTTGTAATTGGAAAGCTACCTGGGTTTTGCTTCCTGACTTATTCAACAAAACCCTATTAAATGAGGCTCCAGGTGAAGTACAGCAGTGATTAATGCCATGTCCCACTGTGACAAGGCACAGTACTGCAGGGGGGTGGGGAATTAGTAGGGAGCAGCCACATTCACAGCCCTAATATCCAGGTTCAAAGTAGGATTTCTCTGATACACGGGCACAGTGCTCCAAAGGAAATCAGTCTGCAGCCTGTACCTGGTGCTGCTTTACAGTCCTCTGGCACTCAGGGAAAACAAATTCACAAAGCTGTTGGACTTCTGTGCTGCTCTCATCATTATGTCTTCTGAGCAGCTCTGTAATTTCAGGGCAAATGTTAGGATGTGATGTGCAGGGAGAGCAAAGGGATCCAGCTGGGTGGGCTTGAAAGAGAGGAAAGAGCAGTGGCAGCAGCCCCAGCACTCAGCACAGCTTCAGCTGTGCCATGGATTGGGCTGCACTTGCAAGGTCACAGAGGCTGAAGGGTGGAGGGGACAGCAGAAGGGACAGTAGAGGGGATAGCAGAGGGGATGCATCCACACACACAGGAGAACGTGGCACACACCTGAAGCCAGGGCTCTGGTACTTCCAAGGAGTATTTTAAAATGCAGGTCCTGCACACAGATGATGGGTTTCCCTTCTGCTGGGGCTGGTTGGCCAAGCAGGATCCCCTCCCCGACTGGGACCTACAAGAAGAGCAGCCCCTCCCCTAAGAACTGGCAGCTCCACAGGATCAGAGATGGAGACTGTTCCCAAGAGATCACAGATCAGCACCTGGCACTACACCCCTGGCCAAAAAGCTGTCAGATGTTATCCCTGCCCTTGATTCTGGGCTCCATTTGCTGACCATCTCTAGAGCTTTGCAATTTTGTCTTATTTGTTCAGAGCTGAACATCTCTGCAGAGGAACAAGATTACCTCATCACCTCTCTCCCCCTCAATGTGCAGCCTGGGCACCAGGCAGAGGGACAAAAGGACAGAATTACAAAAGTCATTTGGGCACTGAGGACACGAAGATCAGCAGCAGTAGCAGAGAAGTGATGAGGAACACTCCCACTTATGCAAAGTCAAGTGCACCAGAAGCTGCTGAACTACCTCCAATAGTGGTTCCTACAACCCAGGAGTGGTCACACAGCAGCTGCATCCCAACAAAAGTAATAAATTAACAGATGACAGTTTCAAGGGAAGCCTGAGCTTTGCCAATTGTCTTACAGCTGCAATTTCCAGAATTGCCAGCAGAAAAAAGGGTTTGGGACAGGATTACAAATCATATACGGGTTGGTGACTAAATCTGTGCTGGAATCTTCCTTCATCTGCAGGGAACAGCTCAGCAGCTGCAGCTGGGCAAGTCTTGGCTGGTCCCTGGGCCTGTATCTCCCCACATAGTTTGGATGTAAGAGCAGGTTAGGAGGTTTGCTGGGCTAAGGTTTGTAGCCAAAGTGTGCAATGTAAATGAAATTTTGAATTGTCAATCAAATTCTCATCAGAAACCATGAGAAGGATGCTATGAACAGAGAGGAAGTAAAGGCATGATCCTACTGAAAACAGAGCACCAGCACTGCCTCAAAGCTCCAGTGGACACATCTGGATGGGTTCAATTCATAAGGAAAAAAATTAACAGAAAAATTAGAATTCAATAGAAAACAGAATTCAATTTAACAGAAAAAACCCAAACCTCTGTGTTCAGCACAAACACTCCTGCAGATGGGCTCTGCCCTTGGAAGGAATTTTGGCTGACTCTGTGTGTGCCCAGCAGTGTGAGGACACTGGGATGATACTGCTGGCAGGGAAAACCAGTGTCCTGTACCACAAACACTGCAGAGAGCACAGGCTGCACATTTCCACAGAGCCACTGCACTCTCTGCAGGCTGAACCTGCCCAGAAAACAGGGCCCACACCTCTGGATGTGGTGGCACAAGTAAGGAAATGCTGCTCTAGGGGGGTATCTTCACAAAGCAGATTTAGGTATATCCAGAAAAGCATGGCCAGTGCAGGAGGAAAAGGGACAGGCAGCAGTGTCCCCATGTCAGGCTCCTCAGGCACCATCTTCTCTGTCAGGGTCTCAGGCTCTGGAGGCTCCTGACACACATTCATGGAAAACGAACTGAGGAATGAACTAGAGACTGGGCAAATATCAGTGAAGTATCAGTCATGGAAACACAGAATCATCAAGGTGGAAGAGCCCTTCAGGACCATCCAGTGCCACCCCAGTGCCACCAGCATCCCCCAAACCCTGTCCCCAAGGGCCACATCCAGCCTGCTCCTGAACACTCCCACAGACAGTGACTGCAAACCTCCCTGGGCAGCTCATCCCAAGGCCTGACCACTGTGCCAGGGAAATTTTCTTTGCCAATCTCCACCCTGAGCCTGCCCTGCTGCAATTTGAGGCCATTTCCTCTCCTCCTTTGCCTGCCCCTCCTGGCAGGGACTTGTGCAGAGCCACAAGGTCCCCCCTGAGCCTCCTTTTCTCCAGCCTCAGCCCCTTTCCCAGCTCCCTCAGCCCCTCCTGGGGATAGGTAGATGTAATTCTCTATTCCTGCTTCTCCAGATGTTTCACCAGATGTTCATGCAGGTTTGCAAGAGTCTGTATGAGGTCACCTCCAGCAACATGATCAAGGGCACACCCTTGATTATTTGGCACACAGTCTGTAAGTTCAAATCCCGGTTTGGCTTAGCTTTTTTATTCGAGCCCAAAAACGCAAAAAAAGGCAGAATCAGCATGAAAAGAGAAAGCTGAGTCAGAAAATGGATGCCCATTTCAGTCAGGAATATCAAAGACATTGTAGTGTATTGATATATTTATGTAAGGGGGCGCAGGCCCTGGCACAGGGTGCCCAGAGCAGCTGTGGCTGCCCCTGGATCCCTGGCAGTGCCCAAGGCCAGGTTGGACATTGGGGTTGGAGCAGCCTGGGACAGTGGGAGGTGTCCCTGCCACGCCAGAGGTGGGACTAGATGTTCTTTAAGGTCCCTTTCAACACAAACCATTCTGAGATTCTGTGATTCATGATAATTTACAATTCAATTTAATAAAAAAACCCCAAACCAACAAACAGTTTCTGCCTAGGAGATGGGGATTAATGTCCACATTTAATTCACAGATTAATCATTCCCTCCTTACCAATTCATAACAATTGAGGAACTGCTGCAGCCAAATTCAGAAAAGACTGCACCTCCACGAGTTCAGACTGGTTTGCTTGGGAGTTCTGAACAAACAGGATAACTGTTTCACTAAAAGATGTGCTAAATTCCTGGCAAATGGGAGTCCTCACTAACCTCAATTCTCATCATTTCTGAGAAAATTAGTGCCAGTTAGGTATCCAGGCCAATCCTTTCAGAAAAATTCTTTCTGTTCCTTAGTTAGACTGAGGCTGTGCGATGTTCAGCAGCAGCAGAAGCTTATATAAGTCTATATAGCTTCGATCTGAAGTGCTGGGCCATATGCTCCTATCCTTTTAGAAAGAGAGGTCTCCACTGCATGAAGTTCTGTCTCAAAACTGGTGAAACGTATCTTGAAGATTTCTCTGCAGCAGCTGATGTTGCTGGGAAGCTGAAAATGCCTATTTTTAATGTGCTGGGAAATAACAACAGGTGTGCTTTTGGGAGTGTTCATTGTTTCTAATTACAGGCACCCAGCACTGCTGCTTGGTCTTCTCAGGCTAGCCTGGAATTCCTGGAGCAAGGCTTCTCTCAGGTGATCCAGAGTGATAAAGTCAGGGTTTGACCCGGAATGATTCCCTGAAATAATCTCTCTCACTTTACAAAAGACAACCAACTTCCAAAACTAATCTCTCTTGCTAGCCTGATTTTGTTTTCATGCTCCAGGGAAAACTGAGAGTGTAGCAATATCCTGCTACCCATAGCTGGGCATAGAAATATTTCATTTTCCTTTGAGAAACGTATTTGTGTTCAGGTTTCATTGTGCAGCAGAGTAAACCCAGGTTTCTTCAAGTATTTTGGGGAAAAAAAGAGAAAGTGTGTCCTGTGGCATGCAGAATAACCAGGATTCACCTTCCCCCACTGAATGTGCTCTGGGTAGATGTGAGAATTCCTTTCCTCTGGGATATTTTGGAGGGAGGAGGTGCATCTTGCTCATGGTGTCCTCCCTTTTACCTCCTTTCTATCCCCAGCTCCCTTTCTGGACCGGAGATACGTAGGCTGACGAACACGTGTGATTGCTGAAAGCACTGCCTGAAAATGTCCCAGTTTTTCACACATTTAACAAAAAAAACCACTTCCAAAACCTGAAATACTCCAACCTGCTCAATTCTGACATCAATATTTAAATATTCAAGGCAGAATGTCCCACTTTTCAGAGGTAGTGAACAACCCAAAATTCAGGCTAAGCGAAGTATCAAATATTCTTTATTTGGGCACATCTAGAAAACTGAAGCCTGGCAGTTCACTTAATTGTCTTGAAGGGGGAAAAAAAAGAATATTTGAGCGTTGTTAAATACAAGAAATCACCAGGTATGGCAAACTACTGTAGGGCCTAATTGCTAAATAACAGGTCTCTTAGTTTATAAAAACAGTTTTAAAAGATAAAGACTGTTTCTATTCAGTTCACATTAAGATATTTTATGGTTTTATATCTCAAGACATTTAAAGCAGCTTTTATTATGTCAGTATAGTGTTAATGCCATTAGTTTCATCTACTCCTACTTGTTATTCAGCCCTCCCCCAGCTTAAACCCCTGTGAGTGGGAAAATGTATGAG
The DNA here is from genome assembly GCA_037013685.1 of Acridotheres tristis. Lineage (NCBI taxonomy): Eukaryota > Metazoa > Chordata > Aves > Passeriformes > Sturnidae > Acridotheres > Acridotheres tristis. The sequence goes on from CM072884.1 coordinate 112,121,310, forward strand.
GCATTATATATGAAATGTCTAATAACTGTGTCTACAGAGAGAGAGAGACAATAAATAGCATTTTGATGGAGAGTGAAAGAATATTTTGAAGAGACAGGCTTATGAAATGAGTGGGAGTGGAGACTCACGATCATATTTGATTTTTCTGAGGTTATGACTGCATTAATTTTTTACTTTTAAAGAGGCAGGAATGGTGCTGCAGGCTGTAAGTGATTAACCTCTGTAATCACTTCCCTAATGGAAAATGCTGAGCAAGGTTGCTGCAATTTTGATCACTAGAATGGAACCAGTAGAATGTGTTAACAGGTCACCTGTCTGTCATTTAAAATGAGCAGAACAATCCAAAGTGATAAGGCTAAAATGAGGCCACATCAGTGCATTATTTTCCCACAAGGAGTAGGCAGAAGCTGTTCTGATTAATGAGTAGAAAAAGTAAAAACATCTCCCCACCTTGTATCCAATTTGTAGATTTATTGAGAAGTCAAAACTGTTCCTGGTAGTGAACTGATAAACAATAATCTTCCATGAATCCTGATTAAAAGGTGAACCAATTAGTTTTCCTTAATGGGATTCTGCTTTACAACAAAACCACAGCTGGATTATTGCAAAAGAAGTGAGCACAGAGCCTGAACAACACTGGGAGCAGAAGGAAATTCTGGCTGCCACACGCATTTTTAATCCCAGGTCTTCTTCAAGGAACGAGAAAAGCAAAATGTACTGAGAGAAGGGAATATTACATTTCTCAAATGTGATTATTTGTATCCCCAGACCTGCTGCACTCTTACAAGACAGATCAAGCTTCTGGGGAGCACTTGCCCATTAAAAAATATCAATATATCAAAAATATAAGCTCCAAACCACAAGGAACTGGACTTGTTTTCTCACAAAAAACATTGAATTGTAAGACTTTTTGTGGCCTAGGATGTGAAATTTAAAATCACACCCTGCTCTTAATTCCTATGTAGCAGTATTTTTTTCTTGTGCTTGGATAGAATTGTGGAATCACAGAATGATTTGGGTTGGGAGGGACTTTAAAGATCATTTCTTTCCAGTTCCCCTGCCATGGGCAGGGACACCCAGGTCACTCCACTGGCATTATCTGTACAATCTAATGTCACTTGGTCCCTTATCTCTTATCTAACTTGTTCCAAGCCATGCAGTGCTGCACAGAACAAACACTGTGGGTAGCTGTAAACCCAGGTACCTACATGTGCTGCTTTTGATGATGAGCACAATTAAATCAGTAAGTATTTAAAATGCAAAATTATTTGCTCTTAAAGACAGGGATATCTACTGATAGAGCACTTCTTAAATAGAAAAAAATCCAACAAACAGGTGGGATGGAAAATAACATAAAATTAGGATCAACACAAATCTTAATTGCCTGGGATAAAATGTCATTATGACTTCAGTACTGGAGTTTTTCAGTTATTGATCAGGATGACACTGGGAGTGGGGATTGTGGATGTGGCCATGTATTCCCATCAAAGTCATGGCACATTCCTGCTTTCACTTTGCTTTTATTAGGATAAAGATGCTCCATCTGCACCAGGGACAGCGAGAGTCACACACTCCACTGATGAAGATTAATAGCTGCAGCATTTTATTCATTGCTGCAGCATGGACATTTCTTATTCTGGCTTGGAAACACCTCCAGGTCCATTTGCTTGGTCTGTAAACTGCTTTTTACACAGCTCTGTTCAGCTGGAGCTGGCTTCAGGGCCTGGAAACAACCAGCACACTGTTGGCATTTCCTCTGCTTTACAAATGTGTTCCCACAGAAGAAACATTTCCTCTGCGCCTGGAATTTTACAGAACTGCCATGGTGAGGGCTGTAACTACTGTTTTGCTTCATCTCTGGGAGAAATACAACCTTTCTGATACGTGCTTATTAGCTTCATTACACAAATAATATTTCTTGTGTGCACAGGAGATAAAACTTTGACAGCTGAGTCACGGAGACTGAGCACGCCGCCGTATTCTGCTTTTTGTGACAGGCAGCCCTAGGAGAAAACAATGCCTTTGGTGACAGGTTCTTGCTAACGTTGGGACAGAGAATTCCTAACACATGTTTTATTCAGGCAAGCCATTAAGTTTGATAGTAAATAATTGGCCATTTCTTCTCTGGTGGAGCAGCCATCAGCACACACTCAGCTCAGGAGGGAAAAGTGATTTACATGCTGTGAATTAGAATTTGGTGCAACACAGAACTGTGGCAGGGCTATGAAAAACAGCACTTAATTCCTCTAAAATGGACTTTCCAACACCAATGGTCACCCTGACCAAGATGTCTGTCCCTTGGAGCTGCTGAAGTCATACAAAGAAGCAGAGGACAGAGTCAAACCAAATGATTCATCTCAGCAAGTTCTTTCAGACAAATAAATTTTGGAGAATAATGCATTCATTCCCACCTCCCAGCAAGCACTCATGACTCATGGGTAGAAATAGAAAAACCCAAATAATCAAATCTAGATTGGGAGGTCACTGGAGTAATTCCTAGCATTTGTAAACTATGTAGGATAATGACATAGATTTCTGATTTTGTTCTCACCAGGTGAGGACTTAGCAAAGCACAAGATAAGAATCTTTTCCATCATGTGCACTTAAACCTACAAAAGCACAACTGGAGAATCAGGTTATGAGGACATGAGAAAAGTCACCAAATAGAAAGAAGTGTTGATGTTGCTTGGCATGGAGTTGTTTCAAAAGATTTGCTGCAAAAATCATCTTAAAGTTATTGACAATCCTTTTTTCAATGGCTCTTCACACCTCCAGGTAAAACTACACTTACAGAAGACAAGAATCATGGAGTCATGGGATCATGGGATCACAGAATGGTTTGGGCTGGAAGGAGCTTTAAAGATCATCCAGTGCCACCCCTGCCATGGGCAGAGACACCTCCCACTGTCCCAGGCTGCTCCAGCCCCAATGTCCAACCTGGCCTTGGGCACTGCCAGGGATCCAGGGGCAGCCACAGCTGCTCTGGGCAGGGAGCAGGGCTGTGCCAGGGCTGCCCACCCTCCCAGGGAGGAATTTCTTCCTAATACCCCATCTAACCCTATTCTCTATCAGTTTGAAGCCATTCCCTGTGTCCTGTCCCTCCATCCTTTGGAAACTGTCTCTCTCCATGTTTCCTGTCAGCTCCATTTCACCCAGCTCTCTGGACATGTCACAGAACAAATCTTAGCATCAAAATCACAACCTGGCTACAACTTCTTTCACCTCATCTATTAATTCACCTCATGGAAATCACAGTCAGTCTTTACAGTTTGGTGTTCACTTGCATACTTTAACTTCAATGACTGATTAACCTTTCTGAAGAACAGCAGCCCTCTTTGAAGATGTAACACTCTCCCTCTAAAGTGAGATCAAATCCGTTCGACACTCCCACTCACGCTGCTCTCGAAGAGAACCAGGGAAGAGAGCACAAAATATAATTCAGAAACATTCCCAGACGTTTCTTAAACAAGGTGAGGTGACAGAAAAAGCCAAACGTTTCAAAAATACTTTGCATATCACTTTTAATAACAGCTTTCTCCTCTGTGTGTGTTCTCCCTTTAGATCTCTTCTTTCAGGAAATATTGGTGGCCTGTCTTGCTGGATACCCACTCAGAAGTGATAAGGTGAGTATTAGAATCACTGTGATTAAATCCCCGTAAAACAGAGGTCAGAATAAAACAGAAGGAGAGCTGAGGTTGAAAGAGAATCAGGTGGAGAAGGGAACTGGAGGAGTCTCACCACAGGGGAATGCCCCATCCTCCAGGAGGAGGAGCTGGGGAACACCTAACTGGGAAGTTCTGCCTGGCAGCAGTCAGGCATCACCACCCCAGGTACAGCTGCCTGGGGTCAGACTCCAGCTGGGGGGGTTAAAACCCAGTATCTCCTGGATTTCTGATGGATAACTGGGAAGCTGACTGGTTGCTTTTTCTGGGAATCTTGCTGTCCCTCAGAAACCAAAGGAATGGATGCAGTGCAATATTAACCATGATTTCTTGCTTGTATCGGTATATAAAAAAAAAATAAAATTTTGTAAACCTGAAGTCGCAGACTGCAGGAATTGAGCGAAGTAAGTCAGCAGGTAAATGTCACCTGGACTGGGACATCAACCTTTAATACAATTCATGTTTGAGAGCAGAGCATATCCATTCCCACCCACATCTTCTCACCACAGCCTCATGCTTCCATCCCCACCATAAACAGCATTTCTGTTGCAAACTTTCATTTACAGAGTCATCAAAAATCCCAGAATCATCAGGGTTGGAAGAGCCCTACAGGATCATCCAGTCCCACTGTCACCCCAGCACTATCATCATCACCCCAAACCGTGTCCCCAAGGCCACATCTTGCACAGTTCCAGAGAAGCTGTGGATCCCAAACCCCGGAAGTGTCCAAGGCCAGGCTGGACATTGGGGCTTGGAGTGTTGCCCTTGTTCAGCCTTCTGATTATTGACAGATAATTTCTTGCAGTTTCTCACACTCTGTTCTTATAAACAATGAATGTTCTGCATTCCTCATTAGAGGAAGAGAAAACTGATAGGCTGTTAATGGGACCTATGAAGTCAGGAGGTATTATCTTCACTGTCCAATCCATGGCCATTGTTGGAATTCTATAAATAGACATGAAATGTAAATAAAGTAGTTCTTTTCCTGCTTAATTCCTTGGAGTCACTGAGTATGAGTGTCTTTCCTTCTGTGTCATTTAGTGACACTTGGAGCAGCCTGGGACAGTGGAAGGTGTCCCTGCCATGGCAGGGGTGGCACTGGATGATATTTAAGATCCCTTCCAACCCAAACCATTCCCTGATTCCGTGATTCTGTGGTATTTATACAGTGAAGGGGAGGGAAGTACTACAAAACCAGTCAGTTTAATGTCTTTTTCCAGATTTTTTTAGGCAGTTAGATCAGTGAGATATTTTAAATAACCCCTGAGAATGAATTTGAGCATCCACTTCCCAACAAAAAGAAGCAAAGGGAGAGTCAGCAGAAGCCTTTCCTCGGGTACCACTCTGGGTGTTCTTGATGTTGCCCTGACAACCAAGCAGCTCCTGGATCTTGGGCAACTGCTGCTGATACAACAACTTTTAGGTTTCTCATTAGAACATTATAATTGTTATAAGACTCAAAGAAAAAAAAAAAAAAAGAAAAAAGAAAAGCTGAAGGAACAGAGCTGTGTCAAATTTAGCAGAGGAGCCCAGGTAAGGAGCACTCAGGAAGTCTGACTTTTAAATAGCTCCTAATGACTGGGGCACTGCCTAATTTTAGAGCACTGTCAATCAGCCAGAAGAGCCATAGCTGCTTTGATTCCTTGGTGTAACTGTCTAGACAGATGTTGGGATGTGAACTCCCTGTCTGGACTTCTGAGCCTGGGATATCTCCTTCTCCTCTGGAGCTAATCCCCTTTATTTTCTGAGGATATAGGGTAATATTCCTGCTGCAGATCTCAGTGGCTACATTTACTTTTTTTACAGAGCTTTAAAAATCCGTTGGGATCTAAAGTCTTGAACAAAACAATCTCACCCCAAGAAACCAGAAGGGACTTTTTAAACTATGAGACATGACCCAAAATAAAAGCCTAGATTGTTCCATGGTGCTGAAACACTGAAAATCAGCCTTCATCCTTTCCTTTGCCCATGAAAAAGCTCTTATATTAAATTAAAAGTCTGGTCATTGTTGTCTTCTGGCCGTCTAGGAGAGCACAGTTATTTTGAGGGCTTATCCCAGATGGAAATATTTCCAGAAAAACACATAAAAATCTAGATACAGCCTGCAAACAGCCCCAGCAATGCTGCTTGTGATCCTTTGACTGTCCCCCAGGGCTCCCTGCTGTGTCCCCTTCCCCACCCATGAAAAAGTGTGAACCAGTAATCAAAACACCTCTGGGACATGTTATGTTCCCAATTTCTCTAGTGTAAACCTGCAGCCATTCCATTTTTCCCCCTATTTTAGAGAATTGCACATTTATACCTCTGCACCAGAGCAGATTTTGGTTTTCTGGGTGCTTCTACCCAGCTCTGCCCAATTTTTTTGAAGGCACAGGCCCTCCATCAGTGCAATCCATCCCCAGATCCTGATTTATAATGTGCAGGACAGGCTCTGGGCCAGGAGGAGCAGACAGGAATCAGCTGTGGCAGGATGTCTCCTGCTCACACACAATCCTCTTTAGACTTTTGGCACAGCCAGCGGGCAGCTGCCTTTCCATCTCCACAAGTTTTCATCTTCACATGTCGTGCATGAAAAAGGTTTCCTTTCCCTCTCACCCTCTCCCAAGTCCCCTCATTAGCACAGCCTGTGCTCGTTAGCATGCAGGCAGATATTGGCCTGCCATTCTTCTTACTCCTATTTGTATTCCTCATGTTATTACCAGCTGCACTGTGTATCAAACAGAAGCTTTCATGGATCATGCAACAGAAAAGACAGATAAAATGGTCATTTAATTGTAACTTTGAAGCTCAATTGCTACACACTTGATTTAGAACCTAATGGGTTTATTAATATTGCAGATAAGCAAGGCTGAGGGAGCTGGGGCTGCTCAGCCTGGAGAGAGGCCCCAGCTGAGAGGGGCCTCGGCCCTGAGTGTCCCTGTGTGTCCCTGTGTGTCCCTGTCTGTCCCTGTCTGTGTGTCCCTGTCTGTGTGTCCCTGTCTGTCTGTGTGTCCCTGTCTGTGTGTCCCTGTCTGTCCCTGTCTGTGTGTCCCTGTCTGTGTGTCCCTGTCTGTCTGTCTCTCCCTGTCTGTCCCTGTCTGTGTGTCCCTGTCTGTGTGTCCCTGTCTGTGTGTCCCTGTCTGTCCCTGTCTGTCCCTGTCTGTGTGTCCCTGTCTGTCTGTGTGTCCCTGTCTGTGTGTCCCTGTCTGTGTGTCCCTGTCTGTCCCTGTCTGTGTGTCCCTGTCTGTCCCTGTCTGTGTGTCCCTGTCTGTGTGTCCCTGTGTGTCCCTGTCTGTGTGTCCCTGCGTGTCCCTGTCTGTGTGTCCCTGTCTGTGTCCCTGTCTGTGTGTCCCTGTCTGTGTGTCCCTGTCTGTGTGTCCCTGTGTGCAGGCAGGCTCAGAGCAGTCCCAGGCTCTGCTCCAGGGCCCAGCCATGGCCCCAGAGCCACGGGCAGGGACTGAGCCCAGCAATTCCCCCTGCACAGGAGGCACAACTTCTGCCCTGGGCAGGGACCAGAGAGGGGCTGGGGTCTCCTCCCTGGGGATATTCCAGAATATTCCATCTGGACACACTCCTGTGCCCTGTGCTCTGGGATGGCCCTGCTGGAGCAGGGAGGTGACACCAGTGACCCACTCTGGTCCCTTCCAACCTGACTCAATCTGTGATTCTGTGAAGACCAAAAACTCTCATTGTTTTCAATTTGAAGCAAACCTTACAAAAACTGTCCTTTGTGACATGTTCATCCAAACATTATCTATCAAATCTCCCTGTTATTAAAAAGCTCTTGGCCAAGAAACACAGAAATAATCTTCTGGTGAGTTTTATCTGGGTATACATTGCAGTGAGAGCACACTTCAGAGTTCAGCCTGCAATCTGTCCGTATGAGAAGTCAATTATTTCGTAGGATCCTAGGGAGAGTTACAGGGGGAAAAATCATCCTCAGTAGCTGTTCAGGTTCTTATACAGCCTCTCCAGTGTCACCACTGCACTCTGTGGAGTGACAGGCTGATTGCAGCCTCTTTTCACCTTCAGTGCAAATGAGGTTTGGTATTGCTTTTTATCTTATTTTTTCTCTTCTGCCAGAGTTGGGATTAAATACAAGAGAGAAGGTATTTTGTGTTTGGACTCAGATGTTTATTAATTCTTATCTCTGTTACAGTGAGTGCTACAGCACTTGTAGCTAACAAGCTAAAAATGATGAAATGGCAATGTGTCTTTCTTGTTACAAGGTCTTTTAAGGCCTAACTGTCCAATTAAGAACTAACACCTAACTTATTTTTACTTTTGAACCAATAACCAAACACCCATGACCCGCAGTGCACCATTTTTAATCTAATCACAAAAATACCACCCAAACCCATGAAGAAGAAGGTGAAGAAGAAAGAAACCTCCTCCCTAAAACCTCCATCTTTCTTTATACTTATTACTATATTCTAAAACTGCATATTCCAAATCCTTCACCATGTGATATCACACACTTCTATTCAAACTACACACCCATGATCCCTTCTTTCATTCATTTTGGAATTTCAGTTCTTTCATTCAATTTTGGAAGCTTCTCCACAGCCTCAGGTCAAATGCAGTGTTCTCCTGGGGGTCAGTGCTTGTCAGCACAGAAAGTTCAAAACTCTCAGTTTCCAAGGTTCCAGAAGTTTGGGACCACAGGTTCCACACACTTGTGGTCCTTAGGAAAGATCCCCTCACTCTCTGGGGCATGAGATCCCACCATACAGCCAAAAGAGGAAACCAGGCCCAAAGCAATAACTACAAGGATCATCAGGACAATGACAGGGTGAAGAAGAAATAATCACATCTCTGTTCACATCTTACTGAAATAAATACTTGGTGCTGCAAATTCTCATACCTCTGTGTAAACTGGGCATGATCAAGAAGGAAGGATAGATCTAAAATACCCAGACAGAATTATCTCCTCACTTGCTCCTAGGCAAGCAAAACCTGAGAATGAAATACTCAGAGCCATTAAATTACCAATATATTTTAATTAAGTGCTGCAAAAATGCTGGCCTGATTGAAAAATGAAGTGATATAATTGTACTGTTGGCAGCCTAATTTTAAACCATGTACAATTCACACATTAAACTTCCTTTAGAGCTGAAGTTCCCAGTGTATTATAAAATGATAAAAGATAGTATTGCCTGATGATGTGCACGTTCACTGCAATGGGGTGGTGCTATTGAGAGGTACTTTTTAACTCAAAAATAAAAACTCTCCATTGGCTCATAGAATCCCAGAATGGTTTGGGTTGGAGAGGACCTCAAAGATCAGCCAATTCCAATCCCCTGCCATGAGCAGGGACATCTTAAATTAGATCAGGTTGCTCAGTTCCATGAGAAACTATTCTGTGCATCCCCAGAAAATCTTGGTCCCTTCTTCAAAGGTGATCAATCCCCTGCATTCAGCACCTCAAAGTCACCTTGTGACTTTCAGCTTCCTGTAGCAGTCCTGCTCTTCCAACTCGGTGGCATTTCCTCCAGAAAGATGAGGGCACATTTCTTCCACCTTTCATTCACAATCATGTGCAGACAGCAGCACACACCTTCAAAAAGAGTTTGTTTAACAATTTGTTACCAAAGTACTGCAAAAAGACAGTCAGAGGAAACCAAGGAAAGCAGTGGTGGTGTAGGGACTTTGACAGACTAGGCAGATAAAAACACTTAGATACACTAAGGAAAAGAGGAAGGATGAAACTTCAGCTTCAAAATAGCTCAAATAAAGTTGCTTGTGAAGTGCAAACGACCAAATCTGTTGAGCACATAATTCCTTTTCAGTTTAGAACTTTAAGCGTAACCTTAAAGTTAGACACAAATTTAATTGCTTTGCTCAGACAGAACCCTTGAGAGCTGTTCACCCAAATGTGAAGTGTAAAACAGAGTTTAATAGACACATTTTCAGGCTCCCCTAATTGTCGCTGCCATAATTCAGTTTTCTCTTAATAACATGCAATGACATTTTCACATCAATGCTTATCCTACAGACTTCAAGAAAAGCAGAGACTACCAACAAAATACCTTAAAAATCACTGTCCTGTTCAAAGCAAGGTGGAATTTGTAGGGAGAGTTATTATTATCATCACCACCATTATCTTTACTGTTATTTTTATTAACTAGAGAGCAGATATAACCAGAAAAAAAAACCCAAATCGAAGCACTTTCAGGTATAAATTCTCCTTCCCTGAAATTATTATTTCCAGTGCAAGGGCAGAGATATTGTGATTCGTTACAGAAGAAGCATTGGATGGTGACAGGACCAAGGCCACCTGCAAAGACAGCATGAAATAAAATATCTTTTTCTTCAGTGCAGGACTGTCCCTGTCTCTGGCTGCTGAAGAAGCTGCATCTTGGAGGCAGAGGATAAGCAAAAGCAAACTTTGTGCTGAATCTTAGCCTGTCATCTTCTTCACTTTAGTCTCCAGAAATCAGAATTTGAGGAGGAATGCTAAGACTCTCTAATAGGGACAAATCATTAATGATGTTTCTCACACAAATTGATTCCCCTCTATGCAGTCTCTCTTGTTTCTCCTTGTGCATTTTTGCACTAGTTATGGTTAATCTCCAGCCCAAAATTCTCTTGCGTCCTAATTCTTTTCTGTTCTTTTTCAGTTGGAGATGCCAAGGTGCATAAAATCAGATTTGTCTGCAATTAACTCCTGTTTAAGTACAAATGTCTGTGCTCTTTGCTCACTGCCCATTTCTCCCCATCAAAGCAACAATCACCAGAGTAAATCAGGAGACTCTAAATCCTTCACACACGTGTGTGTAAATCTGTGCACACGGGGTGATAGAGCTGTGCTGAGTTTGTTCTCTGGACACAGATGAAGGGACGAATCCAGAACTGGAGCTTGATAAAGTTGTGTTCAGTGTGGGTTCCTAAAAGAGCTCCAGGTGTGTTCCCTGGGGAGCACACATCCTCCAGCTCAGCCTTTTAACCACTTCTCTGCTGTCACTGAATGCAGCAGCTCCTGCTGTGCTTGGCACAACTTCTGTGGGATGCTCTCAGTCAGCCCAGCTGAGAAACAGAATCCCAGGATCCCTGAGGCTGGAAAAGCCCTCCCAGCCCCTGCAGTCCCAGCTGTGCCCCATGGCCACCTTGTCACCCTGAGTTCCACCTCCAGGTGCCACCTGCAGGGATGGGCACTCCAAAGCTCCCTGGGCAGCCCCTGCCAAGGCCTGAGCTCCCTTTCCATGGGGAAATTCCTGCTGCTGTCCAAGCTGAGCCTGCCCTGGCCCAGCCTGAGGCCGTTCCCTCTCCTCCTGTCCCTGTTCCCTGGAGCAGAGCCCGACCCCCCCTCCCTGCCCCTCCTGCCAGGGACTTGTGCAGAGCCACAAGGTCCCCCCTGAGCCTCCTTTTCTCCAGCCTCAGCCCCTTTCCAGCTCCCTCAGCCCCTCCTGGGGCTCCAGCCCCTTCCCAGCTCCATTCCCTGCCCTGGACACCTCCAGCCCCTCCAGGGCTCTCCTGCAGGAGCCACAACTGGACACAGCCCTCGAGGGTCTCTCAGTGCCAGCACAGAGGGACAATCCCTGCCCTGCTCCTGCTGGACACACAATTCCTCATCCAGCCCAGCTGCCAGTGGCCTCTTGCCCAGCTGGGCACCCCTGGGCTCGTGTCCAGCCCCTGGCACCAGCACCCCCAGGGCTTTTCCAGCTTTTCCAGCCCCTCTGCCCAGCCTGGAGCTCAATGGGGTTGGAGTGTCCCAAAGGCAGGACCTGACCCATTCATCCAGCCTGTCCAGATCCCTCTGCAGTGCTTTCCTACACTCCAAGGATCCTTCTTGGGCCATTTGTGCTTGAGGTTGTTAAATGCACAGGCAGTTTCTGAGGTTTGGACAAAATCTCTCAGGGATTTTCTGGTGTTCTGTCTCACTGATGTTATGAACACCTGTGGGGCCCCTTCATTCATGTGGGAATAAATTAAAAAAAATATAAAAAAAGGAAAAAAATCCTCTCACACACAAAAGAATTCTAATGTCCAAGTTTTGAGACTGTTCCCTGTTTCTTTTGTGCAAACTTATGTTTTTTGGGGATAGCATATTTGTCACAACCAGCTCTAGTGTTCCCTAGGCAAGGAGAAAATAACCCACTTCTATTTCAGATTTTGCAGCTCTGTAGCTGCTTGAAGGCATAAGGACATGCACTGGGGAACTACAGTCTTTAAATATATATATATTTACATATATATATATATATATACACACACATATATACATGTCTATATATATATTAAATATACAGGGGAGTACAGTTAAACTGAATTATTAAAATGTGCTGCCAAACTCCCCTGAAGTCAAGGGAGACACCAAACTTCAAAGGCTCCTAGGACATATCAATTAAATTTTGCAGCTTTCCCTACTGTGCAATGACACTGAACATCAGTTGAGGATCTCTCCTTGCACAGAACAAGATGTAAATGATTGTCATTCAAATTAAGAAGTCAGAGAGGATTTTTGGACATCAGGAAGTTCAGGTTAAGCCAAGGCTGCATTCCTCTCCTCATATATTTTATATTCTCTCCGTATATATTTGGGGTGGAAGACTCTGGTTCAGTCCCTGCAGCCAAGCCTTGTGTGATCCTTTGCAGAAAAGAGATTCAAACAAACCCCAAACTGGCTGATTTTGCACTGCTCTTCCCAGTTGACAAGGATGAAATTTAATGTGCACTAATTAGTCTGAAATGATGGGAGCCTGAAATTATCTTCACCCTGCAATTTAAAACCTGGTAGTGATTTGTACCTAACCCACACATTAGATACTGAGACCTATATTCAGACTTCTCCTTTTAGACATCTTAAGTGTAGCATAGCAGCACCTAAAATTTAGGCTTCTCACCCCACCAGCGTGATTCAAACTATCTAAATTAGAAACTTATGTGATCCTGGAAAAACAGGGAGTCAGGTGCTTCCAAAATCCTTTGGAGGGCAGTTCAGGAATCCTGGATTGATAGTGCAGAGTCTGCACTTTCTTGTAAGGTGGTTCTGTAGCCTCACAGGGGAAATCCTGCACTTCAAAAAGCCAAGTTCTCCTCTGGCCCCTTGCATGGAGGCAGCAGATACCCTTTCTGGTTTGGTTATTATTAATAGGGTAATTTCCAGGTAATTGTCAGCTCCCCTCAGTCTCCCACTGGCAGGAGAGTGTTTTTCCTCCAAGCTGGACAATATCTGCTTGTCCCTCTGTTCCTGGTGTCAGGCCATCCAGTGATCTGGGCTATATGGGATATTTGGGGCTTGGTGACCAGGAATTTACACCTGGGAGGGGCATTTCACCTGCTCTTTGCACTTGCTCTTGAAGGAGGTCAAGTCCACACTCACCAGCTGGATTCCCTCTGACTTCATGGAGCACAGGACTCTGCCAACACCACTGAATCCTGGTGGATTACACCACTGCCTTTCTCTCTTCATCAGTGTTCCTGTTTTCCACACCTGTTTGAAGAAAACAAAAAGTTATTTGGCTGTTAATCTCAAAGCTTTACATTCTGAGCCAGTTTTGTTCATCACCAGGTCCTGTCTGCTGCATGGAACCTCAGCTCTGGATATTCCAGAGCCTCAGGAAGTGTATCCAAGTCTTTTTTAGCAAGACTCGTGCTTAGATTTATTAAAAAAACATCAATTCCCTCAACTCCAGTGCTGCAAGTGCTTTATTCACAGGAATAGAGATAAACACATGCTTAAATCCTTTGCTAAATTGGTGTCCCAGAGAGGAAGAGGATTAAGAGTTGTGTTCATTGATTGCATGTGATGGTAAACTCTTTGTAGGTTCTCCTGAACTTTCTCATTAGGAAGCACAGCAGGCCATTCACTTTGAAAAGCACTCTTTATTTTATTTTTTTATTCTATCACAATGGAGATTTGTTTCTTCAGTCAGTCCATGAAATGGAGCCTGAACCTCTACAAAGACTCCACTCAGATTTCCCCATCTTTGAAATCACTGGTTTTCCACTTCCTTCCGGGGTAAATATAACATTGAAGTCCAAGCTGGGGTGAAATTTAGGAAATTAGGAACCTTTGCAGGTCCCAGCTGAGGCAGGTTGTGTTCACACTGCTCCTTGGGTGGAAAGTGGCATCCTGAGCTGTCCAAGGTATTCCTGCAGCACTGAGGATAATTGGGTGTAATTGCAATGGTTAAAATGCCTACTTAGCCATTCCTAATTGAATATGCAAATTACCAAACCTACATTACCATCTCAGCAATGTGTGATTCTGTACCCACTGGTGTTTATTTGCAGTTTGAACAGTTTGTTTCTGAGAGAATATGAAAAAGAAATAATCTTTCAAGCTTGTCCATTAAATTATTCTACCAGCTGTCACCTTATTAAAAAGCCTGCAGTTATTAATAAAACAACTTTAAGCCACTCACCAGCAATTGCAAATTTAAGGAGAAGCTCCCTTTCCCCAAGGCTTTCTTGGAAAGGTTCTGAAATTCACTGACAACCTCAAATCCATCTCTCTGCTCCTGCCAATATTCCTGCACGCAGCACAGCAGAACCTAACAGGGACAGAAATGCAGATTTTCAGACACCTGAAGGTGAGGAGGAAAGGATGGATTTGTTCTGAGGTAAAAGCTGCCAAAACTCAGTAAAAAATTCTGACAAAAGCTGAAAAATTCTAAATAAACATTTGTCTTCTTGCGCATTTTTTAAACAAATGGGGTAAACTAAGAAATAAACCAGGAAGAAATAGAGAACATGATTTATAGGAGATGGAGGAAATGAAAGAGAATTGTAAAGCAGAAGGTGTAGCCACCTCTTGTGCACCATAGTGCAAAATATCAAGATTTATCTGGAAATGTAATTTTAGGTCAAGTGGAGTCAAGACAGTAAAAATTTATTACCGTCATCAAAGATCCCGAGCCAAAGGAAAAAAATTTTACAAAGGCAACAAAAATGATACCAGAAATCTCCTCTCACACACACACAGGCAAACAAAAATCATCTCAGAAATAAGTTATGATGTTAAACTCATCAGTTCTGTGTCAGGAACAGAGAGGAATTGTGACATCAGGCTGGGAAGTTGATACAATTTAAGGTGCTGGGTGGTTGTCAAAGTCCTGCTGGTGTGGATTTTGCCAACTCTGCACATGGAAGTGATTGGGTCACTGTCCAGAGCTCATCCAACTGGAACTGGCTCTGTTTGTGTCCATTTGTTCAGAGCAGGAAACAGAAATGAAACTACTGCTGGATTTGAGCCATGACTATCTCAAGTGTGGGGCAAATGAGGTAAAAAACCAAAGTGAGACCCGAACAGAAGTGCTGTGGAAAGCCTCAAAATGAGGAAAGGAGACAAATTTCACTTTGCACCACTGCTATCAGAAAGGAGGGGAAAAGCTGCTACACTTCTCCTATTTCTGAGCTGGGAAAGCAGATCCTTGTGATCACAGGCACCGTGATTCTCTCCACTTTAAAAAAAAACCAACCCAACAGCATTTCCTTGAAGGGAGAACGACAGAAAGAAAGGAGAGGAAGCAGAGAGAGTTAGCACAGAAAATGTTTTTCTTGAGATGCCTCTGTGATTTTTGCCAGTGAAGGGAAAAATGTCTTTCCTCATCCCAAATGAGTAGTTCATCATGTCCATGTGGGAATAAAGGCAGTCCATCCACCAGCAGGCAGAGTGTTCATCTGTGTTTTCCACTAGACAGTGACAAATTTTTATTTGGTTTTATTTCAGCATCCTGGTCATCCTTCACTTCTTACTAAACTCATCATGAAGTTCAAATTGCATTCAGCTGCTGCTGAACAGGGCAAACAGCACTTCCAATCCTGTAAAAGCTGACAGCATTCTTGTTCCACCACTGCTTCCATCACTTTCCATAAAGACAAGTGGCACCACCAGGCTGGCATCAAAAAAGGATGTTCCATGTGGAAAACCAAACAGGAACAAAGGCATTCCATCCCTCAGGGTATGTCTCTGGAGTTGTTTTTTTTTAAATTTTAACCACCAGCAGACTTGTCATGCATCTATTTTGATTCCTTCTTCCAGCCTTATGTCAGATCAACTTCTTTGCTCCTATTTCCGACTAATTCCCACCAAAACTCAGTGTGGTGCTCTCACACTGTTGCCCATCTCATTACAGCAATTTTATTCACTGCTTTTGGAAACCACAAGGGTTCTGTGCTATCCTACCTACATAACTCTGAGATTCCTACTAACTGTCCTTGTACCATGAATCCACAGGAGGAATAACACTTCTTTTCCTCACACTCAGTCCTGAGAATAATGAAAACATTTGCAAGAAATATTTAAGAGTAACCACAAGGCTGGAAACAGAATGAAAATCAAAACAAATCTGTATTTTGAGAGTAATGTTGATATTAAAAATGTCTCATTTGCAGAGCCACTGGCACCTTTAGACTCAACCAACAAAGCTTCATTCAATATTCAGTTCAGTCCTGGGAAAAATGAAGCAAAATCATTGTTTACATCTTTGTATTTTGTAAATTCTTACCTTGATACACTGCAAATATTTGAGCTCAATTAACTCTATTTTCTTTGCATGGTAATTCCGCTTGTTTGTCTCCAACCACTTCCTCCAATTTTAAATAGATTGATAAATGAAGAGAGTGGTGTCTGACAACCATTAAGCACTAATTGCTCATTTGCAGCACGGATCAACAACATTCAAATTCAGTCAGATCAGAGGGTGAAAGAGCTGCCAGGAAAAATGCGACAAGAAAACCAAAACCAACAAAAAACCCACACCAACATCCCTGGGCAGCTTTTCCCAAGGCCTGAGCTCCCTTTCCATGGGGAAATTCCTGCTGCTGTCCAAGCTGAGCCTGCCCTGGCCCAGCCTGAGGCCGTTCCCTCTCCTCCTGTCCCTGTTCCCTGGAGCAGAGCCCGACCCCCCCTCCCTGCCCCTCCTGCCAGGGACTTGTGCAGAGCCACAAGGTCCCCCCTGAGCCTCCTTTTCTCCAGCCTCAGCCCCTTCCCAGCTCCCTCAGCCCCTCCTGGGGCTCCAGCCCCTTCCCAGCTCCGTTCCCTGCCCTGGGCACCTCCAGCCCCTCCAGGGCTCTCCTGCAGGAGCCACAACTGGACACAGCCCTCCAGCTGCAGCTTTCCTTGCCCTTGGGCTGTGCTCACGTTTGGGTTGGCAGCCTTGCAAGCCCCATGGATGCTGTGATTGCCATTCCAGTGCCTCGACCAACACCAGGGAAGACCCACGAGGCTCCGTGTCCGGCCCCCTGCAAGAGGGAAGTCGAGCACCTTGGTCCATGGAGGTAAAGCTCAGAAAAAACAACTGCAGCTGGCAGGAGAATCAGCCTCTCATTCCTCAAAACCAAGAGACACCCAAGCACTTTTTTTTCTCACACCCCTGCCCTTCTCAGCACTTGCTTTTTCAAGGACTGTGGTTTTGTGTTCTCTTTCCTAAAATGCCAGGCACTGCAGTGTCTCTATTTTGGAAGTCCAGACTTCTTCCTTCCTGCCCTCCTCACAGCTGAACTTGGATCACTCTTGGGGAAGAAGAAACAGGAAAACCTTATAAATATGATTGCCTGGCAAAAGATTTTGAGAATATGGAAACTATAAGCGAGATCGAAATGAAAGCCATCTTTGAGACCAAACCTCAGTTACTGAACAGCTAGAAAACAATAGCATGGCCAGCTGAAAATAATCCCCTCTTGACAGAACAATCCCTTCTGCTTTCAGACAGGCCCAAAGGGCAGAGAAGACCCTACTAGTTTGGTAAAGGGGGTCCAAAGAGTAGCTTTTAGGGTTTAAAGTGTAACACAGTCTGGTAATGTAGTGATTCTAATAGGCTGTATGTAAATGCTATAGGATTTGTATCTTGTATTAGATTGGTGAGTGAAAATTAGAATATTCAACGCAGAAGAAGATTTATTGTATTGTAACAGGAACTTCGCTCTTTTACACCTTGTGCTCTTACCTCTTACTCTCTTTACTCTTTTTACTCTGCCCTCCTGCTCTCACAGGCCTGCTCAGAGCTGGGGCTGGCAGCTCCAAGCAGGGCCTTTTCACCCACACCCTTTGCAATAAACCACAGGTTCCAAGACCTGGCTTTAGGGATCTGTCCTCTCCATCAGTCCCGTCCATCCTGCCCACCAACGCTCCTACAGATCACTGCAATAAAAGGGTGTGACAAAGGAATCACTGCCTGTGCTGCTTTTGGCTGGGCTAGGGTTAATTTTCTTTGCAGTAGCTGTTGTGGGGCTGTGGTTTGGATTTGTGCTGGAGTCAGTGTTGATAATTCAGGGATGTTTTGGTTATTGCTGAGAAGAATTTACACTTTTATCCGGCTCTCACCTTACCCCACTGATGAGAGGGCTGGGGGTGCACACGGGTTTGGGAGGGGACACAGCCAGGACAGCTGACCCCAAATGTACCAAGGGATGTCCCACAGCAGATGGCATCATGCTCAGAGTCTGGAGATGGGAGAAAAAGGAAGGTGGGGTGTTTGGGGTGATGGCATTTGTCTCCCCACTGTTAAATGTGATGGCTCCCAGCTTTTTTGGGCATGGCTGAACACCTGCCTGCCCTGGGGAGTGGATTCTGGGATTTGCTTTGCTTGTGACTGTGGCTTGTCTTTGCTTAATAAACTGTCTTCACCTCAACCCACAATTCTTTCCCTTTTATTCTCCAGTTTTTCCCCAGTCCCACTGGTGGGGACTGAGCAAAGGCTGGGTGGGGTCACTTGCTGCCTGGAGTTCAACCCCACTCAAAACAACATCTTGCAAGGCCATGTCACAGTAATTTTGCAGAAAAAACCCCAAAATATTACAGTTAAGACTGTTGGCCCACAAAGCCAACAGAACATAGAGCTTTGCTCACGTGCTGCTTTAACAGACATTAAAATTATGCAGAAATATGTGAATCAAAGAAAAGTATCTATTTTCCTACTAAACCCTTTCCGTGGCAGAAAATCTGTCACTCTGGAAAACTGAAATGATTAGGCTTTCAATAGGCTAGCAGAGAGTTTTTAATACACACAGATTATCTTTTTCAAAATAGCAAATCTAAAATTAGGCTTTTAAGCTTGCATACACGGGGTTTTCAAAAATAGTAGTGTGATTTAAGACTCTCATGAGGTTCAAAATACACTCCCTAATTAAGGAGCGTAATTTGCTTTGCTCTCATGACTTGCTGAAGTTATTAGAAAAGTGTTACCAGACAGATATGACATGGGAAGTGTTTATCAACTGCCTTTTTTTAAGGATATTTGATTCTTCACTGTCTTTTCTTGGCAAGCATGAAAGTGAGCAGTAAAACAATTTATAACAAAGCTGAATTTTTATTAATTAGTACAAGTCTAATAGAACAGGTACAAGAAAACATTCTAAATTTACAGTTTTAAAGTATGATTAGAAATATAGCACTATGTATGTTTATTAAAACTGATTTTTTTAAATTATGTTTACAGGTATGGGTGTTCTGCCAAAATTTGGTTCTACCATGTCACAGAATCACAGAATCACGGAATGAGTGGAAGAACATTTTGTTAAAATGTTTTCCATTGTTCCAGGTGTATTTTCTCTGTACTGACCCAAGATTAAATCCGCCTAAATAAAATTCTACCCATTATCAAACCAAGCTTCAACATAACTTCTTTTTTTTTTTTTTTGTCTTTTTTGCTTGCAGATTACCATAAAAACTATTCCCAGATATCTTCAAAGGCTGGAATAAGTTCAGTGCTGATCACATCTCTGTTGCAGAGCAGCAGTGCACTCCCTGTGATGCAGGAAATCTGGTTCTCCAGGACGGGATGCTGACATGGCAGGTGTGGAGCCTGTGTGGATTCCAAGTCTCACCTGCCTCTGAGGAGCTGCATAAATGCTCCACGCTGGGACCACCCAGCTGGGATTCAGCTCCTTCATGACACATCCAATCTGTGCTGATAAAAGAATCAGGGCTAATTTAAGATGCTTACACAACGAGGGGGAACAGAAAATAGTCTGGAGGGAACATACAGAATGTCTTTGATGGCCTCTAAAAGGGTTTTTTATGGGAAACCTTTCCCTTGATGGGAACAGGAAGAAGGTTTGCAGGCTTTGCATTCACCAAGACCTCACCTGAAGAGAAACATTTACATTCTGGTAGAAAACATAAGCAGTGAGTGATTTCTGGGAGTGGTGGGCTCAGTTCTTCCCTGTTGTCACATTGAATTAACCTCAAAGGATTTACCTTTGGCTTACACCTCAAAGGTACCCACAGGCTTCTCAGTGTATTTGCACAAGGAAAAAGACCTTTTTTTTCCCCCCCATACATGTCAACCTTTTTCTTTAATCTACACATCTAACATTTCCCTGCTTCCCAGTGGAATGCAGGAATTTCCTTCTCATCCCACTTTAAAAGACTGACCAGCTGGGGAAGTCCCCAGGTTTGAAAATTGCATATTAAAACCAAAATGTTGCTACAGAACAGCTTCTCAGTAGTTTATCCTTGACAGGACTTTTTTCACAGGGAAAATTCCCAAATATTTCCATGACAGTCTCAAGCAAGAGTTTTCTACCTTGGCCTGTGGCTCAGCCTGGCTGGCTTTTATAAAAGGGTATCATCTAACTCAACTTGTCCAAAGAAAATCCAGCATTTTCTCCAAAGTCCATAGAAAATCAGGCACTGCCAGAAGTCAGAAATCATCCTCCATGTAGACACAAGAAATTTAAATCCACTCTGCATCACTTCCATGGACAGAACAACCAGGACACATTTTGGTTTAAATTTAAAATATTTAAGTAAAATGTTGTAATGGAATCCTGGAATGGTTTGGTTTGGAAGAAACCTTAAAAATCATCTTCTTCCAACTCCCTGCCATGGCAGGGACACCTCCCACTGTCCCAGGCTGCTCCAGCCCCAATGTCCAACCTGGCCTTGGACAATTCCAGGGATCCAGGGGCAGCCACAGCTGCTCTGGGCACCCTGCCATTGCCTCAATTGCTAGGGTGATAAAATCCTCACTTTTATTGTCATTACTTATTCCCAATAATGCCTAGAAACTTCATTTCCAAGAAGTAACCTTGTCCAATGACTTTTCAAGAAACAATGCTTAAACCTGGAACCCCCCCCGCCAAATCTAAACACTGATAAAGAGGAAATAAAAGAATTGGATGCAGCCACTCATCCTCATAAGCAATATTTTCATCAGGGGTTCCACTGGGGTCTCTTGAGGAGTTAGAAAGGCTGTAAGTGGTGGTGACTGTGCTAAAACTTGTCCCCCTTGTGAGGTTAGAACCTCTGGGTGCTCTTGGCACCCACTTGTCAAGTTGTTTTCTTTAAAGAGCTAAGCAGTTAATAGTTATTATAAAATTATTTATTGTAGAAGTACATCAGTTTCAAAGATAAAAGTAAGTAAAGTAATGGCAAAAGGCAATGGCAATGGCATAAAGCAATGGCATAAAATCACTAGCTCTCTTTGATGCATGTTCTTTTATAGAAATTTTTCAACAAGCTAAGACACAAACTCAGACCACTACTCCTTAACCTATTAGAATTCTAGTTTTTTAGCACGCCAGACTACCTATAAACTATGTATATGGTTTATCTTGTTCTAACTGAAAAATGTAAGCAATATTCTTACTACAGCTTTATTATGTCTGAAACTATGTTCTTGGAGCTGCCACAGAAACACTAGTATCTAGGACTATGTTTTTCAATCTTCACTAGAACTTGAACTTCTACACTGGTATTTAAGACCTTTTGCTCATTAAAAGCACTTAAACTCATTCTACTTACTTACTTATGCTCCATCTGCTCACTTACTCAATTCATCTACTCATTTATTTCATCTACTCACTCACTTATTCCATCTACTTGCTTGCTCACTTATGCTAAAACCTAAACTTTCACCTCTGCCTTATGTGTGAGTGGCTTAGCATACTTTAATCCATCCAAAGGCTTTAATTCAATCCCTGCACTCTGATTTCTCTCTGAAGAATTCAGAGAGACTCCTGACTTACTGACTCCAACACCCCTTTTTCCCAAATTCACCATCAGAGCCCCACCTGAGAGATCCAGCCCCATTTCTGCCCCTCCCAGCCCCCTCTGGGACCACCTGCCCCTTGTACAGCTCAATTTGAGGTCAAACCACGACAGATTGGTTAAGAAATGACTGAACAAACAACACATATCCTGAGAAATTCTTCACCCATGGCAGGATTTAATAGAGTTGACAAGATAAAATAATTGATCACCGTTAAGAGAGGGCAATAATGTAATACAGAGATAAGCATATCTTTCACATGAGCATTTTTAATTTAGTGGCTTAATTTAATATTTTAGGAAACTAATTTAATATTCTTTGCTTCTGTTTTGTGGATCCATCATCATGTTTTCATCATTCTGTTTGATTTTCCATTTCCCATTCATTTCTGTCAGAGCAGCACTTCAGTAATCTAATCTGCTTGATTTTTTGCTTGTTGATTTATAATTTCAATTTAGAATTTGTTTTGTTCTTTAATAATTTAATCTGGTGAGTGATTTATGGTGTTGCAGACAGATCTCTGTAACAGGAGACAGCAACCTTCCTCCCTTCTCAGAGAGCACCTTTCAACCCTCTCAAAAACATTAGGAAAATTAATAAACTGAGGTTAATTTGTTTATTCTGAAATGAGCCCTCAGAATATCCATGAATTCCTGACACATTGCTGACTCCTGCAAGGATTCTGGAAGTGCTTCACCATGGATCTCAGAGCCACAAGTCTTCAGCATTATCCTGTACAATCATTTCCTTACTCTGGGCTTTGCCTAACGTGATTCACTCACAAAATGATCTCTCACAAGCACAGCAGAATTCCTGTGTCAGCTGATGTCAAATAAATACAATGAAAATTAATGCATTGGACATCTAAAAATGGAGGTTCTTTGGTAAAGATGCTGTTACACAGCAAGGAGGAAATGGAGAACAATAAAGTTTTGATTTGCCACTAATAAAATCAACTTGACCGTTCTGAGAAAACCTAATTAGCTGAGTTTGTTCATATTTACCTCCATGGGATTCTGCAGCAAGCTATAAATTGTTGTAATGACTGAATGCATCAATCTTGCTGAGGCTCAGGATTCAGGGAATATAATGTCAGAACAAGAAAAGGAGCACTTTCCACAGGAGTTTGACAAAGGCAGGGAGTTAAAGCTGCAAGTCTTTAATTTTCCTTTCCCCCACTTGCAGACAACAGAGGGGAATTTTACTTTCAGGTCAGGGCAAAATCATTGAATTAAAACCAGCTGATCTCTTGGAAAGGTTGTGCAGGACATTTTAAGAGGTGGCCTTACAATGTCAGAAGGCTGAATGACAACACTAAGGTGTCTGAAGACCAAGAAACAGTGATCTCAGCATGGGGACTTAGTCGTAGCTGAGATAATTTAAAAATTAAATGAAAACCTGCATGAAAACCTTCAGATGCCATGAAGTTCTACATAAGTCCAAGCACAAATGTTGAGTGCTGGATCATCCACCAGGCTCCTTCTCCTCTTTCAGTTCTTCCCACAGTATTTTAGTTTGGTTTCATCAGTGTGCAGTAGGTTCTAGGTGCTGGATTCAACTGAGAGCACGTTCCTCCTCTCCCCAAAGGATCATGGACAGAGCAACCCCCGGGTATCTGAAATTCCAGCTCCAGGAAAGATCCTGCTCAGCTGGAACCTGCAATTGCAAAAGGATTCCTCTTGCTAAAATCTGGGTTTGAGTCCCAAGCACATGGGGTGAAGATTAACTCAAAGAAAAGATTATTGGAGGTTTCACTGGAGTGAAAAGCACATGTTTTTTCCTTGAGCCCCTTACAGAATACAAATTATTTCAGTGAAGGTCTCCTCTCTCCTTCAAAAATCTCCACCTAAAGCACGTGGCTTTCTGGAAAAGTTTCATCCAAGTGGGATTCAAGTTCAGGAGGAAGATTAGATTTAAATACAGGCTCTTATGTGGGAAGTATTAAACAACCTGAATAACAGGGAATGGTTCCTCCTCCGCTAATAACACCAATTTATTTCCTTGCAGTTGCAGGAGGAGCTACACTATCCCCAGCAGGAAGATCAGGCTTTTATCAACACCAAATTCCTTTTTTTTTTCAAATTAGGGAACAGCTGAGAAACAATTGTGAATGTTCTGTTTGCTTATGAAAAAAGAAAGCTCTGTCTCTGTAAATCTCCTGGCCATATTTGTGAACCAATATTTTTCTAGGCACTTGGATCCAAAAATTAATTTTAACATTTCTTACTGCATCTGCATAGGACAATCAAATGTTGATTTACAATGACCTAAAAGAAGAGGTTTGGGATTTATCACTCAATGTATGTTAAAATTAATATTTTTTTATTTCCTCTGTTCAGGCACTTTCTGTTGAAGTGTACAAAAATTCATTTGTAGCACAAACATTCTCAGAAGTAACAGCACCTTTGACAAACTCAGTGAGGTTAAATTGCAACACAAATTAGCTAATGAAGAACTTAATTAGTAATTCTTTAAACTCAAGCACTTAATAGGGGAAAAAAGGAATAAAAATGACTGCTACCTACACCTGTGAAAAAAAAACCTCAACGCTGTATAAATAAGTGCAAAAAACCCAATCACTGTAGAAAAGCAAGAGTTTTTATTTCTTAAAATGCAAACTGCAATTTCCCAAATATCTATGCAGTTTAATAAAAGGTAAAAACACCAATGCTATAAAGTGCAAGTAAAACATAATTCTGCAGAAATATGATGTTTATTCACAGCCCAAGAGATGTATTTGTACAGATTCTCAACACTTGGCAGCCAACACGACCTCAGTTGTGACCTGTTTATCCAAGGCATCATTAGAGACAAAAATACCTTTCAATAATCCCAGTCCCTCTCTTTGGCAATACAGTTCACTAAATGAAAACCAGTGCCCAACAAGTCCTTAAATTCAGAGTCTGGAAATACCTTTGTGGACTAAAGTAAATCACTCAGCACATAAAGAAATCTATTTACATTTCAGAGAAATGAAGGGAAGTACAAAATAAGTGTTCTGACCCTGGTCTCCCCCCATGCAAACCAATGTGGTGTTTAAACAGCCTTTTGAATCTAAGGAGCTATAAATGAGTTTTTATGGTGGTTTGGCTTCTGTCCTTCGAGGGGAATTCTAAACAACTCCCTCCTTTACCTCACCAGCACAACAGTTCCCGTTCAGCCTGTCTTGGCACCCCAAGCAGAAGATCATCAGGGATTTTGGAGACTCCATCCCTGCTCTCCCAGCAGTGACAATCGGGGACAGGGGATGTGTGCAGCCCTGAGCAGTGGTCTCAGCCCACCAGCAGCTCAGTTCCTACCCCAGTCTCCATTAATGGCACTCCTCTGTTTTTACAGAATCACAGAATCATTAAGGTTGGAAACAACCTCCAAGATCATCGAGTCCAGTCTTTGACTTCTCAACCTGTCAGCTGAGTGCCACATCCAGTCATGCCCTGGACACGTCCCTGGGCAGCCTCTGCCAAGGTCTGACCACCCTTTCCATGAAGAAAAAACATTTAGGTGCTGCAGATTCCACCCAATGTCACCATTCCCACAGGCACTCCTGTTCCTTCTACAGCTCAGTCCAATCCCAGAGGTGAGGGTCACACGTGGGGCTGCAGGCTGGAGATGTCCAGCCCTGTAACAGGAGAGCAAATCTGCTCCCAGACCACGGGACTCAGCTGCCAGAGGGGAATGTAGGGATGTCTGCAGCAGGAACAGCTCCAGGCACAGTTTGGAACAGGAGGCAGAGCTGTAGGATGGGAGTGTGTGGAGGGGACACCTCAGGGAATGTGTCAGACGTGGCATGGCAGGATCCATGGAGGAGAGAGGTGTTAAAGGATCTCACCCTCACCACAGGAGACTTCTTGACATCTGCAGATGCAGAGGAATAGCAGAAGGTGCTACAAATCCTTCTGGGAGCCCGAGTGAAGTGGGGAGTTTTAGGGCAGACAAGGAGTGCCACAGGAAGATCCAATTCCATGAATTCCAGAAGTCTGGTGATCCACAACTTGAGCCACGTCAACAAGACAAAACAGGAGTGGGGTTAGAGCCCTGCCCAGCTCTCTCTCCATGCACCTCCCACCTCCAGACACCTCATGCAGGTGTTGGAAGGTTCAGAAGGCTCCTGCTGCAACGAGAGGCAGCCAGTGCCACCAATCCCCAGTGCCACCAGTCCCCAGTGCCACCAGTCCCCAGTGCCACCAATCCCCAGTGTCACTGATCCCCAGCGTCACCAATCCCCAGTGCCACCAATCCCCAGTGCCACCAATCCCCAGTGCCACCAATCCCCAGTGTCACTGATCCCCAGCGTCACCAATCCCCAGTGCCACCAATCCCCAGTGCCACCAATCCCCAGTGTCACTGATCCCCAGTGTCACCAATCCCCAGTGCCACCAATCCCCAGTGCCACCAATCCCCAGTGTCACTGATCCCCAGTGTCACCAATTTCCAGTGTCCCTGATCTCCAGTGTCGCTGATTTCCAGTGTTCTACAGCTTCTTCACAGCCTCGTATTATAAAGAAAGGTAAAGAAAATTTCTGCTTTCCTCAGTTTTACAGAGACCTGCAAATGATCCTAAGCAGTGTCCAAAACCAATTCCCAGCTGTGGGGTCCCAGCCCGGGGAGGAGCTGGAGCTGCTGCAGAGAGCCCAGAGGAGGCAGCAGGATGAGCAGAGGGATGGAGCAGCTCTGCTGGGAGGAAAGGCTGGCACAGCTGGGATTGTTCAGCCTGGAGAGGAGAAGCTTTGGGCTGAGCTCAGGGTGGCCTTGCAGGGCCTGAAGGAGCTGCAGGAACCATGGAGAGAGACAATTGGCAAGGGATGGAGGGACAGCACCCAGGGGATGGAGGGACAGCACCCAGGGAATGGAGGGACAGCACCCAGGGAATGGAGGGACAGCACCCAGGGGATGGAGGGACAGCACCCAGGGGATGGAGGGACAGCACCCAGGGAATGCAGGGACAGCACCCAGGGAATGGTTTCACACTGAGAGAGAACAGGGTTAGATTAGATCTTAGGCACAAATTCTTCCCTGGGATGGTGGTGAAACACTGGAATAGGTTGCCCAGAGATTTTGTGGCTGCCCCTGGATCCCTGGCAGTGCCCAAGGCCAGGTTGGACATTGGGGCTGGAGCAGCCTGGGACAGTGGAAGGTGTCCCTGCCATGGCAGGGGTGGCACTGGGTGATCTTTAAAGCTCCTTCCAGCCCAAACCAACCTGTGATTCCATGATCTCTTCCTCTTAACAGTTCCATTGAACCAGAGCCCACCAGGGCTCTGTGGGGTTTCAGATGTGTCCCTGTGTTACTAAAAATGCATCTTTGCATTGCTCAGTGAACGAGCCAGATAAATGTGGGAGCAAACAGATCATCTCCCCGTCCTCTAGACCAGCCCTGCCAACACCCCAGCACTGGAAAGCAGCTGCAAAACTTTACCAGGCATTCACTCTAGAGAAATAGCCCTGGAATAAACAGCCCAGTGACTGCACACAATGGCATTGACCTTAATCATGGAGAAATACGGAGACAGAGGCCACCTTATAAAGAGAGTTTGGCCAATAGATGCAATCATGCTCACAACATTTGCCTCTGCCTCCCACCCCCTCTCCTTTCCAGGATTCCCAGGTAGAATACACTGAGGACTCTGATATTTTCCCTGTGGATTTGGCTCTCACAAGCAATATTTTCTTTTTTAAAGGTTTGGACTTGTGATAATTTGTTTTAAAAATAGGCCCTTTCCTTGCGTGCTTTTCATGCCCAAATGCCAGCTCTACTTTCAGTGGACTGGAAAGTTTCATCTTTTTTTTTAATGTGAATTGAACACTGGCTGGTCAGCTTTCACTACTGATTGAATCCTTCAGCTTTGTTCTGGATCATGATTATGTTTGATGATGAATCAAGTTAGTTTCTATGCTTGACAACGAGTAAATAAAAAAAATCTAGTTTAAAAAATTATTTCAAGGGAAATGAAGTTTGGAGAGGGTGGAAAAAAACCCCAGTCTGATGAAAGTCAATTTCTTGGAAATAAAACTAGGGGACAGATAAAATTTAAGTGAAATGCAAATTATAAAGACAGCTCCTTTGCTGAATCAGGCAAGTGTCCAATTCACTGTTTCCATGAAACATGGTGCTGTGTTCACTTGTCACAGACAATTTGTAAATTCCAGCAGGTCTCCTGTTTATTCCAACCATTGCTCCAGCAGATATTACATATTTGCTGTGTTTTTATATCACACTTAGAGAAATTAACGCAGATTGTGGGCTGGCAGGGGAAAAAACTCCCTGGGGAGCTGCAAGTTTGTACCCTGCCTTGGGTAAATGAGTCAAACCCACCACCTCTCCCCTCTGGCACAAGCTCTGGGAAGCAAAAGCTTCAGCTCACACCTGCTCAACAGGATATCTCTGCTGGAAACCTTGTTCAATAAATTATTATGGAGATGCAAATAGGAAATAATAATAATTTCACTGAGGTAAGAGGCCACCAGTTACTTCGAGGAGCCACTGAGGTGATTATGTGCTGATAAATTATGTAATAGTGTATTTTGGGACTTTATGTCATTTAGGCATTGCACAAATCATCTCTTCTTGCCAAAGCAAATTGATGTGGTTTGTCCTGCTGGTGAATGTGGTCTGTGAAAAGCATGAGGGTGGCAAAGCTTAGGGCTAAACCCTGAGCACAAAATACCTGCAAGGAATTCTGCAGTAGCAACTCAGTCACT
Organism: Acridotheres tristis; assembly: GCA_037013685.1. Taxonomy (NCBI): domain Eukaryota; kingdom Metazoa; phylum Chordata; class Aves; order Passeriformes; family Sturnidae; genus Acridotheres; species Acridotheres tristis. The sequence goes on from CM072884.1 coordinate 112,149,588, forward strand.
TCAGAGCACCCCCAAAATGCTCCCATCCCCCTTCTCCTCTCTTGTGGACATCATTATGATTTACAGCATTTGATTGTTGCAGCTCTGTGGTTATCCATTGACATATTCCTTCTTGTATGGGAAAGACAGAGCACAAAGAATCAAATATCAAATTTCTTGTCATTTTTCAGCTCAAAGTGCCCAAAGTAATGCCACGGATTTTTCCTGTGCTGCTGGTTGTAGGACGCTATGATAGAATTATGCTGGCATTATTATATAGATAGAATTATGGCTGGATTTATGCTGGCAAAACACTGGCAGAGCTCTGTGCAGGTACAGGTGGGTGGAATGCTGACAAGAGACTCTCTGCACTCTTGGTGTCATGGTGTTCAGGAGAGTTTTGGTGGTAGTGGAGTCTGACCAGATAAAAACAAAAGTCTGTGTTCCAGACTCCTCGAATTCCCGGCTCCTGCAGCAGGGGCCACAGGGTTATCCCACCAGCACAGATGCCCTCTTTGCCTGCCCAGTGCCTCCAAACATGCTAATCTCATGTGAAAGGTTCAAAAACAATTGGACAGAAGGATGAGACAAGAAGACAGATTGTATGATTTCGTTTTTCTTAAGGAAGCTATGGGAAAACCTCATTATTGTTAAAAAAATCTTTCCCTCCTCCCCATGGATCTATTTATTTATTGCCTTTACATGCAAAATATCCATAGGATCCCATCAAAATTGTGTCATTGCAAATTGATGTTATTTAGCTGTGCTACAGCTACAGACATGGGATACACCAAAAGATACATCTGAAGTGGCCCAGATTTCCCAGGAGATGTTGGAAAGTCTGACTCCATTCCCTGTTCCCATTGTGGTGCTGCCATGTGTTTTCTCACACCAGGCACCAGAGCCCCAGGATTTTGTTCATCTCCTGCACCCTGTCCCTGATGTGGAGCTGCAGCCCTGCCAGGACACCAAACACAAACCAAAAATCCTTTCTGTTTCATTCCTGGCAATTTTGCACGATGTTTCATGACCTGCTCCTTTCCCTTTGTGTTGCAAACACCTGGGGGCTCTTGCCAGATCCTGGGGTCCAGAATTCCTCCTGCACCACTTCCAGCCTGCTGCAGTCACGAGGGGAAAGGAAAGCAGCACAAAGCCGAAAACACTGCTTGTCTTCTAAAGTATTTTCCCTGTTTTCACAGGTCTTCCTTTAAACTGTCCCCTCCATCTTCTCCACACTTTGCATTTCACTCAGATCTCGTTTTCCAACCTTGTGCATGTGTGCCCTGCTCCCAGACTCTCCTGGCCTGGAAATTGTGCATTTTTTTCCCCCAAGGGGAACACGCAGACTTTCTTTTTGAAATCTGCCTGGAGCATGGCAGCAAAAATCCTCCACTGTCATTTCACATTCAGGGAACGAGCAAGGGAAGGAAGGTTCTTCACTCCCTGCTTGTTGCAAAGGGGATAAGGGAATATTTTTGTCAGCCGTCCACACTAGGTGGTATTTTTTTTGTTGCACTGCTGGGCACGGAACTTGTGAATTCATTTCTGTCTTCAATCATTAGACAGGTGCTTCCAAATATTCAGCTTGGGATTTGGCAGCGTGCTGAAGCACTGGGTGCATTTTATTAAAATCATCTGCTCTGCAACGAGGCAGAGAACACGTGAAATTCCCTCACATTTTCACCCTCTCAGCCTGGGATAACCATTCCCTTCTTCACACTGGACAAGGAACCAACTGGGCAGTCTCAATTCCAGCTGAATCAGCAGCAAAGTGCATTTCCTCAATTTAGAGTGAGTGTTGGACATGGATTTGTGCTGGATTCCACCTGGCTCTGGGGGACAGATTATTCCCAGTATTTATAAACACTCCTGAGGCAAACATACTTTCCTGACACCTTTTTGAAATAGTTTCAACTCAGAGTTATCTTCTACTGGTTTGGCTGTTTGTATCCCATTTTTTGGGCATTTTTGGTCTGGTTTCTCTATGTCCCACAGTTCAAATGGCTCTCATGGAAATACTCTCCTTGTAGCACTGCAGAAATCAGCAGGTTTGGCTGCAGGATATTCACGGGGTGTGATGCAGAAAACATTCAGATGTTGGGGTTTGGCTATTTCAAATAGAGCTTGTTCAGCAATTCATTGAAAAGCTCTTATTTCTTTTTATATTTTTTGCTTATCTTGGACTTCTGGTGGGTTTTTTCCCCAAATATTCCAAACTCAGTAGAAAGCAGATACGGTGACAATGAGTAGCCTGGCTGTAAATGGTTTGGGAAAAGCTTTCAAAATTGTCAGTACAATTTTTATCACAGAATCACAGGATTATTTGGGTTAGGAGGGACTTTAAAGATCCAGTTTCAACCTCCTGCCATGGGCAGGGGCACCTTCCACAAGACCAGGTCTCTCAGAGCCCCTTCCAGCCTGTCCTTAAACACTTCCAGGCATGGAGGTGTTCCCACAGCCACCCTGGACAAATACAAAAGAGTGTTTTACTATTTTAATCTATAAAATTTCATTTTTAGTGACTGCTTTGCATTTTTCTCCTTAAAAATTTCAAGCACTAACTAAAAAGAAAAAACAATCAATAATATTAAGAAAAATATGTATTCTTATAACTCAGAAATTACATACTGAGAATCTACCTTTTTTTTTTTCATTTTTGGAGTTGTTTTTTAAATGGCTGCACTCTATTTGGCAGAGGAAAGACAGGATTTTTGAAATTTCAAAAGATCTGGTGGTGCAAGGAAAACATTTTCAGCTGGTCCCAAACATGACAGATTTAATCAGAAAACATTTTGTACTAAAATGTCTTTAAGAAATCACTGAAACCTCTTCATGTCTTGTGTTGTTCCCTTCGGAATTTTTGATGACGAGGAGCAAATGGAATTAATTATCACCCTTGTGTGTCTTTGAGAGTAGAATAGTTCAGTGTTAGTCCTGGACTAAAATGTGAAATTATGATCAGAAAATCTCCATTTTGCTTCTCACAGTAAGAGAAAAGACACTGCCCATGGCTGGAGTTACATAATGTCCATCTATATTATGTCCTTATATAATTTGTGCAGTAGATTTGGTAACAATAAAACGGGATTAATGTTTTGAGAGGTTCAAAGTGCCCCAAAAAGAATCTGCTAAAGAATTCTACCCTCTCCTTTCCTGGAGCCTGAAGTGTGTGAGAACGTGAGACAGAGGGACAGCTGAATGTGTGAGAAAACAATTTACGTGGCAACCTGTCTCAGGTTTGCTGACTCTTGAGGGTGAGAAACCTACAGCTCTGTGAGGAAAAAAATCCCCCATTAACTCAGCTGCCAGAAGAAATCGAATTTAAATTCCACTGTAGATGCTTTTAAAAGAAATCTGTAATTCTAACTCCAACAAGTGCACCTGAGCAGAGGCACCTCAGCAGAACCTGCCCACTTTTTTCTGGGTTTTTGGATTCAGGGGCCATGTGTGAACGTGAGTGTGAGGGGCCTGCAGCCCCATAAGTGTGGGGATCCTCTTGGCAGCCAGCATCCTCCTTTGGGAAGGGATCCAAGGCAAGTCCTTGATGTGCTCCCAGGGATTAATAAAGCAGCAGAATGGGGAATGGTTGTGGGAGATGGATGCAGTGACATGTGAGGGATGAAGTGCTGGTTATCCCTGTGACTTGGCAGGTGACTGAGACAAAAATCCTCCTGAAAGGTTTCATGAATTGCAAAGTGACAGGAGATTCCTCCTGGCCTGCATCCTCCTGTTCGTTTAAAATTACTCCCCCTTATCATTAATAAGGGTTTTCTCTCATTAGAAAGTGATCATCCAAGGCTGTTAACATTATCAAATATTTTCCTTCTCATAAATGAAGTGCTGCAGGTGTCCTGCTGACCTGGCAGAGGAAAGGAGAAGTTTAATTGGGTCATAAATGCAGGAGGATTTAGGAGGGAGACACATCAGGAGTTTAGTCCTTCTCTTGGCTCACCTGATTTTTCTAGACCTCTGAGAAAAAAAGTGAGATATGGCAGCACCTGTCCATCCTATACCTGGCTGGTAACACATTGCTTTTCATTTCCAGTCAAGGAAATTTCAGCAGCCTCTCCTTCACCTTTATGGACAGGGAAATGATGGGATGGTTCTTTTGTGAGAAAAGGCAGCAATTTTCCCCCTCAATTCTGTGCCAGTTCTGGTGAGTTACTATTATTTATTTCTTCATGGCTGGTGTATAAAGGGCTTTGCTGCCACTTGACAGACACTGACTGCTGACCCCAAAACTGTGACCCCATCACAAAGTTCAGCTAAAACTGGAGGGGCTGAGAGGGGATGGGAGCCTGCAGGCCTCACCTGAGCTGAACAAAGCTGAGGTGCTGAAGGGCAATCGAGCTCTCCAAGGTGTTCGAGTTGGTTTTACAGGATGGGTCAGGCTGGAGGAGACCACAGTGGGTCACTGGTGTCACCTCCCTGCTCCAGCAGGGCCATCCCAGAGCACAGGGCACAGCAGTGTGTCCAGATGGAATATTCTGGAATATCCCCAGGGAGGAGACCCCAGCCCCTCTCTGGTCCCTGCCCAGGGCAGAAGTTGTGCCTCCTGTGCAGGGGGAATTGCTGGGCTCAGTCCCTGCCCGTGGCTCTGGGGCCATGGCTGGGCCCTGGAGCAGAGCCTGGGACTGCTCTGAGCCTGCCTGCACACAGGGACACACAGACAGGGACACACAGACAGGGACACACAGACAGGGACACACAGACAGACAGGGACACACAGACAGGGACACACAGACAGGGACACACAGACAGGGACACACAGACAGACAGGGACACACAGACAGGGACAGACAGGGACACACAGACAGGGACAGACAGACAGGGACACACAGACAGACAGGGACACACAGACAGGGACAGACAGACACACTCAGGGACACTCAGGGACAGACAGACACCCAGGGACACCCAGAGACACCCAAGGACACCCAAGGGGACACAGGGACAGACAGGGACACCCAGGGATACACATGGACACCCAGGGACACACAGACAGGGACAGACAGACAGACACACCCAGGGACAGACAGACACACGCAGGGACACCCAGGGACACACAGACAGGGACACCCAGGGACAGACAGACACACTCAGGGACACGCAGGGCTGTGGCCCCTCTCAGCTGGGGCCCCTCTCCAGGCTGAGCAGCCCCAGCTCCCTCAGCCTTTCCTGGGCACGGAGATGCTCCAGGCCCTTGCTCAGCTCCAGGAGCTCCTGTCCCTGCTGTGCTGAGGAGCCAGAGCTGGGCACAGCACCCAGAGGTGCCCCCAGGGCTGGGCACAGGGGCAGGATCAGCCCTGACCTGTGGGAATGCTCATCCCAGTGCCCCCCAGGACACCCTTGGACACTCTGCTGGCTCAGGGACAGCTCAGTGTCCCCCAGGACACCATTAGCCCTTAAAATCAGTGCTCAGGGAAGGAGAAAGCTCTGCCTGCTCAGCCCTTGCAGCTGCTCTGAACTCCCTGTTCCCGACACTGATTTCTGCTGCGGGGGAGCAGACAATGCCTCAGAACACAATAATAGACTTTGGGTTTGTTTACTGACTGTCATGCCCTGAAATGCTCTGAGCAACCTCCACAAATGGCAAGTGAAATGTTAACAGTTCCATGTGCTGCAGAGCTCCGTGGGTGAGTTAACCCCCGGAGATTTTCCACTTGTGAACTTGCAGCCCACCCTCTGCTGGAGGCTCTGCACCCTTTCAGCTCCTCTGTTGGAATTCTGGAGCCTGGGAGTTTGAACTTTCTGTGCTTCCTGACACTGACCCCCAGGAGAACACTGCTTTAGACCTGAGGCCTTGGGGAAGGCTTCCAGAATTGAGTGATGGAGTTGGAATCACTAGTTTGGGTAGAAGTGTGTAATATCACATGGTGAAAGGTTTGGAATTTGGGGTTTTAGAATATTGTAATAGGTATGGGACAAGATGGAGGTTCCTGGACGTTGGCTCTTCTTCCTTCTTGTTCCTTCTTCTTCTTGGTTTTTAGGTAACAGCTTTTGGGTGGATAGAAAATCCCACAGTGCAGGTCACAGGTGTTTGGTTGATGCCTTAAGTTTTAAGTCTCTATTCTGCTTGGATGTGCTTTTCTGATGTACTAGGGTGGTGAAGGCAAACCAGTCCTATTCAGGTTGAGAACTCAAGGACATTCTCTTCAAACTTCAGGCCCTAAGCATAAACAACGTGGAAAGAGGAGCATTCATGCAAATGAACCAAAACCTATAAAAATGTGAGATTTTGTGACCAAGCCCTCCTTTGCTTCCATATTGGAGCCATCCAGGCAGGGGCCACGACTGTGGCACTCATACAGATAGGGTGTGGCCTTTTGTAGGCCTCTCAGTAAATACCCATTTTATTCCCCTCAAATCTGTGTGTAGCCTCTGTTCTAGCTCCCCAAGGCATCATGGTTATTGGGTCAAAAGTATAATGAATATAGATATTAGTTTTTAATTGGATAGTTAAGCCTTAAAAGACCTTGTAACGAGCAAGATACAGCTCCATTTTCTTGCTTTTACTTGTCAGCTGGAAGTGCTGTAGAACTCACTGTACTATAGATAAGAATTAATAAACAACCCAGTCTGAACACAAAAATCCATCTCTCGTGCTTCAATCCTGACTCTGAGTGAAGGCAGAGGAAAAAAAGAACGTAGCCACTAAGATGTGGTGCCACTGATACTCCTCTGGCCGTTTTCCCCAGAGATTTGGTGGCAGAAATCTTCTCCTGGTGGGTGTCACCCTGTTGTCCCCATTCTGTGACCTCTTGGTCCCTGCAAGCCCATCCTGCAGTTTTGGTGGCCCTTTGTGGGAAGCAATATCTGCCAGCATCTGTGGGCTCAGCTGGTAAAGTTTTGGGGTGTAAACCTGCCTCAACACCCTGTGTGCAACAAGAGCCTGAGTAGACAAAATTCAGCAGCCAGTCTGAACCCATCCTGCCTAAATTTCTGTCTTAGAGCATGTCCAGCTGCAGAAAACACCTGCTGGGCCAGGGTGTTAAAGATCACCAACCATTTGTGCCAATCCTCCCTCTTTCCCCTGCTTTCCCTCCAATTTCTGTCCCATATTCAAATTAAATATCAGAATCCCAGCAATGTATTCCATCAGAAGCAAGTGGCATTTATTTTTCACAGCCTTCCAAAATAAATGAGGCTGGTGTGACCCCTCTGACAATCAAACCCTCTCTCTGATATCTTTTAAATCTGTTGGGGAAATTATCCTGCAAGTCATTAAATTTGTAAAGTTGTAAATTTGCTCCACCAGGGAAAAAAAAAGCATTCAGGTGTGTAATTCTCATATCCATCTTCTCTTTAGTTGGCAACCTTGCCAGTTCTCACTTATTTAAATCTTTGGCAAGCTTTAAACATTAATTAATATACTGTATTATAATTTCTGTTCAATGTTTCTGGCAATACTTGGCAAGTTCTTGTTTCTCCTTGCCAATCTCCTTGTTTTGGATTGTGTGAGGAAATAATGTATGCACAGATCAGGCTGTGACTGGGGAGTTACTGCTTGATAAAACCAGTGACTTTCTTTTTCTGATTATTGCATTTTAAGCTTTGTGACAGACTGTCTGACATATTAGACATAATAAAGAGCCTAATAAACAGTATTATTGAAATCCACGTGGAAGATAGGTCAAAACTGTGAGAAGAAGAAGAAAACACTGTTAATTATAGATGGAAGGCTGGCTTCTGAAAGTGCTGGAGGGCCTGTTTTAAGGATGTTTATCTCCACTAGGTTATGAAAAAGTCAAAAGATCACATCCTTATCAACAAATATGTATAAAATAAATTTAGAAATGAATATCCGTTATATTCCTTTATCGAGTTATGAAGATAAATGAGATGCCAGGAACTAAACTTTTATCTCCAGTGACATGATGTTTTTCTGTTTTCTAGTTTTATTTTCTTCCTCAAGTTTTCTTTTCCACTCCAAGCCAAAATGTTTTTTCCTTCCCTGTGCTCAGCTGAAAGTAAATGAGTCTTTAAATGATTTCTCGATTTTTTTACTGATCCTTTTCTACTCCATAGTTTTGTAATCAAAAACATCTCAAGTGTAAAGGAACAGAGTCTTCTACAGCAACACCACATGCTCACTTAGGAGGATATGTTATCTTCTGCTACAACTTCAGCTTTTCCTGACAGCTATAAGTTATATTAAAGCTCCAGGAATTCTTATTATGTTAGAAATATTTTTTCCTTTCCCAGTCCCGTAATAGTGAGTGATGGCTTGAGCGTCTGGAGCTTAATTTTATTTTGTTTGGCCTGGGTCATCCCCAGGTATGTGATAGCGGGGAGAAGTTATTTCCATAATCAGTAATTTTCAGATTGTGTCAAATAGGAAAATAAAGCAAAGGGCCATGGATCTGTCACAACCTCTTGCTGAATAGTTTGGGAGAGGTTACTAAATATTTATGGAATAATTAGTAATGCTTAAAAGGCACCAGGAAGTGCATAGATGTGGGGAGGAGTTCTGAAGGAACACATGGGATGAAGAGAGACACAGAATCATGGAATTACTTGGATTGGATAGGATCTTAAAATTCATCCAGTGCCACCCCTGCCATGGCAGGGACACCTTCCACTGTCCCAGGCTGCTCCAACCCCAATGTCCAACCTGGCCTTGGGCACTGCCAGGGATCCAGGGGCAGCCACAGCTGCTCTGGGAATTCCAGCCCAGCCCCTCATTACCATCACAGGGAATAATTCCTTCCTAAAATCCAATATAAGCCTTCCTTGTGGCAGTTCAAAGCCATTCCCTGGGTGCTGTCCCTCCATTCCCTGGGTGCTGTCCCTCCATCCCCTGGGTGCTGTCCCTCCATCCCTTGGCAATTGTCTCTCTCCATGGTTCCTGCAGCTCCTTCAGGCCCTGCAAGGCCACCCTGAGCTCAGCCCAAAGCTTCTCCTCTCCAGGCTGAACAATCCCAGCTGTGCCAGCCTTTCCTCCCAGCAGAGCTGCTCCATCCCTCTGCTCATCCTGCTGCCTCCTCTGGGCTCTCTGCAGCAGCTCCAGCTCCTCCCCGGGCTGGGATCCAGGTTTGGGGCAGCTCTGCAGGTGGGGTCACACCTGGGCAGGGCACAGGGACACAATTCCCTCCTCACTTTGGGGTTCTGGGCTGGGACAGGTCCAGCTCTCACCACCAGCATCCCCAAATCCTTCTCCCAGGGCTGCTCCACCTGTTCATCCCCAGCCTGGAGTGATCCCAAGGATTTCCCCAAACCCAGGAGAATCTCCAGCCCTTGGTGCTGTCAAACCTCACGAGATTCCCTTTGGACACTTCTGGAGCTTGTCCAGGTCCCTCTGGACACCCCCATGGTTCAGGTGAGACATTTCACCTTCCACAGCTCCACATCTCCTGATGAGAACGGAGCAGCTTTAGCAGGAATTGTTTGGCAGAGAACAGAACCAGCTTGGATTCCACTCCATAGTGTTTAAAAAGTGGTTGGGATAAAAATTCCAGTGCCTGCTGCAGATTCCTCAGTGTCCAGCAGGGAATACAATCCTTGGCAATGTGGATGGGAGATACAGTTGGGACTGATTAGAAGTGGTTGAAAGGTTTCCTATTTGTTCCTAGAAAATCACTGTGGATTAGAGCAGCAAATGAGAAAGAAAAACTAAAAATAAAACTAAACCCCTCCACAAAACCAAAACCAGGCTTCAGAAAAGTGCTAAAAATGGCTGTGTTTTACATGAAGAGGGATTTTATTTAATCAAAAATGAAAACTCTTGGTGGTTTAATATCCTAAAATTAAATATTGGGCTTCATGAAATTGCAACTAAAGAAAAATGACAGCAATATTTTTACTCCAGCAAGTGGAAAAAATAGAGAGAGCTGACACTCTCAAAAAGTATTTGCATAGTGCAATTTCTTCAATTCACTGAGTCTTAAGGAGAAAATAGGGAAAAAATCCAGTGAAAACCAAATAATTAATCCAGGCCAAATCAAATCAATATCAAATATCGAATAATAAATCTGGTGGACAAGGCTATCACACCATGTCTGGATGAATCCCTGCATGAAAAATGCATCTGTGACAGATGAAGTTAAAGCTACAGGAATGCTTGGGACAAATTGCAACACAGAAGAATTTGGAGTAATGTGGGCCAGAATTGTAATCAAATAAATAAAGTGTGCAAATGCCTTAAAATCCATTCTATTTGAGCCTGATTTAAAACCAGTTTTGATCACTTGGAAGGTAACAGTGGATTTTGTGGCAGGGAAAAGAATACCAGGATGGGGGTTTGAAACAGTATTAATCCTAAATTTGGGTTACATTCCCTTTTTAGATCTTTTGCTCACCCAGTAACTCAGATGAGCCCTCTTTAAAATACACATTGTCATTGCTGAAATCCATTTTCCTCTTTTAAATCCCTTTTTTCACAGGCTATTCAGAGATGTGAGAAGGTGAATTTCCAGGTTTTGTCCAAAGGTAAAGTGAGTATTTCATGACCACACTGGGGATGTGAAGGGCAGGGCTCATCCAGAAGCACATTTTACAGACTCTCATTGGATCCCAGAGCTTTGCAAATTATCATTTCCCTTTCCTGCAGCTTGCAGAAACAGTTGGTGACAAGAATTGATAATAAACTGGGCCAACATCCATTCATCTCCTTAAAATGGTGTAACAGCATTTCATGCCTCTCTAATAGGAAAATATTGAAGCAACAGCAAGTTTTATAGAATATTAATTTTTAGGAATAGGAAGCAACCCTGGCTTTTTTGCATAATGCTTAAATGGGTAATGTGGGAAAAACTTCATCAGTACCAGATTAATGAGAGAGCTGATGCTTTCCTAGTGCCTCTCATATTTCCTCAGTTTGCTGCCTGTCAGCCTCTCAGGTTTCCATATTTACCAGCAATTTTATCTCATTGTGGTAGAACTATTTACTTCAGGTACTCCTATCTGTCTCTCAGTCACTCTTCTTTTTTCCCTCTGTGTCTTCCTCCACACTCAGAATAAGACATCAAGTTCCAACTTTGACATGGTTAAATCAGCCACAAAATCATTTGTTACAGCTCACACACTGCTGCATGTAACCCTTGATATTTAACTCCTCCTAGACACTCAAGCAGTGAAAAAATAATATATTCGTATTTTAAAAAGGGGTGAGGAGAATAGTGAGGTTGCAAAATTAGGCCTTATTAAGGAAACAACAGAGCTGCTGTTTTCTGTGTAATTCCAATTAAGCCTTTCTGTGTGCATGGGTGATGATAATTACCTGGACAGCTATTCCTTTCTTCCCCAAGGAATCCCTATTTCATTCCACAGACAGAGAAGGACAATGACCCAAAATGTTGCTCTGTGATTTTTTCACTGCTGTAATTCAGTCTCTGGCCCAGCCCACCCTACAAAATCGCGACTGAAGACTGAATTGTTGCCTTTCTGATTGATTTGTGTGTGGGGCTCGTGGCAGTTTTGTGAAAGTCTCTCTCCAGCAGGAAAAAAACAGCCTTTGGAGCACTCTGAGCATTGCCCGTGCTTTACACATGAACATCTGGGACAAATAATTGCTTGGAGGGGTTTTCCTCTCTCCTCTGCCTAAACAGGCAGCAAATATGACAAGAATAATTTTTAGTAGCCCAGTATTAGTCAAGATTATTGATCTGACCACACCATGGTGCTAATTCTCTGATGTACATAGGGAGAAGTAACAGCTCTCTGGGGCAACGCTTTATAAAAGGAGAAAAAACCTCTCTTCAGACTCTCCCTGCTCTCAGCTCTCAGTTTTGTCTGCCAGAGAAGTGTCCCCTTGCAAAGATGCCCTTTACATCCCACCCCATGCATGATGAGGATCAGTGGTGCATCAGGAGCCGATTCTCCCTCTGTGTCTGCTCACACTCTGCTCTGTCACTGCCAAACCTTCAGAACTCTAAAATTAGTCCAACATGGATTAAGATGTGCAATTCCAGGTCCCAGCTGCAGTAAAATACCTGAGGATGTCAATCACTGGGACAAGCCCTGCAGATCTGCCAAGGCATTTCCTTTCATCATGGTCCTTACTAAAGCATTTAAGCCACCTGCTTTAAATCCACTTACTTAATGTTGTACTTTAGAGGACCGTGACACTTCACTGCTGTCACAAATTCAAACTCTTGCCCTGGAATTACTGGGTGGGAAGGATTTAGAACTGCCATTAGCAAGAGCTGAGGTGGTGCTAGTGCCCCACAGAGTCAGAATACAGGAGAAGGATGAGGGACAGCAGTTAGATGCAGGATTCTGTCTCTATGAATGACAGATTTCTACCCTTTTCAAAGAATCATTTAGGTTGGAAAAGATCCCCAAGGTCATCAAGTCCAACCTCATACCTGTCTCTATATCAAATGATAAGATCATGCCTTTTTCTCAGTGTTGAAAGAGGGCAGACTCCTCCAAAACCTGTGGCAGCATTTGCAATATTTTGCAGATCAACAAGTCTGGCATTTAAGCAAGGGGGGAAAAAAAAGGCATTGTCATGAATTACTCAGGTAGAGCTTTACAGATGCTGCCTTCAGTTGCTATCATTTACTTTTTGGCTGAAATCCACTGCTGTGCAACTCGCTGTGAGAATCCTGAGTACTCCTGGAGCATGTAAGCCTGGAGGGTAAGTGGGGAGGAGGCATTGTACTTGTACTTTACACAACAGCAAATGTCATCCCATGGGCATTGGCTGCTGTGCCTTGACTGCTCAAAACAGATGGTAACAGAACCCTTTCTCTAACAGTCCTCTCTGGATTTCAGTGAAAGGACAAAAATATTCTATCCCTTTGGCTCAGAACACTAACAAACAGCAGAAACATTTCTTATGGTAATTCACCGCTGTCCTTGTTATCATAATCCTGATTTGAAGTGAGGGCCGTAGTCAGGTGACACAGAACTTTGAAATTACTCTTTACAAGGAAAAAAATCACCTTTTTTTTCTCCTGTTGCCACTCTTATGGCTGGCATTTGCTGCAGCAGACCCACTGCAGAAGACTGGAAAACACTTGAGAAGTAAACATTCAGATTTGAATGAAAGTGGTAGATTCACAAGTGGTGGATAGGTTCTATCTGGTTTCTATTTTAGAATTAAGCTGTCTGTAAGATATCTATCTATCTATATATATATACTATCCATTATAATATAAATATGTTTTCAGAGCAGGAAAGGCCTCAGCAACAAAGAAAGCAAAATAAAACAACTCAGGCTGTAGCTGAGGCTGCATTTCACAACTCACTCGAGATCAGGAAAACAAGGATTCAGTTGATTTGGGAAGAGGACGGGATAAAGCACACAAAGTCCAGCACACAGCAATGAACAAAGGGCCTACATTGAGTGGGAAATCTGACAAATCTGGCAAATCTGAGTAGATTTCCACGTGCTCTCCATTGTAATGAGATGCCTGCATGCTGGAGAGCTGATGGATCACTGGCACTTGTAGGAGGTGCGTGACTGCAAAGCCCGTGTGGCTGATGGTTTAAAATACACCACTTAGCAAGTCCTTGGTGTTTTTCTGTGCCTGGCATAGATACATGGATAGATACAGCAAACCCTGCCCCAGCATCTCTGCCTTGTGGAGCACTGGCTTTGCTCATTTTCAGCCTGTTAAACTCAGAGCAAGAAAACAAACTTTTATTTTTGTGAAGCTCTGTTTTTCCTCTCTGGCCTTCATGTGTTGCACTGAGAGCATCAGAGCACACTTGTCTTTAAGAATATGAGGAATCAGTCTTGGCAACTCACCTATTCCAGGGATCTTCCCTGTGCTTGTACTGCATGGAGCAGTGTGAGCAACTTCACGTTCCAGACAGGGAAGGGCTTGACATTTTCTCCATAATTTTCTCTACATCCACCCAGAATAAAAGGAACACAAATGCCTAGGATGAAAACATAAAATCTTTCCTCCTATGCTGGGCCAGGACTGTATCCAAAGTGCTTTTTGTACCTGAAGGAGACACGATACAGTACCACTGACAAATTCTGAGATTTTCTTTCAATTAATCATAGAGGTGTTTCAGCAGGCAAATGTGAGTTTATTTTTTTCCTTCTGACATTTAGATCCATGAGTGTCTGCTTGCCAGGGATTTCTTATAAAATGGTGCAAATCTCCATGTTAAAACCATTGAGCAAAAACATTTTGGCAGGAAGAAAGTTAAATTACAGAGGTGTGTGGTGTCAAATACAAAGGTTCCTGTGCAATCCCCTTCTTCCTTGAGTTGTCTTCCCTATAAAACAAAGACAAAACCAGGCTCAAGTGGAGAGAAATAGGAAAAGCAATCCATGTTCCACAGTCCAGGAAGCAAGAGAAACACTTCACACAAATCTGTGAGAGGGGGAAAACCTGCTCCTGCTCTTTGCAGAGGAAGGGAGGAAAGCTTTTCTTTCCCTCCCACTCTCTCTCCTCCCTGCCCCTCTGAGGACTACAACATATTTACTCACAGGAAATGTTCTGCCAGGCTTAGGTAGTGAATATTGGCACAATATTTGGCTGCTGGAGAACACCATGCAGGAATCAGCATTCTGTGGCAAAGCTGACTGTAAATGTTACCCACAGCAAGTGGCACAACCCAAAAACTTCAGGATGGGATGTGACTCACATGCCTGTAATGATAGCTCTGGAAATTCTGCTGCTTTCAAACACCAGCAGCAGATACCAGATCAAGATTAATAATTGCAGCCCAGTTTTAGTGAGCACAGAAACTCAGAGTGACTCGTGTGTGCGAGTAGAGGAATCGAGAGTCAGCACTGCCATAGATGTCCCCAAAATAATCCCAAATCATCAAGATTTTGTGATCACTTCCCACCAAGCATAAACAATTCACAGAATTAAAACAAATGTTATAAAACAAACAAATGTTGAGGTTTTTGGGGTTTTTTTTTTGAAGATGTAATGATGGGTTGTTCACAAACACATTCAGGCTGTGCTAGAGGATACTGGCTGAGAATATAAAATAAGTTGCTTATTTACATAAAGAGACATCTTTAGCTTGAATTTTAAACCCATTCAAGTCAGTGGTAGCTGTCAATTTTAGAAAGAGTCCAGTCAGGCCTTGCCAGAGAAGCAAATATTGCCCTGACTGGGAGGCCAAGAAACAATAAATTTGATCTGCATCTGCTGCTCTCCTTTTCTCTTACATGTGCATTGCAGGCAGGAATGGAAAGGTAATCTGAGTTTACTCAACCAGCTTTCATTGAAAAAAAACCACGTTTGCATAAATCACATCCTGTTTTGAAGGGGAATTGCAGGGGAAGCACAAAGCACACAGGAGTATCCTGTATCAGCTGTTGTGTGAAGGGCTCTTACCCTGTGATAACCTGGTTTTCTGTGTCCTCTGTGAATAAAATACACCTGAGCTTAATGTGGTGTAAAATCTCTCTTCAGCTCCTCCACCTTTGCTCCAATGCAGTTATTTAATACAAACACAAAGGGTGTTCCTATATGAAAGATAAAGGTGAGTTTGGAGGAGCTGGGATTGGGTCTGTATGCAGGAATCACAACCCACCAGCTGTACAGGGTGGTGCAGCAGACAATTTGTATTTCACAACAATGAAAGAAAGATGATCTTTGCAGCCCTTTATGAAAATAATTCAGTGCCCCCACATCTCCACCAGGAACTAAACAGTGAAAATAAGAAAAATTTGTTTATCTTGCTCTCTGTCATTGTCTGCTGCTGATTCAGGATAAATGGGAATTAAATTCCAAGGAGCCAGCTTTTCCAGCATGGAGCTACTTAAGTGACTTTTTACACTTCTCTTTGACAACAATAATATATATATATATATATTTTTTTTTTTTTTTAGTATATGAGTCTGTCTTACAGTATCTATTTACTATCTTGAAAAATATACTACAAGAAATCTTCTTGCTGCAGTCATTCAGCTTTGGGGTGACCTCAGTGTGGCTTTCCAATACCTGAAGGAGCTGACAAGAAACACGGAAAAATATTTCCAAGGGATGGAGTGAATAAGGGAGAATGGCTTCAAACTGAACAGAGGGCAGGGCTGGGTGGGATTTTGGGCAGGAATTGTTCCCTGTGAGGGTGGGCAGGCCCTGGCACAGGGTGCCCAGAGCAGCTGTGGCTGCCCCTGGATCCCTGGCAGTGCCCAAGGCCAGGTTGGACATTGGGGCTGGAGCAGCCTGGGACAGTGGGAGGTGTCCCTGCCCATGGCTGGGGGTGGAATTGGATGAACTTTAAATTTCCTTGCAACACACACCATTCTCTGATTTTATGATTGAGAGAGAAGTTCAAGACCAAAGTCTCCAAAAAGTAATTTATCTCAGTGATGGTAGATGGGGATAAGAAACAAACATGAAGTGATCATGAGCATGAACTGAGCAGGAACAGGTGAACCAGCTGACAGTATTACAATTAAAACTTTCTGGACACTAAATTAGCTGAATAATTATCTCTGCATAGAATTGCTAAATTGCTGCATTTCCCCTAGAAAAGAGTGCCCCAAAATGCAGCTCTGTAGATTTTGGGGATGCACATGGAGTGTGCAGTGATGAGGGTAAAGGTTTGCTGCTGGGTAAAATATCATTTGATTGGACACCTCAGTGCTGAGATAAGGCCCAGATTTCGGATTTAGCCTGCATTTCCAAACAAACATGCAAAATAGTCCTTTTATAGCTTCATTTTGATAAGGCTTCGCTCTCCTAATCAGTCTCATTGTTGGAGTGGCACTTAAAAGGAGCTGGAGCTGGCAATCTAACAATAGCAAGACCCAGATAGGTCATTGAATCACCAACTTTCTGTGAGTCACCCTCAGAACAGCATAAATTACCTAAGGTAATGTTTGTTAAACGATTTGCTTTTGACAGGGAGACATATGCTGCACTGCTGGTTCATTAGGAGGTGTTTTAATTGTTAGACTTGAGTCTGGCGTCTGCACGTTGCCTTTTGCAGCTCATGCTCTGTTGAATCAGCTGAACAGAGTAGCAGGACTTCCAGTGATCAGCTCTCAGCCCAGGGGCTGGTTATTTTTGAAATAAATCCTGTCTCCAGTCTTCTAATCCTATGCACAGACATAGATCTCTTTGTTTTCCTCTCTGCTGGGGAATAAAAACTGCTATATTTAGTTTGGAGGATGGTTTTGCATAGAACTGAGACAAAAGGTGCTACGGTTTCCAAACGAATTTTTCTTTAATGGGTTGGTGGAAAACCTACATTGATTTTGAGCTGTTTTAACTGTGGACTGGTTTTTAAATTAAAACGTTAAGGGCTGGACTCTGGAGGCACAGATGGCAACTGAGTCCCACAGAAAACGAGCAGGATTCAGGTGTTTCATTCCCCATATGACATTAAACACCTCCCACTACACTTTCTTATTAAGCACCAAAAAATCCCTTTTGTTTTCTGAACTTTATTTTTCTACCTGAGTCTTCTCTCTCAAAATTAGTTGAAAATGTTGCTCCGAGTGTTGGAGATTTTTCATGGAAAAGGTAAAAGGGGAAAAAAATCGACAAAGGTTTGGTACAGAGCTGGTGGCCATCAGTTTGTGATAAAACTTTGGAGGGATGTCTAGCACCTGGATAAGGGTCATGTCTGGAATTTTTTGGTTATTTTCCTGAATCCCAGCCTGTCTGACTTCTCCTGGGACCTCCCTGCGAGTGGGAATTGTCTCCCTCGGGAGATCCTGAGAGCCCAAGATCCCCTCCAAGAGCAGGGACATTCCCAGCACCTCATACTTCCCACATGGAGCTCAGCAAGTTTTGTGGTTTTGCCAGAAAACCAACTTTAATCTGCATCCATGCCTGCATTCCCTGGCACACGTGTCAGCTCAGCTGGCTGGACTCACACCCCAGAGCACGACTCTTTATCCTCCTCCAGTGGGAGATTTCTAACACCTTTGGTAATATTGCAGAGAGATTTTCTAAACTAAACTCGAGCAGGAATAGGAATTGTCCTCTGCTCTGCTTTGCAGGCACACTGGGCTTTTGTTGCAAATGCATTTTTTTACCCCTTGGAAATCAGTCTTTTCCTCAGAAAATCAATGCAGTTCTGGCTGGCTTGTCCGTGGGGGGAGACAGGGGAGAGGGAAGTTGGCCACCTTGATTTAATTTCCTCTCTGAAGTGGAGCATATTTTGATTAAGGGAGCCACGAGGAGACATTCTCTATAGGGACTCAATATTTGAAATTTAATTTCCTTCTCACTGAGCTGGATGTTGTTGTTGTTGGAACCAACAGACAGAACAGCTGAGCAAGTGATGAAAGGACCTACCAGAAGGTGCTGGGAATGCAGTTTTCATTTGAAAATTCCTGCTAATGTGCCATGGCCTTTCTGACAAAGAGTTGCAGAATTTATTGCGCAGTAATTTTTAATTAAAACACACAAAATCTCTTTTTAAATACCTAAGACAAGCTACTTGTGCAGAGTAAATCGTGCAGCAGTGCAGGAACGTGAAAATTCCACATCTGGGGGTTTAAATTTCATTTACTGTTACAAAGCAGAGTTCTGGAGCCACAGTTGCTCCTAATTGAAAATGGGGAAGTATTTTGACTGTGCAATGGACACACGCAATCCTCTTTTATTTTGATGCAGCCCACAGAGCTACACTTTCCTTCTTTCCCTCCCTCTATGGCAGCTGTTATTTAATGAAGTTAATTAGTAATTAGTGAGTTATGCTTGACAATGACATGTATTGGGAGTTTTCATATCCAGATTCTGGAAGTAATTAGCACAGTTACTGGAATAGAAGTTTGTTCTTTTAAGCCTTAATCAAATAAATAATGTAAGATGTGTAAAACTTTTAACTCAATGAAATCACTTTTACACTTCAGTGTCGGGCCAGGGTGTAATTATAAATCTTGTTGAATTCCATATGTCTTAATGGGATTTAAGGAAAGCAAAAATACCTTTCAGTAACTTAACAGGACATCAGCATTATAATAAAGTTTCCTCAATTTTGCCCAAAATTTCAAGATTTGAAAAAGCAGAAGAAAAAAGCAATACAAAGTGTAAAACATGCAAGTAGAAAAAAGGAGGTATATTGAATCAAGAATATAAAACTTGGTTATTTAAATAAGTGAATGGCAGGGATTTGTGTGGATACTCATCTTTTTAACACCTAAAAAAATCAGTTAATTCATATAAAGGAAGGATAACACTGAACTTTACCACATTTCCCAACAATGACTCCGTGATTTTATGACATTTTCCCTTTTGCTGATTTGCACATGAAGGAATTAATAGTTTTTTCCATTTCCCCTTTCTTCTAGCAGGGAAACTAAATGTAAAGGCAATTCTTGAACAGATTTTCCCTTAAGCCTCATAAAATAAAAACAATACTCAGGACAGATCTTAAAGTACATTCACAACTTCTGTGCTTATGGGGTTGTTTTTTTTTTTTTTCTAGTTATGTGCATAATAAAGGCACATATTGGACAATTGACTGTTCAATATTCCCTTTCATATTGCAAGGAAATGCAGCAAACACACAAAATCCTAGCAGTAATTCACATTAATGGTTGGCAGATGAATTGTGAATTACCACGGGCTGCAAATTGATGAATAATCAAAGACAAGCAATAAGCAAGATCAAAGCTTCTCATAATATACTTTGTTCATTATCCTGAAGATCCCTCAGTTGTGTTAATAATTCAGGGGATTTTCCTAATAAATGAAACGTAGTAAATTTGGTAGCAAATCCCACAGTCCAAATAATAAGACTTCACTACAATGTCTCACTCAGTATATTTTTTAAAACTGCCAGATTCTTTCTGGGCACCATAAAATGCTCAAATAATGAGGCAGTTTCACTTGCATATTAAAAACTTTTCTCCTTTTTTTCCTAAGAAACCCCAAAATTGCTCCAAATCATCTCCAGAATAACATTGTCCTCTCAAATCTGAAAAGATGAGCCCAGGGGGAAAACCTGATAATTGTAAAGAAGTTTTTACAGTTTAAAAAAATTAAGCTCTGCCTTAGAAGGCCAGGTCAGTCTATCATGCTACTGACTTTTGAAGGGTTAGAATTTGGGGGTTTTTTTAAGCACACACTGGAAAATCGTTGGTTTCTCTCTGAGGTTTTCACATTTCCCCACTGCACAGAAAATAAAGTCCTTTCTCTTACTTTCTTAAGCATTCATTTTAAAATTTTTCCACCTTTCACCTCAGAAGCCTCATGCTCTGCCTCTCACTACTCTGACCTGCCTTTATTGAAACCACATTTAAAGATTGCAGCTGGAACACACTGGGTGTGAATGCACATTCATAAAATAGGGCTTCCACCTCTGATCACAAAGATTAAAGAAAAAAAAAAAAAGAGTTGTTCCAGGCTTTGCAATCTCAGTCTTTAGGCAAAAAAAACACGAATGGCATCTCAGCATTTTCCACAGTGACTAAATGTTGAAAATGTCTGTGTGCCAATATTAATTTTGAAGATTATACAATAAAAATGGAAAACTCTCAGATAGGTCTGTTAAGCAGATATTTTATTAAGATATTTTATTAAGAGAACAAAGTAGTTTTACAGGATCACAAATTCACCCAGCTTGTTTAGGTTATTTAATTTCCAGTCCTTTTTATTGCTGTGTTATTCCTTGTCCTTAACATCTAAAAGAGGATATAAGCATGTTTTAGTCTTTGTAAGGCTTGAGGTTTTTGGAAGGAGCTTTTGGGATTTTATTTTGCTTTTTAAGGACTTTTAGGAAACCCAAGTTGCCTTTTTTCATTCAGAGGAATTAGCAGTGGGTGTGATGTGGAAGAGTTCAGAAGTTGTGTGGCTGTGGCACTGGGGGATGTGGTTTGGGAGGAACACAATGATCCTGAGTTAACAGGACTTGATGTTCTTAGAGACCTTTTCCAACCTGAATAAATCCACGAGAATAGAGATCATGCAGATAGGGGACATGAAAATGTGTGACATCTGTTATCTCTGTCCTTAAAAACAAAAAACAAAAACTAAAAAAAAGCTTCCACTTTGGGAATACTGGATTGAGAGACCCAGCAAGACACCTAAACCTGCTGCATATAATCTGGGCCACCAGTTCTGATCACCAAGCCAAGGAAACTTTGCTTTGAGTGGAAGTTCTTTGCAGGAAGATCTCAACTACTGCCTGCACATCTTGACTTTGCCAGTCTCTCCATGTCAGCAAAGATCCCATATAATTATGAGCTCAAGCAATTTCTTCCCTGCCTAAAAATACTCTGATATTCCTACCTTCTGGGAAAAAAATAGTTCTGCTGGAAGCTTGCACTGTAAAACTGTGATTTTAATTAGCTCTCCGAAGTTTTGAACTGAATAAATTATTGTTATCCACAGGAAACATTTAACATATATTTCTGTTTACTAGGATAATTAATTTAATCCCCTTCACTCACTCTCTCCCCCTCTTTTGCCTTCCCCAAACTTGAAGGCTGTACAAACTGCTGTGAGAATCCTTCTGCTTGAGAGAATAGCCAAGAAATTCTCCAGAACAATCCCTGTGCCTGAGACAACTCGTTGAAAGCTTTCACTGAAGCAGGAGAAATGGCAAACAACAATTTTCAATATGCATGAGGCACTAAACAGCAGGCAGTGAACGGTGTAGGTGGGTTTAGACAGGAAAGGGCTACAGCATCACTCATCTCCTCCTCAGGTAGGCATTTCAAATAGGTTTGGAACAGCAGAATCCCTTCCAGGAAAAGTGCAGCTGTCTGCACTGCCTGCACAGAGTCCCAGGTGAATTGTACAGCTGCAGATGTCTGCTTGGGATCTGTCTGAAGTTAAGTGAGGGAAATCCCACCCTCAGGGCTGACATGACTGCTAGATAAAATAATTGTACCAACTTCCCTCAGAAGAGTTTACAAAACCAAAGAAAGGATTGTCACTCCTTGGCAAAGCTCCAGGATTCATCCATTTAAATTATCAGGACGCAAACTCTGTTGTGAAATCACAGCTCCTCTCAGAGCTGCTGTTGGTGGCTGGAGGTTCCCTGTTCTTCACTGGTGTCCCTTCCATGAGGAGCAAAACTCTGCCCCCATCCCTCTGCAAAAGAGATTTGTTAACACAATAGTTTATTCTCCTTTTTCCCTTTTCCCCAATAGTTTACTCTCCTTTTTCCCCCTGATAAGGTGCTCCCTTCCTCTCCAAATAACTTATTTTTCCAGCCCCAACCACTGAGCTCCTCTGTACCAAGTTTTCTGTCTCTGCTGATCCTCCAGCTTTTTTCTCTCATATTTCCATAACCATTGGGAGCTAAATGTTACAAGAAGGCCTCTGAGTGCTTTGGAGTTTTCTGAATTTCAAACTTCTCTGGCACCAGACCACACCTTGCAGCTTTGGAATCTCAAACAAACTTGGTGCCAGGTCAGCTGCTCTCTGTGAGGGTCTGTGCTGAGCAACCCCTAAATGCAACTGTACTGAAAACTTCTCAGCCTGTAACCACAGAACTGAGAAATCTCCTTCACAGGATTCCTGGTACCCAACACCTTCATGGGATCACAGAATCCTCAATGCTGGAAAAGACTTCCAACATCACAGAGTCCCAGCTGTGCCCCTTGTCCCCCTGAGTGCCACCTCCAGGTGCCACCTGCAGGGATGGGCACTCCAAAGCTCCCTGGGCAGCCCCTGCCAAGGCCTGAGCTCCCTTTCCATGGGGAAATTCCTGCTGCTGTCCAAGCTGAGCCTGCCCTGGCCCAGCCTGAGGCCGTTCCCTCTCCTCCTGTCCCTGTTCCCTGGAGCAGAGCCCGACCCCCCCTCCCTGCCCCTCCTGCCAGGGACTTGTGCAGAGCCACAAGGTCCCCCCTGAGCCTCCTTTTCTCCAGCCTCAGCCCCTTTCCAGCTCCCTCAGCCCCTCCTGGGGCTCCAGCCCCTTCCCAGCTCCGTTCCCTGCCCTGGACACCTCCAGCCCCTCCAGGGCTCTCCTGCAGGAGCCACAACTGGACACAGCCCTCGAGGGTCTCAGTGCCAGCACAGAGGGACAATCCCTGCCCTGCTCCTGCTGGACACACAATTCCTCATCCAGCCCAGCTGCCAGTGGCCTCTTGGCTACCTAAGCAAACATTGGCTTTCTTCTTGTTGGTCCCAGTTTGGACAGGGTACCCACTTTTTACAAATTGCCTTTTTTTTTTTCCTCTTTTCACATTCCCTAGGTCTTAATGCAGTTATTTTTAACAACTTCCCCAAGCAAATCCCAAAATACCTATTTCGAAATCTCTTGATTTTTCCATAAGTGACAATGCACACTGTGATTGAATATGAAATGGGCTCCAAAACCAATGCTGTGATGAATTCCTTTCCTTGCTTCAGGCTTTGGTACCTGCAGGTACCAAACATTTAAATACCAAGCTGCTGAAATCCCTGGTTAGAGCCTTTCTGTGACAGCTCCACTGTAAATATTAGGCTTTTGCTGATGCTAAATAGTCTAAACCCTGAGTCAGCTATCAAAACTCTGCAGCTCATAAGGGACCAGGCTGCACTGAGGAGCTCAAGATTTGTATCTGAGCTGACTTACAGCTCACATTAAGTAAATACATTCCCACTTTGCCCGTCACACTCTCTTAAGAAGCACAGAAGTGGTGACGAACCTGTGCAGTAACTTTAGCTTTGTTCATCATCTGGCTTATTTACTGATGCTAGGTAAAGCCATTTCCTGAATGATTGAGTGAAAAATCCCCCCTCCAATTCCTGAGGAACGAATCCTGCATGCAGGGAAATGCAGAGGGATGGGATGAGTCAGGGGAGCGGTGTGAAAATCTTCTGCAGCTGTGCCAGCAATGTGTGATGCTGTTCCCAGGACAGCAGGGAATTTTTGTTCTGTTCTCTTCGTCCAAAGATTGGCAAGTTTTGGTTCAATGATCACCAAAAAAAAAGGTGGCTGAGGGCGCCCCTGTGTCACAGATTAACAGCCTCAGTTGAAACTCAGGTGGTGAGAAACTTATCCCTGCAAACATAAATTGTCCCTCCATGTAACAGCTGCCAGGGAAACATGGAAAAGATGGATTTTTGCTTTTATTTGTCCAGGGGACAAAAAAAAAAAAAAAAAAAAAAGGGGCAGAGCTTAGAGGTCTGGTCCTCATGGACCCAAACAGGTTCTGAATTACAGCATCCCCAGCTGAAGCTAAAAATAATTTCATGCCAACAAGACAAGAATTTCATACCAACAAGACAAGAATTTCCATGCCAGCCTTTCAACTTCTACATTTGCAAGCTTGAGGAAAAAAAAAAAAAACCAAGAAGAAAAGCAATCCTGCTTGTAGCCAAGTTAACGAATTCTACCATGCATCTTTCATTTACATTTGGTGATATGAAGTTTAAAAAATACATCCACTTCAATTATCCTGCAGGCAATATGGACACATAGGAATCCTACTCCCACACAACTCATTTGGAGGCCAGCAATATTTATGACTAAAAAAACCTTAGCTGAATTTAAACAAACACAGGCTTTTCTGGGTGAAACTTCACGTCTATTTTTATTTTCTGATAAATTAACCTCAGCAGCAAGAAATTCAGTGAGCTGAGGGCTCAGCTGTTGGAAATGAAGCCCAAGGTCTAAAGCAATTTCAATGACCTCAACTTGTGGCCCTGAGAGGTAATTCCTTCAAATCAAGAACCACTTTATATTTGATAGATATTGCCAGGTAAAATCTACCAAAATGAGACATCTGTATTTTGAAAAATCAAATTTCTTCTTACTAAAGAGAGTACTTACTTCTCTTTTCAGGTCAGGATTTTATAGCATTTACACAAAGTATTGTTTCTTTTGCCACCTTAGGATCTTCTGTGAGTCCATTAAAGCAGAAAAATCACCAGCACTGCAGTATGAAAAAATCCTGCTCAGGCTTTCACCCTTCCTAGGGAAGAAAAAAATTGGTCATGGATCCAAAACTTCCTTTATTTAGTAGAAAAATCCTAGCTTTATTTCCAAGAA
The DNA here is from genome assembly GCA_037013685.1 of Acridotheres tristis. Taxonomy (NCBI): domain Eukaryota; kingdom Metazoa; phylum Chordata; class Aves; order Passeriformes; family Sturnidae; genus Acridotheres; species Acridotheres tristis. Next base: position 112,174,377 of record CM072884.1, read on the forward strand.
AGCTTCATATATTGTGTGGATACATGAAGAAAAATCACCACTATTCTTGTTTTTCTCAACATAACCACTTCTCATAAAACAATATTAAAAATTCGGGGACCTCCAAATGAACTTTAATTTGATTTAAAAGGATTAATTAGTTAACAAACCACCAAAAATCCCATCCCAATATGCTTTCCCATTATTTATCCTTTAATTAAAAGGTTTTGTTCTCAGTAGCAGTCAGGAACAAGGAAAACAAAGCAGAAATCTCAGTTATAACCTGATAAATAAAAACTAAAAGTGATGTGCACAATCCCAGTCTCTTTTAGCCAGGAATTCTGTTCCCTAACAATGAAAATTCCAGGATGGATATTGACCAAGACACTTCCCACTAAATACTTGGAGCTGTGTTATTTATCACTGCATAAAATGAACTGAAGATCTGATTCAGGGAACATAACTTGTACATTCTTCACATAAGCCTAATAAAATGTGTGCACTTATAGATATATATAAATATAATATAGAACATAAATAAATCTAAATATTTTATGTATTTAAATATAGATAAAGAAATTAGAGGTTTGAATAAATATGGAGAGTGAATGTAAGACTTCCTTATCATGTTTAGGTAGATGTAAATATCTACAAATATTTGTGCATGCATGGAAAAAAATCCCATTAATATGTTGGATGTGCAGCTTCTCTCTTATATTCTCATCATCTTCATCTGTTTATCCCTTAAAAAGCTGTGCTCAAATTAAATAAATGTATGGAAATAGAACCACAGAAAGGTTTGGGCTGGAAAGGGCTTTAAAAATCATCCATTTCCAGCCAGGGACATTTTCCACTGGCCCAGGTGGCTCCAAGCAAGTTATAGAAAATCCTCTGGAAATACAGAATCCAGTCTGATACAACGTGGGGAAAATCTGCTTGGAATAACAATAGAAAAAATCTCTCAGAGTGTGTTTTAAAACATAAAGATCAGAATGAAATTGTACCCAGCACAAACTGCAGGAATATCTGTGTACAGTAATTGTTTGATTACAATTGTTGAATTGTTTGAGAGACATGAGGCAGAACACGATGTTGCAAATTCCAGCAAAATCCCAGAAAAATCCCCGTGAAGCCCAAAATGTTTTGATCAATATCTTCCACCAGCTCCTTTTCATGATGAACTTCAAGCTTTACTACTTCTGCAGAAAATAATTCCACCTATATTTTGATGTAGTGTCACACATGTCAGGGCTGATGCCCAGCAGATAAATCATTAAAATTAATGGATTAAAATTAAAAAGAGCGTAGGAGGAAGGTCAAGAAGCTGCATTTCAGGAGTGATGCTGAAAAATCCCTTTTGGTCCATCCTTTATGCCTTCACTGAACACTGCCTCACATTTTTTAAGAGATGCACACACTGTGAAATCTGCAGAGATATTTTTACGGGCCTAATGAAAAGTATTATTAGTTTACATCCTAATCTTTACTAAGTATTTTAGGAACACAATCTAATGAATAGCAGAGACGGCTGTGTTTTCACACCATAATTGCATTATGTGTAATTCAACCCCGTTGTCTCCTCACCAGATGGTGCCCTGGTAGAATTCAGTGGGTATATAAATGATGGATTTGGACTGAAATAAAATCAACCTTCGCTTGTGAAGTGCGTTTTACATTCCAGCACTGATTTCAGGACAAAACCCTGGAGTGTAAAAGCTGGAAAATCAGCAGAGGGAAATAACAAAGGAGTGTTACAAATGAATCACTGCAATTCAGGCTCTTCATACAAGACACTTTTCTGCCTGCTCAGCTCTCACTGATGTGGAGATATAAAATTACTATTTATGGAATTTGTGGAGGGCACAATGACTGGCAAATAACATCGAGGACTGAGCAGTTAGACAAAGCCACCTGATTTGCTTGTTGAGCTGAACGTATTGAGGAATTCTGCAGGTAAAGAGTGGAAAAAGCAAAGCTGTAGGAGCAAAACTTGTACTGTTTTGCCAGGACAATTTAGACCTCAAGAGCAGACACTGTCAGAGCTTGTGCAACAGTCTCAAAGGCACAGGAGTCACAGAGCTCAACAAAAAATATGCTAAAATTATAAATATTTGTATTTCCATGGGGAGAAGCAGGAAAGAGATGATTTTGCAATGGCAGAGGCAAGAGTGATATGGGTTTGTTATGATCAGCTCCATGGTCCACATTCCAAAAGGAGAAAATGAAAAGTGGGAGAGTGCTACAGGAAAAATAAATGTACCCAATGGCTGGAAAAAAAAAAACTGCACTGTGTAAGATGTGCCTGTTTGGCTGGACCATCTGTGTTTGGTGCATTAAGGGACCCAGCTAATGCTTCTGAATATCTTGGGAACGAGAAAATAATTGATAATAAAGGAAACTTCAGTCTGGTGCAAATGGGTCTTATGAATGGTGTATAAATAAATTCGCAGCAGATTTAAGATACTTATTTTTAACAGAAGTGTGATCAGTCCTGTGTGAAAAGCAACGTGATGCCTTCCATTCACAAGAAGATGAGGGGAATTATTTGGAATAGATGCTTTAATTAAAGATTATTTCCTGAAGGATGCAATATTCGATTTTTGGGTGACCTTTTTAAACCTTCAAGTCTCAACATGGACCAAAAGTAACTCACATGATGCTCTTGTAGAGACAGAAATCCAGGCAAAGATGTTGCTTTTTTAAAGTAAATGGACTATGTCACATTTGGATCCCTTGGATCCACAGAGATAGGAAATGTATGAGTTTTCCCAATTTTATGATGTTCAAAATCCATTTTTTTTCCATAAAAGTAAATATCAGGGAGTGTTTACAACTTTTTCTCCCTTCGTTATTATTCACACAGCCATCTCCAGTGAAATCTTTTTAACTTGAGCTACAAAAGGTGCTCACCACTGAAGCCGCTCATGGGAATTAGGATCTTTATTGGGATGCAGCCCCGGATTCCCTTTAACTCCCTAAACGCGACAAAGGCGGAAAGGTTTGGCTGTAAATCCTGGGGAATGACAGCCATAAAAAAAAACACCCAAAAACCAAAAAGGCTGACTCATCTCCCCAGCCCATCCATGAAAGCCCCATCAGGCTGTTGTCCCTGGGAACAACACTGTGGGGGCTGTGCATGTGCAAATGAGCACGAAAGCACAGCTGGCATCTCTAATTCCGCCCAACCCCAGAGATATATGATCTCAGAAGGATCTGAGTTAATTGCACCGACTGCATCAAACCCAAATACTGAATTCCCAAGTTGAAAAAGAAATAAATTAATCGATAATTCGGTGCTGTGTGTCATGTAGAAGTACTGAAACATTTACTTTCCATCTGGGTGCTCTCTAATTTTTCTCGTCACATATTCTAATTATGAATAATGCTCACAACCCAACACGTGTTTACACCTCTTCACTGTTCCAAACCCTGCTGGGAGAGTACAACTTGTTTGCTCTCAACTTGTGATTTCAGAAGAAATAAACTAAATAATGATTCTGTAACACAAAGGACATGGCCAAAATGTATTTTCTGTGAGCAGAAGGAATAAAATTGCTTTTTGAATAAATGGTCTTTCTTTCCTGGTTTGCCACCACTGAGGGAAAACATCACTTTCCTCCCATATTGCATCTCAAGACAAACTCCACTCAAACAGCATGGAATTGTTATAATTCCAGCTTTAAATCCAGGCTGGAGGTACTTTCGTTACAGTGAATGCAATTCACAATAATTTTGACAACAGTGACAGTGAGAAAAGCTCTTTTCTAACAATCCTTACCACGGCATTTAATTGTTCCACAATGCAGAATGCAGAGGCTTTCCAGCACGAGAGGGACTTGGAGAGCCTCGTGTGTGTGAGAAGGGGAACTCAAGGCTGTGGAGATGGAAGGAAAGACTAAAAAGTTGTGGCCTAGTGTTTACCAATTCTATTGCTAGAATTCTGTTTATATTACATGAAACCCTGCGAGCAATTGACTCATGAGGAGCTCTCATGTTATATGCAAAAAAATAATTAACAGAAAAAACAGGTTGAACATAAATTCCTCCAGAATTCAAGTTGTGGAAATATCAAGCCCAATGCTGAGCAGGATCAACACAGTTTATTCTTCTTACATTCATGCTTCAATTGCTTTTAAGCTTTTTCCCATTTAAAAGACACCCATTTAAAATTTTTTTTGGTTAATCATAAGCCAAGCAGGCTTCTATTCTATAAAGATACATAGAATAGTGTGGAACAAAAATTCTGCAAATACCTGATATCTGTGCTGCTGTAAAAACATTACTGGGTATCATAAATATATATTTCCCTGATTTCTCCAAGTCAGAATTGCAACCCCAGAGTGAACAAAATCCTGACCTCAGAGTGACTCATTCCAGCTGCTGCTGGATCACTTTAACCCCCAGTCAGGCTCATTTGACCCTGAGAAACCCACACAGGTCTCTTTCAAAACACCCTGAGCTCGTGGGTTTGGCTGTAGGACTTTATTTGTAACCAACCCTGAGAAGTGAAATGATTCCATGGGTTACATTGCTCACATTTTTCTCTCCATGTGCGTTCCACCAGGCAGGAAGAAGAAGTCTCTTGTTTAGCACCTCTAAATAAAGATGCTGAATAAGTGACAGCTTATTTATGAAATATTGTATCATTTGGTACAACTACAGCTGGCACCAAAATCCCCTAAACATATGTGATTGTTTGCAAACGTGTCCAGTGAAGGTGAAAACAATAATATGCTTTGCCTTTACCCTTTTGAACCAGAAAATGTTAGATATAAAGCAGAAAGTTTTGTGAGTTATGGGATATTTTTTTTCAAATACTCTGCTTAAAATAGGCAGAGAAAATTTTATTATAAGCACGCACGTAAGCGGTTTTCACTTCACTGCCTGTTTTGTAAGTGAGAGATGTTCATACAAGTGCTTGAGATCAGAGAATCATGGAATTATAGAGTGGTTTGGGGAAGGGGAAAGAGAAGAAAAAGGGTTTTTGGAAGAGGACCTTGAAGATCATCCAGTTCCAGGGTGGGACAGGGACAGGGACACCTCCCACTGTCCCAGGCTGCTCCAACCCCAATGTCCAACCTGGCCTTGGGCACTGCCAGGGATCCAGGGGCAGCCACAGCTGCTCTGGGAATTCCAGCCCAGCCCCTCCCAGGGAACGATTCCTAATTCCCAAAATCCCATCTAATCCCTCTCTGTGTCAGTCTGAGGCCATTCCCCTTGTCCCCCTGTCCTGTCACTGCATTTCCAGGCTCCACCTCTGTGGTCACTTCAAAGTGACTTCAGGGCTGAGCTGAACTAAACCATAAACAAACCATTTGCCCTTGGAAACACTTTCAGGGAAAAATTAAGTGCAAACCAGCTTGGAAGGCTGAGGGACAAAGTCCAGCCCAGAGCTGGGCAGGGCACCCAAAGGTGCTCCTGCCTGAGGAGCAGAGGTGCTCCATGAGCTTTTCCCACTCCATCCATGCAGCACATCCCAGCTGCTGTCCCAGAGCTGTCACACAGGAACCTGACATCCAGAAAATCAGGACTGTTGGCCCTCCCATGTGGCTGCTCCAGTCCCCTGCTGGCAGAGCAGATGGGATTTATCTCCATCTCCAGCCTATGTAGAACCACCTGCCTGACAAAGCCAGGCCTAAGAGGGTCCAGCACTATCTGAGGCTAAAGCTGAGCCTCAGCCTGCAGCACCACGCAGGGGAGAAATTCTGGCTGAGCAATTCTGGCTGAGCAATTCTGGCTGAGCAATTCTGGTGTGGTCACTGCGCTGCAAAGAGAGAGAAAGAACAGCAACACACATGGAGCTCTTTGGGGAAAAAAGGCCAATTTATTGTACAGACAGGATTTAAAGTGTGTTAGTGCAGCCAGGACAGGACAGGAGCTCATTGGACAATTGGGAAAAACATCCCTGGGACAGCACCTCAGGATGGATCCCACGGGAAAGACACCAGGGGTTAATCTTTATTATTAATTCCCTTCTGTTTTTCACCATATTATCACCCTGGGAGACTTCCTCCCTAACTGAAGCTGCAGTCAGCTTGTCAGCCTGGGAATGGAGCTGAGAGTCAGGAGAAATCCAGGCCTGAAAAGAATTGCCAAGCTGTAATTCCCTAACTCTCTAAATGTGTGTGTCCACATTCTGGCTGAGCAATTCCTTTGCAAAAGGTGCAATTTTCCCATGGCCAGGCATCAAATGAGTGACAGAGCTGGAAACAAGAGCCCAGGAGCTCCAGAGAATCCCAGAGTGGGTGAGACTGGGAGGGACCACAGTGCTCCAACCCCGAGCACGTTGCTGTCACAGTGAGGGTGATTTGCACCACCTAATTAGTGGCTTGTCTCAGGTCTCTTCTGTCTTCACTCAGAGCCAAGACTAAAAAATATACAAATTAAATGGATTTTTTGTGTTTGGGCTTGGTTGTTCATTAAATCTTACCTAAAGTAAAGAAAGTTCTGCAACACTTCCAGGTAGAAGTGAGCAAAATGGAGCTGAATCCAGCTGCTACAAAGTGTCTTAAAGCTAAACAGTCCAATAGAGAATTAACATATATCTTATTTATACTTTTAACCAAATAACTAAATTCCCATGACTCTCAGTGCAGTACTCACTGTGCAACCAGAAACTACTGCCTGAAACCACCAAAAGCAAGGAATATGAACACTGAGACACCACCCCAAATCCTCCATCTTGTCCCATACCTATTACTATATTATAAAAACTTCAAATTCCAAACCCTTCACCATGTGAAATCACACACTTCTATTTAACTACACACCTGTGATTTTAACTCCATCACTCAAATTTGGAATCCTTCTCCAAGGCCTCAGGTCCAAAGCAGTGTTCTCCAGGCGGCCAGTGACAGAAAGCACAGAAAGCTCAAAAAACCCCAGGTTTGTGGGATCCAACACATTGCTAGGACATCTCAGATCAAAGAATCCTAATTTATAACTAGCAGGGTGAGAAAGCCACCACAGGAGGGTGGAGGTGCCTCTGCCAGCCTTCAGGGAAAGAGTCTTGCTGACACAGAGCAGGATTTCACTATTCAGTGAAAGAGTTTGATTTCTAAATGAACAGTCTCTCTGAGAAACAGTGACTTAAGACTCCCTCAATATTTGCAGGTCTCCTGTGTCCACGTCCCCAGCAGTTCAGCACATCACCAGAGCTCTGCTGATTTTAGTGACTGGTTGCCAGAAAATGGTACAACCAGGAGAAAAGGGGAGCTGGTTGTGCTGAGTAAGCTGCCATCATTTACTCACAGAGCAGACACAGAGTCACAAACACAGAAGGTGCACAAGTTCAGGCTGTCTCCCTCCATCTTCCAAGCCAGTGCTTTGTTTTTAACATTATCTGGACGCCTCAAGTCTCAGCTGTAAGTCTGAAGTGGAAAGCAGTCAGCATTTTCAGGGTGCAAAAGCCCAAAGCCATGCAGGAAACAAAATGTCTTCTACTGAAATAAAAGTGATGCTGCAAATTCCAGCAGCAGGAAATCAGAGCTGGAAGAACTTAGAGCTGACAAAGTTTCAAAGAGATTCAAAGATGTAACTACTTATATGAACAGGAGGTGGGGATTTTATATATCTGTATATCAGTATGCAAGAACACACTGCAATTATAATTTTATGTATATTAACGTTTAATAACTTGTGCTATTCAGTTTATCTACATAAACCATATTTTAATACAGTACTATATTTTCATGACATCCTTATATTAAGCAGTTCCTCCTTTCTGTACCAGGAATAAAGCACAGATGAACTTCTGAACCCATTTTGCTGTTGTTAGGTTAGAGGGGAAAAAAAGACCTTATGGACAGTCCAGATCCAGTGGCCTGAGAAGTTTCCCCCATCAACAATCAAGAGCATTTGAGAGATGATAAAATACTTCATAAATCTTCCCATGGAACTGATAAAAAAAGATGAGCAAGATCATAAATCCTTAACATTTAACTCATCTCAACCTGACTGAAGAAACACTTTATCAAAGGGAGTTAAATACAGCCAACCAGCAAAAGGAATCAATATAAACCATAAAAGAGACGACCACAGAGAGGTGAGGGGAAATTCTGACAGTTCACAAAAAGGGGACAGAGAAAAGTGAGAACTGCAAAGTCCTGCTGAACTCCCCAGGTCTCTATTAACAGGTTTTTATCCCCAGCTAATTAGGAGAGTTAAGATGTCTCTAGCAATGAATGTGGGTTGAAGAGCCCCATAAATTAACAATCAGTCTCCTTTTTTTTTTTTTTTCCCTACTGAGTGCAAACCCAGTGCTGTGGTGTGGCACAAATGGCCCGCAGAGAAAACCGTGCTGCTGTACCCAAACATTTCCTCATTAGTGCAGCCATTAACCCTCAGCCTGTGGTCACTGAGGGCAGGCCCTGGGAGCTTTAATCTCACCAATTTACAGCCAAGCTCCCCACAGAGCCAGGCCTCTCATCAGAGGTGTTTTCCTGCTCAACCACAGAGCCTTTCACAAAGTTGGCACCAATTAAAACTCAACTGGAGCTGCTCACTGGGCCTGTGCACAGACTGAGCTGGAGATCAACCAGAGCTGCCTCAACCTGTCCAAATCCTGGCTTGAAGTGGGAAAATTGGGGTTTTGACTATTTGCTCTGCTCCTGTCCCTGTCCCCCCTCCCTGCCCCTCCTGTCAGGGGTTTGTGCAGAGCCACAAGGTCCCCCCAGAGAAGCAGCTTCCCTTTGTTCCCTGTGTGAGGTGTGTGTGCCTGAATCATGGACACACACCTGGAGCCAGGCAGGAGGGTCAGATCTGACCTCTCACATCATGGAATCACAGAATCCTCAATGCTGGAGAAGACTTCCAACATCACAGAGTGCCAGCTGTGCCCCATGGCCACCTTGTCCCCCTGAGTGCCACCTCCAGGTGCCACCTGCAGGGATGGGCACTCCAAAGCTCCCTGGGCAGCCCCTGCCAAGGCCTGAGCTCCCTTTCCATGGGGAAATTCCTGCTGCTGTCCAAGCTGAGCCTGCCCTGGCCCAGCCTGAGGCCGTTCCCTCTCCTCCTGTCCCTGTTCCCTGGAGCAGAGCCCGACCCCCCCTCCCTGCCCCTCCTGCCAGGGACTTGTGCAGAGCCACAAGGTCCCCCCTGAGCCTCCTTTTCTCCAGCCTCAGCCCCTTTCCCAGCTCCCTCAGCCCCTCCTGGGGCTCCAGCCCCTTCCCAGCTCCGTTCCCTGCCCTGGGCACCTCCAGCCCCTCCAGGGCTCTCCTGCAGGAGCCACAACTGGACACAGCCCTCGAGGGTCTCAGTGCCAGCACAGAGGGACAATCCCTGCCCTGCTCCTGCTGGACACACAATTCCTCATCCAGCCCAGCTGCCAGTGGCCCCTTGCCCACCTGGGCACCCCTGGGCTCGTGTCCAGCCCCTGGCACCAGCACCCCCTGGGCTTTTCCAGCTTTTCCAGCCCCTCTGCCCAGCCTGGAGCTCCATGGGGTTGGTGTGACCCAAGGGCAGGACTCAACACTTGACCTCATTGACCCTCCCACCATTGGCCTCATCCCGTGGGTCCAGCCTGTCCAGATCCCTCAGAGACTCAGGACAGGCTGTTGAGACAGAAAAGTGAAAAATTCCCTCCCAAAAAACCATCAGTAATCTCAAAGGACCTGATTCAAACCTGTTAAGTAAATGAGACTCTTTCTATTAACTTTCTATTTCTATTCAACTGGCTTTCCATTTGATCCCACGCACCAAGAAGGAAATTGTCTTTCTTTTAAAATAATAATTTGAATTAAAAAGCATTTCCAGTGAAAGGGCCTCATATTTCAGAAGGTTTTCTGCTGCAATTCAAGCAGAAATCCTGGACAGAATTTCAAGCACTAAACCTGACAGTTTAGTTCAGTGTAGTGCATTTCCCGCCTTGCTAAATTCTTTAAACATTTTGAGGGCCAGAGGGGAGTGCAGAAGTAGTAGTTCCTGCTTTGCTTGAAAACAAACTGTTTGTTTTTCAGCACTCGAGCTGCAGTAGCAGGGAAGTAATTTAGACCCTGGCAAATCAGGAAGAATCCACCAAATTATTGGCAGCTTAAACTGCACAGTGCTGGAGAAGCCCAGACTGCTTCAGGCCACTGGCCAGCATTTGGAAAGGTCACCAGAGGATTGTTAACATAGAACTATCCTGCTTTTTTGTTTTGGTTTTTTTTTTTTTTCAATGAGACCTTACAGGCTTCCCTCTGAAGGATGAGGATGCTGGGAAAAACAAAGCCAGGAAGACACAGGGCTCAATACCAGATGGAGAAAACAGCCAGCAGAGGGGCAGGAGGGAAGACAAGGAGCAAAAGCAGTCAGAAATGGATTTTTTTAGATTGGAAAAGCCCTCCCAGCTCATGCAGTCCCAGCTGTGCCCCATGGCCACCTTGTCCCCAGCCCAGAGCACTGAGTGCCACCTCCAGGTGACACCTCCAGGCATGGGCACTCCAAAGCTCCCTGGGCAGCTTTTTCCAAGGCTTAACAACCTTTTCCATGCAGAAATTCCTCCTGGTGTCCAACCTGAGCCTCCCCTGGCACAGCTTGAGGCCTTTCCCTCTTTTCCCATCCCCTGTTCCCTGGAAGAAGAATCCAATTCCCCACCTCACTGCAACTTCCTGTCAGGCAGAGTGAAAAGCCCTTGAGCCTCCTTTGTTCCAGGCTGAGCCTCCCCAGCTCCCCCAGCCTCTCCTCACATGAATTCTCCTCTAAACCCTTCCCCAGCTCCATTGTCCTTCTCTGGACACACTCAGGTCCCTTTTCCTGTGCTTCTTCCCAGGTAGGTGAATGGAATTCTGCTCCAGGAACAGGGAGACCAAGCTGCAGCTCACTCACCAAGGCCACCAAACAACAGATGGTGGCAACTTTTGATAGCAACAAACGTGGACTGGCTTTGACCCAGTGAATTAACAGCAAAAATATTTCCAGCTTGTTTTCTAATTCCTTCCAACCAGCTGTTTCTCCCATGGAAACATTATCTATTATGTATTACCTTACATTAAGTCCTGGAGAGGCATTTGATTAAAAAAAACAACACCAACCTTCTTGTTGCTGTGCAATACAAAATAGAACTGGCAAACTTGGCTGCCTCCTGTTTTCATTTTACACTGAGAGGGCAATCTCACACTGCCTACCACTGATGCTGCAGAATTTCCACACCCACTTTTTCCTTGTTTACTTCTTTTAACTCAGCTCATGCCAGATTTAACATGAGAGGACTCATTGAAAATGCCCTCTCCGTGGTGAGGATTTGTGTCACCCTCTGCCTGCATTTTTGTTTTGTGAGAGCATCGATCTGCCCACAAAACCAGGTCAGCTCTGTGGCTGGCCTGGATGAGGCAGCAGGGATGCCTGGCTTGGCCTGTCCCTGCTGCTGGCCAGCCAGGCTGTGGCTGTGGCCCTGCCCAGGTGACCACTTGCTGCACGTGTGGCTGCAGTTCTGATCCTACTCACCCTGGCAGGATGCTTTGACCTGGGTGCTCTGCTCCAAAATGTGCTCAAGCAACTCAAAAATGTCCTGTTTTCAAATCCATCAGGGTGCACTGAGAGGTGGCCGTGTGCTGTTTTGGGTCTGAATTGTGCTAAAATTCAATTTGGCAATTAACCCCAAAGGAACATCCTGATAATGATTTGGCAGACGAGCTGCTAAACTCACCTGGAGGCCTGTGACTGGCACTCAGCCACTGTGGAATGCCAGTCCATTCTCCTTCTGGAATGTTCTTCTAACATATTCCTTCTCTCCCTTGGGACTTTGGGGATGCCCACCAGGGATAGTCCTGGAGATTTAGAGAAAGAACTGCCATGATTATTGTTATGGGCGAGTTACATCAATCTCTACTTAATGATAGTTCCTACTTTCCTAGCTTTAATGTAACTGCTTTAATGTAGTTTTAGCTTTTATACTGTGTAGTAAATAATCCTGATGGAGTCCCTTTCATCTAATCATTTGTCATAATAAAAAACTCATTTTTATCTAATATATCTGCTTTACCATCATTAAAAGCTGCAGGATGAAGCGGTAAAACTGGAACTATTGACAAACTCTGGGGCTAGGACTGGGTCCAGCCCCTCCAGGCTCCTCTCTGAGAAGTTTAGAAAGGCAGGGGGGCCTTTCAGCACTTGTGACTCAGTGGCTGGGATTCTTTAATAAATTTTTTCTGAAGCTCCCACTCCACCCACGTCAGTAAACCAACCACTTCCACCAGGAGATGTGCACAAATCTCTCAGGTTTGGAGAGCTTTTGGATCTGTGGTTATTCAGGTTTCTATTTAGGAGCCTCTGGTGCAATAAAAAAAGTGTGCTCGGGAAACAGAGTTGCTTTTTCCCTGTTGTTGCTGTGACAGAAATTAAATTATAAGCCCTTATCAACACTTAGGAGTGGGAAGTGCTGGAGGGTAGAAGCCTCCTGGATGAAGCCTTAACCCTCTGGAATAAAAGGCAGAATTTCTGTTGACATTTATAAAACCAGGATCCCACTCTGTATATTCTTGTGCATTTGAGTGGTTTGCATTTCCGTAGGGAATCAGGATTATTTATTAACTGACTGCCCACAGCATCATCAAAACTCATGGAAATGTTCCTACATCCTTCCTTCCTCTGAAAATGCCTGTGCAAGCCAAAGAGGAATTTCCCAACCCAAATGATGTGGTTTTGGTTAGACAGATTTTATTTGTGAAATGGAGATCTTGAGTGATTACATGCTTTTTTGTTGTTTTCTGAGGTTCATGTTCATTTGTGAAAATGAAAGTAGGAGTGTGTTACACTGTGTTTTATTAAATCCCATTAGTTCCTGAATTATAAGTGGCCCTCTCTGTTGGAAGTAAATCTCACAGCACTGGCTACTGAGTTTTGGCAGTAGACACTGTACGAAAGCAAACTGGCTGTGAATTCTTTATTTTTATGCAGCATTTATTATTTTGGATTTATAATTTCTGCCTTCCCCAGAAGCAGGATGTACACAGCTTTCTGTTGTTTCTCAAGCAAAAATAAAAATGTAAATTTTGTGCTGTGATCATTTTTAACTCATCCATTTGCTTGTTCTGACATCTCCATGGAACTGGATCTGTGAATTTGATGAAATTCAGCTGTCTGGCTTTTTTTTTTTTTTTCCTTGAGCACTTTCTGGCAAAGGCAGATCTTCCAGTGACGCTAATGACTGCAGATCCTTTGGCATACATGGAACAGAACAAGTAACTCCACTGGAAATCTCTTCCAGGTAACCAAAATTCCATTTTTTTCTTAATATCCACAGGGTTTCACATTAAGTTGTAGCTAGGTACAAAACAATTAAAGAGAATTGATTTTTGTTTTCCAAGTACAAGCTATGAATTTAGATCTTCCCATTTCTCTGCCATTTATATCTGAATAAATGAATCTATCTTGTTCTCAGCAGAATCCTCTTCCAATTTGGTTTCAGCTTTCTCCTCAGTGCCATCCCTGCTTTGATTTTTATCACTTTTCTCACTGGTGAGGGTTGGGCTTAGGGAACAGGGACAGGAGGAGACAGGCTGGGCCAGGACAGGCTCAGCTTGGACAGCAGCAGGAATTTCCCCATGGAAAGGGAGCTCAGGCCTTGGCAGGGAGGTGGTGGAGTCACAACCTTGAACCTGAGGCAGGAGCCAAAAAAAATCAGGGTAGATGTTTCTTACCTACCCAAATTCAACAGAATAAAACTTCCTTTCATCTTTTTTTTATTTCCTTTTTACCTCAGAGGACACCAATATATCCATTACAGTCTGCAAGACCTTTTCACTAAATCGCCAGCAGCTTCTTTAGTTTATTTTCTGCACTTAGATTTGCTTTTATTCATAGAGATCTTTAACTCCTTAAATGCAATATCAGATTACCCGTGTTCTTTGGAGGAGTCACCTGCAGTGGCAGCTGTCAGGCGAAGATTTAACACATTTATAAGTACCTGAAGCCCCTTGGACACCACAAGAGGTACAGAACAGGCAGAGGCAACATCAGATCTCTCCATTTAGGGCAAGGGGCTCCTCCCTTGCTATGCTGAATCAGCCTGAAGTGCACCATGTCTCAAAATATTAATATTTTGTAGGAGCATAAGGCTTTTAAAGCAGTTATTATAACTCTTTGGAGCCTTACCAAAGACACCAACCCCCAGATAAAATTGTAATAAACAGTGGTAGGGAGAAAAGTAGCTACTGCAAAGCCTAATTAAGCATTTTGATTAGTTCATACTTGCTGCATTTTGGCTGCTGTTTATAATTAATTTTATTATCTAATATCTGTCAGTGCTGGGGGTTTTTTTAACTGCTTCTTTGTTTACTTAATTGAGCCATTTATAATCATCACTTTGGAGGAGCGAGTTCTCCTGCTTGCTTTTATAACTGATGATGTTCACTAAGCCTTTCTGCCCTTTCAGCTCCCATACCCTTCACAGCACTGCCAGCAGTAACCCCTGCAAGAATCCACATTTCCAGGCACAATAAAGGGTGCTGAGCATCATTTCTTACCCACAGTCCCACACAAACCTTCCTTTCAGTCAGCTTTCCCTGCAAGGTACAGCCTATTTCACTCTAACACCAATTGGAGTTGGTAATTGTGAATTATTGAAGATGTGGGGAAATCCATGGAATGTCTCGTGGACACAGCCAGTCAGTCCTGCCATGGAACAACTGCAAAATGGGAGTCAGGAGCACAAAATGACACTGATTTTAGAGCAGGAAGGAAGGAGTCACCCTCTCCTGTGAGGAAAGGCTGGGAAAATTTTGATTGTTCAGCCTGGAGAGGAGAAGCTTTGGGCTGAGCTCAGGGTGGCCTTGCAGGGCCTGAAGGAGCTGCAGGAACCATGGAGAGAGACAATTGCCAAGGGATGGAGGGACAGCACCCAGGGAATGGAGGGACAGCACCCAGGGAATGGAGGGACAGCACCCAGGGAATGGAGGGACAGCACCCAGGGAATGCAGGGACAGCACACAGGGAATGGAGGGACAGCACCCAGGGAATGGCTTCCAAGTAGGATTTGATGGGATTTTGGGCAGGAATTGTTCCCTGTGATGGCAATGAGGGGCTGGGATGGAATTCCCAGAGCAGCTGTGGCTGCTCCTGGATCCCTGGCAGTGCCCAAGGCCAGGTTGGATTTTTTCTTGGAGCACTCTGGGATAGTGGAAGTTGTCCCTGTTCCATCCTGGAACTGGATGATCTTTAACCCAAATCTAAGACTCTATAATTTTCAATACCTCACTTTCAATTTTCCATACCTTTGCTTTGGATTTGGAGCAAGGAGACTCCTCACGTTTTTAGCTTTTTCCTCTGCAGTCAGTTTTCTCCTTTCTCGAGTTTAAACAATAATAACTCATCTAAAAGAGAAGGGGGGCATGTGGCCAAAACCATTTTATATTTCAGAGTGGCTCTGCAATGTGTCCATTACCCAAATTGAGGCAACAGGAAGATTGGGAATATCCCAATGCATGACCTTGAAAACTGGAGTCAAGCAATAGGTATGGCATGGAACCTAATAGGACAAAGTGCAGAGTCAGGAATTAAACAGAAATTCCTGCCCTCAGTTATGAACATGATTGGACTGACAAGGGATGAGAAGGAATTGACTTTCTCTCCCTCAGCCAGAGGAAAACAGAGCCATGAGTGCAATGCAACTGTAAAGAAGTAAATGTGATCCTACATCTCATCAGCTGGGAATGTTCCTGTAGGGAAAAGGGAATATTGTTTCTGTTGGACATGACGCTGATGAGCCCTTTGCAGGGACACTGTCACAATCCTGGTCCCTTCTGCACCAGGAAGATGAATTTGAAGTGATATTGAGCAGAGGAAGACCAGCAGGATAATGTGGAGAGCTCGTGGCACAAGGGAAAAATAGCAAGAATTGATCCAGTTGAACTCTAGGAAAATAAAGGTGAAGAGGGGATGAAGTTGTTCACTATAAATATTCAGAGCAGATGAAGGAGAGGGAGGAAAGGGAGGTAATAATAGTTTTAAATTAGCGGGAAAATCACCACAGGAAAAAAAACTTAAAATAAATAAGCAAAGTGCTATGTCCAAGGGAATTTCTAAACATCAGAGAAGTAATTATTTGGGAAATGTAGCAGGAATTTTAAAAAACAAACAAACAAATCCACAACACCACAACAAAAAAAAACATAAGTAACCAGATTGGGTTTATGGTAAACAGAAATCACAGATATTTCTGGAAGGAAGGAACTCTACAGCCCAGTGCAGACATGGTCCCATCACCCTGCACATTGTTTCTGGGCCTGTATTCCTAACCCAGAACAGCACAACAGAGCTGAGAGGTTTTATGAATAAATTTTCTGAAAATGGGAGGCTGAAATAGAAATAGGAGGAAGAGGAAACAGAGAGGAGAGAGCAGAGGCAGTGACAGAGAAGCAGTGATGGACTAGACTGGGATCTTTGGGGGTTTGACTGCATCTCCAGGGATCCCTTCCAACCCCAAATATTCTATGATTCTGTGACTGCTTTGTAATATCTAAAATTAAGACCACAAATTCAGCGTTTAACCTGGCCCACATAACAAAAATGTACCTGTTGAAAATTAAATTTCATAATTGATTAAGAAATCGCAGCCAAAGAAGAGAGCTGAAGGGAGCCACTTGGGATTTAAAGAGTTGAAATGATTACTTACAAGAGGAGCAGAGGGTGATTAAAATAAACAGGCCTTAATTGATTAAATTGAATGTGAGGAAACAGAAAAGCTTCCCATGATTGGTACCTGCCCTGCAGGTGGCAAAGGAAGAGGAATTCTGAGAAAACACAAAACTCAATTATCAGGGAAGGGTTTTTTGCACAGCAAATGGGATACTGGGACAAAGATGGGGAGATTTGGTTCCTGCATGCAGCAAAATTCCAGGCTTGCCATTGAGGTTCTGCTTGCAGAACAGCTTTACATAAGCAGCTTTTATAATGCTCCATGAAGATCAATAGCTTTAGGTTGACTTACTTGTTTTGTTTTGTTCCCCTGTTACCAAAGTACTCAATTACAGGCTGCAAAGTTGCTTTGCTGCATCAAATTCTATCCAAAAATATCAGGAAAGCTAGACTTTACCTTGCAAAATACTGGAGAGAGAGAAAGGGCAAAGGGGAGAAGGTTATTGCCAACCTCTCCATAATAAATTTTGGCAGCTATGACACCTAACTCCATATTTATAGCCATTCCCTAGACTGACATCCAGAATTGGGAAGGTTAGCAAGTGAAAGAGGAGCTTTTGCAGAGGAAAGCAACTTTAAATATCAGGCAGCTTTTCAAAACATCTGGCCAGGTTTACCAGATTGCACCATGGAAATGTTAGACACCAAAAAATCAGGCCTTGATGTGCAAATAAGGGGGGAAAAAATGGGGGTGGTAGGCTGGGAAAGAGAATTCCCTCTGGTATTCTTCCTGCCAGAAAACAAAACCAGACAGCTTCCACCCACTGGTCTCTCCTCATCTTCCCTTCAGTTCCTAATGGCTTGCTCTGCAAAATTCCCCCAGCTCCAGCACACCACAAAAACCTCCCAAGGATTTAAAATTCCCCTCAGATTAGCAAATGTTGACCCTTTGACAATATTATCAGCTCGTGTGAACCAAAACTGTTTCAGCTGATCTTTAAGCAGACATTTCCAACCACATCTTCCCTTGCTGCTGTGCAGAAAAAGAAGCTTTCAGTGCTGCCATATGGGCTGAGGCAATATCTAGACTTACACTTTTTAGGCCAGGCAGGGAAAGTGTAATAACAAGAGGAGGAGCAAAGGAGGCTCTAGGCAAGGCTTCTCCCAAGCTGCCAGATGATTTGTTCCTTTTGCATATCAAAACACCCCCGGGCCTGATCACAGAATTACAAAATCCTTTAGGTTGGAAAAGACCTCCAAGATCGGGTCCAGCTTTTAGTTTTCATGAGGTTTTGGTTTATGGTGGCACCTAAAGAGCCACAGGTCAGGATCAGCCAGCCCCAGGACTGTCAAAGTGCACATTTTAATCCTAAAAACAGATGATTTTTTTATGTGCTCCTGAGTTATTTTGGTACCTCCAGGTAAATTGAAAAATTCTTGGCTTGCAGATAAACAGGGATCCTTTGAGACAGGATAAAAACTCAGACCCTTTAAAATAATGAAAACTTAGAGTGTATGTATCAAACACTATTCTGTGGCCAAAATTCTTCTGCAGACGCATTTTGTATTTAACTACTTTTCAACTACTATTTACAAGTCGTAGTAGTAAGTCATAATTTTTAACTATTTATCCCCTTTCAGAGGTAAGGAGGAATGTACACCAAGGAAAGCCAACATTTCAGAACTTGAAGTGAAGAATCAATGCCTCTGGCTCAATATCATCAGAGTCCAAATGTTTTTTATGTGTTGGATTCATTTTCCCAGGGAGATTTGGAGTCTCCATCCCTGGAGGTGTCCAAGGAAAGCCTGGACCTGGCACTCAGAGCCCTGGGCTGGGGACAAGGTGGGGATGGGTCACAGCTTGGATTTGGTGATTCTGGAGCTCTTTTCCAACCTTGATGATCCTGAATTAAATCATACTAACATGGATCTGCACAAACTGCAGGATAAGGTCATGGGAATACCACCTGCATTCCCATTTTGTCCTGGGAGCTGTGGGTTCACTGAAATACCAGTGGCAAATATCCCCAAAAATCCCTCCTAGAGATGTGGTGGTGAGCGATTTCCCTGTGAATAAATACTCTGTTGTTTTGGCAAAATGAAAACTGGAGGGGGACAAGGATGTCCCAGAGCCTGGTTCAGGAAGTTTGTCTCCATAAAATATCTCAGCACAACCCCCAGAGAATGAACAGGAGGTGAAGGAGAGCAAAACCCTCCAGAGGGCACATCAGAACTGAAGTTTATTTTATGTGCACTGACCTCTGTGGGATCCTCTCCTCAATGACCCAAGTAGATGTAAAACCCAAAGTTAAACATTTAAAGTAGGATGTGCCCATCCCCTCCCATCAACCCATTCCTCTGCTTGTCCCATTGTTTAATGGTCAAAAAACAATTCCAAAATCCTCAAGCTGATACAAACTTTGCTTCCTGACATAAACTGTTCCCTCAGGCATGGCACAAGTCTGGGGAATTCAAGTTGTTTCTGGAACTGTGTGCCCAAAGGGAGCTGGGAGGGAAGGGAGTCAAAGCCCATTAACTGGAATCACCCTGAACGAGCAGATTTAGGCACTGCCACTTCAAGAATGAAAAGGGAAAGGAAATCTCAGCAGCTCAGCACTCAGGCATTTGCCTGGGACCTTCAGAAAGCAGCGGGGATCCTTTCAGTGTGTCTTAGCACGAGCATTAATTCACTCTGAGAGGCTCTGCAGGGAGAGATTCGTGGAGCTGACCCTGAGTGAGCTGCAACTGAGACAAATAGATCGGAGGGGGACAGCAGGCTAAGTACAAAATAATTATTTGTGCACCTGTTCCAGAGCCATTTCAGGTTTTGTGCCCCAAGAGAAAAAGTGCCATTTGGAAAGCACAAGGGTTTGTGCAATTAAATGATGCTGTTATGGTTCCAAGCTCAACCTAACCACTCATATGCTGCTTCTCCTGAAATATTTAACAATTAATAGAGTTAAAAGGGCCTATAACCCATCACATTGTGTCGGGACCGTGAAGATAAAAAGAATAAGATCCTACATATCCTCTTTTCACATAAACCCTTTCTCCATTTTGGATGTGGCCAGTGTTCCTGCTCTGTTGGCAAATGAAGGCAGGAAAAATGAGTAACAAGTAGGGCAGGCTCTAGAAAAGTACCTTTAGCTTGGAGAACAGCTCCTGTTCCAGGAGATTTGGTCCTAGCACAAGGGAAGACATTTAAAGAACAGTAGTTTGCAGGAAGAAATTAAGAGTTGTGCAAATCTCCCAGGAAGAAGAGGCCTCATGCTGCTCTTTTCAGACAGGATCCCTTTTATGGGAAAAGCTTAGGGAACAAGAATGCAGCCATTTTTTAACCCAATGTGATATTATAATACATCCACCACACAATTGCATGGGCTCAAATGAGATTTCAGAGAGAAGAAAAAAAAATTATTCCCAGAAAGCACATTAGGAAATGTAGGAAGGTGTGAAGAAAGGGTGAGGTGAGAAAGGAAATGCAAATAAGGAGATTTTACAAGCTAAAGCGGAGCTGGTTTAAAGCATTACTTTTTTCTCAGAAGGAGAAAAAAATTATATCACTGATGATCCATGGTCGGAGAGCACAGATGAGGTGTGGAGCTTGGTTTGCTGCTAATCTAAGACAATAAATTACAGAGAAACTGGTAGGACTTCTAAAAGTGCAAATTGTTATCATTTACATTACCTGAAAATCCACAATCCCATTCTGCTTCCCACTGACTAGGGGCGAAAGTTTGGAATATGGGTAATTTTTCACAGAGCAGACACAAAAGGTGAAGCATTTCACCTTTTCAGCGGGTGGAGTGAAAAGGATGATTATGATGATGTCTGATTTCTGGGCTCTATTTTCCAGCCAGGTTTTCTCAGCAAAGAAGGTGAAAGTAAAGTATCTGCTGATGTCGGAAGGTGTGCACCTGCCTGTTTGCCTGGCAGCTGTTCCAAGCGGGAATGTGGGATCTGTTGGCCAATTTCAGCCTTGTCTGAGAGTGGGAAAGCTTTGCCGAAGACTCCATCAGTGAGGAGGGGGGTAAAGGGGGTGGGAAGTGCCCCAAAGGGGCTGGAGAATTGTTTGCGGTGTGAGATCAGCCTTTGTAATGCGCCAGAGAACTGCGGGACACAAACCCTGCTGTTCCCTGGATACACCTGTGGTTCCCTTCTGTGCAGTGATGCCCTGGTACCCAGAGAAGCTGTGGCTGCACCTGGATCCCTGGAAGTGTCCAAAGCCGGGCTGGATGTAGCTCTGAGCAAACGGCGCTAGCGGAAGGTGTCCCTGCCCACGGCCGGGGGGTTGGCACTAATCGATATTTAAGCTCCCTTCCAAACCCAACCCGTCCCACGATTCCGTGATTCGTGCGCGGGGAGGGCTCCGCCGGGGGTAGGCGGGACGCTCCCTCCCGGAGGCAGCCGCATCCCGGCGGGAGGGACAGCGCCGGGTCCCCCCGCGCTGCGATCCCGCCGCGCTCCGCTCCGCCATCCCCGCGGGAGCGCAGCGCTCCCTTCCAGCGGGGGCGGCGCAGGCGGAGCGGGGCCGCCCCCGCGGAAGGAGCGCGCCGCCCCCGCCGCCCCGCAGAGGGCGCTGCCTCCGCCCCGCTCCGCGCCCCGCACCGCGCCCCGCACCGCGCTCCGCTCCGCACCCCGCTCCGCACCCCGCACCGCTCCGCGCAGCGCACCGCGCTCCGCACCGCACCGCTCCGCTCCGCACCGCGCACCGTTCTGCACCGCGCTCCGCACCGCGCTCCTCACCCCGCACCGCACCGCCCCGCGGGGCCGCGCCTCCCCCGCACATCCCGCTCGCCACCCCGCTCCGGCGGAGCCCCGCGGCCGGCGGGTGCCGCTGCCCCCCTCCCCGGGGGTGCGCGGCTGGCGGCAGGTGGGCGAGCGGGCGTGGGGGAATGGAGACGCCCGGCAGCATCCTCGGGGCCGTGTGACAGCGAGCGGCGCTCAGACGCGCGCACGGAGCCGGAGCCGGAGCCCCGCAGCCGCCCTGCCCCGTCCCGTCCCGCGGGGAGCCGGCATGGAGTGACAGCAGCCGCCAGGTAAGCGGGGCTGCCGTACCCGAAGGGACGCTGCGCAGGTGATGGGTCGGGGCTCGCGGGTTTGTTCGGTGGCTGTGCCCTCACGGCTCGTTGCCTCCGCGTTTCTCCATCTCCCCCCTTGCCCCAAAAAACGCCCTTCCTCGAGCTCCCCGGGCAGCCACGGCGGCGGTGCCGAGGGATTCGGGGCGCGTTTCTTATGTAACCCGGGGGCGAGCAGCCGCGGCCGCTTCGCGCTGGGCGAGGGGCGAAGTGGCAGTGGCGAAACGGCCGAGGGGGGACACGGTGGGGTGGCCAGGCGGCCCCGAGGTGTCCCCGTTTCCAGCGGCCGTCGTGGGAGCCCCATCCTCACGCCCTCGGGCAAAAGCTCCGCCGCGACGGGGCCGGGGCTGCGCCGGCCTCCCCCGGCTCCGGGAATCGGCACCGGGCACCGCGGGCACCGCGTCCCGCCCGGCCGCCCCCTCCCTCCCCAGCGGCGCTGCCCGAGCTGGGAAAAACTTCAAAGCGGGGAGGAGGGAAGGAGAGGGGAGATGATGCTGGTTTGGATGCTCCCGTCTCACTTGTCCGCTGGGAGGGAAGGATGCGCTGCGGGGAGCTGGGGTGGCTGGGGGCAGCCGGGGCGAGGCTGAGGGGAGCCGGGGTAGCTCTGGAGGCAGCGGGGCCGGGAGGAGAGGAGCCGGAGCCGGGATGAGGGGGAGACGCGGCCCCGCTGGGCGGTCAGAGAGGGGACAGCCTCCCCCGGGGGACACGGAGGGGACGGGGGTGTTCACGGAGGGGTGCCCGTCTCTTCTTGTTCGGAGGGAGAGCGAGCTCGGTATCACCATGGCGACCTGAGGGAGAAAAGAGCTAAATAAATAAATAAGTAGGAGATAACTCCCCCCTTCTTCCACTCCCCCCCCGGCCCTCGCCGTCCCTTCCAGGCCAGGTCCGGTGCCAAAGCTGGGGAGAAAGATACCACGGACAAAACTTTCCTGTCGTGGTAAAAGCGGGCGGAGAAGGGCCGGGGGAGCGCGGTGGGGAAGGGACCGCAGATTCGGGGAGCCAGGGACTCCCGGATCGCCGTGGCCGGAGCATCTTCTCCGGGAAGCTGCCTCGGGGTTGGCTGCTTAGGATGCTTAGGATGTTTAGGATGCTCAGGATGCTTAGGATGCTTAGGATGCTTAGGATGCTTAGGATGCTTAGGATGCCTTCCCTTTCCCCTCTCGCTCCTGGACCTCCCCGACATCCCCGGGGCTCTGCCTGTGGCTGCCGGAGCGGTCCGGCCGCGCTCCAGCACCGCGGACAGCGGCGGCGGAGCGGCGCGGGGAGCGCGGGATGCGCGGGGAATGCGCGGCTCGGGGGCTTTGAAACGGGAATTCTGCTCTGGGAGGACCAAGAGAAGCTCCCACCGGTGTCCCCGCTGTTAAAATCCTCCCCGAGCCGCTCCCTGCTGGGCGCCAGGAGCCAGAGGAGCACTCACCCTAAACTTTCCTGAGCCAAACGAATGCAGGAGCTGGGAGCACAGACATTTAAAAATTACATCTTTTCCACGAGCTCGAGGTTGTTTTTTAGGGCTGTTTTGCAGCGGTTCTCTGTAAGCTGTTACAGGTAACTGCATCCCCCAGCAGGACCGTTCACACACACACCACCGGTCAAAGGAGCCCTGCAGAAACTGAGAAATTTCAGAACAGAAAATTCAGAACTGAAACCTAGCCTCGGCTGGTTTGCCTGCAGGAAACTCGTGGAGAAATAGCACTTGGAAGGGAATTGCACTCTTTGCTCAGGGAGCCATCCCACTGCTGAGGGGCAGAATGGCACAGGTGGAGTTTGTGCTGGTCAGTCGTGGTCAGCTCATTGCAGAAACACCTCCTGACAGAGCCCTCTTCTCCTCAGACAGCTGGGGAGCAGTTTAAATAAATATAAAAAGCGAGGGGGAAAAAAGTATTTGGGTTAGTGATAATGCACAAACAGCCAGGACACTTTTCTTGCTCTGATGGGTTGTAAATCATCGGCTC
This sequence comes from Acridotheres tristis, assembly GCA_037013685.1. NCBI lineage: Eukaryota > Metazoa > Chordata > Aves > Passeriformes > Sturnidae > Acridotheres > Acridotheres tristis. The sequence continues at coordinate 112,197,940 of CM072884.1, forward strand.
AGCTTGCCTATACCTATCTCATTCTAGCAGTTACATATGCACTTATTACCTCAGACTAGGAAAAAATTAGCCTAGGAAAGCAAACATCATAATTAATATTATTCACTGGGGGAGATAGAGATGGATTAGTCACTTTTGGGCTGTTCACTGTGTCAGGATGTTCGTTTTTCATTACGCAAACAAAATTTATTTGATCTTGCCTCGGTGCTGATAGGCAGTAAACTATAGGTACATGGAGAGTTATTGGTTTGGACTCCAAATCCCCAGCCTCTCTGGGTTGTGCTGTAACTATCAGCAATCTATCAAATCACACCAGGACTGGTTTCCTGCTCTGCCTGCCTTCCTTCTTGCTTGTAAATTCTCTGTTTCAAAGAATTCTGGAAGAGACAAACACATAGGTGAGTCCTAGTCAAGCACGAGAGTTAATTGGGTTTTTTATTTATTCCTGCAATGCCCAGGGTGGGCATTCCTGGGTGGGGCTGTAGTGGAAGGTGTCCCTGATGATCCTTAAGGTCCCTTTTAACCCACACCATCCTGTGATTCTGTGCAGGGACTCCAGGCAAATCCCTTGCTGAGAATAACAACTCCTTTTTCACGTAAATCCACATTTTGCCCTAACTCCACTTTCTGGAGTGAACTAATGAGTTAAGCCTTTATGGAAATGGAGACCTGGATATTTTAATGCTGGGCCTCCCATTTCCAAGCCTGTCTCCCAGGGAATATGGGAATAAAGGCCTGGACTGTAAGTACAAGCTTGGGAACTCATTAGTTTCCTGCAGGAAAATGAGAAGTAACAGAAGCCAACTCTTCAGGGCAGCCACCAAACCATTTGCAATACTTGAAGTTATTGATTTCCTTACATAAGGCAGGGCTCCTGCAGTGTCACAACAATGCTCTCAGGTCATTACCAAATGATTTTGCCTCATAATTAATTCTTTCCCTATTTGCTTATAGCAACACCAACCGAAAGCCCCACAACCACAGCCTCAATTAGCGAGACACATTTTGTGGAATTTCTGCCAGTGCATTTACACCACATTCAGTTTGAGCTTCCCAAGACACATAATTTCACTGCAGAAAAGACTTGTTTTTCACAAGCATGTGTTTGGAGCCTTGTTTTGTAGACATTTTGTTGACACATGGTACTTTGAAAGGAAAATAATATTTCTCCTTCAAACTATGCAAGAGGAAAAGAACTTAATTTATATTTTCATAAAATCCCCGTCACAAGGGATATATTCAAATATTTCACAATAGGTTCAGGTATAGGCTTTATGTTCTTTCTTTCACCTCTCAGGAACTCTGGACACTGTTGGTGTAGGATTACTGTGTTTGTCATGATCTTCTCATGCTATTTTTACATATACAAACAGTTTTATTCAGGATTTGTCTACATCCTTCTATAAAAGTAAGAAGTAAAATAATTCATATTAATGCTCTCCCAAATAAATTAATTTATGTCTTAAGCAGCAGTGCTTGACACATTGTAAAGATCCCATTTCTATTGTATAAGTTATTTGATTTTTATTGCTGTTAAAAGCTTTGCACCTCTGTTCAGTGCTTCCATCACCTGCTTGCTCCAGGATGTTACTTTTTATATGGGATAATTAAGCCCTGGCAGTTTTTAAAAGTTTTTGGTTTAGGTTAATGTGTTACATTTATGTGGATGTACAATTTTTACTGGTGGAAGGCAGTTTGATACTAGAAAACAGTATTCCCAATATATTAAATATTAATATTTATATATTGATGGTGCAGAATGTGATGTTTCTGAACAAACCCCAAATTCACCAAACAGCAAACACAAGGGGAAAGTTTTAATCTCATTCCCACCTGACTGTCTGGAAGAATTTTTTTTGGCTTTTAGTTGCCTGGCTTTTGGAGGTTTTCCCTAGATGTTTTGCTAGAATGCTGCTGATGTTGAAAATACAATTTTTATGTTTTATTAATAGCTGGAATAGGAGCATTGAACAATTGGAGGTTATTGAATCCAGTTTTTCCACACAGCACTGCAATTTTTAATGATGCCCAAGGACACTGGCTGGTGGAAGCTGGAGGTCTCTGACAGAGCCTCATGACTGTATTGTGGAGTCTCTGCCAAAAGGTCGTCCCAAACCAGCCCATCCCAACCCCACACTCTGCAGGACATCGATGGGATCAGTCCTGTCTGTGCAGGTTCTGGAGGAGAAAAACCTCTGTGATCAAAATTCGTGTGAAGAGACTGGAATTTTTCTGTCCTTAGGATGGCAGGTATGGATCCTGTCCATAAGGAGGCTCAGAGCACCTTTAAGTCCTCTTTTAATTCATCACCTCCCCCTCATTTAACTCCTCACCCATGATCTGCCTCACAGAATATCACCCATGGCCAGGGGAATTTGGCAGCTGAGGAAACACACCTTGCTTCCATTTGAAAAGCTCATTAAAGTGGATTTTTTTTTTTTTTTGCAGACTATTCACGAGCTCCTACATATGGCCAACAGAACACCCTGTCCTCAGATACAGGACAAAAAAAAAACAAAGCAGGGAGATTTTTCAAGTCCTTCAAAAATAGGCGATTTCTCCCCTCAGAGTCACACAATGCCCAGTAAAATTGAAGAATTATAGAATCAAAGAATGGTTTTGATTGGAAAGGACCTTAAAAATCATCTTGTTCCAGCCGCCTGCCATGGGCAGGGAACCTTCCCCTAGAGCCCCATTCATCCTGGCCTTGAACACCCATTGAAAATCTTCATGAGTGCAAGGGCTCTCCACAGAGAGAGAGGGTTATTTATGCCAAAGGTTGCACAAGAAGCTTTAACATAAGTGCCAAGGGCTGGTCAGAGAAGTTTTTTTTTTTTTCTGGAGTATTACTCAAGAGAGCTTTGAATTAAAAAATAGCCACAAGGCAAAAGCCCATTCTGCTGCTATTTTCCAGTTACAACCTCAGGTTAGACATTAATGGTAGCTGGAAGTCTATATCCACAATATCCACCGATCTTCAGCTAGAAATTATTTACTTCCAAGAAGTATTTACTTTCTTGTCTCACTCTGGTAGGAAAATAGTGGAGCCTATCCAAGGGCAGAGCCTGCCTTGCAGTCAGAAAACCCTTAACATTTGCACACACAGCTTGCAATCCACAGGAGTAAATTATGATTCCACAGAGATTTAAGGGTTTTTTTTAAAGCATCTGCATTAATAACTCTGTGTGTGAGTGCAGACAGTGAAGGCTCAAATACTTAAACCAGGGAGCCTCTAATTAATCCTGGCTGCCAGTGACCTCCCCACCCTTTCTGGCTATGTCCATGCTGAGGGAGCTCAGATGTCAGACTCTGACATCTCTGTGGACATCCACACCCTCAGAAAAACCTCTGAGCCACAGGAAACCTCTGATTCATCCTAAAACTGAGGAACAGGTTATCCAAGCTGCCCCTGGAAGTGTCCAAGCCCAGGTTGGACAGAGCTTGGAGCAACCTGGGATAGTGGAAGGTGTCCCTGCCCATGGCACTGGATCTTAAGGTCTCATCCAACCCAAATCATTCTGGGATTTTATGCATTTGGGGTGCTGTCACAAGTGTAAATATGAACTTTGCCATTTGCCTTTGAAGCCTGATCCTCATGTGCCCCATGGCTGAAGGAGGTCAGACACAGTTTGGGTGGGGAGAGGTGCTTCAGCACACCCTTGGATATGGTTCCACAACCCGTCACAGACCTGCAGAAACAGCCTCAGTCTTGGCTTAGTTCCATTTCATGCCCTTTGACCTGTGATGGGTCTTTAAATTCAGCTGTGCCTTCAGGAAGAGCAGTCCCAGGTCGGATTGCTGCTGCCACAGCAGTGATGGCATTTCAGAGGCAAATGGGCACTGAAGACCAGAGGTTTGTACCTCTGGATTATCCCACATTCCTCTCGTCTGCAGACACTGTGAGAGGCTGACCTGAGGAAACCACCATGCACAGGATTTTTTTGGGACTCTCTGGAGCAGAACACTGGGGTTTGTTTCCTGACAAAAGCCAAGTGCTGGAATTTGTGCTGATTTCTCAAAAAAAAAAAAAAATCAAACCCAAAACACTTCTGGACAAGAAAACAATAATGTGCAGATTGAGAGGGTGAAACAGGAGGCTGAGGGAACGAATGGCATGATGAGAGCCTGCACGAGAGCATCGTTAATTCAATGCTCTAATCAACTGTGCTCTGCAGTGCTTTATCACAACCATCCCTGCTTCAGCCTCTCCAGCTCAGAGCACTTTGCAGCATTGCAGGAAATCCTCTGCTTTTTGCTTCCCATTTAAAAAAATAATCTCATTGTGCCTTGTCAATACAGACAACTTTGTCAATGAAAGCAAAGGAGAAATTATCGTGTAATTTAGTATTTATCATAATCAAGAGCAGGGGTTCATTAGAACAATGAGCAATTGTCAAATTATTTCTCAGAGCAGTTATTTGAAGAATGAGAAAAGGGTATTTCCTACCTTCCTGCTTTTTCTCCCACCATCTCCTGCTGACACTCAGAGCCGGCAGCTTCTATCAGCTGCCAGATCAATTTCCCATTCCTGAAAAGAAGCATTTATGTTAAATGATTGTAATTAAGAACCTCCTTACAGCTCAATAGCTGTCTGGACACACAGAGGTAATTCCCCATCGATTTCCATGGGGCCAGGTTTTCACAGGAAGATCTTCAAAAGGCAGTGCCTGCCTTGGAGGTGTGCAGCTTCCCTTAGGCTATCATAGAACGGAATCGTGGAATCAGTAAGGTTGGAAAAGACCTCTAAAATCATCCTGTCCAAGCTGTGACTGGTCTGCACCTTGTCCCCAGCCCAGAGCACTGAGTGCCACCTCCAGATACTCCAGGGATGGGCACTCCAAAGCTCCCTGGGCAGCCCCTGCCAAGGCCTGAGCTCCCTTTCCATTGGGAAATTCCTGCTGCTGTCCAAGCTGAGCCTGCCCTGGCACAGCTTGAAGCCATTTCCCCTTTTTCTGTCTTTTGTTCTTTGGGAGAAGAGACGAAACCCCCTCCAGCTTCCCCCTGCTGTCAGGGAGCTGTGCAGAGCAATGAGGTTTTTCCCTCAGAGCATCAATGACAAGAGCTGGGCAACTCCAAAGGGAATCTCCAAAAAGTAATTTTATTCCATCAAAGACCTCAGGAGGCTTCTAGAGACGCCACACTTTGGTGCCTCAAGTTTCATGGGATGCCTCTCTAGTAATTAAATCAACGTGGCCATCTACAGGTGCAGAAGGTGTGGGAGATGAATCCCTGTCTTCAGCTCCCTCACAGAACTGTGCCCACTGAACTTCTTTGCACTGTCCTGCACCACTCTCTTCCTGTCTGGCTTATAAAAACACCAAGTTTATGCAGAATTCAGGCTTATTTTTATCTCACATTGCTCCTGACACTCTCCAGCTGCAGCCTGCAGTGGCTCAGTGCCCCCTGGTCACAGAGGTGGCCTTGGACTCCCAGAGCTGGAACCAACAGCAGGGGCAGGGAGAGCACAGGTGGGCAAGGAAAGGGAAGGAATCCTTTCTATCTAATTAAAACCAGAGGCTGTTTAATGATCTCAGGATTGCCATCAACTGCAGCAGGCTGTGGATCAGTGTCAGTGCAGAGAGGGAAGGGAAGGAGAAAGGAAAGGAAAAAGGAAAGAGGAAAGGAAAGGAAAAAGGGAAGGGGGAAAGGAAAGGGAAAGGAAAGGAAAGGAAAGGAAAGGAAAGGAAAGGAAAGGAAAGGAAAGGAAAGGAAAGGAAAGGAAAGGAAAGGAAAGGAAAGGAAAGGAAAGGAAAGGAAAGGAAAGGAAAGGAAAGGAAAGGAAAGGAAAGGAAAGGAAAGGAAAGGAAAGGAAAGGAAAGGAAAGGAAAGGAAAGGAAACTCTGCCAGCTTTGGTGTGCTCTCCTCGGTGTGTTGCTGGCTTTGCCTGGTACAAGTGCAGGAGAGCAGAGCTGTTAGATGAGGAATGAATAAAACGCCTCATTTAGTTCTTCACTGAATGGGAGCTGGGGATTATCAAACCAGCAGCACTTGTAGAGGGCAGGAGGGGCAGGAGGCAGCTGGATCCCAGCCCATGGGTGCCACCCAGAGTGGTGTGTCCAGCAAGCTGGGCACATCCCACCAAACCCACTGGCTCTCCAGTCATCTCCAAAGCCAGGGCTGGTGTGATTCACTGCACAAGAATTCCAGCACTTCAGGCAGTTAATCATGTCCAATAAACTAGATATATGCTTATCTCAGCCGAGGATCCTGCAGGGATGTGAGCAATCCTTGGGAAGCTGCTGGATTCTACCTACGAGTCAGAATTACATCAAAGCATAAAGTGCATCCCAAGGCTCCTGTGATTGCAAACAAAGCCGTGTAAAGCACTTCCCTCAAACACACCAAAGTTATCACTGAAACCTGCAAGGGAAACAAACACAACGCTCTAGTGACCAAGAAAATATTCCAACAATATCTGGAATATTCTGGTGATGGTGACTGTAATTATATGTTGGAAATTTCCGATGTGATTTTTTTTCTAAGGATTGACTTACTGTAAATGTTCTCCACACATTCACCACCAATAAATTTTTCCTTTAAACAGAACTTAAAGATTTAAGGGTTACCCCAAACTTCTGCTGCAGTTCTAGATTCTGGGTCTGGCTGAGTTCTTCATTTCTAACCAGAGGAAGGAAAGCTACACCAAAATATAAGATGGTTAAAATTTAGAAGGGATGGGAAGGAGAAGAGCTTGAGAGAGAAGGGGAAAAGACACAAAAAACCAGGGAATGGAAAAAGACCCCTAGAATTGGAACATAAAAACTCCCATATTTGGAACAGTCCATTCCACAGTTCTGGGATGGCTCCCTGGAATTTAGGTGACAACAACATCTGGATATTGCTGATCACTATTTTCTACCCCTTGCAAGTGGCAAATTTGTGGTCTAAGCTGCAGCAGTGAATTCACTGACCCAATACTACCAAAGCCTTTGCCTTCTGGATATATAGAAGATATTTTTCCTTGAATAATTATTTTTTATAAACTGCTCTCCAGAAAAGAAAGGGGACCCTCTGTGTATAAGCAGCAAATGCCTGGTATTGACATGCTGCATTCCAGCAGTGTTTGCTCTTTGAGCTTTGCTCTTCCATGGAGTAAGACACAAGGACAGCAGATATGAAACCAATCTACCTCCAGAACTTCAACAGAAATATCATATAAAGTAAAAGATAATAATAATAATAATAATAATAATAATAATAATAATAATAATAATTTCAAAGAGCAGAAGTCATGGTTTTTTTGTTGTTTTGTTTTGAATTCCAGCTGCTTTCAGAAGCCAGACTGGTTGGTTTGGGCACAACTCAAATATTAAAAGAGAATTAAGCAGGAAAATCAGGTAGAGGCCTTAGAATTACAGCAGAGGAAAGATTTGTGATATTAACATGAGAAGAAATAATAATAACAAAAGAAAGTGGAGGAAGCCTTGCAGGAAATGCTCAAGAATAGTAAAACCCACCAAGCTGCTACAGAAATAGAATCACAGAAAATATGAGATCTTCTAAATGCATTTTAGTCAAAGAGCATTAAAGCCTCTCCGTTCACTTCAAGGGGTTTCATATCAGACCTTAAATGCAAATTTATTTTAAACAGGCTGGTATGTAGGAGAGAGAGGTCTGACATGCAGCTTCCTTAGCACTCCCCAGGATGACTTCATTCCTTCAGACTGCCATCAGAAATATTTGTATAATTCAGCCTCAACTTTGTTCCCGTTTGTGCTTTGTCAGTGTAAAAGCAGAGCCAGCAGGGACAGGGAAGGTGATCCAACCACACACGCCAGAAACCTCTACAAAAACTCCAAATCCTTTCCCACTGCCATGATTTTAGATGGAATTTCTCACGTTTGGCCACAGCACAAGCACAGGCACGTGGTGCTCCCATGGGAGTTTTTACAGCTCCCCAGGATTAAAGAGCACATTTTCAACAGAGGTGGATGTGCATCAACACAAACATTTACCAGGAGCTGCAGCCTGAGTGTTTCTGCAGGATCTTTAATTAAGATCAGCTTGCATTAGGTCCAAAGCTTGGACTTGGGAGTAAATATGAAAACAGATTTCAAAGCAGCTTATTTTAAAATTAATGGCTGTTGGCACCTGCATGGAACGTCAGTCAAGAGCGGTCGAGGTGAGCACAGCTGAAATGGTGAAATAAAAATATTAAGCCATCTGTTATGTTTTACATATTATTTTTAGTAATGCAGAAAAAAAAGTCAGATTTATTCCTACTTCCCCTTAATGAAATTTTCCAGAAATAAGCAGTGCACTAATAGGCTCTTGACAATTTATGGCAGTAACCAGTCCATAAAAAGCCCATTAAAAGGCCAAGTGATGTTCCAACCATCGAATGTGTAGGCAGGGCCACCCCATAAGTTTCAAGACAAAAGCCAGCCCAGGAGCTGGGCTGTGCAGTTGGAAAAGGTGGGAGCAAACAGTGGTAACTGAAATGGCAAGAAAAATCTTCATTTTGTTCCTGAAAACAACGCCTCAGGCACTCTCCTTATGAGCAGAAGAGGGAGAAAAATCCGACTTCACTGTTTGCAAATTACACAGAGGAAGAACTTTAAATTTCCACAACATTTTCTGCCTTCAGGTGAATTTCTCATTTCAGTGAAATCTGAAGTTGAGTGAGGCTGGACCCAAAGCACATATTCCACATTTCATCATAGTCACAGTCTAAAAACTGCATTTTTGTGAGTTGACCTCAGATGAATTGACCACCATTAGTGAAGATGCACCATCAGGAAAAAACACAAGTAAAAAACAAACCAAAACAAAACCCCACATGCACACACACACACACACACACACAAAAATTAAAAACCTAAATTTCAAACCTAACTCTCCAGTGCTAATTGTAATTTTCAAAGCCATACTCATTATTGAATTAGAACTTCTGCTCAATCTCACACACCAACGTGGGAGGCAAAAAGGAGAGGATTGCTGTAGTTTGATGCAGCTGGATAAAAATGAATTCATGATTAGAAGAGAGGTCAAAATTAGAACTGCAAGAACTAAAAGTAAAAAAAAAAAGTTTCTCTCCCCATATAGAAATGATCATAAAATTAACTGGAAAATAAAGTGCTTTACCTTTATATTGCCTGTGACTCTTTCCCCTGTGCCAATAATCAAGGATTTAATCATGTACAAGGAACTAATGTTGTGTGTCCTCCCAAGTTCCAAGATTTTGGTGCATGTGGAGAGACTCTTGTCCAGTGTGTGTGTAGTTATTACTCTGATTTAAGACCTGTAATGGATCTTAAATGAACTCAGGAACCAAACTAACAGAAATACAAATATAAGAATGATATAATTTCACAGAATCCTAGAAAAACAGATTAGAAGGGAGCTCTGGAGGTCCTTCACAGGTGCCAAGAAGAGGGAATGATCCCTCTGGATGTTTGTGGCACCCCCAGATTTTATGCCAGGGTGGGTTGGTTCCCAGCCTGTATGGATGCATGGGCTGCTCTTTTCCAGGAGCAGGACTTGATGTTTTTCCTTGTTCAGCTTCATGAGGTTCCTGACAGCCCATTTTTCTTTTTTTGTCTGAGTGACATCCCTGTGCATCCACTGCTCCTTCCAGCTTGGAGTCAGCTGGAGGCTGAGATTCCTCTGCTGCCCCAAAAGGAATCAACCCCCAAGGGGTACCAGGAGCTGTGAGATTTAAATCTGCAGACCTTTCAAAGGCCAAGCACATTTCCCACTCCTCCTTACAATCCATCCATCCATCCACTCCATTTGCCCTATTTTTTTTTTTTTTTTTTGGCCGGCAAAACTGTGGGATAATGTTGAAAATCTTGTTAAAAACTTGCTGCCCTCCTCTCATCCACACACCCAGACATTTTGTGGTAAATATCTGTCAGATTGGCCAGCCATGGATAAATTTGTTGCCTGGAGAGGTTGTGGAGTCCCCACCCCTGGAAGTGCCCAAGGTTGGATTTTTTTCTTGGAGCAGCCTGGGACATTGAAGGTGTCCCTGTCCCTGCAGGGGTGGAACTGGATGGTCTTTAAGGTCCCTTCCATCCCAAAATATTCTATAATTCTACATTCCACTGTTCTAAATCCAAGCAAGCTGTTCTTAACCATGTTCTTGTATTTTATCTTTCTGGAAATAGCTTTTTTTGAGAATATATTCACTAGTTTTCCCAAGGAATTAAGGAAAGTTAAATCAGCCTGTTGTTCCCTAAATCCCCCTTATTTTCCTTAAAAGGACAATAAATCATTTCCCTGTTACAGCCATAGGGGAATTTTTTATGTATGTAGTTTGACTTTAAATGTTTTCATGTTCATTATTCTAATTCTTAGATCTCATAATTCCTTCCACTTGGAACATCCTTGTCTCTTGGTGCTATCTTGGCTGATTCTCAGGGTATAATTTGATTTTCTGTGTGAACAGTCCATCACTGGATGATTTCTTGGCAATCTTTTTCAGATTTCTGTCACATTTTGAGAAGGTTTATATTTCATTTCTAAAGCCTTGTCCTGCAGAAAATAGGTGCACAGCATCCCAGTCCAGGAATGAGTTTGGAATTTTCCCTGGTGAAGTGTTACATTTATGAAATTCATGCCTTCACTAAATATTTTAATTCTATCCTTTCCCTGTGCACCTGCACTGGAGTAGGAGTAATTTGAGAAACTTTTAAGTCATTTGCAACAAAATAAAGGTCAATAAAAGAGTTTAATCATTCGATTGGCAAATATTTGTTGTGTGAGCAGCTCTGCACTGCCAGAGCCCACAGAGAATACACAATTTTCCAGGAATTTTGCTTTAGTTACTTCCGTGCCCTCCTTGTTTGCTTCTGATATTTCCAAGTGGATATTTTTGATCCCAGCCAAACATAAAAGGTGGCGGCTGCTTTTGAAGTGACTGAGAGTTTCCCGACTCATTTCAGAGGGAATAAATTGAAACCCTTAATTACATTTTGTCATCTCTATCACTCTTTGTGGAAGAACTTCAGCACAGTGATATTTTCCTCACAGGCATATCCTTGTGGGATAAGAATTGAAAATGTGAATTAACTGCATTAACTATCACATAATCAGGGGGTTTTCTCTAAGACAGTCAAATTTCTGATTGACTTAACTGCTACAGCAGTGACTTGAATTAAACAGTTGCCATTTTGCCATTAAAAGCAGAGCAAGAGGATTACAAGGAATTCTGAAACAAACAAATCCTTGCTCCTCTCTGCTTTTGCACAAACTCTTTTCTCCAGTTTGTCTCTCAGCTTCATGACTGCAGACATCTCTAGACTATACCCAAAGCCATCAGAGCTTTTCAGGTGCTGAAATAAACTAAATATTCGTTATTTACTCCCCCTCAAGTGGCTGATCTTTGCCTCACCTTCCTTTCCCTTTGCTCCTTCTCCTGCTTCTTACATCCTTAGCAAAATCGAAAACACAGAAGAAAAGAGGAAAAAATCTTTTTTTTTCATTCAGTTTTTCAAGGCTGCTGAACAAAGCCTTTTATCCCCACTGTGCCTCTGAAATAGTGCCATAGTTACCCTCCACACTTGGATGGATTTCCCACATCCCTCCTGAAGGTGTTCTTCCCTTTTCCTCAATAAATATTAATGACAAAGCTTATCAAAGTATATTGACAAGTGGGTGAATTATCCTGTTTTGAGGAGTAGGCAAATTTTAATTTGCTCAGATTAGAAGGGAGTAAATTCCATTTTTTAGCACAAACCCTCACCTGTTCTGGAATGGTTGCTGTTTCCCCACTGGATATCTATTCTGTCTCCTACTGGAATGATAAATTTTGTCCTCACAATATGAGGACAAAATATTTTGTCCTCAAAATATGAGGCTGAGGGGTTAAGAAGTGCTGCAATCCCTTCAGAACACAAACCACGAGCAGACAGAAAATGCCATTTTCTAAACAAAAAAGCAATTAACCCTTATTAACCTGTGCCCCTTCTACAGGCAAGGGACCAAGATGAAAGAACAGAGCCCTTACTAAAAAAAAACCATAAGGAGAGTTTATTTTAGGGAACAAACCTGTGGCATCAGGACAGGGACCTGGAGGGTGACACTGCAGGGCTCTGTTTGTCCTCCCTCAGATCCAGCAAAGTCTCAGAGCATTCAGTGGACACACATTCAGTGCAAAATCAAATAATGGTTCTCTCCCAATTTCCAGCATTTTTGAACTCTTAAGTAGCATCTGAAAGAGAAGCTTTTCTCCTGCCTCTTGCAACTCCCACAGAAAGAGGAACATTTGGAGCTTAGCACGGTTCCAGTAGATGCAGCACACGGCATCTCTCAGCTCCACAGCACTGACAGGGCCAGGAAAAGAAGATCTGATGGAAGGAGATGCAAGAAGAATTCCATGGCCAACTCCTGTAAATAGTCACCTAATTGCACCAAACACGAATCTCATGCTAAGTACCCAGTTATCCATGTTTTTATCAGGTCACTGGATGAAATCCTTGGGCTGCAGCACACACACACACACACAGGTGGACATTTTGCCTGGCACAATAATTATCCTCAAATCTGAATAATCCCCATTAAAGAACTTCATTCTTTCAGCTGTCACGAACTGAGGCTGTTCACCTTTCTCATGGAATTCAGTGCTCCATCCCACTGCCACTTTCCTCATCCAGCAGTCCCTGTCTCTCCATGCTGCTGCAGCATTACATAACCAGCCCTGTGCCAAGGCTGGAGGAAAACCCAGCTCAAGAGCCCAGCACAGCACAGCCACGTCCAGGTGTCTCCTTGGAGAAAGGCACAAACTCAGAGTAGATCAGTTCCCACTGGAATTGCAGTGCTGGGATGGAGAGAGGAGAGAAGGATGTGCAAAGAGCAGAGTCCAAGAGAATACAGCACCTTTGTAAAACTGCTCACATTCCAGGGAAGAATTTCAGTCTTTCCTTCCTGAATTTCTCCCAGTGTTCCTGGGCAGGGATTAATAGAAAACATTAAATGACCAGCAATATTTATTATTTATTAAAATCCCACTATTCAACATGCACATAAGGCCTTCAGCTCTGTTCTGGGCATAAAGAGCATGGAATGAATGTAGTGCAAACACTTCATTTATACCCAAAACTTCAGTGTGGTGCTGTTGCCTGGACAATTACTCCTACCAAGAGCCAGGACTTCTCCAGACACAGGAATATGCTCACAGCAACACCGCTGTGCAACTTTCAGAGCCCAAGTTAGCAATTCTCTACAAGAAAATGTCCCACCTTTCATTCACCCCAGGATTGAGTGTCTGCCTTTTAACAAAGCAGCAGAATTCATTTGGGATAACTGTTCAGTAAGGCACTGGCCCAGCAGCTCTCAAAGCTACAAAATACAAGTGACAGGATGGGGTTTTAAATAGAACATGTTGTATTAAAGTTAAATTTAAGAGCATCACAATGTACATAACCAAGATCATGAACATTTTAACACAGGACACCTCAAAGACCAAGCAGTAGATCATGGAATCATAAAATCACAGAATCATGGAATGGTTTGGGTGGGAAGGAACTTTAAAACTCATCCAGTGCCATGGCAGGGACACCTTCCACTGTCCCAGGCTGCTCCAAATCCCAATGTCCAACCTGGCCTTGGGCACTGCCAGGGATCCAGGGGCAGCCACAGCTGCTCTGGGCACCCTGTGCCAGAGAAAAATTCCTTCCCAATATCCAGTGTGAACCTACTCATTTGGTTTGAAGCCATTCCCTGTTGTCCTGTCACTCCAGGCAGTTGTGAAAACTAACTCTCCATCTTTCTTGCAGGCTCCCTTTGTCAGTATTATCATCTTTGGATGATTGCAAAGCTTTTGCCACAGGACCAGTGTCAGCATAGAGAAAGAAGAGGGGTGAAGTTGGGCATCTTCATCTTTGAGACAACTTTGAGGTGGCACTTGGGGACATGGGTTCATGGTGGCACTCATGAATGGTTGGGTTGGATGATCTGAGCATCTTTTGAATCCAAATAGTTCTGAGTTTCCAGGTGTGTGCAAACACCAGTGACTTTAGCAAGGACCTGAAATCAAAGCCATGCTTAGAATCATCCATGAAAATGTTCTAAGTGGGGTGAAGTCAATCCATTGAACAAATCTGCTTATTCCCCTTTATTTCCTGTATTTTTGCATCAGCACAGATGAGATTATCAGGATAACAAGTTCCTGGTGCAAATCCTGTGCACAGAAAGTTTGTCCAGTGCTTTTCCAGACATATTTCACACAGGGAAGGACTCGACACAAACACCAGGTAGTGACAGGAGAGGAGAGGAGAGGAGAGGAGAGGAGAGGAGAGGAGAGGAGAGGAGAGGAGAGGAGAGGAGAGGAGAGGAGAGGAGAGGAGAGGAGAGGAGAGGAGAGGAGAGGAGAGGAGAGGAGAGGAGAGGAGAGGAGAGGAGAGAGGAGAGGAGAGGAGAGGAGAGGGAGAGGAGAGGAGAGGAGAGGAGAGGAGAGGAGAGGAGAGGAGAGGAAGGAGGAGAGGAGAGGAGAGGAGAGGAGAGGAGAGGAGAAACAAGGTGCTAATACACTGGGGATTGAAAATAAATCACTAAAAAGATCAGAAAATCAAATCTCTTTTGAGCAATTAGAAGAATCCCACAGATTCCAGGAGCTTTCAATTGCAGGGATTTAGGGGAATTTTGAAGAAAACTGCAGCAGATAGGGAAAGCTGTCCCCCAGAGAAAAGGCACACCCAGAGGAATCCATATCAAGTATTAAAAGATAAGAGATTGACTGAGCTAAGTGGAGAATTTCACACTGACCTCACAGGAACAAAGCACACAGAGATTGTGCCATAACTTTAAAGATAATTTCTGATAGAAATAGGGGTTAACACTGGAGGCCAAGACACAAACAGAAGTTCAGCCTGGAAGAGGCAACAGTAATAGGAAGAAATTAATCTGTGAGGAGATCAGTAGCAAGAGGAAATGCTGGGAGAGTTTTGTGCCACTTCTCAACAGAAAGGAAAGATAGAAATGATATTTAGTATGATAAAGTCTGTTGTGAGCAAGGGACTATTCAATTCAAAAAGGAAGATCCTTCCCTAAAACTGGATAGGACATAACATAAATCTTGATGTTCTCAAATCAATTAAACCTGAAGAATGCAATAAAACCCAGTCTGAGACAACATCAAATCCACCTCAGAATTCGTGGAGAATGAGGGAAATTCCAGCAGGCTGGACAGAACATGTGGTGCCTGTCTTAAAGATGAAGGATTTTTGGCAGAAAAAGGAAAAGAAACTGGTGAATTATGGACCACTCACCTTAAATTAAGCTCTTTAAAAAATAAAAACTGCTTTAGGCACCAGGAAATATAAGCCAAAATGGCTTTATCAACAGCACATTGCATCAAAGCTGCCTCATTTCATTCCACAGTAGATCATAGGCTAAGAAAGAAGCTGAGAAGGGTCATGTATTTTGATTTTATTAAGACATTACACCATCTGCCACAGTGTTGTAATCTGGAAGTAGGGAAAGCTGGTCTGGGAGAAATTACCTTCTCATGGCTATAAAATTAATTGTAAAACATGCCAAGGAGGAGTTACCAGGGTGCACTGATAGCATGGAAATATGTGTCCAGTTGGGTCTGTGGAGTGCCCAGTTCTGTCAGATAAAATGATGGTTTTAGTATTTTAGAGGGTAAGTTTAGCATCCAAAATGATCTCGACAAAATGAAGGAAAGGTCTGAAAAACCAAGTTCAACTCCAATAGCAACACAGACTATTGCCCTAAAACAGGACTAAATGGCTACAAAAACAAGAATAACTAAAAACCAAGAATAATTGGCTATAATAACAAAGGACTGGAAACAGCTAGAGAACAAAATTGCCAAACATGCTCTAGATCTCACATATTCCTCCCTGGAATCTGTGAATCAGGCTCAGGAGAAGCAGAGCA
Source organism: Acridotheres tristis (assembly GCA_037013685.1). Classification (NCBI taxonomy): domain Eukaryota; kingdom Metazoa; phylum Chordata; class Aves; order Passeriformes; family Sturnidae; genus Acridotheres; species Acridotheres tristis. Next base: position 112,213,783 of record CM072884.1, read on the forward strand.
TCCCACTCCTGAGAACAAGGATCCAACACCTGCCTTTCTTCGTGCCTGATGACTCTTCACCACCGCAGAGCCTCCACTTTAAATTCTTCCAAAGTTGTTTGGAAAGAAGTTGCTCTGAGCCAAACATTTCTTCAAGGTGTTCAGCACTTCAGGAATGCAGGACAGATGTTTTGTCAAGCTGCTTGTGGGTTCCAACAGCCTGGAGCAGATCCTGAGGGAGAATGAAACCTTTGGCTGCCTTGCTGAGACATTTGGAGGAGGAGGAGGAAGAGGAGGAGGAGGAAGAAGAGATGTGGGGGTTCAGATAAGTCCCTGCCTTTTGTCCAGGCCTCTGGCAGCAGGCAGTAGCTTTATTGAGGTGGCCAGCACCCCAAAACCCACTCTCATTCACAAGTTTTTTAATAATGGCTGATTTGATCTGTTATAGAATGAATTCTTTATTTAACAGACACAAAACTAACAGACACAACACTTAAAACAAACTAAATACTACACAGGAGTAAAGGCAAAAAGAAAACTACTATTAGGTGTATATACAGACATACACACATATATATGTGTGTATATATATATGTATATATACACAGTGTGGGGTTAAAGGCACCTATTAATGTTACAGCTAGAGAAGAAACAATGAAATAATATACACAGTGTGGAGTTAAAGGTACCTATTAATGTCACAGCTAGTGAAGAAATAATGAAATAATGTCACTTTGGATCTGATCTTACCATCCAGTTGTTGGTGGGGCACACATTGAGATCCTTTCCCTCAGTTCCTAAGTCAGTAACTGCAGAATCTGCATCCAAACTCCAGGGAGAAGTCTTGAACACTTTCAGGGTGTGTGTGTGTGTAAGAGGCTTCTGACTCTGTGATGATTCCTGTGTCTTTTAGAGTTTTTGTAAAACTGTCTCTCGGCCAAGAATATTTATTTTATCTTTTCCCACATCTGCTCTCCAGACTGAGATGTTGATTCTTAGGTGGGGTCTGAGGCTTTTGGCCCCTTTGGGCTTTCAGCCCCCGGGTTGTCTCTTCAATGTCTGTGGTAGAGAGGGGGAGGACAGTCCTGCCACGGGAAAATCCTAAATGACAACCCTAAAATGCCATTGTCTCGAGGTGCCAGGCACTCCTGGGCTGGGGAAAGCAGCAGAGCACAAAGTGTGGAGTCAAACACTCCAAAACCCTTTCAGGGCTCCCCAGCTGAGTGCACTGGAGCAGCAGAATGTTCCCCTCTCGGTTTTGGGCAGCAATCACAAAAAGCAGCTGTTCCACTCTGCTCGTTTTTGTCACTGGCAGCCGGCCCCCTGGCAGGATTGGAGGAACTTTGGCATCCTTGGAGCAGCTGGGCAGCAAAGCTGCTTCCTTCTCTCACACAATGCCAGCCCCAGCAACCTCTGAGCCTAAACCCTCATCCCTTTGTAATGTGGATTTTGGCAGGCTTCTCCTCCACTCCCCCTGCTCACACGTGGTATTCCCCAGTCCTCACAGAGCCTGGGGTGGGTCTTTACTGCACCATAAATGCTGACGAAAAATAGATGTAAAATCCATGGCACTCCTTGAACTTTCACTGCAGAAAGAAGGACACTTGCAGAGTTGTCTCAGAGTCTTTCTGAATTCAAGCTCCATCAATAAAACAGGAAAAAAGATTTAAGTGTGATGCATTTTACCTGCATGTCTAACATAATACACAACTTTACATAAAATGCTGAATAATTCTGACATTAGACACGCGATTTAAAGGTGAAAATTGCAGTCATTGGCAATAAATCATTTGAAGAATGAGTGCTATTAAATCCAGCATTGATAGGTGGAAGGAGAAAAATGATGCCTTATAGATCACAGTTCTTTTGCTGGAAGCTAAGTGGGATGTCTTCTGTGGGAAAAAAAAAGTAAAATAAACCCCCCAAACAAAGATAAAAATGATCTACCTATTGCTAAAAGTGCACAATATTAGGAATGTCACTGATAGAACATTAAAAAGTAGAAATAATATACACCTGGTTTGGCAACAGATGTCACTTCCTCTGTGTTTTAGTTAATTACTATAAAGAAAGAAAAAAGAATTAGTCCAAAACCAAACAAAGTTTGGTTGTGAGGTCACACAGTAAAATACTAAATAATATAGAATGTAGATCCTCTGGGAGTTCCAGCAGGAAAATGGAGATGTAGTCAGCAACTCTGACTGAAGAGAGTCATGATTCAAAGGAGAAAGGGAAAAGCTGCATGGAACAGAGTTTCAATACAGTGCAATGGCCCAAAGTTGCCATAATTTCCAGATATCTTCATAAAAATCACTGATTTAAGTCCTGCCAGCAGTCAAGAGCTCAGGCATGCAGGATTGGGCTGGACTGCTCCCAGCCACTGAAGAGGAAATAAATATTTCCTGCCTCAAATCCTGTTTGCAATGGGATAAAATGACCTCTGGAAGCAACAGGAATCATCTAAGGAATAAAAAAGTAGTTGAAATTAATTCCACAATTGCCACCTAAGATTTCTTTAGCTGCCTGCAGCCTGGGTGAATATATTATCCATGGGAAACATGGTTGCATGGAAAATTCCACTGGAATTTAATTTGGTGCAACCCTTTGAAAAGAAAGGGATGTGTTACTAAAGGGACAGGGCAAGTTCCTGGGAGAATTAAGGATTTTAATTGGAACTTAAAGGCTTTTTGCCTTTGTTCCATACTCTGGATCTTGCCAGCAGAGATAACCTTCAGGGTTTGGGAGGAGTAGGAATTTAAAAACTCCTTGAAAAGCAGTTTGGGGGAATACATTGGATGTAGCCTCATGAATCATGTGTGAAATATCTGCTTATGTTACTCCAAAGGTTTCCAGGCAGAATTTATGGGATGAACTCGAAGCAAAATGGTCCTGATGTGAGGATATACTCAAACTCTTTTTCATATTTCACTGGACATGCATAGGATAGAGAATAACTGCTCCAAACATAGATATCAAAACTGAATATTCTCTTCACAAGTATAGAAAACCTACATTAAAAACTCCACTAGAATTATCATATATCTGTTTATGCTGTTTATATCTCTTTGGGAATCATATACAGGACTCTGCACAAGATATTTTTAGATTACTGCATGATTTCACGTGACTTGCATCTAAATTTAATCCAAAATTAAAATGAGTAACTACATTTATTTCAAACCCCCAGAAGCTGGAGACTCTTCCAACAGATGATTCAAAACCAAACCAAAGAATCTGAGAATTGTTTGAGTTGGAAGAGACCTTAAAGATCATTTAGTTCCAACCCCTTTCTGTGGGCAGGGAACCTTCCACTAGACCAGGTTGCTCAGAGCTTTGTGGAGCCTGAAACTTGAATTTAAATGAGTTTAAATGTAAAAAATGTATCTTTACCTAATGAAATAGGTGATTAATTAGTTGGAGAAACCAGAGTGTGTCACACAGGGACACAGAAGGAAGTGCTCTCTAATGAAGTGAGAGCTGGCATTGCATGAAGCATTCCACGGTTACACATTTTAGAGCACTCTCATTAAAAGCAGGTGATTCAAAGAAAATTCCAGCAGTATTTGAACTCCTTCTCCCTTCTGTGTTGAGTGTGGAGCTATAGAAAGATGTTTAGCTGCTGGCAGGGAGGACAAATCTCCCAGGAACATCTGATGGCACAAATTCCATGTTTCCCACAGACCTGTGCACACAAATCTTCTGCTTCAGTAGCAGCCACTGATTTCTTCTCAGGTCTGTTCAGCCTTTAGCTAAATTCCACTTCTGAGGGGCAGAGCCTGAAAATACAGGGGAGAACATGAGTCTCAGATAAATTTTTCTGTTGTTTCCGACAGTAGGGGTCTGGTGGTATCCTCTCACACCTGCAGACCTCACCATATAACCCCAGGAGAGGAGCTTGTCTTTGGAAAAAGCAGATTTTTCTGGATGATGTCCCAGTCTTGCCATGAGAACTCCAGGAATGGTGAATCCATGTCACACCTGCCTGCTGGACCCACATCATTAAATATTTGTGCTGGTATTCATAGAATCAAAAACTCACAGGATTTTTGGGGTTGGAAGGGACCTTAAATCCCATCCAGTGCCACCCCAGCCATGGCAGGGACACCTCCCAATGTCCCAGGCTGCTCCAACCCCAATGTCCAACCTGGCCTTGGGATCCAGGGGCAGCCACAGCTGCTCTGGGAATTCCATCCCAGCTCCTGCCCACCCTCCCAGGGAACAATTCCTAATTCCCAATATCCCATCCATCCCTGTTGTTCTCCAGTTTAGGCCATCCCATGTCCTGTCCCTCAATGCCCTTGTAAAAGTCCCACCCCATCCTTCTTGTAAATTCATCTTTCTATCCCTCCTTGCACCTTTCTCCACTGCATCATCTGTGTCTACAGCACTAATGAAACTGTGATTAATGACAGAACTGGAATTAAATTTTTAGATAATTCCATATAGAATGAGACTTTCAGGACACACTGGCTCAGTCTTGGTCTAAACCAGAGGCTTAGGAGAAGATCATGTTGTCACTTCTCCCAAATTATTTGACCAATTAATCCAGATCCAGGTGCCCCTTTGTACCAATCTCCCTTCCCCTTCTGTCGTGGTTCAACCCCAGGTGACAAATAATTGACTTTCTCACTCCCTCCCACCTCACCAGTGGGCAGGAGATTGGCAAGAACAAGTAAACCTTGTGGGTTGAGATAAGGACAGTGGAAAAAGGAAAAGAGAAAAAGAAAAAGAAAAAGAAAAAGAAAAAGAAAAAGAAAAAGAAAAAGAAAAAGAAAAAGAAAAAGAAAAAGAAAAAAAAAAAGAAAAAGAAAAAGAAAAAGAAAAAGAAAAAGAAAAAGAAATAAAAATACACTGGTACTGTTGATAATAATGATCACAGTAATGAAAAGGAGAGTGGCAGAACCCAGGAGACACAAGTGATGCACAACACAATTTTCACCACCCACTGACTGATTCCCAGCCTGTTCCTGAGCAGCCAGTCCCAGTCAGCTTTCCCAGTTTCATACTGGGAATGGTGCTCTCTGGTGGGGAATATCCCTTTGGCCAGTCCAGCTCAGTGTCCTGTGCTTCCTCCCAGCTTTGTGTGCATCTCCTCACTTTCAGAGCATGAGACACTGAAAAGTCCTGGATTTAGGGTAAGCACTGCTCACAACACTAAACTTCAGTGTGGTTTTCATACTAAACCCAAACCAGCTACTAGGAAAAAATTAACTCTCTCCCAGACAAAACCAGGACACCCTCCAGAGTTCCCTCTCCAGCTGGATCACCTCCAGGTTTTCTGCATCCAAGTTTTACCAAGCCACAGCACATTCATTTTTTAGTAAGTAGAGGGAAATGCCAGCTCATAACAAATATCCACATGAAAATATTCAAATATCCACAGTTGAAATTTTTAATATTTAAATATTTAATTATCCACAATTTGAATGAAATATTTTAATATCCACAATTTTTGTCAGTTCTGAACATGATGACAGCTTCCCAGTCCCATTCTATTTGCAGTTCCATACCTCTGCTTCAACACTGCAAATCTACAAGCAAGTGTTATTAAGTGTTTTTTCTCTATTAAAGGTTATGTAGACAGAAGTCTGTGAACGACTTTAATTTTTTATTTTTAAATTTTTATTTTTATTTTTAAATTTGCAAATAGCAAATTTTCCTTCCCAGTTTTCGCTGTGAATCATTCTTATGTTCTCCACAAGTTCTGTCAGCACAACATCACTTGCAAGCACATTGGAGGTCCCTACTTGAGTAAAACACACAAAATGCATCTACAAAGGTACTTTGCTGTCCAGAGAGAAGGGATTTGCTCCAATTGTTTCTCCATATATTGTATTTTCTATTCTTTTGGCATGAAGGAGTCAATAAGGAGAGAAGAAAGGAGTTCGTTGAAGCCTCTGCTGAGGAATGGCAAGGAAAATAAATGTAGTAAAATTAAAATGCCGATTGAAGGACGTGCATTTGTGTGAGAATCCAAAGGCACAGCAAATTCCATGGCTTTGTGGATGGGTTTGCAGGAGTCCCCTCGCTGTGGCAGGGAGCTGATCAGGGTGTGAATCACCTGAGTGAGGAGGTGAAAGCACAGCACAGCACTGAGGAGTGCAGAGGGGTTCAAACAGGTGCTGGGGAGAGAATTCCAGCTGTTCCACAGGTTCTGGTCACAGCACTGTGATACAATTCCAACATTCCTGTTTCGTAGCATGAGTCCATCACAGAGTGTGTGGAGGAGATAGGGCACTCATGAGATACACTGAGGGAAAAATAGAGGAAAAATAGGACAAATATTGCAAAATCTTTGAATTTTCCAAAATTTAACTGAGTTAAGGCAAATCTAATAGGTCCAGTTGATTACTAAGATTTTTTTCTGCTTTTAACAAGAAAGGGTTTTGCTGTTGTAGGATGTTGAACCCTTATTGTGCACTGCTGCCATGGAAGGTGCATTATAATGGAAATGTAGATGATGCCAGGCCCCAGCGTGTGTTTCCAATTAAAATTCTTCATTTTCTGCTAAGATGTTAGAGTATGACCTGATTAGCTCTGCCAGTTATCAGAGCTCAGCTTCTATGACCCCTTCTCTTATTCAACAACTGCTGCCTGACTCTACATTTGGAGAGGAAAGCACCACATCCCTGAAAGATCAGGGAAGTTTTAAATAAAATAAAATAAAACCTTCCACAGATGATTTATTGTGGGTCAGGGGCAGCACTTCCAGCTGTTTTCTGTCCCTGAATCTCCCCTGCTTGCCCACACATCTTAATAAGAAATAATTAGCACAGCTCAAACTGAAATTCCACCCTAACAGTGCAGGTTGATGCCTGGGTTTTTTTAGGTATAACAATTGTACATAGTGGAATCTGCTGCAGTAGAATTACCTGCAAATTCTCGAGGCTTGAAACAATAGACAAGTTCTCTCTTTTCATCCAGGATTCCTCAGTGGTGTTATCAGATAAGGAGCAGCATGAAAGCCCTTTCCTAAGCAGCAGTGTCCTTAGTCAGCAGGAAAAGAGCAGTGTATTATTTATGGAAAGCAGGCAATATGCAATCACAGAAAAAAAGTGGTAGATGAAGTGCCAGATTAAGCCTGAGCTTTGAAAATGCATTTTATGTCACACAGAAATAAATATGTCTGTTAGGTCAATTATCAACAATTATCAAAATATGTTTGTCATGTAAGTTTGACTTCAGATTCTGATCTCAAGTAGTGGCCATTCATTTTGAATTCCCTGTGAGGGTTAGGAGGCCCTGGCACAAAAAAATGTTGTGGCTGCCACATCCCTGGAAGTGTCCAAGGCCAGGTTGGGGCAGCCTGGGACAGTGGAAGGTGTCCCTGCCCATGGCTGGGATGGGAATTAAATGAGCTTTAAGGTCCCTCTCAGCCCAAACCATTCTGGGCTTCTGGGATTCTATATTCAGACAGTGTCACAAACATTCTGTTTTCAAGCACTTCAGTCCCAGCAGTCGCCTCTCCTCACCTTCCCCAAAGACACACAGACATTATACAGACATTTTCAGCATCTTGTTCTGCACCAGCAACATGAAAGAATAGCTGGAGAGGTTGGGAAGACAGGAGCAGGTTCTCCAGCTGGGAAAGGGAATGTTTTTAGCACAGAGCTGCATAGGCAAGGACCTCGCCTGGAGGTGGGTGTTAACGTAACTCTTTTTAAAAAGTGACAGTGAAAATGCAGTGCCCATAAAAGCCAGGCCAGATGGATCCCTCCCTGCTTTCACGGGCTGTGCCTCAAATACCACGGTGCATATGGATTTCGGGGGGTGAGGTGGTTTTCTGCTGGGTGAAACACGCTGCCAGTCCTTGCACTGAGAATTGGTAAAGCCAGGGAGAGCCTGGGAGCTTCCCAAGGCTGGAGATGGCGAGTTCACACTTTATTGACAAAGGTGTCTGTTCTCTGCAGCTCTGTCCTCATGTCTCCCCCAGCCTGCAGCACCCTGGCCTGTGGCAAACACAGCTGAGGAGAATCCATGCTTCCAGCTCAGAGAATCACAGAATCCCGGAATCCTTAAAGCTTGGAAAAAATCTCCACGGTCATTGAGTCCAGGTTGTGCCCCATCCCTGCCTTGTCACCCTGAGTGCCACCTCCAGGTGCCACCTGCAGGGATGGGCACTCCAAAGCTCCCTGGGCAGCCCCTGCCAAGGCCTGAGCTCCCTTTCCATGGGGAAATTCCTGCTGCTGTCCAAGCTGAGCCTGCCCTGGCCCAGCCTGAGGCCGTTCCCTCTCCTCCTGTCCCTGTTCCCTGGAGCAGAGCCCGACCCCCCCTCCCTGCCCCTCCTGCCAGGGACTTGTGCAGAGCCACAAGGTCCCCCCTGAGCCTCCTTTTCTCCAGCCTCAGCCCCTTTCCAGCTCCCTCAGCCCCTCCTGGGGCTCCAGCCCCTTCCCAGCTCCGTTCCCTGCCCTGGGCACCTCCAGCCCCTCCAGGGCTCTCCTGCAGGAGCCACAGCTGGACACATGGAGAACATTCACCCCACCCAGTGAAAGGGAGGAGGACTTGTTCTAAACAAAAAGTTAAATTTTCAGGTTGGGTCCCTATCTGAGTACATTTTCTAATCAATTAAAGGAGGCAGACACCTCCAGAGGATTATTCCCTGTGCCATCTTTAAGAACTTCTCATCCCAATTTCCTGTAGTGACAGATAGAGTGAACCAGTAGAGGTTTAATGTGGAGGTGGCTGAAATCCAACAGGTGAGAAGTCAAATAAAAGCCATCAGCCTGTATATTACAATGTTCATTCTGAGTTATATCTGAAATTATTTGATACAGTGCAGTTTATGTGGTTTCTGTGCTGCAAAGAGAGAAAGGACAGCAACACACACGGAGCTCTTTGGGGAAAAAAAGCCAATTTATTGTACAGACAGCCCGGATTTAAAGTGTGTTAGTGCAGCCAGGACAGGACAGGAGCTCATTGGACAATTGGGAAAAACATCCCTGGGACAGCACCTCAGGATGTGTCCCACGGGAAGGACACCAGGGGTTAATGTTGGTGATGAATTCCACTCTGTTTGTCACCGTGTTGTCACCCTGGGAGACTCCTCCCTAACTGAAGCTGCAGTCAGCTTGTCAGCCTGGGAATGGAGCTGAGAGTCAGGAGAAATCCAGGCCTGGAAAAGAATTTCCAGTCTGTAATTCCCTAGCTCTGTAAATGTGTGTGTCCACAAGTTTAGGGTACACTCACCTCTGCTTTTCCAAACCTTTTTCTGCAACAATCCTCACTCCTGGAGTGACCTTTGCAGAGCTGTGTGGGATTGCAGGGTTGTAGATTTGTACTCTGCTGGAAATTTCTAGCCTGAGCTGCACTCCAAACACCCACAGGCTTGCACCAGGAATTTTGGGCTCATAATTCTCAAAATGGGATAACAGAACCGGTATCACCCTCATGATTTTACAGATAAAGCTGCTTTTAGCTTAAGTCTGGATCCAGGCTCTCTCTAGTCAGCAGCTCTTTTCAGTAAGGTTGGTATAACTGGAATTAGAAAATTTGAAAAAGCAGGTAATTAATGTGCTAAATGTGGGAGGGAACAAACAAAAGGAAAACAAAAGGAACTGTGGATTTCTGTGAAACCATGAAAGGGAAAAAAACCCACTTTTTTTACTGTACCTTAGGCTGGTTTTTGTTTCAATAACAGGAAAGAAAAAAAGAGACAGAAATGTGCAAGGTTCTGCCTTCAGCCTCCTGCTGAGCAATAATGGAAGTCTAACTAATTAAGGGCTTGATCAAGGTCCCATTGAAGCCAAGAAAAAGCTTCCCACTGGTTTCAAATGGCTTTGGATCAGCTCTGAGTGCGTGGAGTGTAAATATGACTGCATTAAAAACATGGTCTGCTCTCAGTCAGGGCTGGCTGAAGGATGCTGCCACACCAGAGCTGGCCCAGGGCTGCTCTGGAGCAAAGTCAGAGGTTATCACTTCAAATTAAAGAGATATTTGGAAGCTCTTCTTGATCTGAGAAGGTTAAATGGATAAAAAGCTGGACTGAGCCATTCTTGTGCTGCTCCTGACACTGGTGGGAGAAGAAATGAGAATTTCCCTCTTTTCAGCACACCTGGGGCACAGCATCCAGTTCTGGGCTCCTCAGTCCTAAAAATACATAAATACACTGGGGGGAGTCCAGGGAAGGGCTACAAAAGGGACTGGAACTTCTCCCTGGGGAAAGGCTGGGTGTGTTCCACCTGGAGAAGAGAAATTCAGGGAGGTTTGTCAAAGTCTACAAACATCTGAAAAAAGGGGGCAGAGGGGATGGCCCCAGGTGCTTTTCACAACCTGAGACACAGGAGGCTTTGTCTGGATAGCAGGAAACTTTTTTTTTTTACTCTGAGGGAGACTGGAGATTGCCACAGGTTGTTCAGTGGAGGTTGGGCAAGTGCATATGGCATTTATTTTATAGCTTCTTTATCTCAGAATCCTGAGATAAAGGAGTTTATCACCTGGTTGCAGAGAACAGGAAACCCCTAATTGCATTAAATATCAGTCCTTAGGCTCCACAAGTGCTTTCTCTTTGATTCTTCTGTCATTTATAGGACATGAGCTCAGTTCTGAGGGAATAAATATTCTCCTCAGCCTCCAGTGCTGTCCTCCACCACAGTCTCTGCCCATTCCTGAGGTCACTCCAGAAAGGCTGTGACAGAGCTGACTGCAAAAGTTGAGACATTGTTATCACAGGAAAAAAAAACAAAAAAAACAAGCCTAATTTGAAATGTTATTCAAAATGGGAGCATGAAGAATGGAACCTTTGATTTCCAGGGCTCTACTCCTGGTTTTTCACATCTTTTTCAAAGTGTGAATTCAAACTGTCCAGGGCCTTGCCTGCCTGTGCTGCTTTTGGGGCACAAAACATAAATAAATCAAAGCCTACCCTTGCAACATCTGTTTACTCCCTTGTATTCTGAGTCAGCAGGTTCGAGAAAGAACGAGGTAATATATTAACACACAGTTAAAAGGAAAAAAAAAAAAAAGACTCACTCATCCATAAGCAAAAAATCACTGAACACGATTCACCCTGGTCTTAATTCTGCAAGCAGCAAGAAAACTGACACGTGAGAAACCACCCAGGCTGAAAAATGGATCTTCTTGCCATTGCTGTAGCAATCCTAAGCTGCAAAATGCATGTTCTTTTCCCACAAAAAGGGGATTAGTAGGCAGGAGACAAGGATTTGTCAGAATTCTTTATCAAGTTACTGCACAAGTTAGTTTAAAGTCGTGGACTCTGCCAATTTTTAATACTCTCTCCAGCCTGACTAGAAGGAGGAAGTTAAATTAGGAGAGAGTGGTGCAATGGCAAATAATTTAAACCCCTGGAATGCTGGAGCTCCACATGCCAGGCAAATCAGATGTAATCCTCCTGTTTTAATCAATAAGAGAGTGCCCTCAGCTCCAGCCAGAAAACAGCACAAGAGCACAAGCTGGGAAAAAATCAGTTCCAATGAGCAATAAAAGAAAAACTAGAGTTTTTCAATCACCTTAATCTGCAATCTGCACCTTAATTATTTTATTATTACTATTACCGTTGCTATTACTATTATTATTATTATTATATCTATGAATTGGTCCATGAATGGCACATCTGAACCCCAAACCTGCCTTATAAACCAGCACTCTGTGCAGAAGACTGAGCTGACCACGACAAGAAAATAAATGTGACCAAAAATAGCTGATGTGTTCCAAGTAGAGGAAATCACTGATTTTAGATTATCATTGTTTTTGTGGGTATTCCCTCCTGCCTTAAATTCATTCAGACTCATTTCTTAGGTATTATTTTAATATCTTTTGTTTTCAGTCAATGATTTATTGAGAAGTGATTCTGATAATTAATCCTTTTCTTTTCTTGAAAAAGAAATAAGCAAGCCAAAAATGCAAAATCTAGAAAAATCAGAGTAAAAATCTTAAAAAAGAGAAAACCAGCAAAAGTCTCTAGAACAAAAAGGAAGAGGATTTTCCCCTTTGCAGACAAGAAGCAATTTGTATTATGAGGGGATGCATCATAATTTTGACCAAAGTAAAATATCTACCTCACTTTACTCTCATAGACTTAAAAAATCTGCACATAAAACACTCCTAAACATGATGTCACCATCCATGTCTAACTCTTTCCTTCAAAAACAGGAGAATTTTAAAAAATGCATAAAAAACCATGAGTTCATAAAGAAAAGAAAAAAAAAATATGGGTTACTATCCAAAATCGATCTCCCCAAAGAAAAAATAGGAAACCTGCAAAAAGTTTCTCTTCAGACACCTATAATTCTATTTTTTAAAAAACAAAATGAACTAAACTTTCCAGATGAGTTCCAGCACTGTGGTTCTCTCTGCATCCAAAAGTATAAAAGAATTAGGATTATTCATACCACTCTTTTCTCTTTTTCTGATTAGAAAATGGCTATAAGTTTATTTTGGCATAAAAGACAGGTCTTTTGTCAGTGCAATTGTCTTTGGACTAGAGGTCAAAAATACCCCCTCACCCACCCCAAAATTTGGAGAAGTGTAAGTCCCTATTTTAACCAAATTGAATGATTTGTCCATAATCCAAATCAGTTCATTTATTTTTAGACACAATTGGATACCTTGGGGCTCTCATGGAAAAGCTCTATGGATTGGTTTCTATTCCAGCCTGTTCAGATATTTGGCCTGGAGCCAAAAAGAGATGAGTTTGGGGCAAAAATCAAATGGGTGTTTCAAAGGCCCATTTTGCTTCTGAAATCTTTGCTTAGTAGGAAGCATTGCTGGCATTTGCTACAATTAAATTTTAATTTATCCAGCTCAGGAAAAAAAAAAAATCACTATTTTAACCTAATGATTTTTTTTCCAACGAGCAAGAAAAATGCAAGACACAGTGTTGGGGTAATTGATAAGGAATGTTGAACACAGGAATTCAGGATGCAATTTTCCTAATCCACACTGGAGTGTGATAACAAAGAACATTTGTCAAGGCTGTATCATCATTTTATTGGCTATTTTTGAGCCTGTTAGAGATGTGACAATGTGTTGACAGATCTCTCCTAGCAGGACACCCTGGGACAAACACATCCACTCCAATAAATTCCATAATATGACACCTCATTCCACTTGGGACACATGAAGTTGCCACAGAGGTGATAGCTTTTACTACAACTCCAGCAGTAATTTCCACTAAAATGTGAAGCATTATCAGCCAAGTAGAGATCCTCAAGTAAATACAGCCCTTAGAATAAAATATGTAACACAGGGAGAGCGACAAAAGCCTAAAAACCTCTCAAAACATATTTCAAACTCATTTTTCAGCACTGCCAGTGCACACTTGGTGTTGCTCACAGCTCAGATTAAAGGTCTTGCTTTGAAAAATTAGTGTTTTAGTACTGACAGGAGTAGCAATACAACCTTTTCATGGTTCTTATACATTATCATGTATAGAAATTTAATCTGACTTCTTTAATGCTTAAAATAAAGGAGCCACGGTTGTTTTTTGAGGTGTTTAGGTGCCAAAATAAGTAGGTGTGTCCCACAAGGTGCTTTCAGAGCTGGCTGGACATCGACTCCCATTTTATTTCAGAGTGCCAGCACCTGCCTGGGTGAATTTTCCACCAGTTTCCATCTGTGCTGCAAGCAGATCAATGATTTTTATAATTTGCACAGTGCTCACCAGGCTGGCAGGGTGTGAAAGAACAGCCAAAAGAAACCACAAATAGAAGGTAAAAGAAGGTGCCTTTTCCAATCAAAGTTAAACCAAAGTAACATTCTCCTGAGCAGCCTTGAAGGAGTTAAATAATTCACAAGGATTGGGATGAATGAATTCCCTGCAGGAAGCTCAGCAATTCTCCCAAAAAGAGACTGGGCATCTTGGTGGGTTACTAAACAAAAAAAAAAAAAAAAAAAAGAAAAAGTGGTAAAAGGTAATAGAGGCCACAAAATCTCCCCTGTCTCACCCCTCAATTTCCCCTCCTGATAGACTGTACACAAATTAACAGCTTTTTATGTCTTTCAAGGGTGTTTATTTCTGGCAAGGACACAGACTTTTCTGTCAAGGTTTGCAGAACATTTTGTTCTGCACCACGTATGCACATGCTGCTGGATCCCAGTCCTATTATATATTCAAACAGCACACAGAAGATTGTCATCACACAATCTGTCTGAAGCTGTCCTGATGAGCAGAAAATGTCCAAATTGATGGGGGAAAAAAAAATAATTCACCCTTTATAATTCTGATCCAGCATCAACTGGACTGGTCCTTGTGCACAACATGAGATAAAACACCGAGGTGTGTTCCCTGCCTCTCCTCATCCATTCCTTCATCCATCTGCACCTGCTCTCCATAATTTCATGGAGTTTTCTCATTTTAGGACCATCTATCCATAATGGAAGTATTCTATCTATTCAAACCCTCATGGTGCCACCTCAGAACAATTCCAGGGGTGTTCAAGCTGCTGAAAGAAGATGTGCAGTTCCTGTCCTGACTGCAGAGGTTTTGCACCATTACTGATTAAACCCATAAATTATTACTTGCCCAAGTCTGTAAATAAGGCTGGCAAGCAGCTGAACAGGCTTTGTCAAGGATTTTAGACCACCAGTAATTTGGTTTGGCCAAAAATGCTACAGTCATTGTAGTCAGCAGCAGATCATCCCAGGAACTTAAAACAAGGAATTTACACTTTTGCAGAAGAAGGGAGGAAATGGCATCAAATTAACTTCTGAAAAGAATGAATTAATTAATGTCTTTCTATATTAAACTGGTCCTGTCATTCTACTACTGAACAGCTTTACATGGGGATGGATAAAACAAAAAATCAAACTCATTTTTTCATGGGTGAAGTAAATTCTGAGAGACATCTATTAAAAATTTTAAAAAAACCAACCAAACCAATAACCCAAACCATTCTGATCAGGAAAGTTACACAGGGATTTATTCCTGTCAAAGTAAGGAGGGTGTAACTTTGTAGTAGCAAAATGAGAAATACAAAGAGCTGCACAGCCACAGAAAGCTGTGCAAGCAAAGCTCCTTGCAAAACATTCCCATAGAAATTGTTCCCTGATTAAAAAATTCAGCCCAGACCTAAAAATTTACAATTTAACCAAATCCACCAAAGACAGCTCTTACTCCAGATATGAACCTGGGCCCTGGGGTAAATTCATTTATTATCATAACTTACTGAGATCTTCAGGGCAGCTACTGAAATTTAATGAATCACAGAACTTTTACCATTTGAGCCCCTGAAGCTGAATATTCTCCATCATTTGTGGACAATTTTTTTGGAGCAGGAGAAGGGACAAACTCTTGTGGAACTGTCTCATGTGAATTCTTCTCAGTGGCTCCTTCTCAGCTGCCAATTTTCAATGAGATTCCAATAAATTCAGGTGGTTGAAGCCTTCAGCCACGCTGAGAAATGGGGTTGAAACTGATCTCCAAACTGTAGAAATGCTGCTGGAAGGGGTAAAAAATGGCACCACAGTCACAACAGACTTGTTGTAGCAGATAAACAGAATAAAAACAGATAGCCCCGAAGTTATTTATAAATATATTGCATTTCAAAATGTTTATATTTTTTTAAAAGCCAGAACAATACAGAAGTTAGCAAAAAAAATTATTACCATCAATACGTCCAAACTTGAGAGATTAGACCTCTTTTTTCAGTCACATCAAATACAAATCTTTGTTGTAATGACACCATTAAACTGCAAAGAAGAACTCACCAGTTTAAATTTTCCTTCAGCACTGCCAGATAAGACCAATGATTCATCTATCCAAGTGCCAGTGTTTTGGCTGGGGAGGAAAAAAAAGCCCTAAAAAAGAAAAAAAAAAAAAAGAAAAAAAGAAAAATAAAATGTTCCTTGGATGCACATGTCCACGTAATCTACTTGAAACTGCACATTACCTCATTCTGGAGTGATTTCATTCAGGTCTCCTCCTTATTAAAATGTTTTCATACTCTTCCATCAAAGGACTGGAAGCATTTGGGATTTTCAAGGTCTAAAGTGAAACAGTAAAATCTGATTTTTCCCCTTTCCCTCCCACATCACACAGTGACCCACCCTGCAGTGTCCAGGCTGCTGAGATGGCTCTGAGCAGGAGGGACACTGAGCATCCCCCAAAAATTCCTGGCCAGGTCCCAAACTCAGCACAGAGCTATGGAAACATCTCTGCAGCCTGGCTGGCTGCTGCAGGAGATCCCAAAATCATCAGGGCTGGGAGAGCCCCTCAGGATGAGCCAGTGCCACCCCAGTGCCACCAGCATCCCCCAAACCCTGTCCCCAAGGGCCACACCCACACTGTCACCCTAAAGCTCACCTGAACTTCACCTGATGCCTTTGATTTGTAGGAACCTGAGCTTTGGCTGGGAGGGACCATCCTGGAGACTCCTCACAGCCCTCAAGGGCTTGGGGCTGGGAGCAGATGAATTGTGAGTTGGAGCAGCCTGAATATTTGCTGGATGTGCAGGTGCCTTTTGCTTTGATTTCATGGAATGCCCAGGCTGGGAAGAGCCCCTCAGGATGAGCCAGTGCCACCCCAGTGCCACCAGCATCCCCCAAACCCTGTCCCCAAGGGCCACATCCAGCCTGCTCCTGAACACTCCCACAGACAGTGACTGCAAACCTCCCTGGGCAGCTCATCCCAAGGCCTGACCACTCTGCCAGGGAAATTTTCTTTGCCAATCTCCACCCTGAGCCTGCCCTGCTGCAATTTGAGGCCATTTCCTCTCCTCCTTTGCCTGCCCCTCCTGGCAGGGACTTGTGCAGAGCCACAAGGTCCCCCCTGAGCCTCCTTTTCTCCAGCCTGAGCTGCTGAGTACAGAAAGCCAAATTCGGATTTTTCTTTCCCCAGAGAGCAGCCCCACTCATCCCTTGTGGCACAAAATCCCCCTCAATGGGGCTCTGTCCTGAGGAGTCCCAAGATTTTGGCTCACTAAAATCAGCAACAGCAGCAACAAGAAGGAGAAGTGAGGGAAAAGTTGTACATTTCAAACCAAACACATCCTGTAGATCAGAGACCTTCAGATTCAGAGAACACCAAAAAAATCAGATTTAAATCATGAATTAAACCCAAACACAGAGAAAGTTTTATTTGCCTGTGCATCCACCAAGAAAGGAGCCAGAGGGGACACAGGGTGACAGGAACCCCTGGGTGATGGTTTGTGGCTCTTCTGAATTTCTCTGATCCAGCTCAGGTGGCCACCAGGACTTGAAAAATTGTAGATTTTATACCTATAGCATCTGTAATAAAGAATGTGCTGCACTGTGCCAGGCAGAATGAAAAAAGGACTTCAAATCGTAATAATAAAGGATGTGCTGAAGAATTTATTGAAGGATCTTAAAGCAAGACAGATTTTATTCACCAAAAATGTACTGTGGGATGTTTCTCTTTTCCATCAAGGAAAAGTTAATTATAAACTTCTGGGGTTAAATCTTCTCTGTACATTTTCTGGAGTGTGAAGTGATAAATCCAGTAGTTGTTGACTGCTATTAATTATGTGTTTGAGCATGCCAAAGTAATTTTCTGAGCCAGTTTAGTAATAAGTCAATAATTTCTGTCTCCTTGAATCTAAAATTCCCCTAAAATCACAAAAGAAGTGATTTTGGAAATGAGGTGACCTTGTGGAAAGGGCAAAATAGAGACCAGAAAAAAAACACCAACAAAAAAAACCTCAAAGGAACCATTAATAAGTAGAAAATTTAAAATTATCTAGAGGTGCTAGAGGTCTCATTCTTGTCTGATAATGAAAAATTTGTCTTTCAGAGACCTGAGCAGCAGGAAACAAAAGGAAATTACCCTCTGAGAGTTTTCTTTGTAGACAAAGAATTGGTAGCTCCTAATGGGCAGGTGTCCCCATTAGAATAAAACATTAATTAATGGCCTGGCTGGCAGGCTCAGCTGGGGAAAACATGGCTAAATGAGCTTGGAAACTGGAGTGCCTTCTGGGATGGTAATTGCATGTCCCCACATTTATGGTAATTTGGGATGTGATTTTCCATTTGGATCCAAATCACTGAAAGGCTCTGGTTGTTGGGACAGCACACAGGGATAATGATTCTATTAAAACACTCAGGGCCTGATTTCTAAAGAAATCAGCACCATTACTGGGATCAGGGAACTTTTGGTAGCTTGGAAAATTTGGACTCATCATCATTTCAGTGTAAAAACTGCCAAGAAGGAATTGTGTGAAAGCCAAAAAAGTGATGGTGACTCTGGGCACAATGAAGAGCAACACCAAATTTTAAATGAACAATTTTGATCAAAACTAAAATACAGGGAAATATGAGAGGGGAAAAGTTTTGTTTCCTTTCATTTTTACACAAATAAAAAAGAAAAAAAAAAAGGCAGCAATAAATTATTTCTCTTGGAGTTGCATTAGCAACTTTGTACAGAAGTAGAAACAAAAATACAAATTAAAAACTGAATTATAAGGTTTCTAGATAATTTGAGAGTTGAATTTTTCACCAGGACAGATTGTACAAAAGAATGGAAGGATATGGAAAGGGCAGGTGGGATTAAACCAGATCCTCAGGAGGGTTGGATGAAGGAAGCTGCTCCATCCCTCTGCTCGTCCTGGTGTTGCTCATCTTATTCCTTCAATATTTTTGCTATGAAACCTTTTGTAGCCAAGTTTCATACGAGCATCAAATTAATAATTACATAGCAAATAATTTAGCCAAGTGAAAATCGTTCTGGTCTGAGGAATTGCATCATCAGGTTTGATTTCAGAGGGTGGACAGGAAAACCGTGACATCTTATTACTAATAAAGTCAGAAAATGACATTTCTCTTCAGTAGAATGCAAACTCAGGTAATTACTTTAATTTGGGGTTTTTTAAACACCAGAGAAGAATCTGGAAGGAATTTGGAGCTGCAAGTCCTGGCCCTTCATTGAGACATTTCTGTCTAGACTGAGCCTTCCCATGGTCTGGACGATCCAGCAGAGCTCCATGAAGATGGATAACGGGTGTGCCTACACCTTGTGTCACAGTCAGAGTGTACCTGCCTGGGCTGGATCACATTCCCCAGGTTCTGCAGCTCAAATTGTGCTGGAAAGATACAGTAAAAAAAAAAAAAAAAAAAGGGAAAGGGGTGAAAAATTATCCATAAAAGTGCACATCCAGGCTTTGCAAAGCCAAACGAGCTGTTCTGTGGAATAGTTAGGAAAGCCTGGAACTGATCTCTTCTAGTACAAATGCCTAGAAGCAGAGCTTTGAGTTTTTCAAAACAAACAAGAAGGAATGTTAATTAAAAGGCATCGAGGAATGGCAAAATATCTTACCTAAATCTTGCTCCCGTTTTCAGTGAGTAAAGATTAATTTACCCTTAAATCACACAGAGTTTTCTGAAGTGTTAAACATTTGAGAATTATGCAGCAGACATTAAAATCAAGTCAAGCTGCAAAACTCAGGAGATTTTTGTGCATCACATCCAGTCTGCAGAGTGGAAGAACGCTTATGTTAATAGGACAGCATGAGAACTGTCAGGTGCTTATCTTTTTATTAACCAGGTTTGCACACAACTGAATGAATTCTGGGCATAATCTAGAATTTGGGGAGGAGAAAAGACATCATTACAATAGGAAATAAGAAGGATTTTTTAAATGGAGAAACAAATTAAGTACTTCTTCTGATTATATTTACTCTTGATTAAAATTTCACAGACCGGTTCTTAGGAAATGCATTTGTAATTCTGAGTAATATTGAGCTTCCTCATAATTTTAAGATGCAGGAGACAATGGAGCTTGTACTGGGTTTGGGTTTGCATGACAAGGTTTTGGTGGCAGGGGAGCTGCAGGGGTGGCTTCTCTGAGGAGCTGCCAGAAGCCTCCCCCAGCTCTGTTGTCTGCAACGGAATAAAATGCTTTATCTCCATTTGAGCACATAACTTTTCCCTTTATAAGCTTACAGCTATGAATATTGTATCCTTATTAACACTCCATAATTGATTAAAAGCAGCAGCAGCAGTGGCCAGGCTCATAAGCTGACCTTTAACCACTGGCATTATCCATTATTTTGGAGGTGTTTAAACTCAGGAAGGACTGGAGTTAGCACAGTTTGAAACATCTCCATTACAGGGCACTGTAGCTACAGCACATTCTGCACAGTGGAAGTGCCATCAGCTGCCTGAAGAACACACAGATTTGCTGTGCCTGACTTGTAAATCTTTGGTCTGACTCACCCAGGGCTTGTCTGGAAATTCCAGTTAAAATATATCCTTAAAATATATCCTTAAAATACATCCTTAAAATATATCCCAATCCCCCAGACACGCCACATGTCTGCACAAAAGCTGCTGAGGTGAAGAGCTGCAGCAGGAACAGCACCAGAACAAGGCTCCTGCAGAATAATTGACTTGTTGACAGGGATTGTGCTTCCTGAGGCTCCTTGGGGATCTCCAGGCAGCCTCTCACTGTGCTGAGCTGGCATTCCCTGGCAGGGAACAGCCCCTGGGGCTGGTTTGGACAACAAATGTGGATTCTGTCTCTATCCTCAGCTGATGGCAAGCAGGAGCATCCTGCAGCAGTCACAGCTTGTTCAGCATGGTCTGAAAACCAGGAGAGCCACAGGGCAATGAATTTCACCCTGTTCTGCTTTTTTGTTAGTGGGATCTCATATCTCTCTGTCATTTACAATACAATTCATCCATATCTATGATATAATAAAATATATTATATATATTGTGTATCAGCACTCAGGTGTGACCCCACCTGCAGAGCTGCCCCAAACCTGGATCCCAGCACGGGGAGGAGCTGGAGCTGCTGCAGAGAGCCCAGAGGAGGCAGCAGGATGAGCAGAGGGATGGAGCAGCTCTGCTGGGAGGAAAGGCTGGCACAGCTGGGATTGTTCAGCCTGGAGAGGAGAAGCTTTGGGCTGAGCTCAGGGTGGCCTTGCAGGGCCTGAAGGAGCTGCAGGAACCATGGAGAGAGACAATTGCCAAGGGATGGAGGGACAGCACCCAGGGAATGGAGGGACAGCACCCAGGGAATGGCTTTGAACTGCCAGAAGGAAGGCTTATATTGGATTTTAGGAAGGAATTATTCCCTGTGATGGCAATGAGGGGCTGGGATGTAATTCCCAGAGCAGCTGTGGCTGCCCCTGGATCCCTGGCAGTGCCCAGGGCCAGGTTGGACATTGGGGCTGGAGCAGCCTGGGACAGTGGGAGGTGTCCCTGCCATGGCAGGGGTGACACTGGAGGGGATTTAAGGTCCCTTCCAACCCATCCCAACCCAACCCAGCCCAACTGTAGCCGTGGAAAGGGGTTTTAACCCTTTAAGTATGGCAGAAATAAGATGCACAGCTACATGGTCGTCTTTAATTTTCAATTTTATTCAGAAACACACTTGGTTTTATAACACGACTCGCAATTCCAAGAGTAGAGAAAAGGTGATTGGTTCAGAGAGAAGACACCCCATTGCCAGGGCCTGGTCATGCACTACAACAGGGGTTTTATTTTGTTATTAATTCCTTTTTATTTTGACTAAATTATCACCCTGGGAGAAATTCTCCCTGGCCTTGAGCTGGACCAGCTCATCGGCTGGGAACAGAGCTGAGAAGCTCCAGCCTGGAATATTTTTCAGGCTGCAATTTTCTTACTTTCTCAATATGTGTCCCACACCCAGCCCAACCCAATCCAACCCAACCCAACCCAACCCAACCCACCCAACCCAACCCCACCCAATCCAGCTCAGCCCAACCCAAACCCAACCCAACCCAGCCCAACCCAACCCAACCCAGCCCAACCCAACCCAACCCAACCCAGCCCAACCCAACCCAACCCAACCCAGCCCAACCCAAACCAACCCAACCCAGCCCAACCCAGCCCAACCCAACCCAACCCAACCCAGCCCAACCCAACCCAACCCAACCCAAACCCAACCCCACCCAATCCAGCTCAGCCCAACCCAAACCCAACCCAACCCAGCCCAACCCAACCCAACCCAACCCAACCCAGCCCAACCCAACCCAACCCAACCCAACCCAGCCCAACCCAACCCCAACCCAACCCAACCCAGCCCAACCCAACCCAGCCCAACCCAGCCCAGCCCAACCCAGCCCAACCCAACCCAGCCCAACCCAACCCAACCCAACCCAGCCCAACCCAACCCAACCCAGCCCAACCCAGCCCAACCCAACCCAACCCAACCCAACCCAACCCAGCCCAACCCAACCCAACCCAGCCCAACCCAGCCCAACCCAACCCAACCCAACCCAGCCCAACCCAACCCAACCCAACCCAACCCAACCCAACCCATTCAGTAATTGTGAGATAATTCCTTGCACACAGTCATTACTGAGATACCTCCCCAGTGTGAAGTGAGGAGGCTCTGCTGGGGCAGAGCTGGGGGTTCAGGCAGTGCAGCCCCTGCCCCGAGGCTGTGCAGGCTGTTTTGGGGAGGATAATCCCACGTGTGGGACTGGGGGCACAGGGGGGGACGCTCCCCGTGACAGCTCCGAGCAGAAGCTGCTGCTCTGGGAGGTGTGGGAGTGAGAAGAGAGGCAGGGGAGAGGTGAGGGATAAAGTCAGACAGAGAGAAAAGGAAAGGGAGGCTGTTTTAGGAAAGGTGATGGGCTGGGTAAGACAAGAGGGAAGGAAATGAAGAGGCTGAAGGTGGGGGAGAGGAGAACAGGAGAGGATGAACCTTTGGCACAGCACAAGGAGCACAATAACCCCAGGATTTCGGGGAGAGGGGCCTCACACCCCCTGTCTGACCCATTTAACACATTTTTAGTCACATTGAATCAGCTCAACTCCATCCTGAAGGAGCTGAGCACTTCCACCAGTGATTCCTTTGCTTGAGACACTGTTATAGTTCAGATTTATTAATTTTAAAATATTTAATTTTCTGTTGTGAGATAGAATTAGGAGCAAAAGTAAGGCAGGTGTAAAACTTAAAAGGGTGTAAAGAAAAACTTTATTAACAATATCAAGAAACAGTAAATTTAGAATAAAACTTTTAGATCATTCTTTTTTTTTTCACACTTCTTTTTCCTTTTTAACAACAACATACAGAAGCACTTCAGCCAGTTATTAGTTTAAATAATGTTTTTTCGTTTACCTTAGAGAGAGAAGTTGGGTTTTTTTGTTGTTTTTGCTATAGGTTTTTTTTTACAGAAAGAAAAAAAAACAGTTTTTTTGTGGTTTTACTTTTTACGAATTATTTTTATTTTTATAACTTTTTAAAATTGTGTTTATGGGTTATGTTAAACTCATGGGGTATTTACTTTTAAGAATGAACTGTTCAAAAGCAAAATTATTTTTTTTTTTTGTTTATAATTTATTTTTAAATAAAGACAGGACAGAGATTTCCTTTTTTGAGGGAGAGGGGCAAAGGATCTTTTGAAATTCTTTTAATTTTTATGGAGTTTTTTTACACTTCCTGTATCCCTCTCCCATAATTAGCACAAACCCCTGGGTAATTCCCCTATGGAGGTGCTGGTTTCCCTCTGTTGCTGCTACAGGGAACCCAAAAAAATCTGCTTAGACCTTGCATCCAAATTTTCAGTGGGCTGAATTTAGGGACACAAACCCCAAGGCTATGGCCAAACATCCACACTTGTTTCTGCTGCAGATCCTGTTATTGCCTTCATTAGCTCTGAAAATTTAATGGTGAAGGTAAAGCAAAAACTCCTTTACCTCAGCATTTCTCTTTTTTAATTATTTGTTCAGTTTGGCCCAAAAAGATCTGCACAAGCAACCACAAATTCGATTTTCTCTCAGGGAGTAGTAAATGGGAGGTATTTTCAGGTATTTTTCAGCAGGACAGGGAGGTATTATCATTATTAGCATTTTTGCATTCATCTGGCACATTACTTGTTCTTTTCCAACATCTCGTTGCTTTTGAAGATTTTCCTTTTTTTTTTTTTTTTTTTTTTTCTTTTTGAGATAGATTTAACAACAAAAGGCTGCTAAAATTGGAAACTGTGTGAGAGACTTTGGTATTATTCAATCGGAGCCAAACCTGACATTGCAGACAGTTCTTGTTTAAGAACTTTCATTGAGGGAACATGATCACAGCACAAAACAAAGAAAAATGTCAGTTCCCCTTGTTCTGTGTTCATCATTTAAGTCTCACGAGGTACCTGAGGAAATAGGTTCAGGTTTGAGATGTTTGATCTGCTCTGTGCAGTTATGAGTTATTTTTATAATGCATCAAGGCAAGTAATAAACAAAACATCTTTTATTAGATCGTTATTCTCTTAAATAGTTTAAATAATGATTTCTAGATTAGTTCAGGCAATGCTTCTACTTATATTTTCCATTGGAAATCCTCAGTCTGTAAATATTCTTAAAGTGATTCTTATTGAAATCTGGAATTTAATGCTACAAGAATACAAGCAACCAGTTGGGATTTTCCCTTTGGGGGCACAGGAGCAATGAGCCCATGAAAAATCCTACATATGCATTATTAACAGCTGAAAAGATTGGATAAGCATTTTTAAGTCTCTTTTCTACAGAGAATCTCCTCTTTTGGGTTTCTACCAACTCCTTTTTTAAAACAGAGGAGCTGCTGCTATCTCAAGGTAACTTACATTTCTCCTGTTACAATTCAGAATATATTCATGATTTATGCCCTAAAAAGAAACACAGCAGTTTCTTAAGAGTTTGATCCGAAGGTCTCTGCATTGCTAAGAACATTTCCACTGAAAATAGAGCTTTTCACCATGCATTAACTGCACACAGCCACCCCACCTGCAGCCTGCAGATTTCCATGGCAGAGCATACATAAGATTATCCACTCTGCCTTGAAGACCTTTTGCTGAGATGTAATTTATGCTGCTTTGTCCAAGCCTAAGTCAAAAAAGCTTTCAAACCTTCTCAGTGGAGCATCCCAGCCTCACTTTGTTGCCAGGATATTCTCCTTGATTTCCAGGGTGAACTTACACTTGCTTGTATTTCACAGTGCAGGCAGGAAACGCTGGGTGTAAGACTGAAATCCTCCACTGCAATTACCTGCATCCATAATTTGTCAGAACATCCAAGCTGAGCTTCTCAAAAGCAGGCAGAACACGCAGCTCGGTGGCTGCAAAACACAGGAGTGCAAGCTCTCATGGTGTTCAGTCAGCCCAACTCATTGTCTTGGAATAAATGTATTTCTACTGGAATCTGAGGGAAACAAAGAAATCTTCTGGCTCCCTGTGGGATCTTTGTAGTGGCAGAGGAAAATTCAGATGTTCGAGTTCACCCTGTGGAGGGAAGGAACTAAGAAAATATAGTTGCCTTTAATCATGTAATCTCACCACAACACTGCTTTGCTCCCACTGCTGTCCTGTACATACCCAAATTTATTTATTTTATTAACCTAAACCAGAATTGCTGCTAAAATAACCTGCATCTCCTGCCACTGTCACCACTGTAAGTTAAGGATACTCAAATTCCTGCAGCTCTGAAGTTTCACTGCCAAAGGCAGGATTTTTTAATAAGTTTTCAGACTCATGTTCTCTGCAACAGAATTTTATAGTCTAAAATTGTGAAGTTCTTCAGGTTAAGTAAAACTGAAAACCTGAGACTTGCTGCGGCTTAGATCTTACTTCAAATGTCAAAACCATAAAGTCTGTCTCTCTCTCTCACTCTTTTTTTTCATAGATATGAATATTCTCTCTCCTGCAAGTGCTCATTTTTTTCCTCCTTATCTTGTTCAAATTATATTTTATTTATTTATGGTCTGGTAGATACAAGAGCATCAAAAAACTGTTCCTGTTTACTGCATAGCAGACAGTAACATTTATCTGCTGATTCTGCTCCTAAAAGGATTTCCTACACTCAGAACCACCACACACCATCCCCACGGTTTAATATGTGAATATTTGTTCCTCCTCCTTAGAGAATGACACTGAATTTGCAGTGGGTTTAACCCATAATTCTGGGAGCTTTGTCCCTTGAGTCTGAGGGGACCTGACAAGC
Organism: Acridotheres tristis; assembly: GCA_037013685.1. Taxonomy (NCBI): domain Eukaryota; kingdom Metazoa; phylum Chordata; class Aves; order Passeriformes; family Sturnidae; genus Acridotheres; species Acridotheres tristis. The sequence goes on from CM072884.1 coordinate 112,239,607, forward strand.
TCCTCTAGAACTGCTGCTTGATTTTCTGCCTGGAAAAAAACAGAGATTTTTTCCATACATGTTTCACAGACCAAGTGCGAATGATGAGTAAGTTCACCAAAAATTATGAGAAATGTAAAAAAACCTCTCAATTCTAGAACCCAGGGAAATAAATTCAGTTCCTCCTGCTGCTAATGCA